>OY728150.1:741116169-741821908 GCA_963277665.1 Viscum album | reverse complement strand
AAACAAGTCATCGATTCTTGGGAGAGGATACTTGTTCTTTATCGTGATTTTGTTAAGTTCACGATAATCGATGCAAAGCCGCATTGACCCATCCTTCTTCTTGACGAAGAGGACTAGTGCACCCCATGGTGATGCACTTGGGCGTATAAACCCTTTATCCAGATTCTCCTGTAGTTGTTTCTTCAGTTCTTCAAGCTCAACCACAACCATTCTATATGGAGTCTTGGATATTGGTAGCGCCCTAGGTATATGTTCAATTGAGAACTCAACATCTCTTCTTGGAGGAAGACCAGGAAGTTCCTCGGGAAATACATCAGCGAATTCCCTCACAATAGGCATTTCTTCAAGGGTGGTTTCTTCCTTGGACTCAATCATCTGAGCCAGATATGAGTGCTCATAAGGCTGTAATATCCATGCTTGAGATGATGGAGCTAAAGGAGATTCATCTTCCTCCTGACACTTGTAAAGAATCGGGGGTAGATTCTCCATATGGAGTGTGATTTCCCTCTCCCGACAATTTATGTTGGCTCTATATAAGGAAAGCCAATCCATGCCAAGAATTGCATAAAATTCCACCAAAGGGAGTATGACGAGGTTCTCCGGGAAATTCAATCCACAGATTATAATAGGGGAGGACTTATACTCATGGGATGCAATGATTGCCCCATTTTCCGTACTCACCGACATCTTTACTTCCATGATTTGTGGTGGTGCAGGGATTTTGTTCTACTAAACTTTTGAGATATAAAAGAATGCGTAGAACCTGAATCAAAAAGTATGTTCGCTATTCTTGAATGAATAACTAGCGTACCTGTCACCACTTCGTTGTCAGGGTTCACTTCGGCAGAAGTGATGGAAAAAGCTCTTCCTTGTTGTCTTGGAGTTTGTTGATTGCCTCCGATAACCCTTGGATTATGGCACTGATTCGCAAAATGACCCGGTTCTTTGCATTTGAAGCATTGAACAACGCGTTTAGGTTCTAACGGAGCATTAATCCCCTCCGTCGCAGCCACGGGTCCTTCTTGCTGACAGTTAACAGCTAGGTGCCCTTCTCTTCCACACTTGAAGCATTTTCTTGTCCTCCTATGGCAATTTCCAGGGTGCTTCTTTCCACACTTTTGGCAAGTGGGGTGCTGGAATTTCTTAGCGCCGTTGGATTTATCCATCAGACCACCAGCATTGAAGTCCACCTTCCGCTTCTTGTCCCCATAATACCCTTGTGATTCTCTGATCTCCATTTCAACCTTGAGGGAACATCGGAAAATTTCCTCATAGCTGTCGAAGTCACGGATCGCTAATGCTTTCCGCAAGCTAGGCTTCAGCCCACCAAAGAAGCGGTCAACCTTGCATTCGGGGGTAACGACAATGCCGGAAGCATATCATGCAAGCCTTGTGATGTTTGCCTCGTACGCTCCCACAGATTCCTCATCTTTCTGCTTAAAGGAAAGGAAGTCCCTTTCCATCTTAAGACGGAGGGTGCGTGGAAAATATTTATCGAAAAACATCTTCCGGAATACCTTCCATTCCAAAGCCTCGATCTCCTCCTCAGGCTTCGTATTTTTGATCAACGTCCACCATTGATCAGCTTCACCCTCTATACGATAAGCCGCCAGGAGAACCTTCTTATTTTCAGAGCATTGGAGGATGGAGAATGTCTTTTCAATGGAGTTGATCCATTGTTCAGCAATCGTGGGATCGGATGATCCACTAAAAGTAGGAGGACTTTGTCTCATGAAGCTTTCAATAGCGACTTGTTCTTTCTTAGGGGGGGGGGGGTTGAACGTTCCTCTTGACCAGTGTTTCTATTCAAAACTTGAGTTAGATGAGAGAGAAGCGTGACAAAGTTCGTGATTCCCGCTCCCATTGGATTGGGCATCTCATAAGTACAATCATCACACTGATCTTCACAACGGTTGTTAGCCCGAGTTCTCCTATTACCGGCCATTGGCTGGAATAAAAGGAAAGTTAGGGGTAACGCATAAAGGGTAATCCAAAGACAAAAGTTGATGACTTATAAATAAACTTTAATCTATTTATCTCATGAGTCTATAGGATTCAATCCAGGATTTTCATGATCTTCCTTCTAACATATATTCTTAGGGGCATTTTTCCCTTAATAAGGGTTCATACTAAGATTGTGAATTTATCAAAACATATCCCCTGGGAGTGTCGTAACCAAGAGTGCAGCAAGGCCCGTTGTCGTGCACCAGTTCCCGTTCGAGTCTAGCTCAAAGCGGTGTTTTCGGGTTTTACCCCTAGGATACATCTGTGCCAGAGCCGCCTCTACCTGCTCGTATCCAGACAGGGATGTATTTTTTTGATAAAACACTTACTTAGTATTTACCAAAACTTAGGGATGTTTTTATTATGCTTAGTCTTCTATCTAAGGCTTTACTAGGGTTTCCTAATCCCAAAAATAACTAAACCTATCCTCTGATACCAACTATGACAACCCTGCTTTTTATTACAACTTAAACATGCTTTATTACATAAAACTTCACTTGATAAAACAAAGAAGATCGATAGGTTTAGTGTCTTTGGGGCTTAGGATCATTACATAAAAAATTTAAACTTGAAATACAACATCCTTATTGAAAAATTCCTTTACATGACCACTACATTCCTTCGTACTTAGCATTGCATGGGATAACCTGAGGACATGCATAAGAAAAGGGTGAGCTATAAAGCCCAGGAAGGGAGTACATAATGAATACACTGCTAGAAAAGGGGGCAGTGGAGGCCCCCTGACTCGGGCGACCGCCATTGGCGGTCGCTAACCTCCCTAAAAATATTCGGGGGGTTTCTGCCCCCCCCCCCCCCCCCGCGCCCTCTCGATCTCTGCCCTAACCCCCCGCCGCCCTCCCTCGCGCTGCCCTCCCCTCCCCCGCCGCCCGGCCTCCCCCGCCGCCCGGCCTCCCCCGCCGCCCGGCCTCCCCCGCCTCCCGGCCTCCCCCTCCGCCCGCCCTCCCCCGCCGCCCGCCCTCCCCCGCCGCCCGCCCTCCCCCGCCGCCTGCCCTCCCCCGCCGCCCGTCCTCCCCCGCCGCCTGCCTTCCGGCCGCCGCCCTCCGGCCTCTCGGCCCTCCCCCCCCCACCCCGGACAGCACCCGCACCCCGGACAGCCCCCAACACGCACTCCGGACCGCCCCCCGCACCCCGGACGCCTCCCCGAACCCCGGACAGCACCCCCCCGCGCACTCCGGACCGCCCCCCGCACCCCGGACGCCTCCCCGCACCCCGGACAGCACCCCCCCGCGCACTCCGGACCGCCCCCCGCACCCCGGACGCCTCCCCGCACCCCGGACAGCCCCCCCTGCACTCGGACACCCTCCTCCGAACCCAGACAGCCCCCCCGCACCCCGGACAGCCCCCCCCCCCCCCCCCCCCGCACTCGGACACCCCCCCTCCGAACCCAGACAGCCCCCCCGCACCCCGGACAGGCCCCCCGCACCCCGGACACCCCACCCCGCACCCCCGACAGCCCCCCTGCACCCCAGACAGCCCCCCCTCCCCCGCACCTCGGACACCCCCGCACCCCGAACACCCCTGCCCGCACCCCTGACAGGCCCCCGACACCCCGGACACCCCTCCCCGCACCTCAGACAGCCCCCCCCCCCCCCCCCCCCCGACCCCGGACACCCCCCCCCCTCGCTGCCCGTCCCCCGTCCCCTCAACGCCTCCTCTCCTCCAGCTCCCCGCCGCCGCCGCCGCCCGTCCCCTCCCTTGCCGCACCGCCTTTGGCTCCGGCTCCCCTTCGCTGCTCCTCTCCCTCGCAGCACCGCCTTCGGCTCCCCTCCCTTTCTGGTTTGTAGCTCAATCAGGTAACATGAGCTTTCAGTTACATTATTATTTTATCAATGGTTCATAAACAAATGATTAATATTTATTTTGAATATAGTTGATTTGAAAAATGTAAATGTAATAAGTATTGTGTAAATGTTTGTTATACAGATATTATTATGGATAAGAGTTGGATTGATCTTCCAAATCAAACGTCTAGAGAATATTTCAATGGCATTATGCTGTTTATTGACTTCACGAGAGGATTTGAAAGTGAATATATTAGTTGTCCATGTAGAAAATGTGCTAACAGATATCAATTCACACGAGATACTGTGAGGGAGCACCTTTTCTTTAATGGATTTCTGAAAAATTATAAGAGTTGGACTCGTCATGGAGAAGAATATGTTCGTTGTCAAAATACAGATGCAGCTCAGATGGATGTTGATGCAAGGATGACTGATCCAATGCATGAAATGCTTACTGAAATGGTACGTGGGTTTGATCCTGAAGGCATTGACATCCAGAATCTTGAGACCGGTGAGATAAATCTTCTCTCTGGTGCAGATCGTGATTCGAGGAGGTTTTATGAAGTACTTGATGATGCGAAAACAGAATTATATCCTGGATGTACTTCTTACAATAAACTGTCGTTCATCGTGGAGTTGTTGCATTTGAAGACTTTGAACAATTGGTCAGACACATCATTCGACATGCTTTTGGTTTTATTGAAAAAAGTTCTTCCTGTCGACGCTAAGATTCCTGAGTCGTATTACTATGCTCGTAAGTTGACAGAGAACTTAGGTTTTACATATGAGACTATAGATGCATGTGCAAACAACTGTATGTTGTTTAGAAATGAAACTGCTCATTTGGATATCTGTACGGTTTGTGGCGCTTCCAGGTGGAAAGAGAACAGGGGAAATAAGACTCATCAAAGTCAGATTGCGATACAGGGGAAACCGATTGCCGTAAAGCAAATGCGTTACTTTCCCCTTAAACCGAGGTTGAAAATATTTTTTATGTCATATAAAGTTTCTAATTTAATGAGATGGCATGCAGAAAGAGTTCATGAAAGTGACATGTTAACCCACCCGGCAGACTCTCATGCATGGAAGGATTTTGATAAGAGACATCCCGACTTTGCTAAAGATGTTCGTAATGTCCGATTGGGATTGGCAGCAGATGGTTTCAATCCATTCAAGTCTATGGTTGGTGCAACTCATAGCACATGGCCCGTGGTGTTGGTTCCATATAATCTTCCTCCGTGGCTTTGTATGAGGCAACAATTTATATTACTTTCCACTCTTATTGATGGACCTAAAAGTCCGGGGGATAAGATTGATGTTTACCTTCAGCCATTGATTGATGAGTTGAATGAATTTTGGGGCGATGGTGTGATGACTTATGACTGCGAAACGAATGAAATGTTCAAATTGCATGCAGCTTTATTGTGGACAATCAATGACATCCCAGCTTATGCAAATTTATCAGGCTGGAGTACGAAAGGGGAATTTGCTTGCCCTTGTTGCAATAAAAGTAAAAAATCTGTATGGCTTAAACATTCCAAAAAATTGGCATACATGGGTCACAGGCGTTTTCTCCCTCCCCAGCACAGGTTCAGAAAGGACAGAGTGGTATTTGATGGTTCTAGAGAGTTCAGCCCAGCACCAAAGATCATGACAGGAGTCGAAATGTTATCGCAGATTGAGGAAGAAAACATCCGCACGGTATATGAAATTCAGGATTTGGTGGCTCCTCCAGTACGTAATATTCGTGTTGCGGGTAGGCAGCGCAGTCACAATTGGAAAAAGAAAAGTATTTTTTATAGTCTTCCGTATTGGAAAACTAACATGTTGAGGCATAATTTGGATGTCATGCACATTGAAAAAAATGTTTGTGATAACATATTGTGGGCCATTTTAGGTGTCAGTGTAAAGTCAAAGGACCATGTTAATGCACGCCGTGATTTGGAAGAAATGGGTTTAAGGAAACAGTTGCATTTACAGTTAGCTGAGGGAAACAAGGCATATATGCCTGCTGCACAGTATTCGATGACTACAGAGGAGAAAGAGACATTTCATTCCATTTTGAAGATGGTCAAGGTTCCTGATGGTTACTCTTCTAATATTTCAAAGTGTGTGAATCTGACGAGCAAGACATTGCAAGGGTTGAAAAGTCATGACAATCACATATTACTTCAGCAGTTGATTCCAATCGCAATTTGTGATTGTTTATCCCCCAATGTTGTTCAGCCCTTGATTGAGATGAGTAATTTTTTTAGACAGCTTTGTTTAAGAAATCAACGAATGAGTGATTTAAAAAGTTTGCAGGACCGAATTGTACTTACGCTTTGTCACTTTGAGAAACTTTTCCCCCCCTCATTTTTCGATGTTATGGTCCACTTAACAGTGCACCTAACTGATGAAGTAATGGCTGCTGGTCCAGTGCAATTCAGGTGGATGTATCCTATTGAACGGTATTTGAGTACATTGAAAAGATTTGTACGCAACAGAGCTCGTCCAGAGGCATCAATAGCCAATGGTTATTTGATGGACGAGTGTACTACCTTTTGTGCAGAATATCTTACGGATGTTGAAACAAAATTAGATAAGCCCTCTCGGATTCATGATGGTCCAGTTGGAGAAGGAACCACATTTGATATGGACAACATCGAGTGGATACAAGCACATCGATATATCTTGTTCAATACTCCATCAGTTGCACCATTAATGCAGTAAGTATCTTATCAATGTGCTTGTATAACTTTTACATGTTTTCTTTGCATAAGTTGATCTTTTAAACATCGCGTAATCATTTGCAGGAAACACATTAATGAGATAAAAGAAGAGATGCATCGTGCGACTGAGTTGCAAATTCAACAATCTCATTATGCGGCATTTCATGATTGGTTCAAGGATTATGTATGTATAAATTGATTTTCATTATGAGTGAAGTATTAAACTAATTCTTTCTGCATATATCAGTATTGATTTTTATAAATTATGTAGGTTCGTAAGCTGAGGGAGTTAGGGGACCCCACGTTACCTGAAGTATTTATCCAACTGGCTGAGGGTCCATCTATACCCGCTCGTCGTTATAAAGCTATTGATGCTAATGGTTTTCGATTTCGCATTAAAGATGTTGATGACAAACGAGCAACACAAAACAGTGGAATCGGTTGTCCCTTTGTCGATTCTGGTTATTACTATGGTCAATTGATAGACATCATTGAAGTTGTATACACACACGGTTTGAAGTACATATTGTTAAATTGTAATTGGGTTGATCCAGTGTGTGGATGTAAAGTCGATCAATATCAGTTTTCATTGGTGAATTTTAACTACATGTTATACAGAAATAATGAACGAGTTGAGAATGAACCTTTCATCTTGACATCACAAGCGGAACAAGTATTCTTCGTTACTTTGCCTTCGGATCCAAGTTGGCAAGTTGTTGTCAAAATGTCTCGGCGAGGAGTGTTTTTATTTGAAGAAGATGAACCCGAGACTGTTCCGTTTGTTTACCAACAACTTGATCAACATACCGTAGTTCAACGTGAAGAAGATATTTATTGGGCCAGAGCAGCTGTTGAAGGAGAAACGGTCGATTTTCATGCTTAATGAAAGGTATAATTGTTTTCCCGCAATTCAGTAGAATGTCCTAGGATATCATAAATTATCTAATCATTTTATAAATCCTTATAAGTTTTAATCCTCACTTTTGTAAGTTAATTCAGTCATAAATATTTAGGTTGATTAACTTTCTGATTTTTTAAAATTCATTCACAACTAATTATTCAATCCATTTTTTGTTTGATTAACAGTTGTACAAGTTTGATTTATTAAGAACAATCCAATTTATCTTTTAAACACTTTGGACTCATTACTGATATTTTGTATGATTGCAGACATGTCAGGGGAAGAGGCAGAAAATCCACATCATCCATCTGAGGCATCTACGTCTCAGGGTCGAGGTATGTTTGACAGTCATTATCTATATTATTTATGTAATTAACATATATATATATATATAACATTTGTCACGGCGTGCGGCGTGCGGCGGTCCGATTCGGAGCAAACGTGCTCCGAACGACCTGAAACCGCACGGGGACGAGGGGAATATTATTCCTGAGATGCAGGAGGAGGCTGCACGTCCATCGGACATGCGGTGCGCGCGGCACGCCCGATTGTGTCGTTTTCAGCAGCGCGGCGCGCGCTGAAATGGCGCGTTGGGGGGTCAAAACCACCCGAACGACCTCCGAATGCCACGAAACTGTACGACAACATCCGGGGCGTCAATTGTGAAATGGTCGGCCAGACGGCACCTCATTCGGAGGTGCCGTGCGACCGCGGCGGCCGGAAACGCGTTTCCGGCGCCGTTAAACACCTAAAACGGCGTGCGGCGGTCCGATTCGGAGCAAACGTGCTCCGAACGACCTGAAACCGCACGGGGACGACAGGAATATTATTCCTGAGATGCAGGAGGAGGCTGCACGTCCATCGGACGTGCGGTGCGCACGGCACGCCCGATTGTGTCGTTTTCAGCAGCGCGGCGCGCGCTGAAATGGCGCGTTGGGGGTCAAAACCACCCGAACGACCTCCGAATGCCACGAAACCGTACGAAAACATCCGGGGCGTCAATTGTGAAATGGTCGGCCAGACGGAACCTCATTCGGAGGTGCCGTGCGACCGCGGCGGCCGGAAACGCGTTTCCGGCGCCGTTAAACACCAAAACGGCGTGCGGCGGTCCGATTCGGAGCAAACGTGCTCCGAACGACCTGAAACCGCACGGGGACGACAGGAATATTATTCCTGAGATGCATGAGGAGGCCGCACGTCCATCGGACGTGCGGTGCGCGCGGCACGCCCGATTGTGTCGTTTTCAGCAGCGCAGCGCGCGCTGAAATGGCGCGTTGGGGGGTCAAAACCACCCGAACGACCTCCGAATGCCACGAAACCGTACGACAACATCCGGGGCGTCAATTGTGAAATGGTCGGCCAGACGGCACCTCATTCGGAGGTTCCGTGCGACCGCGGCGGCCGGAAACGCATTTCCGGCACCGTTAAACACCAAAACGGCGTGCGGCGGTCCGATTCGGAGCAAACGTGCTCCGAACGACCTGAAACCGCACGGGGACGACAGGAATATTATTCCTGAGACGCAGGAGGAGGCCGCACTTCTATCGGACGTGCGGTGCGCGCGGCACGCCCGATTGTGTCGTTTTCAGCAGCGCGGCGCGCGCTGAAATGGCGCGTTGGGGGGTCAAAACCACCCGAACGACCTCCGAATGCCACGAAACCGTACGACAACATCCGGGGCGTCAATTGTGAAATGGTCGGCCAGACGGAACCTCATTCGGAGGTGCCGTGCGACCGCGGCGGCCGGAAACGCGTTTTTGGCGCCGTTAAACACCAAAACGGCGTGCGGCGGTCCGATTCGGAGCAAACGTGCTCCGAACGACCTGAAACCGCACGGGGACGACAGGAATATTATTGCTGAGATGCAGGAGGAGGCCGCACGTCCATCGGACGTGCGGTGCGCGCGGCACGCCCGATTGTGTCGTTTTCAGCAGCGCGGCGCGCGCTGAAATGGCGCGTTGGGAGGTCAAAACCACCCGAACGACTTCCGAATGCCACGAAACCGTACGAAAACATCCTGGGCGTCAATTGTGAAATGGTCGGCTAGACGGCACCTCATTCGGAGGTGCCGTGCGACCGCGGCGGCCGGAAACGCGTTTCCGGCGCCGTTAAACACCAAAACGGCGTGCGGCGGTCCGATTCGGAGCAAACGTGCTCCGAACGACCTGAAACCGCACGGGGACGACAGGAATATTATTCCTGAGATGCAAGAGGAGGCCGCACGTCCATCGGACGTGCGGTGCGCGCGGCACGCCCGATTGTGTCGTTTTCAGCAGCGCGGCGCGCGCTGAAATGGCGCGTTGGGGGGTCAAAACCACCCGAACGACCTCCGAATGCCACGAAACCGTACGACAACATCCGGGGCGTCAATTGTGAAATGGTCGGCCAGACGGCATCTCATTCGGAGGTGCCGTGCGACCGCGGCGGCCGGAAACGCGTTTCTGGCACCGTTAAACACCAAAACGGCGTGCGGCGGTCCGATTCGGAGCAAACGTGCTCCGAACGACCTGAAACCGCACGGGGACGACAGGAATATTATTCCTGAGATGTAGGAGGAGGCCGCACGTCCATCGGACGTGCGGTGCGCGCGGCACGCCCGATTGTGTCGTTTTCAGCAGCGCGGCGCGCGCTGAAATGGCGCGTTGGGGGGTCAAAACCACCCGAATGACCTCCGAATGCCACGAAACCGTACGACAACATCCGGGGCGTCAATTGTGAAATGGTCGGCCAGACGGCACCTCATTCGGAGGTGCCGTGCGACCGCGGCGGCCGGAAACGCGTTTCCGGCGCCGTTAAACACCAAAACGGCGTGCGGCGGTCCGATTCGGAGCAAACGTGCTCCGAACGTCCTGAAATGAAATTATTTCTTGAATCGAAGTTTTTAAATTATTATAGCACAATGAGTTGATATTATATATATATTAAATATATATTAAATATATATTAAAACATTTAAAATATATTATATATATATATATATATATATATATTTAAAATATTGTATTTAATAGTATATATATATATATATTTATAGCACAATGATTTGTATTTAAAATATTGTATTTAATAGTATATATATATTATAGCACAATGATTTGATATTATATATATATTAAATATATATTAAAACATTTAAAATATATTATATATATATATATATATATTTATATTCAATTCAATAAAAAATATTTTGAAATTTTTTTTTTTTAGAATAGCGACCGCCAATGAAGATCCAACGAGCATGGTATGATAGACTCACTGGATTTTTTCTTCAAAATAACTATATTAAGGGAAATGAAGATCCAACTATTTTTATAAAGAAAGATAAGAAAAATGTATTGATTGTTCCAATTTATGTTGATGATATCATATTCGGTTCAACTCAGCAATCTTTGACCAACTCTTTTGCAAGTCTAATGAAATCTGAGTTTGAAATGAGTATGATGGGTGAGTTAACTTTTTTTCTTGGTTTTCAAATTTCTCAAAAACCAGAAGGGACTTACATATCTCAACATAAGTATATTAAAGATCTTCTTAAAAGTATGGTTATGACAACACTAAGAGTTTAAGTACTCCTATTGGTACCTCAAATTCTTTAGATCATGATGAAGCTGGGAAACCAGTGGACCAAACATCTTTTAGAGGTATGATAGGAAGTTTACTTTACTTGACAGCTAGTCGACCAAACGTAATGTTCTCAGTATGCTTATGTGCAAGATATCAATCGAATCCTAAGGAATCTCACTTAAAGGCAGTAAAAAGAATTTTTCACTACCTTAAGGGAACCATGGATCTAGGATTATTTTATACTTCTGTAAATGATTTTATTCTTAAAATCTTTTCTGATGTTGACATTGGTGGATGTAGAATGGATAGAAAAAGTACATCCGGAATTTGTCATTTCTTAAGAGATTCACTAGTTTCTTGGTCCTGTAAGAAGCAACATTCTGTAGCACTCTCCACTACTGAAGATGAATATGTAGCAGCTGGAAGTTGTTGTGCTCAAGTGTTGTGGATGCAACACACACTCACAGACTATGGCTTGAGTTTTACTAAAACACATATTTTGTTTGATAACACAAGTGTTGTTTCCCTTAGTAAGAACCATGCACATCACTCCCGTGCAAAACACATAGATATTAGGCATCACTTTTTTAGGGATCACACACTTAAAGAAGATATTATTCTTCAGTTTATCAGAACACAAGATCAACTTGCTGATATTTTCACAAAATCCTTGCCTTCTGATAGATTTGAATATATTAAATAGAAGTTAGGAATGATAACCGTAAGGTAATCTTTCTTAATTAAATTTCTGTTGAAAAAGTCTCCTTACAGCAAAAAACTCCTTTTCATAGGGGGAGTACATTTGTTTATTGAATAACAAAGTTTTTCAAATTTTGTTTTCAAACTTTTCGGAACGAAGATTTCTGGAATGGAATTTCTGGAACAACAATTTTCCAGACTGGATACTTTCGTACAGAATACTTCTGGAATGGAGGTGTTCGTATTGAAAACATCTGGAATGAAAATTTCGTACTGGTATTTTCATAACGGAACTTTCGTACTGAATCTCTCATAATAAGTTTTTTTCCCTCAAACTCATGGAATTTGTTTTTCATACTGAGTTTTCCGTAATGAGTTTTTCCGTACTAAGTTTGTTTTTCGTAGTAAAGTTTTTGCGTTCCTTGTCTTTTAATAATAATGTTTTTTGGTCATTTTTATGTTACCCTTTACGAATAATCCTCCTAAGCCAATCCTAAAGGTATGATTACCTTAATCAAGTTTTCGTAGTCATATTTTAATTGCTGGAATTTTCTTGTATATTGTTTTCGGATTATAGTTTTCATAATTCTTTGTTTTAATAAAAACATCAAAATGATCGGATTCAAGTTTTCTTGAGAATTCGTTTTCAACCATCAGATCTGATCTCAGCCTATCAGAATCGTTCGATCAACCGAGGAAGTTTAACCGTCGTTTCATTGCCTATATAAAGGGGACCCAAATACTTATCCCACATCGATTTCAAGCTCCAGTGTCCCGAAGCTCTCCCTCTCTGATTTAAGGCCATTCTGAACTTCTGATTTCTCCATTCCGAACTTCTTAGAGATCATCATATCCGAATGGCTGTGAAGTTAGCTTCTGAAGAAATATCATCATCTAAGCCTATTTCACAATGGTTAGTTTACAGAGAAAGGTTAGTTTATCCGGATTTCTTAAACAACTATGATTTTCTTATTTTGAAGAACATTAAGTTGAATGGGTGGGATGATATTGCTATGTCCAAACCGGGGAATCAAGACTATTTTTTTTCGGAGTTACTTGTTCAGTTCTATGAAACAGTTTCCTTCTTTTAGGAAGATAATAGGGAGAAGTTTTCTTTTAAGTGTTATGGAAAGACTTATAAGCTTTCTTATACCAAGGCAGCAAGCTTGGTAGGGCTGACCTATGAAGGAGAAGCAGAGTTCCTATCTCATGTGTTTCCAGATTCTAAGGGTAGATTTGACAAGGAAAAAGCCTTTAAAACTCTCAGACTCTCAGATGAAAAAGCTCCAAAGATTGCTAGTTTTCCTACAAATCTCCAGATTTTAGAGTTGTGGGTACAAGGTATTATCTTACCGAGGAAAGGTGATAAAGACAGCTTGAATAAGAGTGAGATCTATATCTTAGATTTCCTGATAAATATAAGGAAGTTTAACTTCATGATGCACATTCTTATAACCATTGAGAATCTTAAGAAAGGAAATCTCAGAGACCAGATCGTAATGTACCCAGCAATTTTATCAAAGTTGATAGTTCGGTGCCTTGAGTCCTTCAAGTAAGCTTGCAGATCTAAGCCAAGGGTTTGCAAAATTTTGTTGGTCAGTGCTGATACCCTTAAGAGGATGGATGTGTCTTTCAACAAGGAGACTGGTGAGTTCTTCGATTTACCCAATCAAGAAGAAGCGGCTTCGAAGGCTGCTGAACTGGAATCATCTAAGCTAGTAATGAAAAGAAAGTTGAAAGATGATGCAGCTGAAGTACTGGATCCTAAATCTAAGGAAGTTCAAACCACACCTCCCAAACCAAAGAAGAAGAAGGCCTTTCCAGATGAGGTTTTTGCAAATCGGAGAGCAGATAAGGAGAAAAGGAAATAAGTGGATCCACACTTCGGATTGGACCCTACGGAGGCTAACGCCTTAAAGGAGAGAATTAATGATGAGCCTGGAAAAAAGTAATGGAAAAGAAGCTCAAGAAGAAGATGACAGAAGCTGATGCAGTCCAAGCTTTGTTAAGATTTAATGAAATAGTATCCGGAAGCATTCCAATTCCGAGATCTTTCTCCTTGAAATCTATACATGAGACTCCAGGAAGAAACCTTGATTTTCAGGAAGAGATTACAGTTGAACATGTTGACCAACTAGAGCAGATTCAACAAGTGGAAGAGAAAGAAGTAGTTGCTGAAGGAAGTGGTGAAACAGAAGATTTATTGAAAGAAGTAGATGATTATAAGGGGTCGCCTTTAGAACACATGTCACTCCGAACCTCAGAGGCTGAATCCTCTAAGTTAGTAACTCCAAAGAAGGATAAGAATGAGGAAGATGTTGTTCAAAAAGTAGTTGATGATGTTATTCAAGTGTCTACTAGCGAGAAGAAAAATCCTGATCAAGAATTGATTCCGAAAAAAGACAAGGGAAAGAAACTCCTTGTTGAGACTCTAAAATCAGTGGCTAGCAAGAAAAGAGAATATGGTGATTCATCTAAAATGAAGTTGGAGCTTATTGGGGAAGAAAATTTGCCAAGAAAAGTTTCAGATTTGGAGTCATCCTCATTGGGGCATGATTTTGTTGTTCAGTCTTTAAAGAAGTTGGTGGGAACCATTCCGACCTTCTCTAGTATGGACTCAAGATGCCAGATGCTCCAACATTCTTTAAATCAGAAAACAGACTCCGTATCTATGGTTAGGGACAGGTTTTTAGAAATAGAGGCTCAGTTCAAAACGTTTTTTGTTGGCTAGGAAGCTCATAGAAGATCTTGCAAGAGGATGACAAACTGGTCAAAGAAGAATATAGAAGAAATGAGGCTATTCGAAAAATTTCAAGACAATGTTAATGATGACTTTGAGACTGAGGACAGGAAGATAAATGAACTGAATTCATCCTTTGAAGAGAAGCTCACAGATGAAAAGAACATCCGGATTCAAGAAGTCAGATATCTGAATGGGAAACTGAATTCTGTTTCTCCAAACATGGAGTTTGAAAGGGATCATCAGATCATGTTTGAACAGAAGTTGAAGGCTCAGGCAGAAAAGTTCAAGGCTCAGGAAGAAAAGATGAAAACCCAGGAAGAAAAGATTGAAGCTCAATCTACAAGAATAGTGGTCTTAGAGAAGAAATCTGAAGAAGATCATAAAGACCTGAAAAAGATCAAGACTATTCTTAAGGGGCTCATTCGAAGGAAAAAGATCCAAAATAGCTAAATCCGATCTTTTTGTTGTATCTAGTTTTCTTTGTTGCCGACATTTCAAATCTAATGAAAATTGTGCTTATCGTTTCTTATGTTGTTATTACTAATTTTTTAGGTACTTTGTTATTTTTTTCCATTCCCTCAATTTCTTTTTGAAAATCACAAAGGGGGAGAAGGAAAATATCCTTAAGAAAATGAATAACTCTAAAAAGAGTTTATCTAAGGGGGAGAAGGAAAATATCCTCAAGGAAAAAGAACTCTAATAAGAGTCTATCTAAGGGATAGTTATTTATTAAAGAAAACTTTCTTATTCGTAATTAAATGTCACTCCGGATAACTATAATACGATCTTTAGAGTCTCAAAGCCAAAGGGGGAGTTAGTCATATTCATAAAATTCTTTAATGCCAAGGGAGATAGGCCTTAATGTTTTTTTCTTCTTAGAATTTCATTTTCGTAAGGATGTTTGTGCATTCCAAAAAGGGGGAGATTGTTGATTCAATAAGGTTCTCCTTGTGACTTTTCCATTCCTTCTTGTTTTGATAATCACAAACACCTTATCTTTAAGGAAAATTTCTTTCTTAAGGAAAATTGCTTTTATAAGAAAAATTTCTTTTATAAGGAAAATTGCTTTTATAAGAAAAATTATCCTTATCATATTTTCATCTAGATTTTTCTTAAGTATGAGATTTGGATTCATTTCTATTTTCTCAGAATTGCTTGAAACTATGATATGAAGCATTCTGTTTTAGGATCCGGATTCTGGATAAGAACTATGATAATGTTTCCCTCCGAAATATAGAATGAGAACTGTGATAATGTCTCATTCCGAATTCCTGATACAGTTTTACTACAGATTCAGGATTCGAATCCTTATGATGTTCGACAATGAATTCTTCTTAAGAATTCTGATGAGGAATTCTCATTAGGAATTCTGATGAGGAATTCTCATTATGAATTCTGATGATGAATTCTCATTATGAATTCTGATGATGAATTCTCATTACGAATTCTGATAACGAATTATCATTCCAAAATCTCATTCTGAATTCACCTATTAAATAGAATCTGATCATCTTTGTTTTATACACTCTGAATTTTCTTCAGACACCGAAATTACATTCTTCTTACACTTCTATAAATTGTCTACTCTTTAATATATTTTCATTCACTCTGAAATTTCATTTTTCTTATGCCTTTATATTTTGACTACTCTTTATTATTTTCCATACACTCCGAACCTTAACTTCGAAGCATTCATTCTGGTCTTTTGAGTTAGAATTAAAACGATGTCGTACATTCTGTTACACTTGTTTTGTTATAAAACGATTCCATCTATTTTGTTATAAACTAACCGTCGTCTAAGTGACACATGTACAGGTCCCTCCGATATTTAAGGAAAATATGACCGTTGGAGAAGGGGCCGACCTTACCTATAAATAGGAGCACATTTGAAAGAGCTTAGTGCTGAAAGGCTGACTGATCTTCGACTCATGTGATTACATGCTTGAAGTGATTTCTAGAGATAGAGGCTCTTATTAACTCTCAAAGCTTCGTGCGACTCCGAATGTTGGTGATTACATTCAAGGACTTCTGGGGATAGGAAGACAGAGGTGTCGACTACCATGAGGTTCGAGGGCTTCCTTGCTTAGGAAGACAGAGGTTGCCAACTACCTTGAAGTTGAGGGCATGCGGGGATAGCAAGACAGAGACACTCTGATCTTCATATCGAGGGCTTACCCTGGTGTGGGTAAGACAGATTTTCATTAAAGTATAAATCAATGGACCTTTATCCAAGGTTGTTGGATACCCTTCTCTTTGGGTTAAAACACTTATATCTTGTTACTAGTAGTTTTACTACTTGTTTATTTCCGCTGCATTTTGTATGATAAGGAAAGTATAACTTTCTTATACTTCCTTACATGTACACTGTTTCATTTAGATTCTATACGCTTTAAGGTAGCATCTCATATTGTAATCATTTGTTAAGTTTCATTTTCTGGAATCATATTTCTGGAACCTACGTTCGGAATCTCTTTCCATGTTTTCTTTTCATATTAGAGGTGTTGTGAATTTGCTTTGTTTAACTTTGTTAAACATAGACCTTTAATTTGCTTAAGGAAAACATAGTTATTTGTAACTAACATTAAAGGTTCCAATGGAATTTTTAAAGTATACAATTCACCCCCCCCCCTCTTGTATATTGAGCATCTACATCATTATTTCGATCCTACAATAGGTGAGTGCAAGCATTGGACCAGACATGTATTTTGTCAACAGTGATACGAGGAACACATCGTGATCTTTGGAGAGGCTTGGCGGCATTTCCAAACAGTAATCTACAATCACAATTCGTTCTAGAATTTCGAAATGTCTGATGTACCTGTGACTCAATTTACCTTTCATACCGAAATGTATTACTCCCTTTAATAGATATACCTTCATGAAAACATGATCTCCTACCTGAAATCCCAAATCCTTCCTTTGGTTATCTACATAGATCTTCTGTCTACTTTGAGCTTTATTGATGTGGGTTTGGATTGCCTTCACCTTTTCCATCATATCCTCCAAAAGTACTGGGCCTACGAGTTTTCTTTCACAAACATCATCCCAACAGGTCGGTGTGTGGCATATCTTTCGTATAATGCTTCATATGGTGACATCCTAATACTTGAATGGAAGATATTGTTATAGGAAAATTCCACCAGAGGTAAATATTGATCCCATATACCCTGAAAATCAAGTGAGCAAGATCTCCACTTGTCTTTTAAGGATTGAATAGTCTGTTCTAATTGTCCATCCGTTTGAGGGTGGTTGGAAATTGTAACACTCGAGATTTTTATGAGAAATATTTTGTTTTTATGTTATATACATCATCAAAGGAATATTTCACTACACACAACACTATATTGGCTTTCATTACACGCAATCGCGACCTTCCTCTATATCTTGTGTTTTACGCAATACCGAGTTTCACTAAACAACGATATGCTCTTAAAATATTATTAAAACTAGCCGTTATGAACTGTAATACTAAATTTTTGAAATTTTATAAATTTCATCATTCAGAATGGACTTCATTTTTGGATTCGGAATATCGAAAATATTCTAGGGTGAATTATTTGTATTTTTTTGAAATCTTTCAATTTTTGATGAATAGTGAAAACACTGGGTTACTATTTAAAAACTGAATTTTTATTTAAATAATTATTTATTTTATTTAAATTTATTTCAGGTAAAACTTGATACAAAATACCTACATAAGTTCAATGTAATTAATTAGAGTCATTTTATAATAATTTTAGATATAATAACTTTTTATTGAACTATTCACCGTCTTTTACCCACCTCATAGGAGAGTTTGAAAATTTCCATAAAACATAATTCTACCGCTTATGTTAGTGGAATTTAGATAATTTGAGATAATGGTTAACATCAAGGAGTAAAATGTGGTTCAATAAGATAAAAATAATTTTCGGTGAATAGTAATGTTTTTTTTACTAACCACAGTTAAAAGTAAATAGGGAAATTAAGGGGGAAAATGGTATTATTATTACACTAAAACATGTTCTAATTCTATTGGATAAGTGTAATTCGACCATAAACAACCTTAGGGATAATATATTTCCCTTTAGATCCACATTTATTAGATTAGAACATTTAATATTATTTTATTTAATGAAGAGTTAAAATAGTTAAAATCAATGTTTAATAACTAAAACATTTTTAATACAGGGTTATAAAAAAGATAAATTCGACTATAAATATTCATTAAAAAGATAAAATTATTTAATATATAATGGTATTTTATTTATAATTTTTAGAATTTAAATAATTTAATTTATTTATGACACAATGATGATGCTGTAATTACCTTATTAATGAAATATTAACATAATTGATATTATAAATACCCAAATAAAAGTAATCTAAGACTATTGATGAATTAAAATAAATTTATATGTTAATATGACATATTAGTATTGATTTAATTAACCTTTTTTGAACTAATCTTGCTGTTATGATTTTCAGAAAAATTAATTACCAAAAAGTGTCAAAATTGACATAAAATAGTTTTTAAAAAATATATTATATTAATAATTGTTATTTTATTCTTAAAAATCTATGGTTGGTCAAATGAATTATATAAGGTTATATATATTAATAATGTACCACATGGGGTTCGTTTGGCTTGTTATAGTTCGTTTATTAACCATATAGTGTAAGAACACAAGAAGACACGGTAAAAGATAAATTCTTTAACATAGAGTTAAACCTAAATGATAAGGTTCAAATAGTAACCAAAACTTGTCTAAAATCTATTGGTTGAGAGGATTTCGAACCACCCCTACATTTTATTTGAATTAAATCTATTTGGTGCTATTAAAAACCGAATATGACTTTATTATAAAATAATATATTATGTGTTTCATAAGGTGCCCCTCTCCTATCTTATAAAAGAGCTCCTCCTCCCTCTCCTCCTCAAACGACATTGAGCCTCCACACTCAGACAAACCCTAAAAATTTCTCTTCTCCATATCCCTAGAAACATTATAGAGGTTATGGTGTTTTTAATGACCATCTTTAGTGTACTAAGAAGAGGTTAAGAAGAAGAGCTTCAAAGAAGAGGTAATGTTCATTACCGATTCTTTCAACTTTATTTCTTCTTCTACTTACTCTTATTTAGTTGTATAATTATAAAGTAATAACATCAGTATCACTAATATACCGATGTTTTATTATAAATATGAAACATCATTATTTCACGTTTTATCCATCCTATGGAAAATGAAATCACCGTGTGTGCGTACGTACGGAATACCGTCTCCACGCCGTGGTGTAATCTATTTCCCACCACCACCTTAAATGAATGGGTATAATGGTGTAAATAATAACAATATATAATTATTGTAAATTTATTTTGATTCTGAAATTGTAAACATACACTTAAATATAATTCCATGATCATGGGAATGATATCATCGCTAATGCGTACGTATGGCCTACCGTCTCCACGATGTGATGCGAATCGTTCTACATGATCTTCAATGCATAAGGACTATATAAATGAATTTAATGAATAAATATAATATATATTAAACTAATACCATTCTGGAAATGTGGTATCTATAACCTAAAAAGAAGAATAATAATTTATTAGACAAAAGACGCATACGAACAAAATGCAATAAACACACAAATAACAAGTAGAAATTAAATATTACTAATACGAAGTTAAGAATATGACCGTATATGAAATCATAACAATGAGTAAGATTCTGGAATATGTCAATAAAATTAATTAAATCATTATACATGAGGCTCGCACACGTATGAAGCAAATCAGACCTAAGGTAAAAGAAAATCTCGCAATCTCATTTTTATCTGAGATTGTTGATAATTCAGAATTTACTGGGGAATATTTATCATCAACATCAATGTTTCGTCAATATGTAATATTATTTCTATACTCCTAAAATTTTTTAAATAAAATTTTACCCATTATTTTTTTATAGTAAAATATATGAAAGGAATCTTTTTCGTCTTTAGAATGATGTACGTTTTGACTTTTCTGGCCACTGTACGAGAGGAATGATTTTTTTATTTATTCGGCATGAATGGATTTTTATGATTTTATAGAACATTATTTATATGATGATTCATTTACAAGTTTTTATGTTTATTTATAATCAAATTATTTTAGTTTTAAATTGTATGATATGATAAGAAACTAAAATGTTTTTTTGAAGTATAATGGATATTTTCCTCAAGAATGGAGTTCAAGCGTTTTATCAATATTATTTTCCATCTAAGATAATATACGGTTCTAATTATATCCCTATTTTTACATTTATTTGATTACGTTATGATGGAATTATTTTTATTATGTCCTTTTATCTTATATGATTTATCTTATGATGGAATGATGTTTAAGAATCCCATTTTTATTACATGGGTTATGCTATGATGTATGATTTATGATATTGTGGAACACATAATAATGGTATCATTATGAGATCGGTGGGACCTATATCTCACTCCAATGCATTGGGTGAAGATTTATATCTCATGTGATAGACATGGATGGAATGGAAGGATAATCTGGTTTAGTGAAACAGGACTAAAACGAGGAGTGAACTCGGTTCCGAAATCGACTTTGTCTGCAAATATTGTCTTAGAAATGATTCTTGACTACCAATAAATGATTCTATATGATTGTGTTTGTATGAAAAAATGTTTCATGTGATGATTATTGGGATTACATTTCACTACTATTATTTATCTCATGTTATGAAATTATGATTTCTTTTGCAGGATAAGATTATCAAAATGCTATGTTCTTATGAATATGATGCAATTGATATATATTTTGTTTACCCTTACTGAGCATTTGTGCTCACCCTTTTACATGTTTTCTTTCCCCTAGGTCAGTTATACGGGTATTATGTGAGATATTCCAAACGGGACTAGAGATATGATAAAATAAATGGGAGACTGTGTAGATGATTTATGAACCAGTTGCTTATGTATCCAAGTTTCAAAAGACATTATACCTATACGGTCCTTTCATGGTTTTGTATTATGTTGTAATAAGTTTTCTTCAATTCTAATGTAATAAAAATGTATTTAATTAGTGGTTCATAATATTTGGTATCAGGGTAATGGTATAGTCATCCTTTGGAAACTAGGATGTGAAAGCCTTAGTAAGAACTCTAAGGATATGTCTAAGCATTGGACAACATCTTAGTGTTTTAGAAATGGCCATGAATAATCTATGATAAGACCTAAAGCGTTAAATTATATTATTTATTATGTGTTTTTACTATTATGATTAGTGTTTCTCACACTATGGTTATTGGTTTTAGTCAATGGCTAGAATCCAAATGAACCGTGTTAATGCTGAATGTGATGGGCAATGCAATGATTGTCCCAATGAGCAACCAAACGTTATGGGATCTGGAATGCAAACTCTTGTAGCCATTCTCACACAATTTTCTCAAGCTATAAATCAGGAAGGACTTCCAAATGAGCAAATGAAAGAGCAAAATTCTATTGAATCCTTCATGAGGCAGCGTCCACCCTCATTCAGCAGGTTTACTGGTCCATTAGTTTCTAAACAATGGATCAGTACTACTGAAAAGATATTTTTAGTTCAAAAATGTTCTAAACATGATAAAGTCATCTTAGTAGTATATCATTTGGACGGTGAAGCTGATGAATGGTGGAATCATATCAAGAATACGAGGCAAAGGGATTAAATTGAATCCATGGAATGGGATGAGTTCAAGAACATATTTTTCAAATAGTACTTCCCTCTTATTCTTCAAACAAAGATGTAGAAGGAGTTTCTTGAACTAAAGAAAAAGGATAATAAATCTCTTGGTACCTATGAAGAAAATTTTACAAGACTTGCAAGGTGAGGTTCTAGAATTATTATCCAACCTAAGAGTAAGATCGATCAATTGTTTAGTGGCTTAAAACCATATCTTCGAAGGGCGTTATCCATAAGGGACTTCAAATAGCTAATAGGAAATCATTTGATGTTCTCTCAAGGTTGAGATGATGATTGGAGTAACCCATCAGTCGTATGGGTTTGATTAGAAGTGGAAAATGGAATTCAAAGGGAATTTTAAGACCACACTGAAAAGAAGATTATTTTTCCCTTATACTCAATGTGTGGAAAGAAACATGGAGGGAGTTGTCTTAAAGGGACAAATATATGTTTCAAATGTGGAAAAGAAGGTTATCGAGCATTTGAATGCTGTAATTATTGGAATAAGATATCTAGTGATACGAACATAGAAAAGGATATACAGATTGCATCTCATACACTTCAATGTTACAAGTGCATGTAAATGTGGAATTATGCCAATCAATGCTCTTATCCAAGGGTTCTTGAAGATTATCGACGTCAAAAAACTATTAAGGCTAAAGACAATGAAATGTCATATACAATTTCTATCAGCGATGTGGAGTATGATAACGAAGTGGTAAAAGGTACACATACCATCCACTCTAAAGTAGAAAATGTTTTATTTGATTATGGATCCACCCAATATTTTATATCTGAATAAATTTCTATAGATATCACCATATTACCTCAACAGTTAGATATTGAGTTAGTTGTGACCACCCCTAAGGGCACAACTGTCGCATCAAAAGTTTACAATTCTTCTCTGATTGAAGATTTTGGGAAAGTGCTTCTTGAAAATCTTGTGATCCTTCCTATAATTGAATTTAATGTGATTCATGGCATGGATTGGAATTATTTATATGGAGCTCATTTCAATTTCTAAATAAGGGAACTCACATTTCA
Source organism: Viscum album (assembly GCA_963277665.1). Taxonomy (NCBI): domain Eukaryota; kingdom Viridiplantae; phylum Streptophyta; class Magnoliopsida; order Santalales; family Viscaceae; genus Viscum; species Viscum album. The sequence goes on along the minus strand of OY728150.1, from coordinate 741,798,729 downwards.
TATTCCAGATCAATCTATGATCGTCTATAGATGTAAGGATGAACATAACCTTCCAGAGAAAATTTCTTCCATATTATTTGTCTAAATTACACTAAATGAAGGTTATTTATCTCAAATGATTGGAGAGAAACTCAAGATTAAGAATATGCCCATTGTACGGGAGTTTGATGATGTCTTTATGAAGTAATTGCCTCATCTTCTACCAAATCTTGAAGTTGTATTTTCAATAGAACTCGTATCGGGTGCATTACATATTGCAAAGACACCTTATAGAAAATCCACAATTGAGTTTCAGGAATTGAAGAAGCAACTCCAATAGAATCTTGATAAGGGATTCATACATCCTACTGCATCACCATAGGGATCACCTGTTATGTTTTTTAAGAAGAAAGATGGATCAATGAGACTCTACATTGATTATCGAGAACATAACAAGATCACTATCAAGAACAAATATCCTCTCCCATGCATTGATGACTTATTTATCCTACTACGCAAAGCTAAATACTTTTCCATGATTGATCTTCGTTCTGGGTATAATCAATTAAGTGTCAAAAGGGAGGATATACCAATGTTGGATTTCTATATAAGGTATGGAAAATATGAATTTATAGTGATTCCAGTTGGTCTTACTAATAGCCCTGATACCTTCATGGATCTATTGAATATAGTCGTTAGAGACTATCATTATCAGTTTGTGGTAGTATTTATAGACAATATTCATGAGTATTCAAAGAGAAAGTAAGAAAATGAAGATCACTTGATAATTGTATTGAAGACTTTGAGAAAGGAGAAGCATTATGCCAAATTTATGAAGTGTGAAATTTGGCTTCAAAAAGTTTCATTTTTGGGTCACATAATCTGAAAAGAGGGGATATCTGTGGATCCATCAAAATCAGAGGTTATCAAAAGATGGTAATGACCAAAAATAGATCTGATATCCGAAGTGTTCTTGGTTTGGCAGGATATTATCGACGTTTTGTGAAATATTTTTCACGATTATCTAATCCACTCACCAGGTTGACTTGAAAAGTAGTTATGTTTATCTGGATGGAGGAGCGTGAAGAGAATTTCAAGGAGTTAAAAAGAAGGTTATACAGTGCACCTAAGCTCACACTTCCTTTTAGTGGATAATGGATTGTGATATACAATGATGCATCCAAGTAGTGGATGGGGTGTGTTCTCATGAAAAATTATATGGGGATATATTAGGCCTCACGACAGTTGGAAATACATGAGAAAAATTCCCCAACCCATGATTTGGAGTTATCTGTGGTAATATTTGCATTAAAAATATGGAGGAATTATCTTTATTGTAAAAGGTGTGATATTTATACTGATCATATAAGTTTAAAGTATATTTTCACACAAAAGGTGATGAATATGCGTCAAAGAAAATTTTTGGAGCTGATTACGGATTATGAAGGATCAGTTCATTACTACCCTGGGAATGAAAACGAGGTGGTAGATGCATTAAGTCGACAAGGCCATGCTAGATTATCCATGATGAGGATCACAAAAGATCCAATATTTTTGGACTTACAATGGATGAATCTTGTAATTATAATGGAAGGGGAAAAATATTATCTTTCTAAAATGAATGTTCAACCATCTATACATGTGACGATTAAAGAGGCACATAAAGAAGATGTAGAGTTTCAAAAGAATGTGAGAAAGGTTCCTGAATTCAACCTTGATTGTGATGGGATAATAAGGTTCATGAATCAGGTTTGTGTTCCCCCCATCCCATAATTAAAGAAGGAGCTACCGGACGCGGCTCATAGTTCATCATTCTCTATTCATCCTAGAAGCATGAAGATGTAAAGGTACCTGAAAGAGTACTTCAAGTGGGATGGCATGAAAAGAGACATTGTTGAATGTGTCTCTCGATGCATGGTTTGTGATAAGTTAAAGTGGAGAGACAGAAGTCTAAGGGGATGTTACAACCATTACCCATACCCCAATGGAAATGGGAAAACATCACTATGGACTTTGTTACCGGATTTCCTAAAACATCCAAAGGCAGTAATGCTATCTGGGACATAGTTGATCGTCTTACAAAGTCGGCACAATTAATTGCTATTATAGAGGATTTCTCTTTTGATCATCTTGGCATGATATATGTGAAGGAAGTGGTAAGATTGCATAGAGTACCACTTTCGATTTTATATGGTCGGGATCTGAGGATTACCTCAATGTTTTGGAGAAGTCTTCAGCTTACTCTGGATACCGAGCTGATTTTCAGCACTGCATATCATCCTCAGACATAAGGTATGTTTGAGAGGACAATTCAAACTCTAGATGATATGTTAAGACTATGCTCTATGGATTTATAAGGTGGTTGGGATCACCACCTAACTTTAGTGGAATTTTTATATAATAATAGCTTTCACTCCAGTATTTAGATGGATTTTTATGAAGATCTTTATTGAATGAAATGTAGGACTCCAACTGGCTCGGATGAAGTTGGGGAAAGAAAGATATTAGGACCTGATATTGTGGATGAGATGGCGGAAAAGGTCAAATCTATTCAAAAACACATAAGAGTATCTCAAAGTTGACAAAGATGTAATTCTGACAATTGAAGAAAATTCCTAGAGTTTGAAGTGGGTGATAAAGTATTCTTACGAATATCTCCTTGGAAGAGAGTAATGAGATTTGGAAAGAAGGGAAAGATTCACCCTAGGTATATCGGTCCTTTAGAAATACTGGATCGTGTCGAGAAGGTAGCTTACCGATTGGCGCTTCCACTAAATCTCTCTCAAGTGCATGATGTGATCTATGTATCTCTCCTGAGAAAGTACATACCTGATCATTCACATTTACTCAACTCAGAAGTTGTACCTCTGGAGAAAGATCTTTCATATGAGGAACAGCCGATATAGATTCTTGATTGTAGCGAAAAATCCCTACGGAACAAGACCGCTCACTTGGTGAATGTTTTTGAAGGAACCACCAATTAGAAGAAGCTACATGGGAGCTTGAGGATATGATTATGGAGATGTATCCTCATCTTTTTGTTACAATGTGACGAATTTCATGGGCAAAACTCATTTTAAGGGGGGTAGAATGAAACACCCGATATTTTTATGAGAATTATTTTGTTTTAATGTTATATAAATCATAAAATGAATCATTCACTACACACAACACTATCTTGGCTTGCTTTACACGCAATCACGACCTTCCTCAATAGATTGTGTTGTACGCAATACCTAGGTTCACTAAACAATGATATGCTATTAAAATATTATTAAAACTAGACATTATGAATAGTAATACCGACTTTTTGAAATTTTATAAATTTTATCTTTTAAAATGGACTTCATTTTTGGATTTGGAATATCTAAATTAGTCTCCGGTAAATTTTTGGTATTTTTCTGAAAATATTCAATTTTTGATGAATAGTGAAAACCCTGAGTTACTATTTAAAAACGACTTTTTATTTAAATAATTATTTTTTTATTTAAATTTATTTTAGGTTAAAATTGATAAATAATTCTTATATAAGTTCAAAGTAATTCATTTAGAGTAATATTATAATAATTTTAGATATATTAAAATTTTATTGATCTTTTCACCATCTTTTACCCACCTCCATGGAGAGCATGAAAATTTACATAAAACATAATTTTACCACTTCTGTGAGTGAAATTTCGAAAATCCAAGAGACACGGATAACATCAAGGAGTAAAATGTGGTTCAATATGATAAAAATAATTTTTGGTGAATAGTAACTTTTTACTTTTATTTACCACAGTTAAAAGTAAATAGGGTAATTAAGGGTAAACATGGTATTATTATTAACCTAGCACATGTTAAAATTATATTGGATAAAGGTAATTAGACCATAAACAAACTTTGGGATAAAATATTACCCATTAGATCCACTTGGATTAGATTAGGACATTTAATATTATTTTATTTAAAGAAGACTTAAAATCAATGTTTAATAACTAAAAAATTATTAATATAGGGTTATAAATGAGATAAATTTGACTATAAATATTCATTAGAAATATAAAAATATTTAATACGTAAAGGTATTTTATTTATAATTTTTATACATTAAATAAATTAATTTATTTATGACATAATGATGAGGCAATATTTACATTATTAAGGAAATATTAACATAATTAATATTATAAATAAACAAATAAATTTAATTTCAGACTATTCATGATTTAAACTAATTTAATAGGTTAATATGACATATTAGTATTGATTTAATTAAATTTTTTCGAACTAATCATGCTATTATGATTTTCACAAAAATCAATTTCCAAATAGTGTCAAAATCGACATAAAATAGTATTTAAAACAAATATTATATTATTAAATATTATTTTATTCCTAAAAATACATGGTTCGAAAAGATGACATAGATAAGGTTATATATAGTAATAATGAACTACTTGGGGTTATTTTGGATTGTTATAGTATGTTTATTAACAATATAGTGTACGAAAACCAGAAGAAACAGTAAAAGTTAAATTATTTAACTTAGAGTTAAATCTAAATGATATGGTTAAAATAGTTACCTAAACTTGCCTAAAATATATTTGTTTAGAGGATTGCAACCCATAACAACATTACCTTTTGAATAATTCAATTTGGATCTATTAAAAAACGAATATGAATTTATTATAAAATAATATTTTATGTTTTTCCTAAGGTGCCCCTCTCCTCCCTTATAAAAGGGAACATCCTACCTCCCCTCCTCACAACAACATGAGCCTTCAAGATCGGCCAAAACCTGCCAATTTATCTTCTACACATCCCTAGAAACATCTTAGAGGTTCTGGAATTCTTCACAGACTATCTTTACTAACCTAAGAGGAGGTTAAGGAGAGGCGCTTAAAAGAAGAGATAATGTCCGTTGCCGATTCTTTCAACTTTATTTATTCTTCTACTTAATCTTCTTTAATTGATTCATTATAAAGTAATAACATCATTATCACTCATATTATGATATGTTATTATAAATATGAAACAACCCTATTTCACTTTCTTTCCATCCTACGTAAAACGAATTCACAGTGCGTGTGTACGTACGAAATACCATCTTCACGCAGTTGTGTAATCTGTTTTCCACCACCACATTACTTGGATGGATATAATGGTGTAATGAATAACTATATATGATTAATGTAAATTGATTATGAATCTTAAATAGTATACATACACTTGAATACAATTCCATGTTCATGGGAACAATATCATCACTTGTGCGTACGTACGACCTACCGTCTCCACGATGTGATGCGACTAGTTCGACATGATCTTCAATGAATAAGGACTATATAAATGAATTATCGAATAAATATCATATCTATTACACTAATACCAATCTAGAAATGAGGTATCTATAACCTAAAAATAATATTAACAATTAATTAGAAAAAACACGCATAAGAACAAAAAGTAATAAACACCCGAATAACAAGTAGTAATGAAAATTTACTAATACGAAGTTAAGAATATGACCATATATGATATCATAAAAATGGGTAAGATTCTGGAATAAGTCAATAACATTATTTAAATAATTTTAAAGGTGGTTCGGACACGTATGAATCAAATCGAACATAAGGTAATGGAAAATCTCACAATCTAATTTTTATCCAAAATTGTTTATAATTCATAATTTACTGGGAAATATTTATCATCCACATAAATGTTTTGTCAATACGTAATATTATTTCTATCCTCCTACAATTTTTTAAACCCAATTTTACCCATTGTTGAGTTTTTAGTAAATGATATGAAAGGAATCTTTTGTCGTTTTTAGTATGAGGTACTTTTTGACTTTTCCGACCAAAGTATGAGAAGAATGTTTTTTTAAACTTATAGGGCATGAATGGATTTTTATGATTTCATAGAACATTATTTACATGAAGATTCCATTACATGTTTTCATGATTACTATTAATTAACATATTTTAGTTTAAAATTTTATGACATATTAAGAATGTAAAATGTTTTTTGAAGTATAAAGGATATTTTCCTCAAGAATGGAGTTCAAGCGTTTTATCAAAATTATTTTCCATATAAGATAATATAGGTTTCTATTTCTATCCCTATTTTTAAATTGATTATATTATGTTATGATGGAATTATTTTTATAATTTCATTTTATCTTATATGATTTAGGTTATGATTGTATGATGTTTAAGAATCCCATTTTTATTACATGTGTTATGCTATGATGTAGGATTTATGATCTTCTGGAACACATAAGAATGGTATCATTATGAGATGTGTCAGACCTATATCTACCTCTAATGCTTTAGGTATAGATTTATATATCATGAGATAGACATGGCTGGAACGACAGGTTAATCCGGTTTAGTGAAACAGGACTCAAACGAGGTGTAAACTCGGTTCAGAAAAGGACTTTGTCCTCTAAGATAGGCTTGGAATTGAGTCTTGACTACTATGAAAATATTCCCTATGATTATGTGTGTATTCCATAATGTTTCATTTTATGATTATTGGGATTAAATTTTACTACTACAATTTATCCCATTTTATAAAATTATGATCTCTTTTTCAGGTTATGATTTACAAAATGTTAAGTTATTATGAATATGATGTGATTGATATTTCTTTTGTTTACCCTTACTGTTTATTTGAGCTCAAACTTTTGTATGTTTTATTTTCCCCATGTTAGGACGAAGGGTATTAAGTAAGATATACCAAATAGAACTCTTGATATGATAATATAAAATGGAGACATAGTCGATTATTTATGAACTAGTTGTTTATGTTTCCCAGTTTCTAACGATACTATAACTATATGGTCCTTTCATGGTATTGTTATATGTTGTAATTAGTGTTCTTCAATTCTATAGTAATAAAAATGTATGTAAAGTATGGGTCATTATAGCAGTTGTTAACCAAAGTTCAGTATATAGGGATTTTGGAAGACTTTTCTAGAATCATTTTGTAAAACATGGATTTCGATCAGAAAAAATCGATAATGGTACTCCTTGAAGTCTAAAAAATTCATTAATATATAGTCTTTACAATCTTTCAAGTGGAAAATATTCTCCTATAGAAAGAAAATGTGGTGAATTGTTAAGATGATCAATAATGACCCATGTTTCATCGTTCCTTCTAGGAGTCTTTGGTATTCCCATGACAAATTCTATCGTAATATTATCCCATTTCCACTCTGGTATGGGAATGGGTTGCATGACTCTTCTAGGCTGTTTCCTTCTATCTTTCACTTATTGATAAACCATACATCTTGACACAAAATTGAAAATATCCCTCTTTATGTTGTCCCATGAAAATTTTCCATCAAATCTCTATACATATTGGTTCTCCCTAGCTGTATAGAGAAATTGGAACTAAAGGAATCGTCAAAAATTCCCTTTTTAGATTAGGTATATCGGGAACACAAAGTCTCTTCCCAAATTTCAAAATTCCATCTTCATAAACAAAGTCACTCAATATCCCATCATTCACAACATTAATCTTCTTTTGAAACAATTTATCATCGGTCTGAGAACTCTTTATCCTTTCTAGTAAATATGGTTTGGAAACCATTTGAAAAATTATCAATGTTTCACCTTCCATGGTTATTACCATATGCAACATTACTAAATCATTGAAAATTTGATCCCTTTTAACTCTCATTTGGTTCAAAACTCTATGATCCTTTCTACTCGAAGCATATTCCACCTTATTGGCCTCATGTTGAGTTCTTTTTGTGAGATAATATATTTCAAACTATTTCTATCGGTATATATTTCACATTTAACCATAGAGATAATGTATCCATATCATTAATGAAAATATCACATCTTCTAACTCAATATCATGAGTATGATTTTGTTTCTCATTAATTTTCAGCTGTCGTGATGCCTAGGAAATAACCCTATCATTCTGCATTAGGATACAACCATGTCAATTATTTGAATCATCACTATAAATAACAAACCAATAATCCCCAATGGTAGAGTCAATATAGGAGAATTAACAAGTATTCTCTTTAGTTCTTTAAAACATTATTCACACTCTATTGTCCAAATAAATTTAACTCTTTAACATGTGATCTTTGTTAATGGGTTATCCAATCGGGCAAAATTCTAGACGAAACAAAGATAATAACCTGCTAAACCAATAAAACTGCGTACCTCAGTTATACTCATCAGAGCAAGACATTCTTGTATTTCCTTGTTCATATAAGGATAAAAAAATCATCCTTAATGACAATATGGCCATGAAAATAAATCTTCTGACGCTACAATTCACACTTTCTAAACACCCCTTATAATTCATGTCATCCAAATAGAATTACTGTAAAATCGTAATTCCCATACATGGTTCAAAATGCTGTATTAGGAATGTCAACCTTATCCGCACACAACAGATGGTATCCAGATCTAAGGTCAATATTTGAAAAGTATAGAGCTCAATGGAGTTTTTCAAATAAATAATCAATGCAAGGTAGGGGATACTTTTTCTTTGTTGTTATAGCATTGATCTCTATGTAGTCGACACATAACCTTATAGATCCATCTTTTTTCTTAACAAAACGGACGGGGGTTCCCCATGGAGAGACACTAGGGTGAAGAAAACCCTTTATTACTCAATTCCTCTAGTTGTTTCGTTAGTTCCACTAATTCCACAATGCCCATTATATAAGGGGTATTCTATATGGGCCTTCAACAAGGAATTAGGTCAATGGAAAACAGAATTTCTCATTCTGGAGGATGTCCTAGAAAATCCTCTAGAAAAACATCAACATATTCTTTCAGAATAGTTAAATACTCTATTTGAACATTCCTTTCCTCAACCGCAATTATTTCATTCTCTTCCTCCCTAATAATTTAATTTAGATGAGCTATTGGTGGAGTATCTAGATAAGAATTAGGTGGTGACAATTCTTCTCTAATGATAAGGTGTTCCTTATCATCATGATCAAAAATTGTAACCTCCTTCTTCATACAATTCCTTTTTGTATCACAGTTTGAAATCCAATCCATATCGTGGATTATATGAAATTCAAGCATAAGTATAATGATGAGGTCAACAGATAACGAACATTTATAAGCTCTAATGGGAATGGATTCACAAAACATAGTTGTGATGATACCTCCCTTATATGTTTTAACTAACATCTGCATTGTTAAATAGAATTGAAAATATCTAATTCTCTTAGAAAACTGGGAAGATATGAAACAATGTGATGACCCAAAATCAAATAATTCATTTCCCAAACTAGAGGAAACCATTAAATTACCATCCACCACGTATTTTGGAGATTCTAACTCAATAATCGGGATAACATAATCTTGTTCTTGATCCCTTGGACCTTTATGAGGTATGTTCCCCTAACGCATAGGACAATCATTTGCATAATGTCTCATATCCCTGCAATTGTAGCATTGAACATTGGTAGTTTCTTTCTTTCCCTTATAATCACAAGAAAGATGGCCTTTCTATCCACATTTTTAGCCTACTCCTTTTCCTTTTAGACATGTACTAGGGTGCTTCCTTAAAAAATTATTACATGGTTGAAATTCAACTCTACCATTTTTCCATGTTTCCTTATTTCCTTTCCCATAGTGTTCAACAGTTCTCTTATTCTCTTACTTTGATTTAAAGCTGTATGTCATAGAGAATTCCTTTTCTATCTTGATTGTATATGATACAATATCTTCGTATGATGAGAAGTATTGTGATACTAAATCTCGATGGAGAAATGGTTTTAATCCATCAATGAAAAAATCAATTTTACTTAATGGGTTACATATATAATCTGCAACATGCCTTTCTAACCTAGTATAGTTAGACTTATACTTTTCAATATTCTCATCCTACTTTTTCCTCAGACTGAGAAATTTCCGTTCCATATCAGCTCGATTGTCATGAGTAAAGTATTTCTCTATGAAAACTCCTTAAACCTCCACAATTATATATTTGATACTTCATCATCTTCCTTTGAGTTTTGAATCAATGAACACCATTGATCAGCATCTCCAGTGAGGCAATAAACTGTCATGAAATCCTTTTCTCTTTCACTACTCCCTAATGCCTGAAATATTTTCTCTAGGGAACCTATCCATTTCTCAGATAATAATGGATTTGTATACCCATTTAATTTCAGTGGTTGTTTCCTCATGAAGCGATTTAAAATTGATCCTCCATGCTGTGGATCAAGGTGCTCTATATGGGAAAAGTTATTATTCACACCTTGAGTGATTTAGCCAAGTAAGGTGATAAGATGATCAGAACCAGTTTTATATCTTTCTCCACTATAATTATCTTGAACGGGAGGGAAATACCTACATGGAGTGTCTGCATTGATACTGTTTCCATTCCTTCCTCTAGGCTCCATTTCTAAATAATGGCATACACTAGATTAGTTTATAAATCACAATCCCTAATTCCAAAATTGTAAAACAATTAACATAAATTTACATTTTTGGATATAATCCAAAATCATAAAAATGTTATCATTGAGGATGTATATACTCATAAACCATTCATAATGGGTTGTAAAGAAAATGAGAATTATCCAATGCTATTCACCCCTGAGTATCGTAACCATGAATGCAGCAAGGACTGTTGTCGTGCACTAGTTCCCTTTCGAGTCTAGCTCAAAGCAGTGTTTTTAGGTTTTACCCCTAGGTTCATCTATTCCAAAGCCGCCTAATCTTGCACGTATCCAGAATGGTATGTATTGCTCGAAAAACTCACAAAATCTCTACAAAACCAAAAATCCAGGAATTTATTCTATATTAATCTTCAAAGTCCATCTTAGGTCAATGTGCTCTAATCAGAGTTTATCTAAATCTAGTTTCCATGGTTTGTACTAAACTTCATCTAATACCAATTGTAACGCCCCAACCCCAGTTACCGAGAGTCATTGCATTATTACATAACATTGGCATGATCTCAAAGAAATCAAGTTTCAAAAGACCGATCGGTTTAATATTATTGGAACCAAGATTCATACATAAGTTCAACATTATAACAAGAAGACAAATACAACACACATATTTTTAGAAACATCCACGCTTCCTAGATTATTCATGTAAGTCACTCCTAACTAACTTCTACATATCCTGGGAAAATGAAACATAAGAAAGAGGAAAGATAAAATGCTCAGTAAGGGTATGCAACACATCAGAAAATGACAAGAATATTAAGCATGATGAATAATTGAAACCACATTCCTTTACCAATAATAAACATGAATACTTTTATGGAAATAATTTGAGTTGTGTAAATAATGCCATAATAAAACACTGTCATTGGTATTATATTAGTAGAATGACCACATGAACCATCAATATTATTTCTATAATGATGGAATGTATAATGTCGGAAATTCTGAAACATTTTGTCAAGGCCTCGGCCAAGATGTCTAAAAATAATTACGGCATCAGCCAATACCATATATCTAATTGGGAATGGGCCTCGGCCAATTCCACATCTAGTTGTCTCATGATATCTACTTATGCATCGAGGAGCTATAGTGTGCTCCACCCATCACTTACTAAATCCAATACATTGCTCATATGGAAAGTTTTAAACATATCAAAACATTCATATTAAAAATAGAATACGAAATTTCAATATCTAAACCATAAACCAAGAATGGTATAAAAATAGCACATCCACATTCAAACATATCAAAAAACCATCAGTATAATATGGATGTTTTGTATCATAATAAATAAAATTAAAATAATCTTATGATCCATTAATGGATATTGACATAGATTAAATCAAAAGCCTTTTTAGATAAATACCACTTTTTATTTTGAAATCATATATGATACATATAATTATAAATAAAACATTTATTTTGAAAATATATTAATAATCTTGTAAGGGAATTTTTGATGATGTTATAACGGCGGAAAATAACGGCACCTGCTGTATAATTTAAAAAAACATTCTTACCTTAAATTTGTCAAAAATGCCAAAAGGTACCTTGTTTGGAAAACAACAGAAATATTCATTTTACAACACATAAGGGTATAAATTAAATTAATCCCTTTTCTAATAAATTGCAAATATGTTTTGAAATAAATTTTTAAGAAACATGTATGTGGATGATAAAGAGGTCCTCGTAGATACATACGTAAAAACATCCTCGGATAATAAAGAGATAGTGAAATTAACCCTTAAATTGTACTTTTCCTTGGTCGAGGGTAGGTTAAAATACTGTATAATGGATAAATAATTGTTATTAAATTATACAAGAATCATATACATTAATATGATATCATATATTATCTTTTAACATTTCATTGTTAATAATATCTTAGTATTATCTTCATTTCGAGTGATAACTTACTCGTTTTCTTTTATATGTTTTGTTACATAAGCCATGTTTGTTATGGATAGGTTGTATCTTATTCAAATACATAATGATATCAAGTCCTTAAACATTATTTTTAATCATCAATTGAGAGTAAGTCTTGAATGGATATGATGGGGAATGAATCTCATTGTGTTCGCGGAGACGGTAGTCCGTACGTACGCACGAGCGATAATATCATTTTTTTTATATTGAAATAATATATAATTGGATGGTATATAATATATAATTAATAATTATTATATTATATTTATTTTTTACATAAATTACTCGTCATTATCATACCTGTCCTTATAATAATGTTTTGAATAACATTTACACAATGACGTGGAGACGGTAAGTCGTACGTACACACATATGGTGACATTTCATTCAAAGGATGGATAGAATACTGAATATTGTTGTACCATATTTATAATAACATCAAAATATATAGAATATAAAGGTGTTAATATTTTATAATGGGAATAACTGAGAAAGAATAAGTGGAAGAAGAATGGAACTTGAAAGAGGGTGGTGAAATTATTACCTTCTTTTCAGGTTCTTCCTTTTGATTTGATCAAAAGGTCTCCATAGGTTGGCTTTATGATAAAACTAAGACCTCTTGGTTGTAGTTATAGATGTTGGGAGAATATTTTGGTAGGTTTTGGCTGAACCAAAATGCTATGAAGGTATAAATTTGAGATAAGGTTGAGTGCCCTTTTATAAGAGGGGTGAGGGGCATCTTAAGAAAAACATAAAATATTACTTTATAATAAATTCATATTCGGTTTATAATGGCTAGAAACTGATTTATTTCGAGGATACGGTGGGTATGGGTCGAAATAAACTCAACCTATAGTTTTTAGACTAGTTTGGGTCCCTATATTAACCTTATCTTTTAGATTTAACTCTTAGTTAATTAGTTTGACAATTACCATGTCTCTTTTTATTTTAATATTATTTGATTAATAAAATTACTATAAAATGACAAGAGAACCCCAAGTGGTTCACTAATGACATAACTATCATAATATAAGTCCTTTTTCCAATCCTTATATTTATTGAAATATTATATCAATTAATAATATAATATTGTTTTTAAAAACTCCATTATGTCAATTTTGACAATATTTAATAATTAATTTTTTATAAGTCTTAATTACTTTATTAATTAAAAATAAATTCATTTAATCATCCTAACATTCCATATTGACAAATAAATTTTGTGTGTGGAATCAAAACATTCTAATTATATTTATCATAACATTTATAATAAATATTATTTGATTCTGTCATTAATAAGGAAAATACTGCCTCATCATTGTGTCATAAATAAATTTAATTATTCAATTTTTAAAAATTATAAATAAAATACCATTATGTAGGAAATCGTTTTAGATTTCTAATTAATATTTATAGTTTAAATGATAACATAAATAACCCTTTGTAATTTTTTTTTTCTAAAATATATATGCTTATGTCATTTATATATTTATTTTAACTTAATAAATATAAACTGTCATTATCACTTCCAAGTGGCTCCATGGGGTCCCAAAATCAACCGAATGATGCCCATGGTCGGACATGTATCAATCAATAGGGTTAAGACATATGTTATGCAATTTAATATTATTATAATATTAGTTTGATACCCTTATTTACCGGATTTACCCTTTGACCATGTTAAATAAAATATTTACCGATGTAATTATTAAAAATGTCTAAAAATAAAATTTACCTATTTAAACAATTTGGACCTCATGATTATAAATAATGAATCCATTTTTCTAAATCCAAAACATTATGTGGAATAAATTAATTCAATATTAATTCTCATTTTCAAAACAAATGGTGTGCTTTTAACAAATAATAATTATCAAAATAATGACACTTTCTTATGTCAAGTTTAAATTTAAAATTATGTACAATTTCCAATATTTGATGAAACAGTAAAAATATAATATAATTATACTTTAAAACTACTCAAAATCATAATTTATCACTATTAATTATATCGATTATAAATTTTCTTTTTAATTTAAATTTAGTAAGTTTCATTATTCATCAAAATATGAAAGTCATCCGAAACGTACCAAAATTTCACCCTAAGATAATTTCAATATTACAAATCCTAAAATAATTTCCATTTTGAAATTTAAAATTTATATAATTTCCAAAATTTGGTATTACTATTCATAATGGCTAGTTGATTGGTTGTGGTGTTTTAGAACACGAATTTGCGTACACCAGATGCTATTTTATTATTCAAAGAGAAGCTTACCATGGAATCTTGGGTTGTTATAATAATATTAAATTATATGGATCATTACACATGCTCAATGATTGAAATATCCTATCATAAAAAAACATGCAGAATTCCAACTTGCGGTTTTTTTCTCATAATCATCTATATTTGAGATTACCTTGTGAGAAGTTAATGAGAGGAAGTCTCATCTGCTTAAGATTACTCGTAAATGACAGTATAAATGTTATGTGTCTCATCATAGAATTTCATCCAACTAAAAAACTATATTTATGAATATTGTTATAAAATTTCAAGGTTCTCATCATAGTGGGGAACTGCCATAACCTTATCTATGTAACTAATACCACGTGACATTATTTCATAATAGTCATAAAAAATAATAAAAAATATGTTATAATACATTAAATATCCATGTTATCAAAGTAAAACTAGTTTAATCTAGGATGCCAACTCTTATAAATAATACCCATATTACATTTGGAAAAACAATTACAGCATTTTTTTGGGAATAACAATATTCAAGGTAGTGTATCATTGAAAATCAAATATGATACACTCAATGGATTCTTGAGAAATTAATAAAAATATTTGTGAAATAAAATACTCCAAAACAGTTATGTATATAAGAATATATCACGAATCAATATGTTAAATAAAAATGGAAAGGAATATAACAAATAACACAATCCATTTATGTAACTGGATAAGGAATAATAAATATGTCAATGTAAATAACTTTGATTCTATGCCATTTAATCAATAAATTTAAATTGAAATCCATCCAAATATAATATAATTATGAAAATATCATGGATAATTGTAAAATAATTATTAATTACTATATTGATTAATTTATTTACATCATCTCTTATGCCCATGATTCCTCTGTCATGAAGACCATTCACAAGAGTATTTAAAATATAGGTAAAACCATATTTAATTCTATCATAACTAATTTTACAAAAGAAACCTACCAATTCATCAATGGTTTATATTATGCCATTTCCCACCCATCATTTCACGTTAAAATTATTCATCACATGTCATATAATATATTTATTTAATTAAAGAATTTCTTCACCATAAAATATATTTATAATGTAATGAATATTGATTTATCAATATTTCCATAGTCAATTAAATAGCATTCAATGAAAAACATTGAATGTTGAAATGACATAATATTTAAAAAAATGTATATATATATATGATAACTAATGTATATATATATGAAAATTTTAATGGATAATAATCATATAGATTTCAATATTTTAATGGGAGGTAATGAATGTAAAATGAAACAATGAAGTGAATGTGAAAACTGTAATTTTCCAAAATAATCATTATCTATCCATTTAAACAATATAGATTGTCTAAAACTATCCCCATTAGAGGTATTATAATTTGTTTAATTAATTAATAAATATAAATACCATATAAATATTATTAAAAATACTTATTAGTAATATATTATTTTCAATTAAAAAACATTTTGAAAATCCATTTTTTAAAAATATTTGTTAAAATATTAAATTGAAAATTAACCTTGGAAAATTATGAATCATTTTCAAGTAAATAATTTTATTAATAGTAGTTAATTTATATATTCAATTAAATTTTAAAATATCATTACTGTAATAATCTAAAAATGTTATAAAAATTCCTTGTTCAGAAAATGAAAAAAATATCTCGTTCAAAATATATTTAAGAGAAAAATGTGAATTGATTCCTAAAATACATTATATTACATTGAAAATGATGAATTTAAGAATATAAGTGTGGAAATATTCCTTATAGAATTAATTGTAAAAAAATTAAATAATGTTTCATTACATTTTCTCAAACACATCGCTTTAGTTGAAAATAATTTTTGACTGATGAGTGAGACATTTTTTGATATTCAAAAACAATTTCTTAATTTATTTGATTACCAAAGAGTGGGAAAATGGAATTGTTAGTGTAATATTTCATTAATAATAAATGTTAAAAAATGAGTCGATTTTTTGGAAATGTTTAGTTAATTTCCTTTATTATAAATTAAAGAATAAACAATCTCGATGAAGTCGAGATTCTGAAGTAAAACATTGCAATGATCTGAACATTAAATAGATTATACACAAATGAATCAATTATTTGAATAAACTATATTTACACATAAAACAATTTTTTATAAAACATAAGATAATAAATATTTATTATATACATATTCTTACAATGTCAACCAATGTTTTGATGTAATATAGAACAATAAAATAAAATTCATTAAGGAAATTATTTACCACTAGGTATCTTTTATTTAAAATTAACATAGATGAATTAATAAAACTTTAAAAATAAAATACCATTAATAATGAATTTTTAATGATATAAAATGAAAAATTGGTAGTATATACACCAAGTAATATAAACTAGGTACATATAATTACAATATTCCTCAATGAATTGAAATTTAGACTAAATCCATTAAATTATTCTTCTTTTTGTTTGAATTTTATTTAAAATCATGTAAGGTGTTTTTAAATATTATATTTACTTATTAATAAATAATTTTAATATTTAAAAAAAATTATTTTTCTTTTCTAAAACATAATTACCATTTAATTAATAATTTCTCATCATTTTCGTTGTTTGAGTTGTTGATTGATTTGTTTTCTCATGTGTGCTTCATAATGAATTATCTAGTTATTTCAAATATTATATAGTTATATAAAATACATAATAATAATCATGGAATAATTTTCATATTTTACATACATTTTTTTAATGCAAATAATGAATTATGATTTTGAATAATAATATAAATTGCGATCGAGGAGAGAGAATGTCTAACATACATAAGAGTAACTTATTCATTTCTAATGACAATTTTCTTAGGAACATAAGTAATATATTATAATTCATTAATTTTAAAAATATCATTTATAAAATATTATATAGTTCTATATATGACCAATTTGTTGGGGTGATGAAAAGAGAGTCACTGCGCTTCATGAAAGTGACAATCCACATGTACACAAACGATGTTATCATCTTTTCGCGTGTCAAATGGAATGAAAGTAAATGATAAATATATTATCCTGAAAAAATAATAAATATTAAATAAATGTAATAATAATTTCATTCAAATCCCATATAATCATTACCTTTTTATTTATCACCTCACACATGAGACATTGGTGAATGATGAATCACATCACTTCCTGAGTCTATAGTCCACTGTACACACATAAACGAAGTCCCCATTTATCCAAAAAAAAATGTAAGGTAACAAGATGTATATGAAATAATTACTATAGATGAAGGGTCATGCATCCAACCTTTGTTGAAGGATGTCAAAGTGGAATGATGTGGATGTTTCATATCCCCTTAATCCAAACCTCAATCCCTCTAACAATAAGAATTTTGTGTTGGCTTCTGCAGAAGAACATCAACTTCATTTGAAAGGGAATGGACTGATGGTGGACTTGTCACCATTGAGAGGAAATAGTGGCCCTTATAATATTCATAAAAACACTAAATCTTCGATATGTTGTCCTTCTATTGTGTGGGTTGGTGTTTCTTATGGGATTACACCCACTGATTGTTGTCCAGTTACTCCCTCTTGATTAGTTTGGACTGGAAAAAATATTAATCTCTATGTTACAGGGTCTTCTGCTTGCACTGACCCCTTAAATACAGGCATGAATGATATCCCTGATGCAGGTTTGATACATGATGGGACATATGAGATGAATTTTAACTCTGGTCAATAGGTTTATTGTCAGCAGAAGATTCAGAATCTCTTGAATTCTTCTAGGATATCTGAGAAGTGGAGTGACGTCTCGGAGGTAGAAGGGGTTGCAGCGGGTAGCTGTTGGACTACCTCATTTAATAATGCACTCATGTCTGGTAAAGTGGAGGTAGATCACACTCCTACTCCCTAGAGACGATGTCCAAGGAAGGATTACTCTAATAAACCTCGTACTATGTGTACTCGATCTTCCAATCTATTAGGCAAGTTTAATTATGATATTGATAAGATAATTAATCAGGGTATGTCCCAATCTGAATGGAAAACTGCAGCTGACTTTGATTATAGGAATTATATGTCTTATTATGATATTTAATTTTGTGCTTTGACGGATGACGACAAGTCCCTTTGTTTGACCCCGGCAATCTCCTATGTACTCTTTTCCATTATAAATAAATAGTCAGAAGCATCGCTTCTGGATGGGGTTGCTGGTTAAGTATAAATATATTAAATTTATCATATTTTTACTTTATATGCATCATAAAACCCAACCATAATATTTGGGAAACGAAAGCCGAATCACATTAATTAACAATGAGGTTTTCCAACATACACAATAATAATGATTTATAAACCCATTTGAAAAAATTAATGATAGTTGTAGTTAATTAAAATATCATTATTACATCCATATATATATAGTATAATTATTTTTTAAAATATTCATGGATAAATTAAAAATTATACAGGTGGAAGATGAACAATATTGAAGACGTTCTCTGATGAACATTACCTATTCATTGTGTATCCCCATTATTTATTCACTAAACCATTAAAAGGGTGAATTTCAGCACAAAATAATTATTATAGGATGAGGGTAGTGAATCAGGGAAGTTATTTTTTCATTTACTAGTCAAAATAGTATTGATTTAATTTGTGAAGAAGGGAATAGAGTGAGTGTTATTTTATCATATAGGAGCATAGAATTTTTGTAAATACTAAAAAAAATTATTATAATGAGGTGTACCTTACATAGTTTTTCGCAAAAAATGTATAATAATAGAGGGGAGGGTATTTTTTTTCCAAAACCCCTAAAAATAATTATAAAATGAATTTTATTTTTAGTCTTTAGGTTTACACAAGTTTACCCTTTTAGTTTTCTGCACAATAACTTGTATCTTTTTATTTACAAAGTTAATTTTTTCATTTAAATGAAAAATTATAATTATTTTTATTATATAATTTATAATTATTTCTTTATATTTCAAAAAAAATTAGTTATGTAATAGTCTTATGTGTTTGTATAGATATTTTAAATATAAATTCTTATAATGCGAAAAACCCCATTTTAACATTAATCGCCATAATTTATTGTAACTATTTTCACTAATTATTTTTGTAAAAAAATTATATTTAGCTAGTTATATCATTTTATTTTCCATGATTCACAATATAGAGTCAATTTTTTCTATATTCTACTAACTGAATTGTTATCATTTTTATTTAAAATTAATGTCGCTATCGTGATGAGAAAGAGAGTTTTTAATGTGATATTATTCAAAATATTACAATGATTTTATATGATACTACAATTTGAAAATGATTACAGTTACATGAATTTGATTAATTTATATAAAAGTGAACTAATTATACATTATATCTAATAAAAAATATTAATTAACATTATATATTATTTAATCAAAAATATTAAATTAAAATTTAGTATTTACACTATTCATCAAATATGCAATATTCATAGAAAAATTTAAACACATTATCATAAGTAAATTTTAAAAAAAAAATAAAAAATTAATTTTATAATGTTAAATAAATTATCTAAAATTAGATATATTCAAGGATCAATTATGTGTGTACATTGTAACTAGATTTTCCTTAAGAAAAAAATAGTATTTATAAGATATTTCTTTTTCTTTGAAATGAATCTAAATGTATATTTAATAAATAATTATTCATAATTTACATAATTTAGTTATAAATATTAAAACCCACCATTACAGTGGCTAGGTGACACTATCATAATAAATAATATTAACATTTCATTTAAACTCGGTGTGGAATGTAACCCAAGCTAAACCTAGTGTTGTGTGTAACATAATATATAATATGTGTTGTATTCATTGAATTACTAACTCATTTTTTCAAAATAAAAAAAAGCTGATAAATTTTTTTCCCATCACATACTCTATCAGATACAATTTTTGCATTTAAGTATTTAACTGTTTTACATTCACCCTAACTAAAATTGATTTTGTCCTAATAATTAAAAAATTATCATAGTAGTCCAATGTTTTATATTAGTAAATACCATTATATAAGGACCTACAATGTAAAATAGTTAATAAAAAAGACTTTTAATAAAAGTGAAATGGAATTATGAGGTTATGTGGATAAAAAAATAATTGGGTTTCTATGTAAGATATCATTTGCTTCATGTGGTGATATGGAACTAGAAGAAATATGTAAATATTTATAGTGTGTGACTGAGGTCATTGATCACAAGAAAGAGAATGCAAATTGAATTTCAAGGGACTAAATACCATAAATCCATGATTATTTAAAATCTAAACTGACACATATGATCTAAATGAAATAGGATAACATTTTTTTCTATGTCCTTTTTGTAACTTTGTATGATTTTATGAAATATATTATTTCAAAATATTTTAAATTCATTAATATATTGTGTTTCATGCAATACATATTTTAGATTTTATCACACTCAACAACATGTTTATCTTTTATTTTACAAAAATATTGATTCCTTTTTATTACTTATGCAACATAATAGGTTGTGTCTTACTAGAAAAAAAATATTCTATTTATATGATTTCTTCAACAAAAACAACTCACCAACACATGTTAATGGATGAAATTAATATGATATTATAAATTTTGAAATCAATGTTTATACATGTTTAAAAAATGAATTAATTGTTTATTAATTTACTATAACTGAATATACTATTTAAATTTATATTAATTATGTGTAATTATAGAAAAATTATTTCTATGAATAATGTGGATTTTTTTCTGAAAATTAAAATAATCATGATTCTAGAAATTTCTAAACAAACATTATGAATTATATATTTAATGATTTTTTTTTAAATTCATAAAATATGTTTTATCGGATTAGGGGAAAAAATACAAATTTATGAATAAAAATGTATATTTTTTAATGTGGTAAACATTATTTTTGAATTAAAAAATCATGAATGTAATTAAAATTAATTTCATCAATGAAGTTAAAAATGTGTTAAATTAGTAGAAACATTTTATTCGTAAGGGTAAAAATAGAATGAAAATTCTACAAAACCCATTGGTTGGAAATTATTTGACCATATAACCCATTGGTTCTAATTTGGATCATTATTGGTCGTCCAAGGTTTGTGAGCGACCTCTAAATATTGTTTTCCATTTTATTTTTTCAAGAATCCAACTCTGTCTCTATAATAAAAGG
This sequence comes from Viscum album, assembly GCA_963277665.1. Classification (NCBI taxonomy): domain Eukaryota; kingdom Viridiplantae; phylum Streptophyta; class Magnoliopsida; order Santalales; family Viscaceae; genus Viscum; species Viscum album. The sequence goes on along the minus strand of OY728150.1, from coordinate 741,776,921 downwards.
ATAATCCACCTACCCTATTTTATCACTCCTTTAAAATCATTTTCCTCATCCAAAACCAAAATAAATATTCCACCAAAATCACTATCCTGTCCTAGTTTGCTTTCATTTTTCATAATTCAATCCAATCAATCCCATTTTAGAAAACCATTAGTAGTTACCAAAAAAAGTTATAACATTCACCAATGTGTATTTATGTTTTATTTCATCTTCAAAAATTCTATTTATAATATAAATTTATTTTATAACATCAATTGTAATGTAGATATATTTATAATATTTATGTTCTGTTATTTAACTACACCTATCAATGTACCATCAAATGTGTAACAAACATACCATTCATGTGTACAGTGACCTACTTCCACACAAAATGATGTCGTTCATTTTTCTATTACAACCTCTAATTGTGGTGAATGATAATGGATAAACTATTTCGATATTATATATTCATATGATATTTATATAGTATTAATACATATTAAATTTTAATTTTATGCATAGCATTATGAGTTCCATTTTATAGAAATATGATAACATCTTTCGAGGACGTATGGACTGCCACCTCCCCAGAGCGGTGTGATACATTCACACATTACATAGAATTTGTTAAGGATTGTTTCAAAAAAATATGATATAAATTAAATATATATTATATTCATGAAATAATTATTTATCTATTGGTAAATATATCAAATTTTAATTTCCCTTTTCACCCACTAAAAATGTTAAAACATCGTTCGGGGACATGTGGACTACTGACTCCATGATGCGATGTGATTCCTTTAACATGAAAAAATTATATATAAAACTGAATATGATTACATTAAAATAATTTTTGATTTAATTATCATTATTTATTAGATATGTCTTACAATCATTCTTTTTATAATGATCATCGAAAAATAATAACATAACTCATGTTTATGTATGACCCACCATCTCCATGATTGAATTATTGTTCATTTTTCATCAAAAGGAACCATTATCGATTTTAAAAGTTTTATTTATGTATAAATATACTAATTATTTCATATTTATTATTCTATATGTGAGACAATAGTGACCTAAATGACCAAAGTCAGCCTATTAATGTATGTTTTGGCACATATTCAAAATATGGTCTGAACATATTATATAAATAGTATTAATTATGAAATAGTTAATAACATATTTATAAGTGAAATAAAAGATCCAATAACTATGTTAAAGGTTATTGTGCGTCTTAATATTTTATATATGTTTATTATTTAGTAAGATAGGTGAAAAGTATAAAAATTACACTCATGGTATGGGGTTTTATCTCAATCATTACATTAAGTCATAATTGTAATTATGAACCTAGTTTAATTTTTATGGAATATATAATACCCTTGGACCATTTTTGTAATGATTATCATTTATTTCGCAGTATAACATTTTTCAATTTATGTTATTCTTTTATGAGACTCATGATTCAAATGTGACTCATGAAATTAATAACTTCTCCTAAATCTACTTTAATTAGTGAATATCGTGATGTTATGGACTTTTATTCCTTTATAAGGTAAATATACATATCCTTTGACATGTTTTATGATAAATTAATATATTATAATGATATTTAATTAATTTTTAATGAAATTATATAAATAATTTTATAATTAAAGTATTTCTCATGTTTTAAGGGGTTTCCTAACGTAATTTTCTTTCATTAGGATAATATTCAAAGTCATTGGATTTATTATCCAATGAATATGCATTAAATTACTTATAATTTGTTTTAGTTGTACATTAATTTTTTTGATTGAAATTTGACACAAGTAATTATAGAATAGATTTAGTCTCACTCTAGTGATACTGTCGTTATAAGGTTTTTATCATCTAAATTTTTATTCTAGTGTGATCTATTCAATATTCAACACTTATTTTTGTTTTATGTATTATGAAAAACCCATTATTGTATAAGAATATTCTTACCCATTAATTTATTTGGTTTCATATATCCTTTTTATGATCCCTATTTCATGGGATATAAAGTTAAAATGTTACCAAATAGGTATTTGATTTTTCGCACAATTGTCATTCTTTTTACGATAGTTATGTTATACACCAATATTATATTATTAGGTGTATATAAATATCAATTAATATGTTACATTATGAATATAATTATTATCATGATATTATAAATTTTGGTTTTTTATTCCATTCATGGTGTTAAGGGTACATGATTTAAAGTGGTATGGGATGCTTTGGAATGTTTATCTAGCATTGTATTTAACATCGAGTCCACAATGTAATATTAATATCTTTTATTTAACATAATAGTTATAAACTAGAAATTAGAAGGGAGGAAATGAAAATTATTAACTATTATATAAAAAAATTGTCTAAAAATTATTATAAAATTAATTCAATGGATACAAATTAAATATAAATTTAAATATAGACAAACATAATATAAAGGAAACGTTTTAATGTAAAATTATATTTATAGATTGAATTATATTTTATATTAAATATTAATGTAATAAATTTTATTGAATGATATTAATTATATTTATATATTATATATTTAATAAAATTATTTTAATTTCTTCAAATAATATTCAGAATATCTAGATAAAAATAAAACTATTTTTAGGCATAAAAAGAGGTTAACTTTCTAATAGACTATTTAAACATCATTTAATAAATCTAATTTTTTAAATATACTAATCAAAACTTTTATAATTAAAATTTGAAAAAAATAAATATTTTTTATTAAATTGGACTATAAAAATTTACTTTTGGTGGGTTTTTTGTTATAATTCTGCGTATTTTTACATTTTTCTAAATAATGAATGACACAGAATGTTAATTGAAATCTACTTTTTCATCAAAATAAAATATAGTGAAAAATATATTTTTAATTGTTTTTAATGTATATTTATAAATATTCTATTTAAAATAATTATATTTTTGAAATTTAAATCATATTAATAGTGATTTTAGATATAAAAACAATGAAAATAGTTGAAACTTTTAACTTTTAAAAGCCTCTTTGTTATATCATCTCTTGGATTAATTTTAAATTAATATATGCCAATTATATTATTGGAATATTAGAAAATTTATTCTATGTTTGGAATAAGAATAATTTATAATTTCCATTATGGTGGAATAATTTTTTTTATAAAATTGGTGAATATTATTAAAAATAATAATGGTGAGTAAGGTAAAAATGAGTTTACTAAGTGGTTTAAAAATAATATTAAAGGGAGAATGATCTAGAAACATGTAAAAAATAAACAATATTGAAATTATTCTACAATATATACAATTTTATATAATTATGATCATTATTGGTGGAAAATTATTTTTGGTATAACTCTCAATAGTTTTAACCATTTATATATAAATAATTTCACTCCCCTCCACTACAAAAAATCACTAAACCTGCCCCATTTATTCACATCTATCATGATCTATTTATCAACCAAACACAAATAAAATAACTTCCCAAAACCCCTCCCCTAATCATATATATTCATCAATTTAGGTAGAAATACAACCATTGAATCCTTTTGCTGAATACCAAAATGTAATACCCGAAAAAGAGGTTATATTATTTAACCCATATTTATGTTCAATTTCTTTCTCTCCCATTCAATTATTATTAGTCGATGATAATTTAACAAAATAATTATCCTAAATATTTTAATAATTTAATCTTAATTTCTCAGCCTACACATACACCCATAACCATAAAATGTTTAATCAACATACAATTTATGTTAAAGGTGAACTACTATCTCACAAAATGATGTCATTCATTTTTTCCGTTACCTCCTCTCATAGTTGGGAATTATGAAAAAATCCATTATTTTTATATATATAAAATTTTTATATTTTTTAATACTTATTTTATTATTATTATATAACACATACCATAAGGCATTAAATTTTTGGTAAATAAAATAACATCAATTTTCGGCTTGTGGACCATCGACTGCTCAAAGCGATGTGATACATTCACACATTACATTGAATGTTTAGTGTTTGGTTTTAATAAGAATATTCATTTAAATGAAATATATATTATATTCATGAAATAATTACATTTCTATAAATATATTATATAATTTTTATTATTACCCTTTTCCCATACTAAAAAGGTTATAACGTCATTCATGGATATCTGGACTACCACAACCTTGACTTGATTTGATTCTATTTACATCACAAATTTTTTTTGTCAGTATATATTGTTAAATAAAATGGTATTGATGATATAAATATAATTATTTAAAAAAATGTCACTTCCCTTATATATATGATGATCATTGAAAAATGATAATATTACTCGTGTGTATTTTTGGCCTATCATCTCAATGATGGTAACATTGCTTAATTTTTCATAACAATAATTCATTATCTATTTTAAAGGTATAAATTGTTTATTAATAAGATTATTATGTCATAGTAATTATGAAATATATTTTTAAATAATCACCTCATTGACCATAGTCTACCAATCAATGATTGGTTTGACATAGAAGTCGAATTTTTTAAAAATATATTACGTAAACATTTTCCATGTAGTAAATGATTATATTGTAATGACATGAACTACTAAAAAAAATTATTTTTATTTTGAAAAAATTTATAATTATATATTATGTTTAAAGAAATATCATTCACTTAATATGTTTTATTATATCTTATCATATTTAACTTATCATTCAACATTAATATAGTTGATAATATACTGTTGGATAGTGATCATATGATTAGTATACATATACCATTTTAACATATCCAATTGACATAGAAAATAGATGTGATGGACTCAACTGTTAAGAATATACGCTATGAATTCAATTTATTATATATTTTTAGGGAGATTACATCATTTTTTTATTCCCATGACCAATCCCAAGAAAATATCAAAAACAATAGTCATGAGACAAATCGTTTACAGAGTTGTTCATGCTCATTGAGATCATGGTCCAATCCAAGTACACCAAACAACACCGTGAAAGTATCACCATAATAAGACTTACCTATGTTGTGTTTACATTTCTATTGAAGGGATAGGAATCATGAACCTTATAATATGAATATCTATATTTTATTTTCAATAAAATAATGTTTATATATTTTTATTATTGTTACTTTATAAATTATATTTATTTTTATACAATAAAACACAATTTGAATTTTTAATTAATGTTAAATTTAAAATTGGTTTATTATTTTGATGATTAAATAAATTTATGAAATAAATAATACCTTAATAAAATATTATTATTATTTAAAAATTTTACTAAAAAATATAATATAATTTTCTTAATGTCAAATGTAAATTTAATAAGTGTTTGAAAAGAGTAATTTTTTACAAACCCATCATTTCTCAATTAATGGTTATTATTATTATAAAACATAAAATACACATATTTAATAAATTATGTTGATTAAATTTATATTATTTTATGAATAATAACTTTAAAATTATCTAACGGTGAATTCTTTATAATTTTATGTGAGAGTTGATTTTTTGGGTAAAAATTAAATGTCGAATAATTACACAGTGCATATTATGATCTCATAATAACCCAAATGTGATTTAATAAATACTAAAAATGGTATCCACAAACAAATATATATATATAAATATATTTATTTATTTTAAATTTACTATAAAATTATTTTATGGTTAATTTTTTAACTTAAAAAATCCTTTATGAATCCTCTGAAACCATCAATATACTCTACGGTTTTTAAGTCATTTATTTAAGAGTATGAAACATTTACACATCATAAAGTTTATTATTTAGATAAAATAATCCCTTTTAATTATAAATTAATGAAAAATAATCCCATTTTGAAGGAAAAATGAAAAATAACCATACTAAGGTATGTGGTTTTGTTTATATTTTATATAGAGTCCAAAATATATGTTTCGGAAATAATATTGAAATGATCTCTATATTGAATATGAATCCACCCAAGTACACATTTATCTTCTCTAAAAAATACATAAATAACATTCATACTATTATTTACTCCATCTATTTCCCCCATGTTTCCCTCAATCTCCCAATAATATCCTCCCATGCATTTGTAGTCAAACACTCAAAAGGTGGTAATTTTATTCACCCTTAATTCAATAATAATTTTCCGCTTATGACAGTTTATTATCAATTCATAATTTTTGTGTGTGTTTTTAAACATACCACACAGTTAACACAAGAATTATTAATGATTATATTCCCATTTAACTATCATCCATCCCCGCCCCATGATCATTTAGGTTCCTCTATTATGCATTCAAAATTTCACTATGGGATTCCATGTCAAAAAAGTATATAGGGAATACCCAAACCCAATTCCTATCCAGAGTTGTCACCTTTATTAAATTATATATTTTTTAGGAATTACATGTATTTATTCAACACACCTTGATCACGGAATAATATGTGATGAAAAAATTTATTCCACGTTATATGATATTTGTTGCACAAATGATAATGAGAATGAAATGAATATAAAAGGATCTCCTTTAATTATATAGGGATTTAATACATTGGGTAATTATTTAACCTCTTTATACCTCATTAATGGTATTTTTTAGTTTACCTAATCAATAATGGGACTTTTTCTATCCTGATTTCTTAGCAGTTATATATGAAACGTGTTTATGATGAAATAAATTATATTGTTCCCACATTTCAAATGAGGCCTTTATGTAATCATGATATATGATGACTTGATTTTTATTTTTATGATTCTCTCACATTTTATGCCCCATTTATATACATATCATCAAACATGAATTTTTTTCATCATGTTATTCCATGTTTATTCCCATATTGGGTTCTGTAGCTCCCTATATTCTTATTTATGTCCCATGGTTATCCCATAAAATTATTGGTTCAATAAGAAATTATGATCATGTTAATGAAGTTCTCAACAATGGAGATGTTTTTATTATTTTTAGTTGTTATTTAATGTTCATAACTCAAAAATACAAAAAGAATTTCATTCATATGGGTTTTCATAAGTGTAATGTTTTGTAATAAATCATGTATTATTTTTTAATAAAGATATTTTTTTCATATATTCTATGAAAGAAACAAAATATCGATTCTTTAGATTAAGAATAAAAATTGATGGTGATATACTTATGGATATTACTATGTATAAGAAAAAATAACTACACTATTTTAGTTATGTTGTTGGTGGGTTTTTAATAAAATACATCCCTATATAGATTCTGTATAATGAAATGGATTTGGAATAGATATATATAATCATAAATCCCAAAAAAACCACATTGAGATATAATCGATCAGGATCTCGTGCATGAAAATGGTCCTTGATGAACACTTGGTTTGACAACCTAGGGGGATATGCATTTTAAAAAAAAGATAATTTTAAAACATTATTTAGGGAATAAAAAATCCCCATTTTTATATATGTTTTTAAATATATTATTTATAATATATATTTAATAAAAAATATTCATAAGTTATTAAACAACATCTAACATATAATTTTTATCTTTAATGTCATTGGATTCTTATTTATTTTCATAATAGATTAAAAATAATCTTAATTACTTTTATCATTGTCCTTGTAATATCCACAAATAGTAGGACATAGTTAAATGACCAATGTGATGGTCAATGCAATGATTGTCTTGATGAGGTTCTTTACCTGATGGGAGGGGGAATTGCGATATTTGTGATGATACATTCTTAGAAGAATCGGCTTCTAAATTGAAACCTAGATCACGAGGTTCACTAGAATCCAGCTAAGGATGATAAATCTAAAATTGATACCTTTTTGGGATAATTTCCATTAATAGTTAATTGATTATTTCATCTCTTAATTACATAACAACGTATCTAATATATTTATATGATCATATCCATCATTCAATATTTATAGAATTATTAGGTTCTACTATCTATTTATCTTCTTGAGGGAGATATTGACTTTTGGTGGAAAATGATCTGGAATATGAATCCTTATTAAGATATCAAATTTATTTAGTAGAATGAATTTTGGAAAATGTTTTTATATAAATATTTTCCTCGCACTTTCCTGGATAAAATATAAGAAAAATCTATTTACCTCAAGGCAAAATTTGAAAAACATAGTAGGATGTACAACGAAAACATCACAATACAATCATGATATGCCTTTGGCTTTTTCTTAACCCCAGATTTATAGTATGAATCCTTATATGGTTGGATAAAACCATGTATATGATAATAACTCTCAATATGTGAAATTTATTACTATGGGGAATATGTATATTGTGACCCCAATGTAAATATAGATATCTATAAATCTCAAGGGTATCATGGAGATAAAAATAAAAAATGGAATTTAATTTTGGAAATCTGATGGACATTTATAATTGTGATAATAAATTTAAAAAACCCACTTATGAAAAGTGTTGAGAAAATCCCCTTATAAATTTACATAATGGAATGACTTAATTATTTAAGTTCCGGAATAATAAACACCATGAGAGTGATTAATGAAGGGATAAACCCTATAGTAAGATACATTAACTGAATTCCCTTTTCAACCCTCAATGAATTTTTCTTTTATCCAAATGCATGGACCTAGGTAATACTTTAGATCAATAATTTTATCTTAGAATTTCCAAGGACAACAATCAAAAACCATGGGTACAACTTATATCTCATTAAATCACAACTACCAAGATTTTTCACAATAACTAAGTAGTGGAAATTATTCTATATATTCATTCTAAAATAGTGGAAATGCATTATGTTTCTATTTCTACTCATTCCATCATATAATGAAATTTTACCTGAACAAGTCTCAAACTTACAGAAAACATGAATGTAGATCATTTGGTGAAATTAGAAATTGGGTAATTATTGAATCCTAAGTATATAACTCCATAGTTGTCAAAATTTGCTGGATAAACATTCCATTGAACCCTTTCATACCTCCTTTTTGGGAATTGGAATTAATTGTTGGTATAGATTGTCATTCGCAATGTAAATCCAACCTAAATTTACTCGAGAAGGATATCACTCTCTATATTAACAATCATCCATAGCTTATATACAAGTTCATAAAGGAGGATGAATATTCTCGAGAACTAACCTCTCAAGAATAGATATTATTTCTCAATGAGAATGCTAATGTTGCTCAAGTGATTTATTATATTGAAAATATCATCTTTAAGGACATTCCAATTGTGATGAAATACGTTAATGTGTTTTCTATGGACATTTTAGGTATTCTTACAAGCTAATAGGTTCAATTTTCAATGATAATTTACATAGGATGTTTCCATTAGCCAAGAATTTGTATTGAATAAATGTTATGGAACATGAGGATATAATGAAACAAATACAAATAAATCTAGTTAATGGTTTTATACTCTCATGTGCATCACCATGGGGTGAACCAGTCCTCTCTATCATGATGAAGGATGGGTCAATGAACATTTACATTAATTATCATGACCTCAAAGGGAACATGATAATGAAATACTATCCTCTTCTATATATGTATGACTTGTTTGATTAATTAGGTGGAAAATTTAACTTCTCCAATATGGATCTTTAATCATGTAATTTTTATGTAAGGGTGAAATTGAGGATGTCTCCAAAACATCATTCAAATAGAGTAAAAGAATTAAGAGTTCATAGTTATTCTATTCAGAGTCAAAGATTCTCTATTAATCATCATGTATATGAATAATAGAGTCTCTTATGGATTACATCAAAAAATTTCTTTTAGTCATTATATAAGACATTCAAATATACTCCAATAGCAAGTAAGAGCTTGAGGATCATTTGGGGAATATGATAAAGACCTAACGAATGGAGAAGTATTATTCAAATTATAAAAATTAGAGTTTTGGTATAAATAAGTTTAATTCATGGAGAATTGGATACCATTATAAGGTATATCTATGGAATGATAATAAATATATGAAATTTGATTATTTTCAAGGCCAAATATTGTTATATATATCAATATTATCCTTATATTAGATAGACAATGACTTCAATTTTGGTGAATTTTCTCATTATATAAAACCCCTCTAACTATCATAACATGTAAGGTAGATTAAATTTCACAGAATGATGAATGCGAAGATAGTTTCAAGGTGTTTAAAATGGGGCTTGACACTACACATGTATTCACACATCCCTCGAGTGGATAAAATTTTATGGTATTTATTGGTGCTTCAAGAAGGTCTTGGCTGGTTTATTATAATATAATAGAAAAGTTATTTTTTATGCTTTATACTAGTTGAAAACTCACATGATGTACTACCCAATTCATGATATGGAGTTTGATTCGGTGATATTTACACTGAAAATATGGAGGCATTATCTATTTTTTGAGAAGTGTGAAATATATAAAAATCACAAAAACAAGTGTATAAATTAACCTAGGAAGAAAATAATATGGTCTAAAAAGATAGTTAGAGATAAGCATGGAAGATGAGTTTTCAATTTTATACAATACTGTGAAAGAGAATTATTTGGAAGGCACTATAATAAAAAAATATATATTTATTTTATCATTGGTGTGATTTGAGAAGGATATTCTCATCTTAGACATGAATACGATGGGAATGGGATTCATAAAGGAAGGAAAATCATCAATACATTCACAAATGACTTTTTTAACACTGTATTTTTTAAAATATAATGGATTCTCAAAAAATAGAAGAGGGGATTAAGAATAAATTTAAAACTATAAGAATATTGAAAACCTCAGAGGTCAATGTTAATGAAAATGTGATATATGATATAGGTCAATATTATGTGTACCAAAAAATCATAAATTAATGATGTATATGTTGGGTGGTGAACATAGATTGACTTTCTCCATACATCCAGGAAGTACAATGATGTATTGCGATCTATGAGAGCATTATTTATGGGAAAATATGAAGAAGGAAATTTTATAATATATATCAAGATGTAATGTATGTTAGAAAGTGATGTAAGAAAGAAAAAAATAAATTGAGATTATAAATACATTACCCTTACCTTCATGTAAATTAAGAAACATCATTAGGGATTTTTCTAGTAGTCTTATAATGACATCAATAGGAAATAATGTTAAATGGATAGTGGTGTTTGGTATTATAAGACTAGACACTTTAGATTGATTAGATATGACTTCTCACTTGATCAACCTTCAAGTATAAGCATTACATTATTGGTGAGGAAATTTGGAAGACCCATATTGATTGTATCTGATTGATACCCAAAATTTATCACTATTTTTTTGAAGTGTCTCCAATATGAACTTAATATAGAGCTAAAATTCAACCTGGCTTATTACACTCAGACTGATTTCCCATCAAATAATACTATATAGTCAATTTAAGAAATTTCGGGATAATTATAAAATGACTTCAATGGAGGAAGAGATGAAGTTGCGTAACACAATCTTCTAGGTCTTGAAGTTGACAAGTAAATGGTAGAAAATTTCAAGACCCATAATTAACACATCAATGAATCTATGAGTTGAAATAAGTTATGTGATTATAATTATAGATGATGCCTAGAATTTTATGTTGACAACAATGTGTTACTCTTCTTATAACTATGGAATAGTGTAAAAAGATATGGGAAGAATGGAATGTTTAGTTCAATATATATGTGTCATTATGAGATTCTTGATTGCATATGAGTGGTTTCCTATAAACTATCACTAACTCATAACCTATATATTCCACATTATTTATACCATGTATCATTATTGAGGACGTAAATTCCAAAGCCCTCACATTTTTTCCTATCAAAATTTTGTTCCATTGGAAAATGATCTTTCCTATGAAGAGTGGTTGATGAAGATCATATATTTTAGAGAAAAATATTAAAAAAATATACAATGCACTTGGAAAACGTGTCATAGTTAATCCAAAATTTTGATGAAGAATCATGGAAACAAGTGAAAGTAATGAAACATAATTTCCTTATTCATCATTACTATAGAAAAATAAAATTTAGTGGGATAAATTTTTTAATGGGAAATGATTATAATGAAAAAGATATTAAAAATAAAATTTTCTTTGGGTTGAATTAAATATATTATATTGTATTATGGATATAGAAACCACATACACTTATTATGTTTTATTATATCGGATCATATTTAAATTACAATTCATCTCTATTAACATTTATTCTATAGTTGTTGAATAATGATCAAAAGATTAAAATAATAGAGGGTTTTGAAAAATTTGTTGGACGGAGACAAAATTAGATATAACCTCAAAATGTTGGATCGTACACTATGAAGACCATTTATCAGATCGTACAAGGAATATAAAATCATTGAATTTTTCACATAACCAAAACCATGTTGAGTGTATGAACCCGGACATTCTTTTCAGGTATGTTTTCCTTTCCCATTCCTTTTTATAATAAATAAGAAATTCGGGAAATTTCTATAGTACATGCTCTTTAATTTATGAGTAGACGTCATGTACATGGTTGCCATATGTAGCCTAGTGCAAGATGTGTAGTGGCCATGCACATGGCCGTGTGGGGAGACCTAGATTCCGCCTAAAGCAGAGTATGAAAATGACGAGTACACATCGTGTACATCAAGTACACCCCGTATACTTTATTTTTTTCATTAAATGCACTGGGGTTGTGTCTAATTTCTAGAACGCTCTCCTTCGAGGTCTGGTTTGACCGAGATCACTGTACAGTTGTGGATATTCGATGACCCCCCGAGTGAGCATCTGTCCTCAAAATCGAACATCGTCGGTTGTGTTGGAATCGCATCGAGGAGTAACTTATTATCATAGAGCACCCTATTTTGATTTCTCCTCTATCATGAGATATAGGGGGTTGAACATTTGATATGTTTCTGTAGATATTTTACATTACAAGGTGATTCAATCCTCTTGGTTCACATATAGAAATCTTCTAATGCCTAGGATGGTGGTTTGTACCTTTCCGAGGAAATCCATTAAGTATTCTGTGTAATTTTTCCCAATACCCTTGAATGGGGTATTCTACGTTCACCGTTTTACCCCTGTTAATTAACTACTCTACTATTACGTATAATAGAGGAAAATTTGATGTGAGTAGGGTTGTTTTTATTCCTTGGATGTGTTTTCCCATGCATTTTCTATTATATTCATTTGGTCATGTTTTTCATTTAGGATTCCTTGATGATTCAATGCCTAGTACTATAGGATGGAGTGATTAGTTTATCACGCATGCATCCGATTTTGTAGAATGTTTAGCCATGTAGTTATTGAGGTTTACATTGGCAATATTTCATAGCTATGCTCATTGACATACATTGGGGAATGAGAACCTGGTGTATGAGACTATTAGAGGAATTGACCAAGTGAGCTACCTTAGAGAGTCTTTGAGAACATTTGACTATATGAGGAATGATCGTGTGATATTCCTCAGAGAGACTTTGAGCACCATAGACAATAATGTGAATTGATTTGTGAGCTTTCTCAGAGTGTCTATGAACCACTTGGGGCTATAAGGGGAATTGACCGAATGAGCATCATCAAAGAGTCCTTAACCAAGGGGCTATAATGGTAATTGACCATGTGAGATTCCATAGAGAGTCCATGAATTATCTTAGACTATAAGGGGAATTGAATGTGTGATATTTCTCAAAGTTTCTTGATTTACAATTTACTATAAGGTAATTGAATTTGAGTACTTACTGAGAGAGTCTTTATATATTATTATAATTGAATAAGAGGGGATAGGTTGTGTGCACTTCATAGTGGGTTATTATGCTTGATTAGTTGTTTTTGATATGTGGAATTGTTTATTATGAGTATTTTTTATTTATTGATTATGTAAATTTACCTTCCGTATATTCACTGACTGTTAGGCACAGATCATTGGATGGTTTCCCACTAGGATTTAGTCTCAAAACCTGTTTGGGACATGATTTTCGGCCCCAAAAATTATTATAGATGCTGGTATAGACAAGGGAAAGAACCCTTCTACATTAGGTACATGACTTGCAGTGGAGGTAGAGAGCATAGGACCAAGCTCAAGATTTTGATGATGAAGATCTGTTCATTTGTTTCTTTTGTATTTTTTAGTACTTCTTGAATTCTAGAATTTTGATTGGTTTGGATGCTTTCATAGACACATGTTTGCATGCATCATTTATATATGTGCTTTAGTTGTTTGTTATTCCAGTCTTCTGTGATTACTATTTTTGGTATATTTATAGGTTCCTCTATGTGTATTTATTTCCCTTATGTTGTATTTCTTTTCCAATGAGGGTGTTGTTTCCCCACTATCACACCCAAGGCCCTCACTGCTAGTCGACAGCCTCTAGAATTTGGGGACATGCGGTTGAGAAAATGTGACCAATCGGGTACGGGGTGCCTATGGCTGGCTTCTAGAACTGATAAGTTTAATTGTGGTATTAGAGGAATTCCATTCTTCTTGACATACTATTTGGAGCCTATATCCATGGATATGAAAAAATTGTACTTGGAAATAAGTTATGAACAGGAGTAGCTAACCCGTGTACAAGGAAAAACCAACAAACCTCGTTTAATTGAAATTTTTCTAGTTTTTCAATTGTTATAGTTGATTTGATATCACAATGATTGATTAACAAGATTTGTGATGTTATTGTTGAATATTTTTAGGTTCTATTTCTATTACAACCTGATGATATGATGGTATAAAATTTCAGGCATCATATAATAACTTTCCAGAAATCACATGTCATGAATTCTTTCCATGACATATAGGGTGCATTAGCAATTTCATGTTGTTGTGATAGGTCATGAGCTATAGATGTATGTTGTTGTGTTAGTTACCATGATAAAATACATGTTTTTTGATATGGTATTGTTTTTGTAAGGTTTTGGTGTAATGAACGCCATGTTTTGGTTCTTGATGTGTTATGGGCCCTCATTGACTAGAGTATAGTGTCTAATTGACATATTTACCTTGTTTATAATATGTATATGATTCCATACTTTTATTCACTGAGAGTATGGGCCTTCATGGATCATTATTTAGAACTTTCAATGTTTGTTTTAGTGTTTTTCATGGTTCCGTAGTAGTTTCTGAGGATTAATGTAAAGAAATACACATAATACATGCTCTGTAATGTTATGTACACAACATGTGTTCTTCTGTTCTAGAATAAACAACTTTTATTATGTACATTCCATGTAATTTATGTACATAGAGTGTGGTCTCTAGCTATGTCATAGGCCATGTGGGAAGATACATTGGATGGGGAAAGTCTTTTTAGCACATGTTGTGTAGTATTCAAACATGACGTGTAGTGCTGACCATACATCCGTCAGTGTAACTAAATATATAGAAGGACAAACCATAATATATACACGTTGTGTCAGGATTTTACATAATGTTAATTATGATCTAGGTACCCGGCTGTGTCACGAACAAGTCGGATCAGTGTTATCCTTTCATGTTCACGTCGTGTCTTCCTTGAACACACCATGTAGTGTGAGCCTTGTGACAGGCTGTGTCACTAACTGCACGGGCCATGTGATGCTTGTTTAGTACAAGTCGTCTCTACCATGAACATATCATTTAGTATTGTCTTAGGAGAGATGTGTGGCTTAACCGTGTAGAAGGACTCAGGCAGGGGAAGACGATTCCAGTACACTCCATATGTTAAGACAACACGCCATGTGTTTGGGGGTTACATGACCATCTTAGTTAGGAGTACACGCCCATGTAAATTACTAAAGGGAACACGATGTGTAGGAATTTTAAATGTCGTGTATGCATGTTTTGTAAAACATTAGTGCTTTATTTCTACTATTAAATTCTTACACTTCTGTTTTTTGTCCTCGATAATATTTATCTAAGGTGTGTACTTGAAATTTTTGATTCATGCCACTGAGACATCTTCCAGTTGACCATCACATTCCAGGGAGTGGTCAGACATCAAACATGGCTAAGCAGGGACTACCTGTAGATTCTCTTTTAATGCCAGTCTTTGAACGAGTGGTTATACCCGACATAGGTGCTGATGAACAGTTTAGAGAAGGATTTTTTAGGATGATTATTACCTTTCAGGGAACGCTGCCTCCTACCCTGTCATTGGAATAATTGATTCGAGTATTTTAGTAACAGCATCCTCCCACAGTTTTTAGGGGATAGAGGACCCCAAGCTGCAGAGTCATGGGTAGAAGCGACACTAATTATTTTCATGAATTTGGAGATACCTCTAGAGAAGAGGGTAAATCTTGCTACCTACATGCTTCAAGACTCTGCTAATAGGTGGTGGGATCTGATCTCACATGTGGGACACCAGTAGAACATGTCTTGGGATGAGTTTCGGTGCATCTTCTATGATTAATCTAATCTGGAGACCTTGAGGTCTGATCGAGCCCAAGTTTTCATGAGTCTGGAGTAGGGTAATATTACTGTTATGGATTATTCCTCTCTCTTTACAAAGATAAAGCGTTTGAATCCAATTCCATGAGGTGATGAGCTGTTCCATGGATGGAAGATTGAGGATGGTCTGAGGCACGACATCCAATCTTAGGTGAACATCTTCAGGATAACTTTGATATCCTTTTTCATCAACCAGGTGCTGATCACAAAGCATAATATGAGGGATTCTGGAGTTGTGACCTAGGGAATTTTGGCATCTAGAGTTATTATTCCTCCAACTAATAGCACGAATCACCACAAGGAGACTGCATGAGGATATCAAAGTAATAGGGATGCATCTTCTTGTAGCCAGGTAGTGTGCTACCATTGTGGGATGAGTAGGAAACAAGGCCACATTGCTCGAGGGACATAGTGGAGTACCGATCATGGGGAAAGATGGGTCACCTTTAGAGCTTTTGTTAGTTCTTCTCACCATTTTTTTTGGTGATAAGGGTTATTATTTGACTCCTCATTTTGGAGCAGCACCACCAGTTTCCCACCAGTATCGGAACTGGAGTTCTTCCAGCCTTTGAGGCTGAGGTGTCGGTCGTGTCCATGGTATCCAGTCTCCATGTATTCAATGAAAAAGGGTGGATCAGCTCAGAGTAATCAGGTAATGTAACAGGGCCACAGTAGATGTCATACATTTGCAGTGGAGCAGAATCAGTAAGATTAGGATTCTTAACCCACTACCATTCGAGGTACGATCATAGTAGCCAAAATTTTACCATATTATAATTTCTATACAGGGGCTTCCCATAGCTTTATATTTGTTGTTGTCGAGGATATACTTTGTCTCTTATTCTTTTCTTCTATGCATATCTTGATGTTAGACACTCCATTGGTGATGAAAAATCTAGTGTACGTCAGTGTAGGGAGTTCCCTCTAGAGGTTAGTGGGTGTCACTTCTTATGAGACCTCTATGTCCTAGAGGTGTCATGATATGATTTCATTATCTAGATTGATTCGTTAGTTCTATAATACGAAGTAATCGACTGTTATCACTACATGGTGAGTTTCACATCACCAGAAGGGTAATATTTTCAACATAGGGGCTAATGGGATGTCCAGGAGAACAGAGTGGGACCTGAGCATCATGTGATTGGAGGAGTTACAACAAATATTGATAGCCTATATCAGGATGACCAGAGGTCTTAGCAGTTAGAAGTTCCTCCAGTGCTTTATCGTTTCAGATATGTCTTTCCAGAGGAATTTTCAGGGTTTCCTTCAATGCTTGAGGTATACTTTTCATTTTATCATCTTCCAGGAGTGGCACCGATGTCCATTTTTCCTTATTGGATAACTACACCTATGTTGCAGAAGCACAAGAAGCAGTTGGAAGAATTGCAGGAAAAGGGTTTCATCAGACCCAGTACATCTCCATGGGGTTCACCAGTCCTATTCGTGATGAAGGCAGACGGTACCCCCAGGCATTCTGTGGACTATCGGATGTTGAACTAGTTGACAGTTAAGAACCAATGTCTCTTTCCTAGGATTGATGATCTATTTGATATAATTTTAAGAGCCTATGTGTTCTCTATGTTCTACATGAGATCTGGTTACCATCAGTTGCGCATTATTCCATCTGATATATTCCTCTCATATCCATCCATAGAATGGATGGTCTATACGAGTATATAGTTAATTTTTTCAGCCTCACAAACACACCTTCTTTTTCATGGCACTGATGAACTGAGTGTTAAATAAATACATTGATTCCTTTGTGGTGGTTTTCTTGGATGATATCTTGGTGTATTCTCACACTCGACAGGGCCATGCCACCGATATTGAGATCATTCTGAGTACACTAATAGAGCATCAGTTATCTGCTAAGCCCTCCAAATTCCACTTCTTTAGGGATAAAATTCACTTATTAGGTCATGTTATATTAGAGACAAGAGTATTATTAGACCCAAAGAAAGTGAGAGCAGTAGTTTCTTGGGAGAATTCGAAGAACATCATTGATGAGTGGAGTTTTCTAGGGATGGCTGGATTCTACAGAAGTTTCATACGGTACTTTTCATGCTTAAGTACACCGCTAACAGGTTTGAAGAAGAAGGGTGAAAAGTTCCTTTGGTCATATTCATGTCAGTAAACCTATTAGGAGATGAAGGGGATGTTTTATTCAGCACAAATACTAGTCAGGCCATAACAGCGCAAGGTCTATACTATTTACTGTTATGCATCAATTATCGGGATGGGAGTTGTGATTATGTAGGGAGATGGAGTCGTTGTGTACAAGTATCGGTAGTTGAGGCCATATGAGAGGAATTTCCCAACACACAATCTCGAGTTAGATGCAGTTGTTTAACATATAGGTTGTCGGAGAAATTATCTTCAGGTAGATCACATTGTGGTTTTCACCAACCAAAAGAGTCTCATATTCATTTTGACTCAGCGTGATCTGAATTTGAGACTACAAAGGTGTGTTGAGTACCTTCTGTACGTTGAATTTCATCATTCATATACACTTGGGAAAGGAGATGATGTGGCAGATTCATTGAGTAGAAGGACTAAGAAAGAGGCAGTTTAGAAGGCAATTAGTGAGTGGAAGCTTATGGCTATATTCTCTAGGATTGATGTTCATGTGAATGACAGTCATGGGATGATGTTTCTTTCTTCTTTGGTTGTTACCTCTACACTTTTTGATCTAGTGCGAATGAGGCAGTTATCAGATTTTAATGGCCTAGTCCTATAGGAGACCATGTTAAAGGGATACCCCATTCCAGGATAGACCGTAGGCCAAGATAAGTACTTGCGTTTCCAAACCCGCATATGGGTGCCATCAGATATACTCATGGAGATGATGTAGGATTTTCATTCCTCGGTATGGGAAGTTCATCATGGTGTCACTAACATATATAGTGATCTACACTGTCTATATATGTGGCCATGTATGAATTTGGATGTTTCTTGTTTCTTCATGAGGTGTTCCACCTATCATCAGTTGATGGTGGTACATTAAAGTCCAGTAGGTCTTTTACAGCAGTAACCCATTCTTCAGTGAAACATGAACGACATCGCGATGGATTTTGAAATAGATTTTCTAAGGTTGCCTTGAGGTAATAATGCATTTTAGGTTGTCATTGTCAGTCTCACAAAGGATTCCCACTTCTTTCCCATCAAGGAGACCTTTAGTGTTGATGAGCCAGGATGGTTGTACAATCGTGAGATTTTAAGTCTCCAATGAGTTCTATGCACCATTGTTTCATAAATGGATGGATGTTTTACTTCCTATGTCTGGTAGGGGCTTCAAAAGGCATTGGGTATATAAGTCCATTTGAGTATGAAATACCACTCTTAGACAGATGTCCAGTCCGAGTGTATGATTCAGGTGCTTGAGGACATGACTCTGAGCATGTATCATGGAGTATGGAGGTTCATGGGAGAAGTATATACCTCTTTTGGAGTTTTCATACAATAATAGTTTCAAGAAACTATTCAAATGGTATCATATGAGGCTATGTATGTTAGGCCATGCCGATCAGCCTTTTGTTCACTGGAGGTAGGAGAGGCAGCTTTGCTGGGACCTCGTCTTGTCCAGGAGACCATAGAGATGATAGAGTTGATTCCTAAAAGGATGGCTACTACACAGTATCGACGGATGTCTTATACCGATCAGTGGAAATGTCCTCTTGAGTTCGAGGTCTGGGATCAGGTTTTCCTGGGTGTCACACCCAGTTTGGGACACATGAGGATTAGGAGACATGGTATGCTTTCACTGCGGTATGTCATACTGTTTGATGTTGTCGATCGAGTTGGGCTGGTTGCATATTGGTTGTAGTTACCCAAGAGGAACCGAGTTATGCAGGACATTTTTCACATTTCTCAGCTCTGAAGTTACTTTTCAGACATATGTCATGTCTTTAAACCCAAGGAGGTTGAGATCAAAGTGGATGTGTCGTTTGAGGAGAATACTATTAGGATTTTTTATCATAGTACAATGGTTATTCTTGGACAGTCTGTTCCTCAGGTACAATTGCTATTGCAACACGGGCAGGTGTAGGACGAGACTTGGGAGAGGGAGGCCTATGGACGTGCATAGCGGCTAGAACTGTTTGGGCCTTCTTCTTCAACTACGCGCTATGGAAATTTACGGAATAATTTCATTAAGGGGGTATTTTTGTAAGAACCCAGACATAATTTTATGTATGTCTTCCTTTTCATGTCATTTTTGAGAAAAAAGTGAAAAATATGGAAATTTTCAAAGTACATGATGTGTACTTTATGAGTACATGTAGTGAACTTTTTTACCATAGGTTGTCTGGTGTTGGTCGTCTATCCGCCAAGAACACGACCGTGTGGGGTGACCTAGAGGCCGCTTAATGCGGAGTATAGAAACAGTGAGTACTCATTATGTACATCAAATCTAAAATGTCGTGTACTTTATTTCAACTAAATTCATCGGGGTCACGTCTAATCACCAGAACTCTCTCCTTTGAGGTATCATTAGATCAAGAGATCTGTACGACCATAGATTATTGACGAACCTATAATCTAGTGTCCTTACTCCGTATCAAACACTGTCGGTTGCATTAGAATCACATTGGTGAGTTCTATTTTCTCCTAGTGCCCCATCTTATGATTTCTCCTCTCTCATGAAATATTATGGGTTGAAAATTTTAGAAGTTTGTGTAGATCTTCATTGTTCCAATGCGATTCAATCCTTGAGTTTTATGTATAGCGATCTTACAACATCGAGGTAGGAGGTTTGTTCCTTTCTGTTGCAATTCATTGAGTATTATCTGCAATTTTTTCCAATACCCATGAACAGGTTATTGTGGGTATATCATTTTACCCCTATTAATTTCCAACTATGCAAGTATGTGTAATAGAGGTAATTGGTTGTGAATAGGATATTTTTCTATGCCTTGGATGTGTTTTCCCATGCATATACTTTTATGGTTGTTTGGTCCAATTTAGCTGTTAGGCTTCCTTGATGTTTCCATGCCTAGTACTGTAGGATGTAGTGATTATTTTATCTAACAATCTTGTGATGCAGTAGAATTTTTAGGCAATTAGTTCTTGAGGTTTACATTTCCCATATTGCATTTTTATCATTGTTGACTTACACAGGGTCGTGAGAAACTGTTGTAGGAGACTATAAGGGTAATTGATTGACTGAGCTTCCTCATAGAGTCTTTCAGCAGTTTAGACTATATGGGATTGAAATTGTGAGCTTCCTCAGAGAGTCATTGACAACCTTATACTATAAGTGGAATTGACGTGTGAACTTCCCCAGAGAGTCTTTGAACTAAATGGGGAAATAAGGGGAAATGACCGAGTGAGATTTCTCAAAGAGTCCTTTACCTTCAGAATATAAGGGTAATAGACCATGTGAGCTTCCTCATAGATTCCTTGACATGCCATGGACTATAACGAGAATTGACCATGTGATCTTCCTTTGAGATACTTGATATACATTTGACTATATTGGGAATTAACTGTGCGAGCTTCCCGAGAGAGTATTAATATATTATTATAAATGTACTAGAATGGATAGGTTGTGTGCACTTCTTAGATGGTTATTTTTCTTGATTTGTTGTTATTTATATGGAGAATTTTTTCTATGAAGTATTTTCTTGTTTGGAGATTCTATACTTTTACATACGATATATTAACTAAATTTTAGAAAAAAAATCGTTGAGTGGTTTTCTACTGGGATTTAGTCTCACACCCTATTTGGGCCATGCATTTGGGCCTTAACATATTATATTGTTGCTGGTATTGACAAGGGAAAGCGCCCTTCTACATCAGGTGCTTGACAAGATGTGGAGCTGGAGAGCATGAGACTAATCTTAGGCTTCCGATGATGAGGAGTTGTTCATTTGTATTTTTTACTTTGTTTTTTCGATGCTTGAATTATAGCTTTCTGATTTGTTTGGCTACATTTCTAGACACATGTTATCATACATCATTTATATACGTGCTTCAATTGTTTTTTATTCCAGTCTTCTTCTATTACAATTGTTGGTATATTTACTGCTTCTGCTATTGGGTGTCTGTTTCCCTTCCACTGTGTTACTCTGCCAATGGGGGCATACTTTCCCCACTATCACACCCAAGGCCCTCACTGCTATTAGGTAGCATCTAGAATTTAGGGAAATGTGCTTGAGGCGATGTGACCAACCAGGTTCGGGGAACCTCAGGGTGGGTTTTGGAACTGGGACATTACTTTGAGGTCCAAGAAATTATGAATAATAGAAATTTTTTTTGAGAGGCTATCCATCTCATTTACGTCATGGACCAAAACATATCTGTCAAAACACCCGATAAGTGTCTTCTCATCACACACATTAATAGTAGTGTGCTAACTAGTTTTTTAATGGCATATGTATCAATAACATAAAAATATAAAAATCAATATTTTATTTACAGTATAAAAATATTTATATTTTCTTCTAAATATTACATTAAAACGGACTTTTTATTTTTATACAATAAAACAAAAAAAATTATTGTTTAATTATTAAAAAAATTATATTATGATACTTATTTTAATTTACTACTTAATTTTTAAATATATAAAAATATAATAAAATATTATTATTAAATATTTTTTAATGACTCAGAATGATTATATAATTTTTATGTAGTCAAATGTAATTTTTTACGGGTTTGAAATGGATTATTGTAAAAAATCCATGATTTCTAAATAAATGGTTATTATTATTTTTAATGTAAAAATAAATATATTTTGAAATTTATTATTATTATAAAATTAATACAACTTTTGGAATCAGATATTAATAAATATCTAATGGTGGATTTCTAATAAATTTATAGGATAATAAAATTTTCAGGTATAAGATAAATACCATTTAAATATACACTTTGTATTATAAAAAACATAATATCTCGTGTGGTATTTAAAAAATAATTTAAATGGATCAAATAAAAAAATATACATCTTCCCTTTAATTTAATGTGATTTTTTTTGTTTTTACTTTTTAAACCCTTAATGAGTCTTTCAAAACAAATAAAATAAATTAATGTTTTCAAATCCATTCATTAATAGTATGAATAACATCACCATCATCAAGTATATTATTTTATTATATTTTTATCCCTTTCGATATAAGATAATTAAATCCAATCCTATTTGGTTAAAAACATGGGTAAAAAAAGTTGTACGATTTTTTGTTTTGTTTATTTTGTTGTATAGATTCCAAAACCTATGTTTGAGAAATAATAATGAAATCCTCTCTTATTTACAATTTAAAAGCACAAAATATCTCACTTATCTTTAATAAGAGTACATTTATCATCAATACACTCTATACTTATATCTCTAGAATCCTCTTATGGTGCGAGAAAAGCTCTCATCAATATCTTGCCAAGATTTTTGAGTAACACACTCATGTAATGTTACTTTTCAATCAACCCTATATTCCAAAATATTCTTCAATTTATAAACTTTTATTTTAAATTAATTATTTTGTGATTTTTTCCACAACCACTATACTTCCCTTATAATTATTAATTTATTAGATACCCATTTCACTTTCCTTAATCCCTCCAATTTATAATTTTTTCACCCATTATGCTTTGATAATTTCAATGTCGGAAACATTATAAATGTAAATTTGTTTTGAATACCCAAAATCAATTCTTATCAAGGGTTTTGACCATTATTAACTTATATATATTTTATTTGTGATGTAAAGTTATTTATTCCACACTATTGGATCTTGTAATAAAATGTGATGAAAAAAAAGATTCCACATAGAATGATCTATGTGGCACACATAAGCATGAGAACAAAATAAATGTGATTGGAGTTCCCATAAATATATAAAACTATAATGAATTACTTATTTTTACGTCACAAGATACTTCATGAAGCAGATTTGGGGTTGAAACTAATCTGTTGTGGTTTTTTCCGTCTATATTTCTGGGAAACATTCCTTGAACTATGTAGTGATGCATTGTTTGATGTTGTTTTCAAACATTCTTTGTTTTCATTAAGTTATAATGATATATCAAGTGTCATAGATTATTTTTGTCATTCTCACACTTATTATGTCACATTTTTTTCCTATTGTATATCATGTATTTTATTTTTCATTTTATTACTTGATTATTACCTTACTAAGCTCTATTAATCTCCCCTTTCTTGTATATGTCCCCGGTTTATCCCTTTTAGTTTTCTATTTAACAGAAAATTATGAAAAAGATAGGGATTTATTCAATAATATTGATTTTTTAAATATTTAATGTTTTTATTTAATTTACCTAATTCACAATGACACAAAACTTATCAATATTCCAGGTTATATTAAGTGCAATATGATGTAATAAATTATATATTAATGTGAAATAAAGAGAGGGTATTTCATATATAACATGTTCAAAAATTAAATATAATTAATAATAATCTTAGAAAATGTGTTTAGACATGTAAATAATTAACATAAATTTATTATTCCAGATGTTATAGTACAATATTGACAAATTTGACTCAATGTAAGGGGTTTCCCCTCAATTTACAGTCCATTGATAGTTGATTGTTATTATAATCCTAGTAAATTATATGGTGTTTATCTACATAACAATGACTTATTATATAATTATATTCATTTATTTCACCATATTAAATCTTTCAATATATGTTATTAAATTATGGATCTCGTTATTCATTTATTACTAAACTAATAAAAGATATTGTCTCAATATCATTTTATTGAGTCATATCTTGATATTATGAACCTTTTTTCATTTATTAGGTATATAACTTGAGCCTTTGATATGTTATAACATATATTAATATATTTTAATTATTTGTAATTATTTTTAAATGTTTCTATTTATTGTGTTTTACAAAATATGTTTTTCTCATGTTGTAATGGATTTCATAACCTATTTTATGATCACTATGTTATACCCCATTGTCATTGGTTGTGTTATTCTAATAATATCTTTGAAAGGACCTATGATTTCATTATTCTATATATTTAAATTTACTATGTGGATATAAAATTATGAAACACAATTATATAATTTATTTATTCTCACTCCAATAATAAGATCATTTTATGGGGTTTTCGTGATTCATTTTATTATGATTTGAAATATTCCATATACCACACACAATTTTGATGTGTTGTGTATATACTACAGATGATTTAATTTGACGAATAATTCACTAAAATTGTTTGGTTTTTTCTTATCCTTTTGATGATATCTATTTCATAGGTTTTATTCATTCAGTGATACCAATTCTATATTTTATTTTTGTATCAATTTTACTTCATTGGGGTGGTTTTTATGTTATAAAATTGTCATATTTAATGAGGTGCATATAGTTATTTTCTGAAATTATATGGTCATGAATCTCATTATTCTCATGATATTATATGTATCATTTATTATTTTATTCATGATGATAATGATTCAACTGTTTCAATGTTGCATGGAACTCTTTGGAATGATTAATTATAATTTTCATCCAGAATGTTTTAATGATATTTTAAGTTCATTTCCATTCACCAATGTCAACCATACTTTTTGGAAATGATCCTCTATTGTGTATTTTTATTATTTATACCATATTGTTTAATTCTTTGTATGGATTTTGAATATTTCAAATATATTATTAAAATTATATTTCTTTTCAATGGTTGTGCTATGTCTGAAATATAATTTTATGAAACCCAGTTATTTTATAGAATATGAATATGTACCATATATATTATAAACCCATTTTCCTTTACATACCTTGGTTATTCCCAAAATACATTTTCATAAAAACTATTTTTCCCACAGGATGATATTTTTTTGAATAGATTATTATATAAATAATATATTTTAAATGGGTTAATCATTTATTCAATGATATTATTTTGAAACCCATTTATCATAAATTTTTTAATAATGATTCAAAGTGATTATTTTAGAACGTATTTCATGTAAATTTGTTAATCATGATTCAAAATATTTCATGGATCCCATTTTATTTTTATGTGTTAAACATATTATAAAGTGGTTATCAGGTAACATATTTCCTTTCCATGGGTTAATCATGTTCCACAATGAAGAAAGGCTGATTCACTGAATTTTGATGAATTCACTATGAATTCGGTTCATTGGTATTATATGGGATGTTTGTGGCCAAATAGAACAACATGAGATAGATATATAATATATGATTTCTGTGTCGAGATAGAACATAAATGTAATGTGTAGTAATTATTTTCACTAGTTAATTTTATCGAATGTCGGTCTTATGTTTTTACCTAATATTATGGGTTGAATACAGTTACTATAAGGGTTAAATAACATGATATTCTGAGATACCAAAATAATTCCATGAAAAATTATATGAGTTTATAATTCTTCTCATAATTTTAATTGACATCACATGGACTTCAATTATATGTTTTTATGGTTTTTTCCTTTTCCATGTTTTCATATTTGATTATGAAGTTTTTGATTGGTATGACTTTCATTTTGATTATCTCTTGTACATTTATTATTTCCTCATACCCTTATAAAATCTTATTCTCCATGATGATATTTATATTTATTTACGATGTTTGCACTTATTATGAATATATTCTCACCCATCATATATTTCAATTTCCTGAGGTTTTAATGAATGATGTTGATTGGCTTATTTTTATAATACATTTTATAATGATGATCTTGATAAAATAATTATGAATAAGAAAATATGTGTATAATGGGAGATGATGTTCATCATTTTAAAAAGTTTTTCACGATTCCATGTTTATTTGAATTGTTTATATTGAAGTTTTTTACAATTCTATATATTTATAATCTAAAAAGTACCTATGTAATATTATTGATTTATGTTATCATTTTGATATTGGAAGGTTATCATGGATAAATTTTTTGACACAATTCTAAGAATCATATCTATGAATTTAATATCATTTATATTATCATAGGATTCGAGTGTGTGGGTTCCAGGATGATATAATTTTCCTAATGTTGTGGAATTCATTAACACCCCATGAATTGAATAAAATTTATATACATGATACGTTTCTAATTCATAAAAACAATTTCAACATTTGGTTGTGCATCAGTCAATTTTCATTTCTTCCCATACTCCTTTAAATTAATAACCAAAAATAAATTTTCAATGCTTGATGCCCTAAAAATAACTAATAATGTATCAAAATATCAATAAAAAAGTTGTCACATCAATTTATAATTATTTAAATAACCCTGCATGTTTATCACATGCTATCAACTAAATTAATATCTAAAAAACATAAGTTAAAATACATTTTTATTAATAATATCTCTTTACTTTTTTAAAGTGATTATTTAAAAAAATGGAATAATAACTGGTATATATTATTGGACAATGGTTGTCATGAAACCCCCACAGTCCTTTGGTCATAGATACTACCCCTATATCATTTTAAAATGAGATATGTTTTTACCCAACATGAGGGTCGTCATTTTCCTAAAACCATATTAATAAATTAATATATATTTTTTGAAATATATGACAATAATCATTGATATGAAAATTTATCATTAAATTACCTATTAACATTTGGTATCAATGAATCATTTTCAACTAAAATGTTAAATAATAATATGTGACTATTAGTTCAATTTCATTAGAATTAATATAAAACATAATGGTTAAAAATACCATTAATCATATGTTGAAATAATTAAAAACAATAATATAAAAAATAACTATTCTGCTAAAAAATATAGTTTTAATATAGTTCTCCAAAATTCATTTAATGTTGGTAGAATGTAATCACATAAAATCATAAATATAATTTTAAGACATTAAATATATTATAATCCTTAATATCATAATCATGTGGTAGTGTACAATACTCTAATGTTAATGAAGACAAATATGAATTTAAAATTTAAAAATCATTTATAATATCATGTTTCTTATACCAAAATACCATTATTAAAAATAATTCCACAATTTATTTATTTAATACTAATATCAAAATACTTCATGTTTTATAATTTCAACAATTTTTATTATATGGTCTTGGGTATAACATATTCCATCGAATGTGTCAAATACTTATGAGTGGTTTATATGGAAAATGTGAATTATCCTACACATATCCCTATAGAGAGTTAAATGTGTTTATTAATAATGAATATTCTCATTAAATATGTGGTGGTGTGGTCAATGAAAAATCTCCCTTTGAGTTGATACCCCTAGGTACATTAGTTAATGAACTATGGAAACATTTATTACATTGACATGGATGAATTGAATGTAAAAACCAAATAATCTCTAACCCAAAAAAAATTAGAATGTCCTTTTATATTTATCCTTAAATAATATCTTATTTTTATGATCCATAATATTTTTTTCTAAACATAGTTATCCTGATTTCCAACAACATTCTTATTATACTGACAATAGAGACCCCGACATCAGTATCCAAGTACCAATGTATGATTTTTTACATTGGTATGACACCCAATGAATAACATGGAAAAGGACCGAATAGTTTAGTAGCATTAGTAAAATAGATAAATACATAACACCCCAATTACATTAAAAAGAATAAATTAAAGCATATATTTTGAGAAGATATTTATTCAATCTAGATTATTCTTTTATATAAAATATAGCACACTTCCTGGATTCACAGAAAATAAAATAGAATATTGGTTAATTAAAATAGATGTTATTATGAATAAATATGGAAAGACAAATTGGGAAGGTATATAATTTTTCACAAATTCTATTTTCATGACCACATGTTGACTAATCAATAGAATAAGAAAAATAAATGATAACACATTCCATTTAAATAATATAAAATGTATTAAATTGATCAAAATATAATATCATATTGAAAATATTTTAGAAATAAATAAATAAACTCATAATGAATGGAATGAATAATTGTTTCACAGCAGTTCTCATGCACCAGACACCTCAACAGTTACAAACATTCAATAGTTGGTTTAAACTATAGGTAAAAACCCATTTAATATAATCATAAATGATTTGTTTCTTAAGACCTAATGATTCATGAAGGGGTTTGGTTATATCTGGCCCCACCCAATGATGCAGTTCTGAATATTTCTTACTACTTTTAATAATTTATTTAATTAATGAAAAATGTCCCCCATCATTCAATATTTTTATTTATTAATAAATACATATTTATCAATATTTCCACTGTTAATCAAATTAATTTCAAAGTAAAAAAACAATAAACTGATATGAGATAAAATTTAGGAAATAATCACATCCGAGATGAATAATATAGATTTTTTTGGTGGATATGTAAATTCTAATGATCATTGTAAAGTGTATATTTCAAGGGTATGTTAATGAATACAAAATCAAATTATGAATTTAATGCTAGTACTATACTTGGTCAAAATAATCATAAACCATATAAAGAAAGAATAATGATGGTCTCAATATATTTCTATTTTAGTAATGATATTGTTTTAACTTCATTTATGAAAACAAATACCATTAAAATAACATTAATTTGTTTTTGGAAAATTTACATTTCATTTTAAAAAACTTTATTGTAATAATTTTATTTGATAATCAATTTTAAAATCACTTTAATTGAAATGATCCGTATAACCAGGCAACGGAAAAATTAATGACATGATATTAATATTAGAGTGTAATTCTATACATTTTATAAAAATTAAAAATATAAAAACATTTTTAATGTAAAACAAATATAAATTTACTCTATTAATACAAAAATATAATGATCCCTTTAACATTTTCGAAGAAAGAAAAACATGATTTTATTTAAAAATTTAATATGATTCTTTGGAATATGTATTTTAAATAGAAAATAGTAGTATAATTATTATTTAAAAATGATTTTTAAATTGAAAAAATATCATTCCAATCATTTTTACATGAATTGGTTTTGGAAGAAAACATTTTTCCGACCGAGGAGAGAAATGATGTTGAATTTTCATAAAACATTTTATCAAATAAGCTGAGTAAAAAATAGTGTAAAATTTTTATATTACATGAAAATATTTTGAATAAATATGGGATAATAAAATTAAATAGTTTATGATGTAAATTTTTAAATGATTTAGTTCAATTGAAATTCATGAATAAAAAATATTGATTAATGTGAGATTTTTAATAAACCCTTGTGAAGATCAGAACACTGAAATGAAAATCAATAAATGAAAAAATTAGGTGTATCAATTACAAAGCATCTTAAAACAACTATAAATAAACAATTTTATAATCAGAATTTACTAAAAATTTAATAATACAATATCAAAGTAACTTATATACTAACAGAACTGAATGATAAGAAATTGAGTTATGATATTATTAACATCTTTGAAACATTTAATTGATATTATATTGAATAAAATAATTCAAATTAAAACCTAAAATAATACAAATAATTATTACTTCATGATATTCTTTGTCAAATGGGATGTATATACACAATTAAAAAACAATGTGTATAACATTATATTATTCCTCAATGTAATTTAATTGAGGTGAAATCACTTATCTCATTCTGAATTTTTCTTGAACATTATTTTGACTCATATATTGATGTTTAAAACAGTTTACTAACTTATTTATGAAGTATATTAATATTTATAATATCATATATGTTCATTCTATAAATTCTTATCACCTATTCATTGATAATATTTTATTATTTTTATTTTTATGGGAGGTAATTGTATTTGATTCTCAAGATCGTTTCATCATGAAAGATATGGTTATTCAGTGTATTATATAGATATATAATCTAAAAAATAATAATCATTATATAATTTTCATATTTTAAAAAAAATTTAATTTAATACCAATAATAAATGGTGATTATGAAGAATGAATTTTATAACGATGATAATGATAGTAAGACATATGTATGCATGACTATCAATAATATTTTACAATTATCATAATATATAAATGTAATTATTATATAATATTTCTATAATTATCTAATATCATATAAAATATAAAATTTATTTTTATATATCATCCATGTTTTATTGTAGTTAAAAGATATTCAAATATCATTTTGAAGGTGGTTATCGACAGGTATATAAAAAATGTTATCTTCATTACATATGTTAAAAGGTAAAAATTATAACATTATATATATAAGCATTAGTTAATGATATATATGTCACTAATATCAAATTTTTTACATTTATACCACATGTAATAATTAACATTAACTTTCTCACCAACCATGTAAAGCATTTGGGAAAGATGCATCTCATCGGTTCGTGATGCAGTAGTACATAGTACACATGCGCGATGCTATCATTTCTCCTAAATAACAAAAGGTAACAAAATATAAAAAATATAATTACTATATAAGTATAAATATATTATAAAAAATATATATACATAATATAAATCATAATATCCAACCTTGAGACGTGGAAATTGATAAATTAACGACATCAATTTGTTAGGGGGGTCTGTGGTACACATGAATGATTATTTCACAATCCATTTGATAGAAGTGGTGATATTTTTAGGTAATTCCATAATTATAATAACATCCTAGTATATTTAATATATTTTTATTATTATATCATAATGAATTAATAAAAATTTGTGGAGGAAAAGTAAGAAGTAAACTAAAGATGCCCACTGAAGATCATTACCTCATATTTAGTTATCCCACTTATATTTTTCACAAAGTTCATAAAAGCATTGGTTTATTAACACAAAATACTTTCAAGATGATGGGAGGAATGATATATATTATTTGGCTCAGGATTGTCTAATCTGAAGTAGTTTTAACCAGTAAAAATGGAAGGATAGAGAATTTCCTTTTATAATTGAAGTGGAGTGTACTTTTTTTAACTACCCAAAATATTAAATATTGGGTGGTTTTATATTCATCAGGTAGCTCTGATATTAAATAATAACCTAGTAGAGTGTTTATTTGGTATATAATCACCTCTAGAGCACAAAATTAAACCATTTTTATAATGTTATTTTTAAACATCATGTTTATAGAATTATTAATTTTTAAAAAAGGTAACAAATTTATTTTTATTTAACATGGAAATTTATTCATTTATAATAAAATTGAAATGATTTTTATTAAATATTTTTTTATTCCTGATTCTTAATATGTGATATAATTTATTAATAAAAATTATCGTGTTTTCACGAAATTAGTTTCAACAAAAACACTTGTAAGAACAAAACCATGTTTTATCCTTAGTCGATATAATTATTAAATGTATTTTTTATTAATAATAATGGTAAAAATATTAATATGAACTGATGTGATGAATTTTAAACAAAGTCTTATTTTATAAAAATACCGTTTTTCAAAAAAATATTTATCTTTTAAATAAATCATATTTTATTGTTGTTAAACTGATAACCATAATTTTCATAATTTAGTTTTTAATATCCACACCCACAATGAATATATTTAGGTGACAAATATTATATTAAATACTAATATTTTATTAATATTTCATATTTAGTTAAACTCAGAGTGGTGTGTAATGAAACAAAAAATCAATGTTGCTGATAATAGAAGAAAAACATGTTGTTTCATGTAATGAAAATATAAAAATGGTGTTGGTTTTAATGCTTGAAATGAATAGTGATGTGTGTCAAATATTCTATCATAAACAGTGTTATTATTTAATAATTTTAAGGTGTTATAATTAAAAAAAATAAAAACACCGAAATGGATTCATTATTAGTTCCTTCTATGTTAGTTATACTATATCCTGTATCCTTGCGACATACATCAAATGAAAGTGGTGATCATAAATTATAATAAAGGATAAAATTAGTAAATGGAATGTAAATATTTTTTCTAGATAATGAATGATCCATTACCTGATATAATAATATAATGTACATGATATATACCATTAAAATGTGGATATTTAAAAAAAATGATATATTCAATATAATATCACCATGTTTTATCACTACAATTTCATAAATCATTATTACCATGGTTATTCGAAAATATAACGTAAAAAATGTAATCTATATAGAATAATTATTTATTCCATTAATTAGAGTGTTATATATGTACCCCTTCATTTTTTTAAATTCTAATGAGAACCATTGATCATAATAATTTATTTCATTAGTAACCCATGAAGAAAAAATAAATAGTTTCCTATAAAATAATTTTATATATAATTGTTAAGAGACTTGAACACCCAATCATTAATATCCCTAGATAATATAATGTTTGTCTCATATATATATATATACACTATTTAATAAACTATATTTACATCATGATGAATACCAATTGATAGGTATTTTTTGATAATTCATTATATAAGAATCATTTAGGTTATATAGATTAATTTAACTGAATAAATAAATTATATTCACATCTATATGAATACCCCTAGTTGGGGAAATAGTTTATTAATTCAAAATATATTATTTTATTGTCATCAATGGTAGAAATTTAGGAAATTAAATTGGCGGAATGATGTTGTAAAATGTAGATTATGAAAAATGGCATAGTAATATGGGATGATGGAAAAAAATTTATCAAATAAAATTTTATTCATCGTAGAATAGAAAAAAATTATTGATGAAATTTAATCCTACATTTATCAGTAATCCTACAATTATGTACAGAAATGTGAATGAAGATGAGGATAATTTCCTTACTCTATATCCCAAATTATTTTATCATATTTTCACCACCTAAATAATATATAAGAATTAGTAAAACATTAATCCAGAAGTGAATTACAATATTTTTTTCAATATTTGTCAATTATAATAATTGGATTATATTTACTAATTTTAATTTCTAGAGGTGAAACATTTCGATATGATATTTTACATAAAAATCATCTATTTATTTGATTAATGTATCATTCATAATTTCAATTTATACAATATTATGAATAACACTACTTGTGAGGAAGTTATTAAATTAATCCATTCAATATTTTAAGTAATTTAATTTTTTCATCTATAATTTAGGTGATAGATAGAGATTTTGTGATATCCTCAAGGGAGGTTAACTACCTTTTGACAGGACATTGTCATGAATGGAGAAAATAGTTAAATAACATTGAAGTATTTCATAAATTAATTTGTTAAATTTGATTTAAATTATTAATGTGACGCTATATATTAATTAATTACATCTAGATTTTCTACAAAAAAATATATTGAAAAAGTGGGGGAAAGAGTAAAATGAGAGAATAAATTGATAAAAACTAACACTCTTCTTAAGGTCATATCTCTTATATAGTAGTAAATTCCCTTTATTCTTGATGTATTTTTCTCTAGAATATCTCTATGAGATATAAAGGGATTTAAAAGGGTTTATTCATAGAAAATTGTATATAATATATTACATTAATGGTTTTTGAAGTAGTTCGAGAAGAGATATTTTTGCATGAATAGTGGGGAAGGTTTTTTATAATGTATTGAATAAATCATAATATTTTGGAAAACCATGGGATTGTAACATTTTTTTTGCATTATGAAATATATATCCATTTTATAAAATATATTTAAGACTTTAATACAACATAAGTCATAGTTTTATATGTTTCAACAAATGTTAAGTGTAAATATCAAAATATGTGATTTCACTGAAATACTTTTGACAATATAAATTTTAAAATTAATATAAGGTTGAGAAATTATGTTTAATGTTATGAAATTATACATTTTATATTATTAAATAATGTTTGAAAAAAACAATTTCAATGTTTATTATGTCATTATATCATCATTATTTTTTCATAAAACATGTGGCATTTCAGAAACCTTATTTATACTATTCTGGTAAAAATGAATTTTTTTGATAATTTCCAAAAAATAGAACATGTAATATATTAAGATGATAATTCTATAAATGAAATTTGTTTTATCAAAATTATTTTCTAATATAAAATATTTTCAATTGTAATATAAAATTTATTTTTTTACAAATCTCGTTAAAATACACTATTAAAAATGTGATCATATTTTATTAGGGTTTTTCTTAATCACAATTAATTAAATAAAGGGCTATTTATTTCACGATGTTTTGTTTGTAGATATTAGAACACGAAATAAGATACAATATTCTAGAAATATATATTTTATAAAATGATAGTTTCATTGCTTTCTCCTCCCCTACAAAAATTCTATTCCTAAAATTTCAACTCATATTTTTCATGGAGAATAAATCTCGGTACTGTTGTTTCATTTTCTCATCTAGATCTCGTACCGCCTCTTCACATTTTCTGTTCTGCCATTGCACAATGAAAATGTGATGTTTTATATTATGTAGAACTGTATCTCTATAATATTATTTCATCATAAGAATCTCATAATAATATAAATCTTTCTAAAATTACACCACTAACAAATTCAATAAATTTGAGGGATCTTGTATGCACTTTCTAAGGGGAGATACATGGAATATATCATGAAAATGATCCATAATTTATGGATGTTATAGATGATAGTACACTATTCATATGATGTCAAGGGGTTCAGAGGGTACGATGTACCTTTTGTTTGTAACACCCCAAGCTTCTACGATACACTTCTCTTTTTTATAATGCGATAGCGTGTGTTGTTCGCAAAATCGAGTTCTAACACACCACAACCAAACAAACTATCCATTTTGAATAGTAATAGCTACTTTTTGAAATTTTATAAATGATATTTTTTAAAATGGACTTCATTTTTGGATTCGGAATATCAAAATTAGCCTAGGGTGAATTTTTGGTATTTTTCTGAAAAACATCATTTTTTAATGAATAGTGAAACTACGAAGTGGTAGTTAAAAAACTGAATTTTTCTTAAATCCTAATTTTACCGCTTCTGTGTTTGGAATTTCGAGAATTCAAGAAACACAATTAATATCATGGAGTAAAATGTGGTTCATTGAGATGAAAATAATTTTTGGTGAATAGTAACTTTATTACTTTTATTTACCACTGTTAAAAGTAAATAGGGAAATTAAGGGTAAAAATGATATTAATATTACCCTAACACATGTCCTAATTCTATTTTACAAGTGTATCTCGACAAAAAACAACCTTAGGAATAAAATATTATCATTTAGGTCCACATGGATTAGATTAAGACATTTATTATTATTTAATTCAAAGAAGAGTTAAAAGAGTTAAAATCAAATATTATTTACTAAAACATTTTAATACAGGGTTATACAAAAGGTAAATTAGATTTTAAATTTTAATTATAAATTTAAAAATCTTTAATAAATAATGATATTTTATTTATAATTTTTAGACAATAAATAATTTAATTTATTTTTGACACAATGATGATGCAGTAATTACCATAATAGTGAAAAATTAAAATTATTGATATTATAAATACCCAAATAAATATAATTTGAGTCTTTTAGGAATTACACTAATTTTCTTTGTTAATATGACATGTTATTGTTGACTTAATTACCTGTTTCGAAGTAATAATCCTGTTATGATTTTTACAAAAATCAATTATTAAATAGTGTCAAAATTGACATAAAAGAGTTTTTAAAACAAATATTATATTATTAATTAGTATTAAATTTATAAAAATATATGGTTCTGCCAACAGACTTATATCCTGATAGGTGTATCATTAATTTACCACTTGGGGGGTCACATGGATTTATAAAGTACGTTTATTAACCATATAATATAAAAATACAAAGAGACATCGTAAAAGTGAAACTAATTAACTAAGAGCTAATACTTAAAGATAAGGTTAATATAATAACCCAAAACTATCTAAATTATTTTGGATGAGTGGTTTTCGACCCATACCCACAAAATATTTTAAATAATCCACTTTGGAGCCATTAGAAACTGAATATGAATTTATTATAAAATAATATTTCTAGATTTTCCAAAGCTGCCCCTCACCCCTCTTATAAAAGGGAACTCCCCCTTCTCATTAATTCACACCATCAATACCATTTATCTCAGCCAGAATCTGCCCAAATACATTCTAAACTTCTCTCACTATAACCTAGAGGCCTTAGTTTGATCATAAATCCACCCTATGAAGCCATTTTTATCAAATAAAAAAGAAGAACCCATAGAAGAGGTGATGTTTTCACCACCCTTTTTCACATTCATTTCTTCTTCCACTTCTTCTTTCATTGTTATTCCCATTCTAAAATAATGAATATAGTATCTCCTATATATTTTAAAATTATTATAAATATGGTACAACCATATTCAGTATTCTATCCCTCTTTTAAAGACATGTCACCATACATGCGTACGTACGGCTTACCGCCTCGACGTCGTGGTGTAATTGTTATTCAATATATTATTATTTCGATGGTTATAATAATGATTTTTAATTAATTTAAATAATAAATAAAACTTGATAATGATTCTGTATGTATGATATACCATCCAATTATATATTATTTTAATATAATAAAAATGATATTGTCGCTCAAGCGTATGTACGGACTACTGTATCCACGAACGCGATGAGATTCATTCTCCATCGTATCCATTCAAGTATAATTATCATTTTATGATTAATAATAGTATTTAAGGACGTGATATCATTCTGGATATGAATAAGATATAACCTATCCATAACAAACATGTCTTATGTAACAAAACATATAAAAGTAAACGAGTAAGTTAACACTTGAAACGACGATAATTCTAAGATATTATTAACAATGAAATGTTCAAAGATCATATATGATATCATATTATTGTATATGATTTTTGGATAATTTAATAAAAATGATTTCACCATTATACATGAGGTTAACCTACCCTCAACCAAGGAAAAGTAAAAGGTAAGGGTTTATTTCGCAATCTCTTCATTATCTGAGGTTGTTTATACGAAATAATCTTCTGGTACTTCTTTATCATCCACATCCATGTTTCTTAAAAATGTATTTCAAAACATTTTTACTATTTACTAGAATATGGGATAAAGTCATTTATACTCTTATTTAACTTTTTATAAGAGGTTTAAAAAAGGAATCTTTCCGTTGTTTTATAAACAGGGTTCTTTTTAACCTTTTCGACAGGATTAAGGAAAGAATATTTTTTTAACTTATGCAGCTGGTGCGTCTATTTTCCACCATTATAAAATCTTCAAAGCTTCCCTTTAAAGCTTATAAGAATATTTTCAACGAAATTTTTTTAATTTATATGACTCTTAAATGATTTCAAAATAAAAATACATATTTCTCTAAAAAGAGTTTTGATTTCAGTTATGTCAACATATTTTGATGGATTTTAAGCTTATTTGAAGCATATTTATTATGAAAGAAAACTCCCATATTATATTGAAGGTTTTTTGATACGTTTGACTATATATATATTATTTTTATACCCTTCTTGGATTATTGTAAAATTATTGACATTTTGTATGCGAGTTTTAATACGAATGTTTATGTTATATTTAAACCTTTTCATATGGAATGCATTGGACTTAATATGTGACAGGTGGAGCCTGCTATAGCTCCTCGATGCATCAGTAGGTATCATGAGACAAACTAGTGTCTTGGCCCAAGGAATTGAAAAAATCTTATTTGTAGTCTTGGCACGAGGCCTTGGCTATGTGGTTATGATAGTCTAGCATTATGCATTCCATCATTATGAAAGTTGATACTGATATTGTTGTGATTATTAGATTACTATAATATCAATGTCAATAAGTAAATAGAATTATTTCTTTTTATTTTTTCAATTCTATGATGTAAATAAAGTTTAAAAGGATTTTGTTTTAGTTATACATTGCCTCAAATGTTTATTCTTATTTATGAATGTTTCCGCTATATTATTATCCTTACTGGGAATTTGAGCTCACCCCTTTTCTATGTTTTATTTTTCCTAGGATGTGAAGAAGTAAATTATGAATGACCTGTCGGGATAGTGTGAGGGGATAAGAGTGTAGAATATGGAGACTATTTTGTTGTAGTTTTAATTTTTATGATGTAATGTAAAACTTTATGAATATATCTAGTGTTTCCAAGTCTACTAAATTAATCGGACTTTCGAGACAAGATCTTTCTTGTGATCGTTCCAATGTTATGTTATAATGGACCGAATCTGGGTAACTGGGGTCAGGGCATTATAGTTGGTATTAGAGGAAGTGTAGTACAATACATGAAAGGTAGATTTAGATAAACTCTGATTAGAGAACATAGATTTAAGATGGACATTGAGGATTAGTATAGAATAACTTCCTAGAATATTGGTATTATAGAGATTTTGTGAGTTTTCTGAGAAATAAATCACTTTCTAGATACAAGCAGTTAGAGGCGGCTCTGGCACAGATGTACCTAGGGGTAAACTCGAAAACACCGCTTTGAGATAGACTCGAACAGGAACTGATGCATGACAATGGGCCTTGTTGCACTCTTGGTTATGACACTCCCAAGGGATATGCTTAGGAAAAATATAATTTTCTTTACAAATCATTATAAATGGTTTATTAGTATATACTTCCTCAAAAAAAATTACTATGATTATGGATTAT
The DNA here is from genome assembly GCA_963277665.1 of Viscum album. Classification (NCBI taxonomy): domain Eukaryota; kingdom Viridiplantae; phylum Streptophyta; class Magnoliopsida; order Santalales; family Viscaceae; genus Viscum; species Viscum album. The sequence continues at coordinate 741,737,066 of OY728150.1, read as the reverse complement.
ATCCAAAAATATTTCAATTAATGATAAGTGTTTTATAACTATGGAATTATGTATTTTGATTCATAAACTGATCTAGTTTATGCCATTGTTTAGAAATGACGCCTAGGGGATGAAATGGAAAATGTATCAATGGACGAACTCCATATAGGGATTACCCTCCTACTAATGATAATTATAGTAGAGATGGTGATGCAACTAGTGCCAATCAGCTAATCACCAAACTGGGACAACTCACTCAGGTTATGAATAATAATCTTACCCGTATAGAGCACCCTGATCCGCAGCGTGGATGATCAATGTTAGAACAATTCATGATGCAAAAACCACCATCGTTCAATGGAAGTAAAAATCCCATAGTAGCTGAGCAATTGATAAATTCCCTAGATAAAATATTTCAGGCTTTGGGGAGTAGTGAAAGGGAAAAAGTTATCATTGAAGTTTACCACCTCACTGGAGATGCTGATCAATGGTGGTCATTGATTCAAAACATGAAGGAAGATGATGAATTATAAAATATGGAATGGGGGGTGTTCAAAGATCTGTTTTTAGAAAAATACATTCCTTGTGTCAATCGAGCAGATATCGAAAGACATTTTTTGAGTTTGAGACAAAAGGAGGATGAGAATGTCGCAAAGTATGAGGCTAACTTTACAAGGTTAGCAAAGTATGCTGGAGATTATATACATAACCTGAGAAGTATGATTGATCATTTCTTTTATGGTTTAAATCCATTTCTCCGTCAAGCATTAGTCTCACAATCCTTCTCTTCATACAAAGACATTGTCTTATGTGCTATCAGGATAAAAAAGGAATTCCCTAAGTCTTATGACTTCAATGAAAAGAAATATAATAAGAGATCTATTGATCAATCTGTGAATTGAAATATGGGGAAGAAGGGAAAGGTTGAATATTCATCCAATGGTAAATGTGGGAAGAAACACACTGGTACATGCTTAAAGGGAATGGCTGTCTGTTACAATTGTGGTGAAAAAGGCTACCTAGCTCGGGATTGCAAAGGGAATAAGGAAGCTACCGATGTTCAGTGCTACAGTTGCTGGGAGATGGGACATTATGAAAATGAATGTCCTAAGCGCAAGGGGAACTTTCCTCAGAGAAGGCCAAGGGATCAAGGCCATGATTTTGCTATCACTACTACTTAGGTAGAAGCTCTAAAAGACATGGTGGCATGTAATTTAATGGTTTAGTCATGTTTAGAAAATGCATTATTTGATTCTAGATCATCGCATTGTTTCAAATCTTCGCAGTTTTTTAAGAAAATTAGATATTTCCAATTTGAATTAACAAGGGAGTTGTCTGTTAAAACTCCTAAGGAAAGTATCATTGCAACAAAGTTTTGTGGATCAGTCCCCATTAAAGAACATAAATGTTCTTTATCCACTGATCTCAATGTCCAACCTATGATTGAGTTTGATATAATTCTCGATATGGATTGGCATTCGGACCACGATGCTAAGATTTATTTCAAGAAGAAGGAGGTTACAATTTTTGATGATGATGATAAGTAACACCTTATCTTTAGAGTAGAATCATCACCACCAAATTCATCTATAGATCCACCCCCAGTAGCTCAACTAAATTCAATTATTGGGGAGGAAGATATTGAAATGACTGTGGGTGAGTAAAGGAATGTCCAAATAGAGGATGTGCCAATTGTGAAAGAATATGTATATGTGTTTCTGAATGATTTACCTGGACATCCTCCAGAATGAGAAGTTGAGTTTTCCATTGATTAAATTCTTGGATCAAGTCCTATATAGAATACCCCTTATAGAATGTCCAATATAGAATTAGTTGAACTAAAGAAACAACTAGAGTAATTGAGTAATAATGGATTTATTCACCCTAGTGTTTCTCCATGGGGAGCCCCTATTCTTATTGTTAAAAAGAAATATGGATCTAGGAAGTTATTTTTTGACTACAGGAAGATCAAGGCTATAACAATAAAGAACAAGTATATCATACCTTGTATTTATTATTTATTTGACCAACTGCATGGAGCTCAATACTTTTCAAAGATTGACCTTCGATATGGATACCATCAGTTGTGTGTGAAGAAGGGAGACATTCTGAAGACAACATTATGAACCAGGTACGAGCATTAAGATTTTATAGTAATGCCTTTTGGATTGACTAATGAACCCTCTATATTCATGGATCTGATGAATAGAATTGTAATGGAATATATTGATGAATTTGTGGTGCTATTTATTGATGATATCTTGGTATACTCTAAAAGCTAAGAAGATCAAGAAAATCACTTGAGCATTATCCTGAAGACTCTGAGAAGACATGAATTATATGGGAATTTTAGATAGTGTGAATTGTGGCTTTCAGAGATTTTTTTTCTTGGCCATATTGTCTCTAATGATGGAATCTCGGTTGATCCTTCCATGACCAAGGAAATCCAAGAATGGCCTGCACCAACGATTATAACTAAGGAACGTAGTTGTATTGGTTTAACATGTTATTATCGACGTTTCGTCCAGAATTTCTCCTGGTTGGCTAACCCATTAACAAAGCTCACACATAAAGGGGTTAAATTTGTTTGGACAAAAGAGTGTGAAGAATGTTTCGAAGAACTAAGGGGAAGATTATTCAATGATCTTATATCGACTCTACCATTGGGGAATGATGGGTTCGTTATTTATTGTGATGCATCGAAGAAAGGACATGGTTGTGTCCTTATGTAGAATGATAGGGTTATTGCCTATACATCACAACAGTTGAAAATTCATGAACAAAACTATCCTAGTCATGATCTCAAGTTAGCAGCGGTGATCATTTCTTTGAAGATATGGAGGCACTACCTCTATGGTGAAAACTGTGTGATTTATATTGATCACAAGACTTTGAAGTATATTTTCTCACAAAAATAACTCAACATGAGGAAAATGAGATGTCTTTAATTACACAATGGTGATGATTGTACGATACAGTACCACCTGGGGAAAGCAAACAAGGTGTAAGATGCTTTGAGCAGAAAAGATCATGGAGTTTTGAACAATATGAGAATTAAAAGGGATCAAATTTCCATGAATCTAGTGAATATGGACATGTGAATAACCATGGAAGGTGAAACATCAATTATTTTTCAAATGGTTTCCAAACCATCATTACTAGAAAGGATTAAGAGTTCTCAGACCGATGATGAAGAATTTCAAAAGAAGATTAAAGCTGTGAATGACGGGAGATTGAGAGACATTGTGTATGAAGATGGAATTTTGAAATTTGGGAAGAGACTTTGTGTTCCCGATATACCTGATCTAAAAAGGGAATTTCTGGATGATGTTCATAGTTCCAATTTCTCTATACACACTAGGTGCACCAAAATATATAGAGATTTGAAGGAACATTTTCAGTGGGAAAAAATGAAGAGGTATATTTCTGATTTTGTGTCAAGATGTATGGTTTGTCAACAAGTGAATGTTTGAAGGAAATAGCCTGGTGGAGTATAGAAACCTCTTCCCATACCTGAATAGAAATGGGATAATATCACGATGGAAATTATCATGGGACTACCAAAGACTCATAGAAGGAACGGTGCAATATTGGTTATTAATGATCATCTTACCAAGTCAGCACATTTTCTTGTTATAAGAGAAGACCTACCACTAGAACATCTAGCAAGACTATATATTGATGCTTTTTTGAGACTTCATGGAGTACCCCTATCGATTTTTCTGATCGTGATCCCCGTTTTACTTCAAGATTCTGGAAAATTCTTCAGAAAGCCATGGATACTGAACATCATTTGAGCACTGCCTACCACCCTCAAACAGATGGACAATCATAACGAACTATTCAAACCATTGAAGACATGTTGAGATCCTGCTCACTTGACTTTCTGGGTATGTGGGATAAATATTTACCTATGGTAGAATTTTCCTATTACAATAGCTTCCATTCGAGTATTCAGATTGAACCATATGAAGCATTATACGGAAAGAGATGTCGCACACCAACCTTAGGGGATGATGTATGTGAAAGAAAACTTGTAGGTCCAGAACTGGTGGAGGAAACGATGGAAAAGGTGAAGGTAATCCAAAATCATACCAAAGCAGCTCAAAGTCGGCAGAATAGCTATGCCGATAATCGAAGGAAAGATTTTGAATTTCAAGTCGGTGATCATTTTTTCCTAAAGGTATCTCCATGGAAGGGAGTCATACGTTTTGGTAAGAAAGGTAAATTGAGTCTCAGGTACATCGGACCTTTCGAAACTCTAGAACGAATTGGGGTTGTAGCATACCGATTTGCAATGCCGCCAAGACTCTCCAATGTTCACGATGTGTTACACGTATCTCTGTTGAGGAAATACATGCCTGACCCAACGCATGTACTCACCTATGAGGAATTAGAACTGGAGCCCGATCTGTCTTATTACGAAGATCCCGTCAAGATTCTTGATACGAGAGAACAATTACTGAGAAACCGGAAGACTCGTCTAGTAAAATTCTTGTGGAGAAACCATATGATAGAAGAGGCAATGTGGGAACCCGAGGAACTTATGATGAAGAAACACCCGATACTTTTAATGCGGTAGTATTCTAGAAATTTCAAGGACGAAATTATTTGAAGGAGAGGAGAATGTAACACCCCATGTTTCTACGGTACGCTTCTCTTTGAATAATGCAATAGTGTGTGTTGTACGCAACATCGAGTTCTAACACACCACAACCAATCAAACTAGCCGTTATGAAAAGTAATACCTACTTTCTTAAATTTTTTAAATTTTATTTTTCAAAATGGACTTCATTTTTGGATTTGGTATAACGAAATTAGCCTACGGTGGATTTTTTGTATTTTTCTAAAAAAAATCATTTTTTGATGAATAGTGAAACTACTATGTGGTAGTTAAAAAACTGAATTTTTCATAAAACATAATTTTACCACTTATGTGTTTGGAATTTTGAAAATACAAGAGACACATTTAATATCAAGGAGTAAAATTTGGTTCATTGAGATGAAAATAATTTTTTGTGAATAGTAACTTTTTAATTTTAATTACCACGGTTAAAAGTAAATAGGGTAATTAAGGGCAAAAATGACATTAATATTACCCTAAACATGTCCTAATTCTATTGGAAAAGTGTATCTCGACCAAAAACAACCATAGGAATAAATTATTATCATTTAGGTCTAGTTAGATTAGATTAGGACATTTATTATTATTTAATTCAAAGAAGAGTTAAAAGAGTTAAAATAAATGTTTATTTACTAAAACATTCTAATATAGGGTTATACATAAGGTAAATTAGATTGTAAATATTAAATAGAAATATAAAAATATTTCCTTCATAATGATACTTTATTTATAATTTTTAGGCAATATATAATTTAATTTATTTTTGACACAATGATGATGCAGTAATTACCATAATATTGAAAAATTAAAATAAATGATATTATAAATACATATGTAAATATACTATTAGACTTTTTATAAATTACACTAATTTTATAGGTTAATATGACATTTTATTATTGACTTAATTAACATTTTTCGATGTAATAACTCTGTTATGATTTTCAAAAAAATCAATTATTGAATAGTGTCAAAATTGACATAAAAGAGTTTTTAAAAAAATATAATATTATTAATTGATATTGAATTCATAAAAATAAATGGGTCAAAATAGAGATTTATATCATGAAAGGTGTATCTTTAATGTACCACTTCGGGGTCTCTTGGATGTATATAGTAAGTTTATTAGCCATGTAATATAAAAATACAAGGGAAATTGCAAAAGTGAAACTAATTAGCTAAGAGTTAATACTTAAAGATAAGGTTAATACAATAACCCAAACCTGTCTAAATTCTATTGTTTGAGTGTTTTTCAACCCAACCCCAGATTAGCCGTTAAATAATCCACTTTCAAGACATTAGAAACCAAATATGAATTTATTCTAAAATAATATTTCTAGCTTTTCAAAAGGTGCCACTCACCCCTCTTATAAAAGGGCACTCCTCCTTCTCATTAATTCACACCTTCAACGCCATTTGGCTCAGCCAAACTATGCCCAAATACTCTCTCAACTTCCCTCAATACAACCTAGAGGCCTTATTATGATCACAAAGACATCCTAAAAATCCCTTTTTATCAAATCAAAAGGAATAACCCAAATAGGAGGTAATGTTTTCACCACCCTTTTTCAAATTCATGTCTTCTTCCACTTATTCATTCTTTGTTAGTTCTATTCTAAAATATTGAATCCAGTATCTCCTATTTACTGTAATATTATTATAAATATTTTACAACCATATTGAGTGTTCTATCCATCCTTTGATTGACATATCACCATACGTGCGTACCTACGGCTTACCGTCTCCACATTGTGGTGTAATTGTTATTCAATATATTATTATTTGGATGGGTATACTATTGATTTTTAAATCATGTAAATAATAAATATAACATTATAATTATTCTTTATATATGATAAACCATCCAATTATATATTATTTTAATATCAAAAGAATGATATTGTCGCTCGTGCGTAGGTACGGACTACCGTCTCCACGAACGCGATGAGATTCATTCTCCATCGTATCCATTCAAATATAATTATCATATTATGATTAATAATATTATTTAAGGACATTATATCATTCTGGATATGAATAAGATACAACCTATCCATAACAAACACGACTTATGTAACAAAACATATAAAAGAAAACGAGTATGTTAACACCTGAAACGACGATAATTCTAAGATATTATTAACAAAGCAATGTTTAAAGATCATATATCATACCATGTTAATGTATATGATTATTGAATAATTTAATAACAATTATTTAACCATTATACAGGATTTTAACCTATCCTCAACCAAGTAAAAGTACAAGGTAAGGGTTTATTTTGCAATCTCTTCATTATCCAAGGTTGTTTATACGTAATAATCTACTGGGACTTCATTATCATCCACATCCATGTTTCTTAAAAATGTATTTCAAACCATTTTCACTATTTACTAGAATATCGGTTAAAGTCATTTATTCCCTTTTTTAACTTTTTATAAGGAGTTTATAAAGGAATCTTTCCGTCTTTTTCCAAACAAGGTGCTTTTTAACCTTTTTGACAGAAATAAGGTAAACATGTTTTTTAACTTATACAGCGGGTGCAGATATTTTCCACTATTATTAAATCATCGATGCTTCCATTACAAGTTTATAAGAATATTTTCAAAGAATATGTTTTATTTTATATGACTCTTAAATTATTTCAAAATAAAAAGAGATATTTCTCTAAAAAGAGTTTTGATTTCATCTATGTCAACATCCTTTGATGGATTTTAAGCTTATTTGAAGATGATTTATTATGAAACAAAACTTCTATATTGTATTGATGGTTTTGTGATATGTTTGACTATGGATATGTTATTTTTATACCCTTCATGGTTTATGGTGAAAGTATTGACTTTTCGTATGCTAGTTTTAATACGAATGTTTATGTTATCTTTAAACCTTTTCATATGGGAATGATTTGGACTTAATATGTGACGGGTGGAGCCCGCTATAGCTCCTCGGTGCATCGGTAGGTCTCATGAGTCAAACTAGTGTCTTTTACCAAGGCATTTGAATAATCCTATTTGTAGTTGTGGCACGAGGCCTTGGTTAGGTGGTTATGATAGTCTGGCATTATGCATTACATCATTATGAAAGTGGTTATTGATATTGAATGTGATTATTCGATTAGTATAATATCCATGTGAATATGTAAATGGAATTATTTCATTTTATTTTTTACATACTATGTTTATGTTCAAGTTTAAAAGGATTTTGTTTTAGTTATACGTTTCATTAAATGTTTATTATTATTTATGAAAGTTTCTTCTATATTGTTATCCTTACTGGGCATTTGAGCTCACCCCATTTCTATGTTTTATTTTTCCCAGGATGTGAAGTAGTAAATTATGAATGACCTGTAGGGATAGTATGAGGGGATAAGATTGTGGAATATGGAGACTATGTTGTTGTAGTTTTCATTTTTATGATGTAATGTAAATCTTTATGAATATATCTAGTGTTTCAAGGCTACTAAACTAATCTGTCTTTTGATACTTGATCTTTCTTGTGATCATGCCAATGTTATGTAATAATGCACCGACTCTGGGTAACTGGGGTCGGGGTGTTACATTGGTAATCTTACCATTATTTTCAGACCTCATGACTCTAGTCCATAGAGATATTCAATGGAACGAAATCATTCTAAAATAATACACCATGTCCAATAGGTGATTTCATTTATAACACATTATCCTAATATGATAATCTGTTATATAATGTTGGATTACATGAACCTTTTATGGAATCTATTCCACAAGATTGAGAAATATTATCTTTTGTTCAACAACTTCCTATCCACATGTTGGAGTTCTATATTGATTCATATATACTACTTCATATGGAGAAATTTGAATACATAAGAGGAAGATGTTATATTATAAAAACTCAAATAATTTTATTTCTAATTTCACCCCACTTTAAATTTCCTTTATTAACCTATTAGAATGTATTTTATTACATGAATGGTCCTTTTAAAGTATCTATTAGTTTGGGTTTGACAAGTAATTTTGATGTCCATTTTAGTATTTATATCATGTCGAACACTTCTACAGAATGTAGAATTGATCCTTGGATAAGGATAAAAAATGATTGAAAGTGGAACCCCATGTAGTATTACCACTTCTTTTACTTGTATCATTATATTTTGATTATGATACAAGTGTTCTTGAATTATAATTAATTAGAAATTATTATGGATTCAATCCACCAAAACAAATATCACATTGTTTCATTCTAATTTGATAGAGTGGCCAATGAAAATTTCCTTGGTGATATTCTTCCATTTTTATAGGGTGTGGGAAATGGTTGAATCATCCCCTTGGACTTATTTCCCTAAAAATTAACCATATTATATTCTATGAATTATTAGGTATAATAAGATATCGTCTTCATCATGCTTTCTTAAAATAGGTTCTATAAAATATTATGGTAAATCATGGTACCTTTATTATTGATATTTAAAATGACCAATCTACATTACCCAATTAATCCTTCATTATATAAATTTTTTAAAGGAAAAAATTTCCATATGCAAATATAATGAAACTATATTTTTTAAAGTATAACAATAGAAGAATCTCATAAATTATTTCTCTCACCTAATTTTGAAACTCTCGAACATGCTATTTTACCTGCTTGATCCATTCATTTAATGTTTTTTGGGAAATAATTTTGGTTTGTTTTTGTGTATTCCATATTAATTTTATTTCAATGTCAATAAATTATATTTGAAAAAAATATAGGGTCTTTCTTAGTCCAAAACATTGATAGAGGACTAGGTTTTTTGTTTTCAGCGAGAACTAGCGACCTTATTCAGGATTCCATGATGATAGTGAATATAGGAATCATAGTCCTTATAAATATTTATCCATCGTTGTTTAAATATATTGATATCATTATATATTTATATATACTTAAAACATTAGTGGAATAATTATATATCACATTTTTTCAATAAATATAGTGTCTCCATTCCTTCTAAGAAATCATAACTATGTATTGATCTAGTAAATGAATATGAGTGATTTATTTATGATGTGTTTATTATATTGCTACATAATAAAGCACATTATCTTGTTTCATTCTTATGTATCCATGTAATTTAATGAAACATCACTAAAAATGTAAAATACTTCCTCATTATAGGGAAAATTTATTATATCTTTTCTTTCCAATATCGTCACAGTTCATTAAAACATTATTCCCAATTCCATTTCCAAAAAATATATATCAAATTTGATTTTACATTTCTAGTTTATTAAAAACCGCATAAATAATTTTCCCAAAATTCAACAAAATCGAACATGCCCAAGGAAAATATGAATTGTAGTGAAATAAAAGGATGTGGAAACTCTTCCATAGTATTTTTCTAGGAAATATCAACTATGATTCAATCAATGATCATCAGGTGCACTATGATTGAAATACTCTGTATGTATCATCAAAATTTACCAAATTTTTCAAATAGATTCTCTTTCCTCAATGCTGTAAATATTCCATTTAGGTGATCCTGATTATCGACATGACATATGGAATTTTTCAAAATAATAATAAAGCACTTGAAAACATTTTCATGATAACCATTAAATACTATATTAAATATATCCATAAATGTTACAAGGGGATTAATCAAGATTATAGGAATAAAAACAAATTCTTAATTCCATATCTTTTCATAGAACTCAGTGTTTGGGATTCCATATTTCCTGACCCACAATTTATGATACAAAAATTAGAGTTCATTCGTAGAACATATCTTAATCCTATGATTCTAGTCGAACAAATCATCAATACATGAACGAGATTATCTTTTAATCATTTTGATCCCATTATATTATTTATAATCCATTGATAGATTCATTGATCGATCCATATTATTAACAAGGAAAACTTGTACTTTCCATGGTTACACTTGGTAGAATAAAAACAATTCTGAAAAACATTGAAAATATTACTAGGCAATTTCTATAACTCTACATATTCTATTCTATACGGAGTATATGGTATTTTCCTTTATCATGTAATGAGTTAAATTTCCAAATCTATATATATTTTTAGTGGTGTTCCTGGTAACACATCATGGAATACATAAATTTATACTAGAAAGATGAGAATTTTGTTAATCTTTAGACAATATCATTCTTGGTTATCTTCACAAATCATTTCATTATTGATTAATATAGGAGTTTCTTCAAGATATTGTTTAGGTTGGGATATCTTTCCTTTTAAAATAAATCAATGTAGTATACTCAGGAACAATGAAATTTTCTTTCATTTCTAGTTGATCTTTGAATCATTCATCAAGATCTTATCTATCCCTATTATACCATGGGAATGACTATTATATTTGTGATGGGATTGTACACTAAAAATATTATTCTACAGTTTTTATACAACATTGATTATTCAGTAACTCCTCCTACTATATAAAATGATATATCTAAATCTATAATTTCATATTTTGATTTTATATGAATTGAAAACATGGATAATCTTATTTAATTCATAGATTCACACACAAACAATGTACATCCTTTAATGGAGGTCATAATGAGTGTACATGAAAAGATATTATTTAGAGTATCAATATCATCCTTTTTGATTGTAAAAGAATGTATTTGATCAATTGTACAATGTAGCAGCTGATATTAGTTTAACTCTTTTTCCTTCTAATTTGGTCATTAATTTTCATAGTTTTGAAACTATCCAGAATTAAAGAATTCAACATTATGGTGGTCTGACCTCATAAATTTTTTTACCATTGAGATATGGAGGCTTCACTATGTTATGATTATTCAAATCTATATGGTCCTATATTCCACACTTGTAGAACATTCCACTTCGTAGAAATTATTTCCATAAATGTTTCATCCCACATATATTAATCAGGGGTAGTTTTAGATTATTTTCATATGTTCCTATTCAAAATGCGTCACATATTTTTTCTCTATTTGATTATTTTTTTCATTCAATATATGTGGCCAATGTGTCCCTCAAAAATTAATAAAACCTAAAAATAATTGTTCACTATCCATTAAATTTTTTATAAGACCAGATTAGCTATATTCTTCTGTAGATGGGGTCTCAACCCCAGAAATTAAACATTTAAATTTCCCATATTATCCTTAACAATACTTTGGGTGTATTGATCCATTCATGTGAACTTATTTTTTAGAATCCCTCTGATTCGTTTTCCCTTCAATTCAACTCTATGAATTAATTCTGAATTTTTTCCATTGAACTAGGATTATATTTGAAAAAATGTATTCATCTATGATATTCATACTCAATATAATAAATCATTTTTCTTGGATTAATTTCCAAAGTCATTGTCAAATTTGATTTCATTATTTTTAGAAGTTTTAAATGCCCATGGTGACATTCTCTATATATTAAATATAGTTTAAAAATAAATAAATTTATAAAAAGGTAATCCATTTTTTAGTAATTAATATATCAATAGATCAAAAAATAGACGGTGGTCATTGGCACATGGATAAATGAATAATAATTTTTTTCCATCGATGTGAATATGTTTCCTAAACATGATTTACTGTGACATTTATATCCCAATATAGTTTATTAAATATTATTATGATGATTTCCGTTCATTATTACATCTGATAGGGATGGTATTCAGTACATCATCTATTTAACTCATCATTTATATAGTTCATTCAATTTCCATCCATTATTCTAAAATAATAAAACAATAGTTACAGACTAGTAATTTTTATTGTGATTGCAATTCTAAATAGATCTAAGTCCTAATAAACTTTCATAATGGGTTTTCTTTATAAATAAACTGTAATAACGATTTTATTTTATATACATACTACATAATTGTTTAAAATTGCATTTTATTTAAAAAAATATTCCTTGTGAGTGTTGAATGAGGTGTGAAGGAAATACAATTTCCATGCAATTGGGAATTATCATGTTAGTTCGTAAAGATCCATTTTCGGGTTGATAAACCCTAGCTATAACTGTTATCGAGCCACTACCAATTTTATTTTGAATATAAGTATTTTATTTCATAGAAATTTCTTGTAAAATAAATCACCCAAATTAATATAATTTTTCCACATTTATAATTATCCATTGGGTTAATACTAAATTTTTCTATTCCTACATTTCAAAAATTACTAAATCAAAATATGATAAATTTGTTTTTATATATGAATTTTTAAAATATAAAACATACATTAATAGTATATTATTAATTAAATAATGTGATATATTAATTTTATGTTTCTTTTAAATTAGTGACATAATATATTAATAACATAAAAATTATTTTAATACACATAACGATATTCCACATCGGTTCTTCACAAATTACATTTATTATATCTCATATCTTTGGGAGATATATCAAATGAATGAGAGATATCATAGTGGCTAGTAAGGGATAAACAAAAGAAATTGAACATAATGAATCATCATGGATAATAAATTAGGAAAACAAGATATAGTAGTCAATGGTACATTATATAGAACATGGAAATGTGGATATGAATAAATTATGACACATTCATAAGCATATCACCATGGTTTATCTCCATGGTTTCATTAATCATTATTACCATTGTTATTAACCAAAGTATCTTAAAAATGTTATCAATGGATATCGATTCATTACCCAATGAGTTGGAGAAGAATCTAGGAACCCTCTTTATGAGTATTTATTCATTTCACCCCTATTGATATTAATAAATAATTTCATAAATATATAAATAATAATAATTAATGGGTTTCATATAAAATTATTGTTTATGTAGGTTCTTAAAGACATGGAAACAACATAATTTTTCACCCATGAAATGAAAATTTGTTTTATTAAATGTAAATCCCTATATAAATAATATTTATTTACATCATGATTAATAACCATTTATAGGTAATTATTCTAGGTGTTCATAATATATTAATAATTCATGTTAAAGAGAGAAACTCAAAAAATGAATTGGATATCATAATGGTATAAAATGTGGATTATGGAAATGGTATAATGAGGGTAGGGGATGAATTTATCCCTGTTATAAGATAAATTTTGGATGTATTGGGATATAAAAATGTGGATGTAATGAAAATAATCCATTATTTGAAATTTTTAATATAATGGAAATGAAAAAAACAGAATTCCATTAAATTAAATCCCACATTATATCGTTGATTTCGTACCTCCTATAAAATATAATTATACTTATTAAATGATTAAAATATAGTTTATTTATGTATACTTTTAACAAAATTTAATAGTAATAATAATTTGATTATACTTTTTAATTTTCACCATTAATGTTGAAATGTTTTGGTAAGATGTTTTACATAAAATTACCCAACGTTTTGGGATTCAATAATCATATGTCAATACTAATTATAAGTTATTAAAATTAACTATAGATGATTATTCATAATTATATTTATATATTCCAAATTAATAATAATTTTTATTTACATCCATATAAATTGTTATATGAAGAGAGTTGTAATTGTCCTGGTGAGTAGTTGAATGACTGTTGACGGGACAATGTCCGGAATGGGTAAAACATAAGTATAACATTTAAATATGAAATAATCTAAATAATAAATGCATATTAAAATTATTAATGTATGTAAATATATTAATTAAATATCCTTATAGGATTTTGTTTTAATGTGATATAGGAAAAAAGAAAAATGAGAGGAAAATGAGAGAAGGAATTGATGAAATAAACCCTCTTCTAGGTTTTTCATTTTCTCTATGACAATAAATTACAACAATTAATAGAGTAGTATTCTTAAAGAATGTCACAAATAATTATAATAGGCTTCATAGAGGGTATTTTGATAGAGTATTTGATTTTTTATAAGTGGGAGGAGTGGTGTGTCAAAGTGAGGGAGAGGGGATATTTATAATTGGGGAGAGAGGTGATTTTAATATTCAAAATTGAATACAATACAATATCATGGAAAAAAATATATTATAAACATTTTAGAAATTATAATATATATATATATGAATTAAAATAATTATTTTATGACATTAAAATATAATATATACATAATTTATTAGTTTAATCATATGGAATGTGGAAAATGATTAATTTATTTTTTAATGAAATACTTTTGACTTTATTGATTGGAAAATGTTTTAACTAATTGGAATATTTTTTTAATGGGTTTAAATTATCCATGTATATTTCATTTTTTATTTTAGTCTGAAGTGATCATTTCAATATTTATTGTGTCATTATTTCTTCATTAACATATTATAAAACAAATTCAATTTCACATATATTATTATTACTCTTAACAAAGAAATTAACATATTTTATAAAATTAAAATAAATTAACAATTAGAAAATTTTATCATTATAGTTTAAATAATTTATATAATTTTATCAAAATAATTTTATATCCTTGTTTATCTTATTTTCTATATATTAAAATTATGATTTTTAAAGTATACCTTCAAATACAATTTTATAAAATTTTAATATATTATCATTGAGTTTTTTTATATTAATATTTATATTATTAAAATAAAATATTCATATTTAATTATATTACTCAGGATGAATATTATATATAAAATGTTTAATTATATTGATGGAAATTTACTCTTCCAATGGGTAGCCTCTATTCTTAGCGGTCAGGATGTTATTCAAAATGGTCAGTTTAGTACTCCAATGGTCACATTACTATCCAAGATGTGAAAATACCTCTATAAAAACTATTTCATTCCTTCATTCATTATTTTCAACAATTCATCTCAAGGTTCTATATTTTAACTTTTTATAATGTTAATAATTTTTCATAGTATTTTATTTATTTTTGAAAATATTTTACATGGGGGAGATGATTATTTTATATTGGGTGATCTATATTTTCATATTATAATATTATTATGTTATATATTTCACCATGGTATTAGTTTCCATTTTTAGGGTATTACGTTTAGAGTAAAGCATATATTTTCAAGAATAAAGTAATTTTTTATTTAAATCTTTGTTGGATGTGTATAAAAATATATAATATTATAAAATTTTATAATTAAAAAAATATAAATGGTATTGTATTTGGTATTAAAATTATATGGTATGATGTATGTATTTAGTGGTGTCTATACTAGAAGAGATAGGGAAAGGACTATGTACTATTTCAGGCATGATATTTATTATCACTTCTTTAGTGATAGATTTATTTTATTTTATCAGTGTAATAAATTCAATTGATATCTAATCTAATAAATATGTTTGGATAATGTTTAGATATTAGTACATTCGGTATGAAACTTTCTACTCATTTTTTAAAGAATTCAGAATAAGAATTTATATGTCATAGGTGGTGGGTGATGATTTCCTTCCATGAAACAATATAGAGATTTCTAATTTTCATCATGACATAATTTATCTTACCACTGTCATAGAATGGATAATTAGATATAATTATAAACCCTAATTCAACAATCATTGTGTACAAATTATTTATTATGAAATATTCACTCTGGTCATCCTGGGTGAATGGGATTGTTGATCATGAAAATTTAGTGACTTTAGTTCTATTATTGAGATTACATCCTGCATGTTTCTAGGGGTTTCATGGTTCTTTTATCAATATCATTGTTTTCCTCAAATTGAAATGGTGTGTAAGTATCCAAAACTTTTCTAACTATTTAATATAGGTTACCACCTCAAAGGATTGATTATTTTTCTATAATCATGCTTCTTAGTATAACAATCATTTCTTAACCTTCATACCCTATGGTGCCCATTGAATTAAAACAATGAATAGTTTCTATTTAGGATATTGGGGTTATGTTATTTATTTATACTATCTTTCAACATGGTTATCTCTTGTTATCATTGTATGTAAATCTGATGGGAATATCCGTCATTGGTTTGATTTCAATAAATTTAACCAGGTCATAGTGAAGAAAAAATATCTCTTCCCTAGGTTTGATAGCCACTTTTATCATCCCAATGGATCCTAGTGGTTTTCCAAAATTTATCTGAAATTGGGAAATCTTCAAGTGAGGATCTGAGTTGAATATATCCCTATTATTTTTCTATGGAAAATATTTTCAAATTATGAGAATCTGAATATTTAATTAGTCATTTCAAATGATTTTTCATTTTTATGTATAAAATTAGTTGAATATTTTATCAATTTCTAGATTATTTCAATTTTTTACCATTGCGATATTATTTTTCATTTTATTTAAGACTAGGATCAAGGAAATAATTTAAATATCATCATTGGATCCATGTGATATTATCATTTATATGAGAATATATTCAAATGTTAGTTATGGAATGAAGAAGTCAAATTTCAAGACTATTTAATCTCATAGAAGTGTGTGTTATAGTGTACAAAATATAATTACCTTATAATGTATTTGTAGAAACAGATCAATGAAATTTATATCCAAATTTAATTGGGATTATAGCTAGTAAATATTGGTTTTTTGATGATTATTTATATAAGGTTCCGTACCATATGAGTGAGATCACATGTTATAGTTTAAATATTGATTAGAGTGATTAGTTCTTGATCTCCATTGAATATTTAAATGTTATATTTAATTGTGTTATAGAGTTTATTTATCCAAAGATGAGTGTTCATCAGGGAGTGTACTAATATTCTTCTATAATGTGATTTGGTTATGTTTAGATATAGGGGAGACACGTAGTAAATTTTTTTTATCATCAGTTACAACCTCGTGACAATAACTATGAAATCAATTATCAAGAATTTAGGCAATAAATTCATGGTATTATTAATTAGTTCCTCTATCTCTCTAGGAAGAGGTTTAATATGTATTCATACCATAGTATTTTAGATTATATCATTTCATAGAGGGATTGGAACATGAGAATTAGATGGTGAGTAGAGTACCTTCAGACCTATTATTTTTTTATTTCTTACACCCTTGCGATGTTAAACATGGTCATAGTTTCTTCAGGAAATTTTTTAGTGAATCAAGAATTGAAGGGATCAATATAGTAGTTAGTCTCTGGGGGGCTTGATTGCTGAGATTTACTTGGATTAACGTAATGATGATTGAATGATATTTTTATCTTATTTATGAATTGAATAACTTATAGATGATCATATTCATCAAGGAGAGGTTGAAGATGTAAAGTTTCAATATTTTTATGAATTTTTATAGTTGAGAGTCCTCGAGTGAGTGGTTCTAGTATTCTGATGGGGATTTGAACTTTCGAGGGCAGAGGGATGTCACAATTGTCCTGAGAATGTAATTTAATGATGTTTGACACTTCTAAAGTTGGTCCATTTACCATAAAGATTCCATTATGTATGATTATTTGAAATAGAATTATTGGTTCGAATAATTCAATGAAAATTTATGGGTTTAGTTTATTAGTGCCCCGCATGTTTGAGAATAATGATAGAAAAATTGATTGCATTGTTATTGCTACCTGAATTATCCATTCCACTTGGGAAAGGGGGTGAAATAGATAGATAAAATCAAAGGGTATCCTCAGAATCTTTGTGGTAAGAAATAAGTTAGGGACATCATTGATCAAATCATGAAATAATGGTATTTAACACCCATCAAAGAGTTTAAAATGATAGAGGATCACATGCAATTAAATATGTTGTAAATTTCCATACATCATGGTGTAACATTTTCTATAATTTTATATGGGTACCCTTGTTTCAGATATTATATTTTGTATGGATTATAGATAGTGATGAGTCCTTGGTTAAATTTTATTATTAATTATCAGTCATATAAGGATGGTGATATTTTGTGATCTATCTAGATTATTTAAATAAATTTTCTAGGATTACATTCATAACATTTGTGGAATTAGTGGAATTATATCCCCTTAAAGGAATTTTACAAAACAATTTCTATCAGGATTTGATCAAGATGGAACTATTTCATGAATTTAATGAGAAGCCTTACATATTTCATATATGATGGGTAATCATTAGAGAACTGTATTTTATTAGACAAATAATTTTGTAGAAGATTAAAACTACATTTGAAATGTTAAGGAAATTTTCATAGATATATTATTGTTTTGATAAGTCATATAGTGATCAAATTTTTTGTTTGTTTCTCATTGAGGTATGCGATTACGTTTTTATCAATGATTCAACTTTATATTGACATAGAAATTAGTGGTTTTATCTTATGTTATATCCTTGTTATATCATCCCAATTGATATTATGTAGTAACAGTTAGAGGTTGATAATAATCATGACATTCACTATAATTTTATCATATATCCCTTATATGATTTATGTTTCCGAACTAATATAGTATATTCTATATCATTCACACATGTTTTAATGGGAGGATACAATGATTCATCCATGAAAATAAGTGGAGGAGTCTTTTATTATGATAGATCATTGACAAGATAATGTGATATATAGAGAAGATATCATTTTGGTTTTAGTGGGGTATTAGTGTGGTTGTACATCCATGAGACCCAATAGTATGGGGAATTGATGATATAATAATATCCTTATCTCTTAAATGGATCAAGAACATGTGCCTCTAAAGAGAACCCCAATTATTTATCATTGGAAGAATTTTGATTTTCTAATGGTAAAAAAAATTAATGAATTTTTTATCACTTCATATTCTATAGAAGCTTTAAAAAGAAGAGTGTTAAATTTAATGAATTTTGTTGAAAATAGTCCATGTGTAATTATTATGTTTATAGTTCATCCAACATGGTGGTAACCATGTGAAATCATTTTAATTGGATCATGTGGAATTTTCCTGTCTTTTTCATGGCCTCTCTTACCATGTGAATTTCTTGGAAAACCCATGTATATGACTATGATTCAGTCTATATAAATTTGAATGGGCATATCATGGTTTTTATAAACATGGGGCCAAATCTTATGAACATTGTTACTAAGTTTTCTAGGTAATGTGGCTACCACATAGTATCTACATATTTTTTCTAACCATTCGACTTAGTAATGTTCCATTATATGAATATTATGAAATTAAAATTTATTATGGTTTCCTAGGTAATTATAACCACTAATCCTCCACAAATCACACATTACCTCATTCATAATCCTCTATGACTTACATGAGGAATCTCCTATTCTATATCATGTTGTTCCTTTATAATTATGTGTGGGTATCTGCATGGAATTTTTATTCATAATATTTTACTATAATGGTTTCCCTATATCAAACATTGATCTATATTATAACTTATCTATTTCAATATGATTATTTTGTGATTTTAAATTCTAAGGTGGGGATTAGATAATTTATTATTATCATTATAGATCTAGGATCCTGAATAATTGATATTTTTGTTTCCCATATCCAATCAATAATGAAATATTGTTTTAATCATTCTTGTGGAAGATGACTCTATACATTTTTCTACACCTAAGTGATCATTTTATTTGTGTTTTTTATTATATAGGTTTTGAATAGAAAATTTAATATTTAATTTATTTAAAGTAAATGTTGTTTGTTTTTTAAAATTTTATTTCTCATAAACTAGAATTTTTTGTACAATATGTGAATGAATACATTACTCAAATAAGGTTTTGAAATATATGGGGTTTTCAAGAATGGGTGAATTTTCATATCACTGATGAAAATATTTTCTGAAAGCATTTGAATATTTTGAAACATTATTTTTCCGTGGAAAATTTTTTAGCAGTCATTTTCATCCAGAAATGTAATGATGATATATAAAACAATTGCGGAAAATGGGTTATATGGGAAAACTAATCTTAGAAGAGACCTTGTTGATTAAGATATCAGTGACTGAGGTACCATTTTTTAAAAACATTTTATGTGTATCATTTTAGAATAATTGTGGTTCACGAAATTTACGAGTCACATATTGTTTCTAGTATTATTATATGTTTCATAGTGTGTTGGTTTTGATTATCATTTTATCATGGTTTCACATTTATGGATTCTTTATAGAAACATTATGTGAATGATATTTTTATAATGATAATTTACCATTTTTGGTGAATATGTATTCAAGTAATAAATTTACCTCATATTATAATTCCATGGGTATTTAAATATTCCATATTTATCTTTTATAAAAATATTTATTTATTTTTAATATAAAACCAAATAATGATTATATATAGGAAACAATATCAATTATAGTTTTTTTTAATTATTTATACAACAAATAAAAAATTCATATGGGTAGAGATTATCTAGATTATAGTTGGTATTAAAAATTTCAGTAAATATCATACAATATGTTTTTCATTATAAATTTGTATCATTAGATTAACATGATACATTTAAATGGAAGAGAATCATGTAGATTATGGTTTTTGGTTTTTTTCCTTTAAATAATATATGGATGGCGGTGGAATATTTAGATGATGATATGGAACCATGGGTTTAATTCTCTTTCCTGTTTATACAATTTAATTCTTTTTTAAATGATGATATCTGGTTGTTTGATTTACCATCTGATTTTTTACATATGATATCTTTTACATATATGTTATTATAGTCTATTTCCCTCTTTGTTATCGATTGATAAATGATGTGGTTATTATAACCACATTATTTTATATGATACATTGGTTCGTGTAAATAATGCATGGGGATTGGTAATGCACTCCTGGCCTTATGGATGAAATTTTTTATGATATTGTGTATTGAATCAGGTTGGCCTATTATAATGTATATAACAAGGATGTAATTTCACAGAATATAAACTAAAAAACATATGAAATACTATATCCCTTTTGTGATTAACATAATAATAAAAACAAAAAATAGGGGATAATACATGTAAAACAATTTAAATTCATAATAAAAATATAACAAATTAAAATGAGTTGGATTTATGTAAAATCACTAAATATCTCATCATATTAATTATAGAAATAATCACATTATGAGGGAGAATAATATATAGTAAAAAATTAAATGATATGAGTAATTATTTTTGATTACTAAAATACTAAAACTTAATATTTGGAATTTTAAAATTGAAAAATACCAAAATAAATATATAATATATAATTATTAGGATTAAAACCCAATTATTAAATAAATTAATTTTTAAATAAAATTCAAACAAATGAAATAATTTTGGAAAAGAGATATGATGAAAAATATTAAATTTACATTCTCTCAAATGTAAATAATAAGAAGTCCAAGCTGAGAGATATAAAAAGATAGAAATGATAGATCTATATATTTTATTCAACATGGGTAGTAAAATATAAGTCATACTGAATGGTGCCCCTCCCCAATTGAGAAAAACATATTCAAAAATAAAAATGTTTCCCCCTCTCAAGTGGGGAATTTTATCTCTATAGATCATCCATTATTACTACAAGCTACATTAGAGTTGGATAATCATTTATTCTTGATCATCCCTATAAATAAAATGTGAAAGACGTCTAATATCAAATTCCCAAAAACACTCAAAAAAAATTTGGTTCCCTAATTAATATAGTCTTACTATATTATATAATAATAATATTGATGTCAAAATTAATATAGGATAACTAAAACTGTAAAATATTAATCTAGAAACTGAAAATTATTGATTATGAGATTTGTTATGGATTATTTGATAGTTCTTATGAATATATTTATGTATCCCTATTCAATTATTTATTAAATAATATTCCTAAATTATATTCATGTAGTATTGAAAACAATTATAGAACAAATTTCATGAAAATCACTCTAAAAACATTATTTGTATTTAAGTTTTAGAAAAAGAAATTTTATTTAAAAAATAAATTATTGATGTATTTTTATTACAATTTTTTGAAATTATAATATTATAATGATATTTATTTCTAAATGTATATTGATAAAAAATATTTTTAAAAAATTATATTTCTAACTAATAAAATCAAACATATTAGAATATTGATTTCCAAATAATAATTCACCATTTTAGTTGAAAAATTGATCCATTTAATTATGAACGTTTTTGTATTTATGGTTTTTTTTATTTTGGAATTAGTTATTTACTAAAAAATACATGTTTATTTTTTTGATTATAACAAAAAATGAAGGGGATGAATGATTGGTAGATATGGAATGAATAAGAAATTTGGGGATAGTTTATGAAAACATATCTCCTACCATGATATGTTCCATGAGGTAATTTTTTACATAAGTCCCTTGACAAGGTTGTGTTAAGGGAGTCATCATGCTCACTCTAATTTTATACATAATCTCATTATAACCATGTCAATTTTCTTTAATCATTTAATAGTTGATAAAGAATATTGGAATGATATAATACATCTTGTTTCATTCATAACATCTCAATTTTGGTATGTTTTTTCCCTTCATGGCTTGAGAATCTATTTTTTTGAAATTATTTGTTTATTTATCATCTTGGGAAAATATTAAATGTCAGTTTCATATTTTGATTAATATTCCTCATAAATATATTGGTACGCATTAATTATTTTTCCATTATTTTAACCATTTTATATTACTTATATATTGGAATATATCTTCTAGTGATCTAATATGTCATTGGATATCTAATTAGTTATTCAAAAAGTATACATTGAATATATTTATATTTTTGTATAGTTGACATCATGGGTTCTGATGAGATGGGAATGTCCCAAGGAATATTTAATACTCATATTTCAATATCCAAATCATCACCAAGAATCCTTATACAATTAAATATTATGATTAGAAATATATTCATCCTCATAGTTCATAAATTTTCATGCATTGAATATGCATTCAATGTATTATAAAAAATTATCTAATACATGTCATTTATCTTTTTTTTGTTATGTCATGTGTGAATTCTACGTGTTTATGTATTTCATAGTTGGGTTTCAAAGTAGAGATATATATATATATCTACCTATCTATATTTATATATTTAATACGTTAATAGAGTGATTTAATGACTTAAAATTATTATTTTTACAATAAACCTTCTTTTAGGGGATAAGGGGTAACCCAACATGGCATCAAGGATATAAAGACAAAAACCATTCACAATATTTCCTAAAATCACAATTTTGTAATGAACCCTAATAAATAGAACCTACAAATCCCGCCCATTTTCAATAATGTTTTGTCATGATTCCTCTTTCACATGTATTCAAATCTATATGTCCCTTGTAGTGATGTATGGGTTGGGAAATGATGGAAAATGATACACCCACTCTAGCATACCAATTTATATATAAATGGTCTGGTGAACGATCTCTAATATAAAATTAAGCTAGAGTAACACATTTTGGAAGCCCTGAATGTATAATAATAGAACTGCTGACCAAAAAGGCCACACATAATCATACCACAATGTAATCTATTCCATGTAGCCAAAAAATTCATAATTCAAAAGTGCTCGCCATGGAACAATGATCCCATTCCACCAACCGAGGTCTTAAAGCCTTGGAACTTCATCACCTACAATGGTTAACAAACAATCCATCAAGTATATACTATAATAATCCTCCTATATAATCATTTATAACATCACCGCCAAATCAACACTGATGATGGAAATCTGTAAGTCCCAAGGAAGATGAGCCTAAGTCCAAGCCTTTAAAACAACACCCTGGCTGAAAAATCTATCACTAAAAGATAACATAGATTCAAAAGACTAATAAAGCACCCTACAACACTACATATATTGTCCATCACATCCCAATGAGGCCGATTCTTTAAGATGTGTGATGTTGAGCCATCTACACCAAGTGATGGATGACTAAAATTTCACACCAAATGAGCATTATTGATCTGGGAATCCAAGTCGATCTAAACCAGAAGCAACAATTTGGTTTTGAAATCAAGTAGGTATGAGCCAATAAAGAACCCACATTAGAGGCAAACATAAATGAGAGAATCATGAGATTAAATATAGAGGATAACCAATGAGGACCAATGGCATGGGCACACTAGTGATAATGACACCTCGATTCCAACATCTGACATTCCAACATCATTGGATAAAACTAACTTCAGTGATGAGATACATCAAATGAGAAAAAAAAACTTCTCAAAATAATAAATCTATTAGGAAATGGATGAAATAGTGGGAATTGAAAATATAATGGGGGAGGTGAGACTAAGAATCATACAACCCCCACCACCCTTGTCTGACTACCAAAGAGGTTCCCAAAAATAAACAACCCCTTATGTCCCATTAAAATGGTAAAATAAATCAATAGGGATAGTTCATTAATTTTACATTAAGATAAATTGGTTGAATATAAAATATTTTCACCAAAAAAATTTATTTTTTAAAAGATTATATCCATGAAAAAAATAAATTTAATATAGGATAACGAATGCAACCAATATTGTTGGATAACACATTATTCAAATATGATATCTATGAAAAATAATTAAAAATAGATTATCTGAATGAATCACCATTGGGATAATTTTGAAAATAAGAAGAGGATTGCATGACATATAAGCATGATCAATAATAGAAAGAGGTTCAAAATTAAAAATTAATGTATTTCAATTTGTTAGTTCAATTTTAATTAAAATAGATGGAGTGTAAATACTTTTAAAAAAACAATAAATGAAAATGGAAAATTATAATAAAAAATATTATGATTTTATAGAGTGATATAGTTATTAATAAAAAATTTATATATAATATAAAGTTAATACAAATTTTATTTATGAAATATTTTATTAATGACGATAATGTATATAATTTTTGATATTATAAATAACTTATTCAAATGAGATAACAATAACCTATCTATTAAATATAGTTATATTAATACTAATAAATAAAATAAAAATATGTTATTATAATTTTTTTATGTAAATAAATCGTATTGATAATGAAATATGTGATATTGTGTAATGTACTTTTCAGTTTTCATGAATAAACCACTTTTATATTCATTCTATGAAATATAATATTCAGTAATTTAAACACATTTATAATTTTTATTTGATAAAATTAAATATGATTTGGAATATATAATTTTGATTTATAAATGGGTGAATTTTTTGGATATTTCTTTGAAACATCATTTCTTGGTGAATAGTTAAAAAACCGGATTTAATTCAAAATAATTTTTTCATCTGATTTATTTTTATTTTTAAACAATTTTTTAATTTTTATTGGATGATTAATTATATTAAAATTTTATAAATTTATACAATTTGGTGAATTTGAATTAATTTCACATTGAAATTGGATATAAAAACCAAGTAATCATTTGAATGTTTTTACATTAAAAACCTACATCATCGATCTGACTATGTGATTAATTTTAAATTATTCACTGCCACTTATATTATTATAAATTGGAAAAATGTATTCCATATTTACAATTAGAATAATTTTTTATTTATAATATTTTCAACAAAGTTTTGGACTAAAAATATAATAATTGTAATTAATATTAATTACAACCATTAAGATAAAATTAAGCTTAACTAAGAGATAAACCTAATCTTTTAGACACAAAATGACATTAAAAAATTTAAAAAACCTTGTTTATATCCATGTTTCATCAATTATCCTTAAATTAGTAATTTTTTTGTGTTTTTATAACTATTTTTTGAGTAAACAAGAGTACAACTAAGTTGTTTTCAAAAATACCAACTGAGTCCTTTCTTTTCCATATAAAAGGCCACCAACTATCCCTCTATTCACACCACTAAAACCACATAGAATCAGAAAAATTATACCCAATAAACTTACCAAAATCCATTACTTCGTAATTAAATTCTCTAATTTTTAGTAATATATTCAAATTATCCTTTTTTCACAATCCAATTGGTGTTACCCGATTATGGGGCAACACCTTCCCTTAGGATAAGTTTTTTACATTCATTATCAAACCCATTAAAATTCATGATTACATACTTGTTTAACAAAATAATATTAAATATGATGTAATTTTTTTATACAAATGGTTCAATATAATCATACATACACTTAAATAAAATGGGTAAAAACATACTATTTAGGCATACTGCTAACTACTGCCTCTCTAAACAATGATTGTCCATATTTACTTCAGTGCCCCTCATGGTTGATATTATGATATAAAATTTATTTCTATATGTTATATATTATATTTATTAAGACTTTAATAATATTTAGATCTTCTAAAACACATATATTTTTTTCATTCCATTTCTTGTAATTATGAAAAGTTTGTTTTAGAAAGTGTGGACTACCACCCCCTCAGAGCCATGTGATTAATTCACACACTACATGAAATGTATGAAAGATAGATTTATTGAAATTATATGAAATATATAACATTATAATTAATATAAAATGATAATATATACATATGAACATAAATTTCATTTATATTATTTCTTTCAATATGATAATAAATATGGAAATAATGTTTATGCATAAGTTTGGAAGATTCCCTCCCAAAAAATTGTATTACATTTCATAATTATATATTTTATACATTATTATAGTAAAAATATATTATATATAAATTATTTTTGTATCATGTTTTATATTTTGAGAACTCAATAAATGTATAACCACCAATGACATAACAATGTAAGACACATGTGAAGAAACAAGTGAAAATTATCAAAAGCAAAACCATGGCATAGGATGGATAAAAAGTGGGAAATATAAGGTCATGATCATACCATATATAGTATGAGATATAAAAGTATAGATTATTAAACTATATATAATAAATTAATATTTAATATATTGGTGTTCTGATTGAGTATAATGTGAGTCAAGACACAAGGTAAGGGAATTTTACCTCACATCTCATTTCTGTAAAATACATGCATTATTCACCACCCAATCCTTTTTATTATGTATATAGTGAAGCTGAATGTGATCTATTTATATTTTAATTATATATATGGGTAGGAAAATATAAATTTTATGATCTTTATTTGATGGCATTCTTTTTTTCAGAAGTTACCAAATTTTTCAAATAATTTTATCTTAATTTTCTGTCTCTGAGACTTGTGTTATATTATAAACTTGAATTATTTTCTTGAGGTGTGTATAATAAAATTTTACACGTTATATTAGGAATTTATTAGTTTTTATTATATTTCATACATTATTTAATTTACTTTTCATACATTTAAAGTATTATACCATGTAACAAGGTTATGAGAGTTTATTGAAAAAATCTCATTGTTTTTTAGGATTTTTTATGATTATGCTTACATTGATGAAATATTTTTATAAGTATCTCAGTAACACTCATATGATTATTTATTATAATTTTATTAATGAAATATCCATGAATTATAATCATTTTTACACTCATTTATACTCAACATTGTTTGTTATGTAATATAAGAACATCTTATTATCTTGTTGAAAATCTGTAGTATTCAAAAACAATGTGTTAAAAAATGTTTCCAAATTATATATGGGGCCCATTTTCAGGGAAAATGTATTTTAAAACCATTTTTTTTGGTTTTATGTTCTTCCTTTATATTTTATAAAAATAAAGTTTCAATGAAAATTTGTTTAAAAATGTTTTATGTTTTAAATACTATTTTTAATATTGAACATATATTGTTTTCATGAAATGTTTTTAAAATATGTTTCCAAATTATTTCCAACCTAAGATAACATCATTTGGTGTTACTCATGTCATTATGGGAAAATTATTCAATTTTTTCATTCATATTATTTCTCTCTATTGATAATGTTTTAATGGAATGACTTTTATGATACCTATTTCTCTTATAGTGGTTATATGCTTCTAAAAAATGCTTATTTTCATGGTTATGTAAATGATGAAATGATTATAAAACATATAATTTTCAATAGTTTATGAGATGATTCCAGGATTATAATACCATTTTCATTTCATGTCATGTTATATAATTATTTATGATCTTGTGTCACATGTATGTATGATTTAATTATCAGATAGGTTGGACTTATAACTCTCTCCAATGCTTCAAGTAAGGATTAATATCTCATGAGATAGACTAAGATGGTTTTGGGAATGAAACCTGACTACAATGATGGATATGGGAGTGAACCAAAAATTTCATGATTGTATCAGGAGTGAACTTATTCTACTAAGATGTCCATTGGAGTGAACCATGACAACCATGATGGTATATGGAGTGAACTCATAATACAATGATGGTCATGGTAGTGTTTACTTGAAAACTATAGAAATAAAATTGTTTTTTATGTGTCTTCCATCATACATTGTTGTATTCTTATAACAGATTATGATCTATATTTCCTTGTGTATCATTTTATAGTATTGTCCAGGGTTATTCCACGATTCATGTATATGATCTTTGATATGATAGGTATGATATTGTATTTTTTTATCGCGTTCTCATACCATTATGCTCATGATTATGTTTATAAAATAACCTTATTTATACATAATGAGAATTTTAACCGACACCCTTTTATGTTTCCTTCCCTATATTATGAAGATAAGTATTATTTTTTATTATTCTAAGAAGTTTTACATTCAAGAATAAACTAGTGGGATATAATGTTCCTCACTTGTGTATCCATTTTTTATGTTTCCATGCTTTCAAAGGAACTAGACTAGTATGGTCTTTGGGGATATATTTGTATAATGTTTTATGTATTATTCAAATGTTATTTAATGTTAAAATATGAACATTGTGGGTCTCTATAGTTGGTATAAGTGAAAAATTTTAATTAACATTTGGATGCAAGGATGAGACAAACATTGTGATAACCCTAAGGACACGTCTTAAGCTAAGTCAAATGATAAGGAAAAGTATAATAAAATGTGGTATAACTATATTAAATATTATAATATATTTTTTCCTATAAATATATATTTATATAGATACTACATGTGTTTGTGGATCTGGAAAAGATATACCTAGGGGTAACAACTCCAACATAGGGTTTCAGGCTTTACTCACGGCAATCTAGTACATGAAAACATTCCTTTTTGTACACCTAGTTTGATATTCCTACGGGATTGTATGTAGAAATTAACAATATCATCATAAGAAATCATGATTTATTCAAATATAGATCGGATATGAGTAACCTAGGATAAACCTAATGTTTCCAATGTATTGAAGATTTCATTATTTACAAATCCAATAAGTGATTTTCTAGGATAATGTGGTTCCTCACTATGATAACTATATCTTAATTTATGATTTTGGGTTTTCTTCAATGATTGGACCCCAAATGAATTATTTTAATGGTTATTATGATTGAAAATTCAATAATATTTTTCATACAAATCTAATTGACATGGGATATGGAATGAAAACCCTCATTTATATGATCACATATATTTCTCAAGCAATGGATAATGGTGGAATTATAATTGAACAAAGTAGGGAACAAAGTTTTGTGGAGTCTTTCATGATACAATATACAACATTATTCAGATGGTGTTAAAATAGAGTGGTTGAAGAAAAATGGATCAATACTAATGGAAATGTATTAACATTAATGCAGTGTTTATATCATGGGAAATTCAATATGGCTATCTGTTTGTTATAATGCAAAGCATACCAAGGGTGGACCCTGAAAAATAATACAAGGAAGAAATATGAAATTTGTTCCATTGAATGGGATGAGTTCAAGATCTTATTTTTCAATAAGTACTTTCCTCAGATTCACCCAAACAAGATAGAGAAATAATTCATTCACTTAAGGCAAATGGATGATAAATCTATTTATACCTATAAGGTGAAAAATATGATACTTTTGAGGTATGAGTCATGAATTATCGTCCAACCTATAATTAAATTTTATTGGTTATTTAGTTTCTTATAGAAATATATCAAAATGGCGATTTCCATAAGAGACTTCTTACATACAAATATATTTTTTATTGTTTAATCATTGTTGAAATAGAGATTAAAACCATGTTGCAATATCATGGCTTTGATAATAATTAAAATATCAAGTTTAATGGAAAAACTAAAATCCATGATGAGATGTATATGTGATTATATTTATGCTATATGTGTTGGATGTATCATCCAGGAAATTTCATTAAGGGGTATGAAACGTGTGTTAAGTATGGAATGGAAGGAAATAATGATTTTGAATTTTTAAATGATGGGAATATCTTTTCTAACATTGTGAATAGACAAAAATGGCATAGAATACAACACCTATGATATAGTGTTTTATGTTTATGGAGAATTTGATTTATGTTAACCACTTCCCAAACCCCAGGGCTAGTGAAAATGGTTGACTTCAACATCCTCTTATGGTGGGAGAATAGGGAAAGTATCATGGTTTTTCTATTTTGAGAGGTGTTTTGACAACGAAGTGATGAAAGATACTCTTAACATCTAGTATGGAACTAATAATTTCATATTTGATTCCAGATCTACCCATAATCTCATGTATAAGTAATTTTCTATGAGTTACAATATACCACCAAAATAATTATTTGTGGAATAATGAGGGAAACCCCCAAATGGTATGATTATTGAATCCCGATTCTATGATTCACCTTTAATTTAGTTTTTTCATAATGTGCTTATTCTAACCCATTTCATTCTTCCTTCTGTTGAATTTGACTTCAAATTAGTCATAGATTGTCTTTCTCTACATAAATATAGTTTCAATTGTCGAATAATAGAAGTTACATTTGATATTTCAAACAGTAATTTTATCATCCATCCATGTGACTATATTTATTAATTTCATATGCAAATTAAAACCAGTTTATAGGTCTTCATTTCAATAAAAATTGGTTGTTTATCACAAATGGTTGGGGAGAGATACATCAACGACATGCCTATATTTCATGTTTTGTGGATGCCTTATCAAACGAGTTTCCTCTCCTTCTACAAAAATGATATGTTGAGTTCTCAATATAATTTATCTTTTGTTCCGCACTAATTTCAATTACTCCTTATAGAATATATCCAATTGTGTTGCATGAATTAAATAAATAACTCCCAGATAATCATGATAAAGTAATATTTCATGCAAAAGTGTCACTTTGGGGAGGATCAGTTTTTTTTTGTGAAATAGAATGATGGATCAAAGAGAATAATTAGTGATAACATAGAGTTTATCGATATCAAGATCATGAATAGGTATACTATACCTATAATGATAACAGATTTTTACAACTGTACAGAGCTTAATGCTTTTCCAATATTGACCTTCATTCTTAATATCACAATTGAGGGTCGCAAATAGTGATATACACTAGACAACACTCCATAATAGTATCGACACTATGAATATATTGTGATTAATTTTGGTATTACTAATTCCTCTATGATATTAAAGGATTTAAGGAATGTATTCTTTAGAGACTACCTTGACTAGTTTTTGATAGTCTTTATATATGACATTTTTATCCATTGAAAGATAAATCAAGTGAATTAGGATCACATGATAATTTTACTAAAGTCTATAGGGATAAATAATAAATATAAAAGATTTAATCAATGTGATCTTTTGAACCAAAATGTTTCATTTTTGGTTCATAAAGTCTCAAGAGTTGGAATAGTAGTATATCTATCAAATACAGAGGCTTTTGAATGATGTTTTAGAAAAAATACAGTGATTGGGATCCATAAATTTCAAGGTTTAGCAAGATATTATTGATGGTTTGTGGGTAATTTATCATGAATATCTAATTCCATGTCCATATTAACTCAAAATGTTGTTATGTTTCTCTAGACATGTGAATGTGATGAAAATTGTAAGAAACTTAAGTGAAGGTTAGTGTTTTCACCTATGGTTACATTACCCAACAGTGGAGAATGTTTTGTCATATATATATAAATGCATCCAAGAAGGGATTGGGATTTAATCAACTAAAAAATTACATGGTTACCTCATATTAATCACTTCAGTTATGGATTCATGAAAAATTTTCCCAACTCATGATTTGTAGTTAAAGGTAGTTATTGTTTAATTAATGATTTGGACGAATAATCTTTATGGAGAAAAGTGTGATATATATTTTGATCATAAAATTATGAAATATATATTAACAAAGAATGATTTTAACAAGATCTAGAAAAAGATGTTGTATTTGATAATGAATTATGACTGCTAAATACATTACAACCCTAAGAATGCGAACAAGGTGGATTATGCTTTGACTTGTAAGGATAATGTTAGAATATCCATGAAGAAAAACACAAAAGATCCAACATTTCTGGATTTGAAAATTATTGATCTATAAATCCTAAAGGAAGGGTAAAATAATATATTTCTAAAATGATTGATCAGCCCTAAATTCATGTGAATATTAAAGAGGAACTAAAGGATGATATAGAGATTACAAAGAATTTCAGAAATGATCCAAAATTAAACCACTGCCTGGGTAGAATTGTAAGGATTAGGAACCATGTACTTGATGATTCCATATAATATTATAATAAAGAGTTGTTAGAGGATTTTCATAGTTCATTATTATCTATTCATCGTAGACGTACAATGATGTATAGAGACTTGATAAAATACTTCTGGTTGTGTAGAATGAAGAGAGATATTGTAGAGTTTGTATCTTGGTTGTTTGCTTGACATCAAGTTAAGGCTCCAAGACAATATTCCAGGGGGACACTACATCTGTTACCCATAAAAGAATGGAAATTTGATAACATCACAAAGGGTTTGACATTAGACTACCCGAAATATCTAAAGGTTTTAATGAAATATAGGAGGTATTTTATTTACTTACTAAGTCAACAGACTTAAATTATATTAGAGAAAAATTCTATCTATATTAGCTTTCCATGAAATTAATTTACAATGTTGTAATGTTGAAAAAATTACCACAATATATTTAGTCATACCAAGATATGAGGTTTACCTCAATGTTATAGTTATGTCTTTAGTGAGATCTTGATATATAATTGAGTTTCTTAACTGTTTTTCATCCTTAGACAAATGGTTAGTTATAATGTATAATTTAATCCCTAGAGTATATGTTGAGATTTTTTTCACAGGATTTCAAAGTTTGGTGGCATCAACATGTTCTTTTAGGTGAGTTTTCATAAAATAATATATTTCCGTAAAAAAATCAGATAAAATTTTATTAATCCATTTATAGGATGAAATGAAGTGCTCCAACATGTTAGGATGATTATGGGGAGAGAAAGATATTGTGACCTAAGATTGCTGATGAAATACTCATGATGGTTTGAAATATTCCGTAGAATATCACAGTTTCTCAAATTAAGATGATATTTTATACTTATAACCATATGTGTGATATGATATTTGATGTTGGTGAAAAGTTGATTTTGTAAATCTCTACATGGTATAATTTTATGAGATTTGTGTTGAGAGGGATTCTAAGACATAGGTATATCATTCCCTTTGATTTTATTGATTATATATGTATGGTAGCTTATCACCTGGAACATCCTCCAAATCTCAGTCAAGTCCATGATTTGTTAAATGTATCATTCCTTCGAAATTTAAAAACTAAACCTTAAAATGTAATTAACTTAGAGATCATACAACTAGATATGGATGTATATTATGAAGAATTAGTAGTTGAAATTCTCGATGGGATAGAGAATCCTCTACAAAACTAGACCACTAACCTAGTAAATATTTTTTATGGAAATGAAGAGTTATAGGAAGATATATGGGATTTTGAGGATATTATTAAGTATAAGTATTATCATTTTTTTACCTAAGTGAATAATTTCAAGGGTGAAATTCATTTCAAATGGGGGTAGAATGTAACCCCCCATGTTTTTATGTATATTTAATTAATAATTTAAATATTCATTTATTCTATAAAAATAAATATATAAAGGATATCCTTTCACCTGGAATGGAATTTGTGTACTTTATATGGAATGATTTCTTTTCATACATTACACAAAAAAATTCCTTTACCTACGTTACACACAACATCGATATTTCTACACAATATAATTTCACTATTACAATTGTTTAAATGTGATAATTTTATCCTAGCATATAAACATAGTTATATTAATAATAACAAATTACTTTCAAATATTTTCAAAATTATTTTATATAATGAAATAATATTGATAATAAAAGATATAATTTTTTAAAAATATTTTAATGTTTCTTCAAATGAACATCATTAAATATCCTTCTCCGAAAAATAATAAAATGAAATTTTAAAAAATTTATAAATTGATTTTCATAAAATAAAATTAATTTTTTCAAATATAATTTATAAATTATATTAGGGTAAATTTTTGGGATTTTTTTATGAAACATCAGTTTGGATAAATAATGGAGAATACTAGATTTTAATTCAAAACTACATATTCATATAATTTATTTATAGTGTTAAATTTTATTTTATATTTGTTTACAATTCTAATTATATTATATTTTTATCATGTAACTGAATTTTGATATTGGTAACCAATTTCATATTGAAATTGGACCTAAAAAAATAGAAAACTTTTGATCAGTTTTTATTTAAAAGCTTTAACTGACAACCCAACTACATGATTAATTTAAAATGAATATCTCTCACTTCTATTGTTATTAATTATTATTATTGATTCCATTTTTTTAATTATAAAACTTATAATTTCTATTATGTTCAATGTATTTTTTTTAAATATTACTAAATGATACTAAAATTAGCTAAATCCATTAAGGTAAAATTATTTTTAACTAAGGAAGAATCCATATAGATATGACCCAGAATTTTTTTAAACATGTATACCACCTATTTTTTCATTAATAATCCATTAAAAATAAATTATTGAGTTTTTTTGGTATGTATTTTTTATGTAAATCATGGGTGCACCTAACCTATTTTCGATAATACCAATTGATTAATTTCGCTTCCCTATAAAAGGAAAAAATTTCTACCTATTCTTAAAACTTCTCAAACCACATAGGTTTGGAAATGATCATCCTAAAAAAATTCAAATCCCTCCATTAATACATTAATACCCCCTTTATAATGAATATCAACCTTGGATTCCTTTTTTCACAAACCAAATGAAAGTTACCGATTAAGTGGAAACACCATCTCACAGCATTTTCACATTTATATCCCTTCTCCACCCCCTCCAATATCATTATTCCATGAATAAATTAAAAAAATATATACTCAATATACATTAATGTTTTTACTATAATTTTTGAAGATACACTTAAAAACACATCCATATAAAGGGCAACAAAAATACTGTTTATGTGTACAGAAAACTATATCCTCACTAAATGATAATTGTTCAATTTTTATTTATCACCTCTCATGGTGGAAATTATGATAGAAACTATATTTATATACATCATATATTATATTTATTATGTATTTAAAA
The DNA here is from genome assembly GCA_963277665.1 of Viscum album. NCBI lineage: Eukaryota > Viridiplantae > Streptophyta > Magnoliopsida > Santalales > Viscaceae > Viscum > Viscum album. The sequence continues at coordinate 741,701,270 of OY728150.1, read as the reverse complement.
AAATTTATTCATTTAATAACACATATATTTTTACATTATATATGTTTAAATATGATAATTTGGTTTGAGGATGTCTGGACTACCACCCCTCAAAGTGATTTCATTCGTAGAAACACTTAATAGAATAATTATTAATGTATTTAGTTAAATTATATTTCATATATATAACATTATAATGATAACATAATTATATTATTTTCATATATACTTATATATCATTTTCTTTCTTTCTGTCAATATGACAATAAAAACAAAAACAACGTTCACATGTATGTACGAATTAACATCTCCATGAATTGTGTATTTAATTTAATAATTAATATTAAAGAGATCATTATAATACAAATATTATAAATATAAATAATATTTATATCTATTTTTATAGTAAAAAAACATGATATAAGTATAAGGACTACATATATAACACTTTAAGACACATGCGAAGAATATAACGAATATTATCCATAGTTTACCCTTAACATATGATAGTAAAAAAGATGTTAATATAATGACCTTATTAGAATATATATTGTATTATATTTAAAAATTGAGTTCTTTAAAATAGTTATATTAAAATTATATTTATTATACTGGTGTTTTGAACAACTCGGATAATAGTCAAACACAGTGTAAGGGGATTTCATCACACTTTTTTTCTTGATATAAAAGATTTATTCACATCACATTTGTTTTGAATGGTGTATGTACTAACCATAAATTTTTTATATGTATCTTATAATTTAATTTATGGGTATTTACATATCTATTTTTTGATCATTACTTAATGTGGTTTGAGTTTCAAATGTCACAAAATCAATAAAATAGTTTTTCTAAATATTCGTTTTTTGAGACTCGTGTATTTTTATACACATAAATACTTTTTTTATGTGTATATACATCCATTCTACATTTTATATAATTAATTTCATCATTTAAATTAAATTTTATGCATGATATAATATTATTTTCTTATAAGGAGAGTATGATCCCATGTTACCCTATTATAAGAGTTTAACGAAAGAATCCAATTTCTTTTCGAGATTGATTTTGTTTATTATTAATTTGATGAAATAATATGATACAAATATCAAAAAAACTAATTAGTTTCTTTATTATATATTTATTCATGACATTTCTGTGTATTAGTATCGTATTTCCACTCTTTGGTTGTTAATTTAATGTTTTTTTGTAAAACATGGCCATCTCTCTTCCCAATTGGAAATAAATTGTATTGAAAAACAATGATTTCAAAAAAAAAATTAGACAATTGAACCCAATTTTAAAGAGAAAAATATTTTAAAAATGATTTATAATTTTCAGCGCTTATTGTATATGTTTTCATTGGTATTTTCAAAGAAAACCTTATTGAAATTTTTTCTGTTTTTTAAAGTGTTTTCATTATATAAAGTGTATTATCCACATGAATTTATTTTTTAATATATTTTAAAATTATTTACTATATAGGATATAATTAATTGTTGTTGCACATTACTTTATGGGGAAATTATTCAATGACTCTATTCATATTATCTCTCTGAATGAATTATGTTTTCATTGAATGCTGTTTTTTAATCTCATTTATCTTTCATGGTTTATATGATTTTCAAATACACTTCTTTTCATGTGTTATGTTTATGATGAATTGATTATATAAACTGCCCTTTTACAAAAGTAATGATGTGATTTGTTTTAAATAATACCCATTTCAATTTATTGGCTATTAAATTATTATTTATGATCTTCTGTCACATGTATTTTTGAATTGATTATGAGATGAGTGTGACTTGTATCTTCCTCCCCCACATTGGGTAAATATTGATACCTCATGAGACAGACTAAAATGTTATTTTAAATAATCATTAACAACAAATATATCCATGGGAGTTAACAACGTCAACCAATATTTTTTGAGAAGTGACCAAATTATATAAAGATGGATATTGGAGTGAACTATGACCACCAAAATGGATTTGGGATTGAACCCATACTAACAAGATGGCCTATGAAGGAATATATTAGATAATATAGAAATCATTTTAAATTATTATGTGTGTACACAATTCAAATTTTTATTCATATGGTTACCTATGTACTATATTTCAAATCAGTTCATGTATTATGAAGATCCAGGTAATATGCCATGATTTTTTATATGATTCGGATATACATGGTATGAAATTTTATTTTCATTTTATTGATATCCAACATTTATTCTCTTGATTATTCTTACATATCATCATTTGTTACCCTTATTGAGAATTTTATATCAACCCTTTTTATGATTCATTCCCCTAGTTATGAAGATATGTATTATTTTTTATGTGTCTAATAAGGGAGATAGTCATGAAGAACCTAGTGGGGAATAATGTATCAAACTTATGTGTTGTTGTTTATGATTCCATGTTTCAAAATGAAATAGACTGGTATGGTCTTTAGGCATTTATTTGTATAATTTTTTATATATTCTACAAATTTTATCTAATATTAATGTATGAAATGTGAGGTTTAAAATATAGTGATCTTATATAGTTGAAATAATTGTTACAAAAATATTTTATATTGTTCTATTGCCATAAATTCATAACATACATTAAAAAAATTGATAAATTATAATGTGTCCAATCATATAACTTGTGGGGATGTGAAATGGGAATATGTTTAAATAGACATTCTATAATTTCAACATGGATTCACCCCTATATTAGTGTTAAACATCCCTTTGAGATTCCAAATTATATTCATGTAATTATATTTTTTATCCATGTATATTTTCTGATTTTTTTATTTAATTACTAGTACATATATACACTTGTTTCACTCCTCATTAATTTAATAGAACACTCATTTATATGAAATATCCTCATATTACCATTTCAATAATTATAGAGGCACTATGAAGATTGTTCAAATACACATTAACATAGATATAATCTAATTATTTGTTATTAGAAATCAAAGTGTATCCATAACCTTGGGTATTGAAGGATTTGTTATTTTTTAAACGTAAAATTCCATCATCATACATTTTGATGAATTTCAAGAGATTTTTTACAAAAACATATCATGACAAAAAACTAGAATGTATTAATGGAATCTATCATATTCATTAATATGAGTTTACTCAACCATAATTTAATGTTCTTTATAGTTCATTAAAATTTTAAATTTAGATAATTTTTCTTTTGTTTTTTCTTATAGCAATGAAAGACCCAATTTTTTTTTGGGTTCTAGAATTATTAGACCATCTACAATAATTCATTAGAAATTAAATTGTGTTTTGAAATTATTAAATCCCTTTATGTTTTTTTCATAGAAGGACTCTATAAATTTATGATTTACCACCTTGATTTAATTTCAAAATCAAATTGACATAATTAGGAATTAATTTATTACACATTAGAATTATGATGATGAAATTTATTAAACTTATATCTTCATTATAAGAAAAATAATATTATATATTAATATTAATCTTCAAATTTTACTTATTGTTATTTATTATAAGTTGATATATTGTAATTACATTCAACATTTTATTTGTTAGAATACTTATCTTCAACCTTAAAAAATTATATAGGGTTAGTATCTTTTAATATATTTTTTCCATACTTATTTCCATTAGAATGTTTTGTACCACCAATGATTTTATCATTAGTTGTATCATATTATTTAGGTAAACAAATAATATTAATCATTAAATTATTCTATTTTCAATGTGAATTTTTAATCATGCATTTTTAAAGAAAATTCAGGGATCCATGGATAAATAACTAGATTTCCTTTAAGAATTAGAAACATTTTTGTTACTATGTATCTGTCACTAGCCAAATTTACCAATTTTTTTGGCACCAAATCAATGGGTTGTATCATTTATTTTTAACATTAACTAAATTTTACTCAAAAAATTCACATTATCTTTCTTATGAAATAAATTTGAAGTCATAATCATAGTCATTTTATCTATTGATTCTAATATAGAGTTGAAAACTTCAAATTTTTAACTCAATTTATATAACTAAAATATATTAATTATTAAAAAATAACGGTATTTTACTAATTAATAATTATAAATATTTATTGAGTTTATCTCTCATTATAGTCCCATATTTTCATTAAAGTACATGTAAATATCCACCCAATGTTTTCTGTAATTTTTTATCTCCTTGTAAGTATTTTATTGTTAACTATTACCACTAGAATAATATTTTATGATATGATTGAGATAAATTTTAAAAAAATGATTTATTAATCACCTTTGAATATTATTTTACTCTATAAAATTAATCATTATAAGAAATTCAATTATTATTTTATAAAAACATTTATTTATTTATTTTGTAACAAAAAAAATATTTATTATGTGTTCTTACAATATTTCACAATGTTCAATATATTTTGTTTAATCACCCCACTCCCCTTTTATTTTCTTATTAGAAAAAACTTCTAATAATTGTCACATTATTCCACAATTAATGAAAACTAATGAAATAATGTCATTACATTTATATTATATTCATTGAATGGTTGTTATGAATTAATAAATAAATGTATTAAATATAACTCAATCATATTATATATTTGTTTCTTCTTTCTAAATTTTATTTTAGATGGGTAGATTTATGAATTTTATTTCATATGTGTTTTATTTAATTATTATTATCCTTTTATCCATAGGTGTACAATATTTATTATCATGTAAATAAATAAAGAATTGTAAACATTTTTATAAGTGAACACATGTATGTATCACCCATTAAGGGATGAAATAATTATATTAAATTTATCTAATATGGTTATAATCATGATCTTAAAAAACAATTAATCAATATGATTTTCAAAAAGACAAAAATTTTAGATCAATATTTGGTTACTAAAAAGTGGAATTAATGAAATAATTCTATGAATCTAATTTATAAATATTCTAACTAAGAACCAAAATTTTGTAATTATATGCCTTTTTCATATTTCCCCTTCATATCTAAATTGATTTTCTCACCTAAATATTTTTATTGTCTTTATTTTCATAACTCTTGTAAACTCTTATTTTGAGAGTGATTATAGTAACACACATTGGGTCATTTAATGTGATTAAATTTTCTTATTATCTTTATTTTTGTAAACCATGAATTTTTTAATATGTGTAAATCAATTCTCAATGATATATATAACATCTTAAATGAATCCAAATAGTCACAGAAATATCATCTCCGTGCATATATTTATTATCATACCAATGAACCTAAGAAATTAATTATTGTTGATGATTTTAAAATATACGTCGGAAATCATAAATAAATGAAATAAATAATTATAAACAAATATCAAACCTTAGAAATGAAACATATAACCAATAATAATTAATGTTTTTTGATCATATATAATGAATATTTATTTTCACTTCATTAGTAAATTCCTTCATGTATTGTTTTTGTGATACAACATATATATCTGAGCAGTGGGAAAACAACAATAAAGAGGTATAGTAAATTTGAGGAAACCTATTCATTTACTAAAAAGACACACATTATAAGATTAATATTAATAATATATCATTATGATTCATGATGTAAGAATAAAAACGGAATTATCTTTGGATACAAGGATACCTTAACAACTAGTCAAATGAGATCAAAATAGTATTCCACTAACTTCATCACAACATTAACTGTTATTATAAATATCATAACCATTATCATACTCGAATCCATCGGAAAATGAATAATAATTGAGGATGATTACATATACATTGTCACATAATAATAAAATTACAAAAAATGTATAATAACATGATCATATTAATTTAAAACCATACCAAGAAAAAAATAGATCTTAATCATTATTAATGGCATTTTTATTATATTTTCACGTGTAATTAATAATAAATTATTCAATAAAAAAGATGCATTAGTGAATAAAATCACCATATGATGTTTTCATAAAAAAGTTCATAATATGTGGCTTAACCATAATCATTAAACTCCTCTATCAAGGTTATCCGTACATAAATTCAACAAATGTTAAGATTCATCAATCAAATATAATTTATTATTTTGGATTTTTCTTCTTCTTCTGTTATATCCTTTAATATTTTAATATTCTCATTTGTATCACGTTTTGGGCAAGAGATAACATCCCATTTACTATTTTTTCACATATAATGCAATTTTTTACCAAATGTATCAGAGGGAAATAATGGAAACACAAATAAAATATTAATAATTCGTTAAATTATATTACATATTATGATTTATACATTTATCATCTCAATATAACACAACCCAGGGAAAATAAATTGAGTCTCATCGATATTTAGTCATCATAAACATAAACCATCGAGATAATGAAAAAGGATTCTTTCATAGAATCATATACCTAGCGAATAATAAGTAATGTAAGATTATTTAATCATAGATTAAATATTCCTTTAATATTTCCCAAGAACATTACTTGAGGAAATAATTATTTTCATTTTTAAAATATAATTTTAAAATTGAAAAATTCAAAAAAATAAAGATGAGTTTTTTTATTATAAATTATCATATAAAATATTCGAAGGATTATCTTAAAAAATTGGAAATCATGATGTTATTTAATTTAATTTATGAAATAAATGTTAAAATTTATTTCGTTTTTTTGAAAATGTAACAACGTCCTCTTTATAAAATTAAATATAAAACCATATTTATAATTTTTTTAGAAATTAAAAAATGGTTATAAATTAATATATAAAATCATTTAGGAGTAGTTAAAATATTATCGAAGATGTTTTTAATAAAATATGGATATATAATGAAAAATATTATTAACCGAATCGAAAAAAGTGTTTGTTTTTTCTTACAATGTTTTTTTCTACCACTTTAGTAAATAATGAGAGAAAAATGTATGGAAACATATATCATCCATGTATTATCAATGTATAAAAAATAAATTAACATTTTTTATATGATTTATATAATTTCATAATCATAAATTTAAGAATACTCAATCCTATTAAAAATTTGATTATAAAGTATAAAACATTTCTACATGTTATAAATTATTAATAATAACAGAAAAAGGTTATAAAAAATTAAATATATTATAGTTCTTCAAATGAATAATAAAAATATAAATAATAACATATATGATCAACTTATAATTTTTTTTAACAAAATTATGAATAATTTTTGAATAAAATAATTATTAACTGGTGTTAACTATTTTATTTATAGTGAAAATTTATGTTCAGAAGTTTATGACCATTTAATGTGATTATGCTTCCATTATATTGATTGATTTAATAATTATATAAATATAAAATGTATTATTTATTTATATATATATAACAATCCCTAAATTGTAGATATAGATAAATCAATGACACCGTTCATAGTGATGGTAGATTGTACAAATGCAAGAACGTTGATTAGATTTTCTAATGAAAAATAATTAAATAAATTGAAAATTTATTTTATCACTGTATAATAATTATTAATTCCATTATATAATGTATCATTATTAAATTCATAATTATAATTATATATGGTAGATAGTGATGTAAAATGAATCAAATCACTACTTGAAGGTGTTTTCCCACATATATATATAATTGATACATTAATTTTCAATTTGATAGATAAACTGTGTAAAAATGTTCAGATATTATGAAAATAACATAAAATTATATTGATGATTCATGTATTATAATGTTAAAATCCATACAACTGGTTCAACAAAGGATAAATGAGAATTAAAATAGTGGTAGCATTGTTAGGAACTATAAATGTGTCTTGAAAAACCTTCATTATCATACACATTATTCATTGAATTGTTTGTATTATAATAAATCCATGAACACAAGGATTTGGAGATGTATCATATGAAATTATTTTTTATGGACTAGTATTATACAATATTATTTTCAAATTTTTAAAATGTAATAAATTATGGTTCCTTTTATATGTGTGGGGGAGGATGCACATATAATTACCATAAATTAAAATATTTTAAATTCTAATTACAACATACATCCTAAATGACTCATATACAAATAAGATAAGTAATTTGTCCAAACCATGATGAAAAAATTGGATTTATACATGATTATGTGGAACTGGGACCATTCTTCCTTTGTTTAACACATTGTTTAACCTATTTTATCTTTTCATGAGGTATTTTTCATAATTTTTTTAATATAGATTATGAAAAAAAGTGAGTTGAATAATTTTAAAATTTGAAATTTTTTATTCCAATTAGAAATTATATGTTATCAAAATAAATTTATATATGTGGAAATTTTTCTTTTAAAATAAACTCACAAAATGAATCAAGAAAAATTTTCCATGAAAATCATTTTTTTGTATAAAATTAATTTTATACTAGTACTAAAAATAATTTCTATTATGGTTACATTTATTAGATATTTTTTAATAAAAAAACATATATTTTGAAATCATTTGAAATAAAAAATATATTTTATAAATACTTTAGTGTATAATACAATATTCTATTAAAGAAGCATATATTATTATTCAATAAAAAATAAACCATTTTAAAACAATTCTAATATTTAACCTTAATACATTTTTTGTACTATAATTTAAAAAATATACCAATTCTATTAAATAATATTTTTATAAGAGGCATAAATTAAACGTAATATATATTGATAAAAAACAAGAAAAACAATTATAAATTAAATTAATGTATAAAAGAGCATATAAAAAATTTGGGTAATTAATTAATAAAAAAACTATTTATACAAAAATTTAATGAACATAATTCATAATATTTTTATTTCTATTCATACCTCTATTTGAACATTTAATTTATGATTCTAAAATTCAACAATAAAAATTCATTAATTTCTCATAGTTATTTTAAATGTTATGTTCCGTGATGAAAAAGAAATAAAATTATTATAGATTATTTAAAAGGAAATTATATATATAAAACATTTAGTTATAACATTATACTCAACATAAAATGACCATACCCATAAAAATACCATCACTCATATATATATATATATAAAGATATCAATATATCATTACATCCTTCTGTTCACATATGTCTTCATCAAAAATTTTATTCGTCAAAGGAATGTTAACTATGTGAGTTGTCTTATTCTATGACACATTATCATTATGAACCATTATATCAGATAGTTTTTAAAAATAGGAAAGATCATTCTTCTATGGTAAAAACATTGTGTTTGGTGCATTTTGATAGATCATGTATATAATTTCATAGGAGAAAAGCATTGAACACATTGTGATCTTGGGAGAGATTCTGTAGAAGAACCAAGTGTTAATCACTAATCCTGATATGATAAAAAATATAGAAAGGATCGATACATCTAGGGATAAACATTCAATTATATCAAAATCTCAAAAACTTATTCCAAGTAATATTTTCCAAAAAGTCTTCTCACCAACGTTTAATTATTGATCTTAATAAGGATTTTAAACAAATAATTTTCATTGAATCAATGAATCCATGTTGTAATGCAGAATGGATATAAATATATTTATAATTTCATAATCAAGATCAAATATATAGATCTTTTATTATCAATATTTACTCTATAATGGAAATTTTCTTCACATATTTACATAGATGGATTCATAAGGACTTATCTGATTGTATGATTGAATTAAATTGATATATTATTATTAAAAATGATGATATTTTTTTATTCAAGTCACATTTTAAATTCAGAAAACATTATCTTGATATATCCACCAGGGAATGAATTATTACCTAAGAATGAACATTATCTTTAGGGTTATAGTAATTATTAAACAATAACTTAATATTTATATCTTTATGGATACTTTTCTAGAACATCTAGGTAATCTCCATGTCTATATTAGATAAAACAGAATTAGAAACTCCATGAGACAATGAAACATGGTCATTTTTTATCTAGAAATTTGATTATCAGATAAATATTCTATAATAGAAATGAAATTTATTTAATTTGTAAGCAGATCCACATTATAACCAACATTACTATATAGTTTTGATATTTTGGAGAGTTTAACAATGAAATTTAGTGTGATTTTATCAAATAGTTTCTAGTTTGGGAAATCATTATAATATATCATTATAATTTTATCATCTATCATTAACATTATAACATACCATGAAAAGTGATAAATATTTTTAAATACCTCTATTTGTGTTTTCCAACAATAAATACCCGTAAAATCTATATACATCATCAGTCATCAGGTATGAAAAGAAAATTATTAGCTCTGAACTACTTATGAAAGATCCATATTTATTACTAGTATTTATTGGTTATACAATTAGTTTTTGAACCACCTAATTCCTTAACAAATATCATAATATTAGGAATGATTCTCACATTCATTTTCATCTATTCATATTTATTATATTACACATTAATATTCATATGGAAAAATGGTTGAACAATCAGTTGATCAAGATGTTATTTCACCATCCTTTAATATTTCATATTCCATCATTTTTAAATCATGAAATATTAAAAACATTTTGATAATATTTATTGATAAGAAACAATGAACCTTTCATCTCAAAGTAGTTATGTCCTTGATTGGTTTCCTAGGGTCATTATGTTCTTAGAAGTCATAGTCCTTAATAAACTATAACCATATTCTATGGTTCATCATCAAGTACATCTTGTTTAATATATTCAATAAAGTATCTTTGTTAGTTTACATTTTAAACCGTTATATGTAAATAAAATTACTCTATTAATTTATTTCAAATATTACCAAAACTCTCCCCAAGTCACTAATTGATTTATTCTTCTCATGAAAAATTTATTAAGGTAATTAATAATCTACCATTATATTATATTTTATAACAACAAAACTTAATTCTTTTTTGATGAATCCCTATAAATAAAAATCCCTTCCCTATTATCCGGTTGTGATAGTATATATGCACTTAAATACCATTGTTTATGCTCAATGAAATTTTCACCACATTAATAATTCTAATGTAACAGGACTCCACTATACGTTAACATGCATAGTATATTAGATATTCATGTGAAATTCATCACGATGTGTTAATAATATCAATACCATTCATGGAATCTATGTATATTAGTAATGTTTCTTTGTCAGGGATAACGTTCAATCACTTCCTTCATTGAATAATCCTCCGATATACAATCAGTTAATATTATATGCCCAAAAAATGAGAAATTATATTTCAATAGTTAATTTTTATAAAAAAATTATACGACATATATTTACTTTTGGTATTTTGTAAAATTCATAAGTGATATTCATGCTCTCCCATACCCATGGAATATATAATAATATCATCTAAAATATCTAAAACTAGTGAGTGATGATTATTTACAAAGACCCTACACATTAGATTTTTCAAAATAATAAGTTATTTTTTATGTTAAAATGGAATTAGTATTATTTATTTGTGTCCATAACATGTAAATAAGGATACATTGGTTTATTATAAATTTTTAACCCCAAATAAATGTAAAAGAATAAAATATCAATCTTTGAAAAATATCTAGCAGAAAATAATTCATTGAAATAATCCTCAATACATGGTAAAGGATAATTGTTATTGATCGTGATTTTCTTTCATTTCCTAACAATCATTGAATATTCACAATGATCTATAATTCTTTTAAATGAATCATAATAAGTGAGCCACATGGTGACACACTTGGCCTAATAAATTTTTTAAGAATATTGTTATTGAGTTACTTATTTTATTATTGACACTCAATTATATCCAACTTATATATATATTGTGAATTTATTTTTAGCAACATATATGAGTTCTATTGAAATCTAAACATCTTAATTTAGAGTAATAATAGATATATATTCAAGAAAGAAATCTAAACACTCTCATAAAATTGAAATATCATCATATTTTCAAATTCAACAATATCATCTAAGATATATAATTTATTTAAATTGAAATTTATATCCATAAAATTATTGATATTTTTATTTAACTCTCATTTTTGTAATTTTACTAATAAGTGATCATATATTTCTATAAAATACCAAATATAACATAAATTACTCATAAATTGAAATGTAATTAATATCATGAAATGAAATAAATGACCAAAATAATATATTATTATACTCAAGGATGAATATTTATATTTTATAGAAGATAATTCCAAATAAAATTAATCAATGATGAATAACAAACATTATGTATGTGCATTATACCATTGGATTGTTTCTAAACTAACTCAAAATCTAATTTTATATACTATAATGTTATATGTATTGAATATTATTCTAATATAAAAGTGTGAATTGATAGAGAATAAAATAAGATTTAATCCATTATAGAGTAGATTGTGGGTGTACCTTTCCCAATGTTTTTATCGTACACCACCTTGGAAATTGTTATCATGTGAGATTTCTTTTTTTAGTCGACATTAAGATGTTTCCTATGTAGATTATTTTCATTAATCATTAGATTAAATCACTATATAACATAATCTCATACTCCTTGTATCAGAATCATTAGAAATTATATGGTTTATTACATAGTTCTCTATATACCTTTATATTATTAGTTATTTTTTCCCATAACATAATTATTAAATTTCCCAATAACATTCTTTGCCCTTTTTTAATGAATTTACTTTTCCACTTAAGATAAATTACTCTATGTTTAATTCCACATATATCACATAAGTAATGACTCAACTTATTCCAACCATATTTTTTATTAGTAGAATTTCCATTGAATGGAATATTTATTTTATTATCAAAACCATTATATTAATCGGTAACTCCAATGTCCATATATACATTGATATCATATAGAATTGTTTTATTATGGATAAATATTTTTTTTTGGAAATGTACATTAGGTAAATTATTCAAATACAATGAATAATTTACCAACATTGTGTTAATTATTTATGATATTATAAGAATTATTCCTCACAAGTGTTGTAAATGTTTCCTCTTATATATTAAATGATTCATAGTATTTCTTATTTAGCCAATAAAATTATATAATCATGTTTGTGTGAAGATGGGGGGAATGTAATTTTTTGAAATAAAACATTGAAAAACATTCTGATCCCTATTGGCGATTTTTTCCAATATTCGTGTGTAATTGATAGGATTCCTCCATAGATCTTCTCCACTATAATGTGATAAACATATAAACACATTTTTCATGCATTGAACAATAGATAATGAAAAATATAATTTCAATGGTACTTATCGTTTAATATACAGTTAGTCAATTAATGAATAATCTAAAATAATACGGGTGTTTCCTCATGAAGGACTCAAAAAATATTTATTTTTTTCTTCTGATTTGAATGATCAATAAAATTAATGATATAAGATGTATCGTAAACATAAAAAATTAATTATTCATTTCAAATTTGATGAAATTTAGCTCCCCATGAAGATAATGATATAATATTGAATAAAATTTAATTATTTATCAAGTTCATTTTAGTTGAAAATTTTTAAAAATAAAAAAGCTATAGTGTAATATATTATAATCATAGTTTGAAACCAAATAATCAAAAAAATCATATATTAGAAGTCTAAATATTCATACCATCTATTCATTCACTAATAGTATCGGTATATCCATGTTACACTATTTTAATTATCTACTCAAATATATTATAATAAATGATAAATAAATAATAATTAACACAATCCTATCTCATAAGATTGATTCTCCATATGTGAACTCTTAGGCCCATTCATCATGAAATGATGATGTTCTCTTTTACACCCAATCCACAAAATTCAATATTGTTACCTTGAGGTGGATCCATGGAATAATAAAAACATAATTCCACTATAAGGACATTTATTTATTTTATAGGTTAATTAAAACATACTTCTTTAATATAAAAACAAATTATCTCTAACACATAGGCTTATCATAAGGGCTCTCTCTAGAGATTCTTAATTCTAGAATCAAAACATTTATTATCCATTCCCAAATTCTAACCGATGCGACTAAAATATAATCAAAAATATATGTTACATATTATTTTATGTACATTCATTACTAATAGTAACGATTAATTCTATAAAAATAAATGTTTAGTTTATTTGGGAGCATAGAAACATAAACAACTAGTTAACAAATAATATACATTATCTACCACAATGTTATTTGAAAATATCACCCCTCTTTTAAAATAACACCTATAACAATTCTCCATATACTAGTAAAAATGGAATCAATATAAATGATAAAAATGGTTTCTTAATACATGTAAAAAGGGACATATAAATTATTATTTCTACATAACATGATAATATGTATTTAAAAACATGAACTTAGCAATTGAAAATTATACCCAACCATTTATTGATCGTAATATTGATTCATCGAATTATGATTGTAAATTATTAAGACTTATATCATTAATGAATAAAAAATGTGGGCCTTTAAAACATAATATTTTTTAAATATAATTTAATAAAATAGTTTCATACTGTGTGGCATAAGAATTATCATGTAAATTAGATGTCATGGATACCCACAAAAAATTAATCACAGGTTTTTCTTGGGTTAACAAACCATGTATTGACTTCAAGCCTTTGATATCCTTCCATGTACTCTTTTTTGGGTATGAGATACGCTCAAATCAAACCACTTCTTTGATTAAGAAAATATTATGTATTCACATTGATCTAATAAAAATTTAATTATTATACTATTCATTGGAATGATATAATCGTCCCACCCATAACATCATAATAGTACATTTATTTGTATTCAATAAGATCCTAAAGACATTTTTCATACCATCTTAATATTACTCATCAAATGAAAATTATTTTCCATCAATATATCATAATCATAACCCCAAACCATATAATGAAAGAGTAAGGATGTTATCATATAATAATATCTCAAACAAAGAAAATTTATCATCAAAGTAATTTTATTTTACATGATAAAATCCTTTAAAAGATCATTGTAACATTTTATGAGCAAAATACCTAATACAATTTTTTATTAAGTACATAAAATCTAAAAATGTAAAAATTATTATGGAGAAAAAATTCATTAAAGTGATCCACATAAACAATTAAAAAATTGTATATATCAAAGATTTGTCATTATGGGGGGGGGAATGCATTAATACAGAGTATGTTAAAAGAATATTTCCTTCCACATTTTTGTTAAAATGTATAATATACAAAATATGGAAAAGTAATAAAATTACACTATAGAATTATTATATAATCTAAAAACATATTAAAATTACCATAAAAATAGTTTTTAGTATTTAACACATTTTTAATACAATTTAATGAAATCATGGACATGTAATTAAAACATTACTAGCTGAATAAAAAATGATTATTTTTAATTGAAAAAAAAAAATTTAGTCTATTAAGTGCTTAATAATAGTAAAATTTACATAATAATGTATTATCTTGTAATTAATTGAGGATAAATTAATAAACCAAAATATGGGTATATAGATCATATAATTTGATCCCTGGAAATTTATGAATAAATAATCTCTGTAAAAATGAGATTGGGATATATAAACCCTTAACCAGTCTTCAAATTTCTTTCTAATAGATCTAACATACTGTATAAAAATAGAAATTAATTATTTATTTTATAATTAATTAATAGTACATTAAATTTCATATATGATTAGATTATAAAATATTAAAATCCACTTATTATATTTGTTTATTAATATTATTTTTCTTGATGATCACATTTTATTTTTAATGGATGTTTTAGTTTAAAATTGTTTCCTCATAAACTAATAATGGATACATAATGTCCATAATTTTAATAAATATATAAATATAATAATTCATAATTTATTATGTATATAATCACCCATAAAAATTTGAGTCCTAAAAATTAATTACATCATTCATTGAGGTTATTGTCCATATGTATGCATGAACATTGTTTTCCTTCTATAATAAAAAGAAGGAATGCTAAAAAGTTTAAAAGATTTTATTAAATATTAATTATTATGTCATATATCTAATATTTATTTATTTAATCATTCACTATAAATATCCATATTAAGTTGCGTTTTAAATTGAGTTATAATGTTATATAGAGGCTGTAATCTGTAGGTTATCACAAGCAATAATTTTATCTTCCATTTGATAGAATCAAGATGTAAAAAAGTTGTTCCATCATCATAGAAAACTACATGTATATTTAGGATACTTTTATTATAATTTTACGATGTATATAAATCAATCAAATATTTTCTATGAAGATTTAATATTGAAATCACACAGATAAGAACTATACCTCTTCAATAAGAAACCACATTTAGCATACATTGTATGGATTATTAGGATGTTAATATGATGAAACGAAGACCTATAAATCATGATATGGATGTTAATGATAGATTTGGGATTGGTTATCATAATAGTATCTGGTTTTTGTGGTGTATTTAAGGGAGGTGGTTCCATTTCATAAGTGAGGGGGAAGACACACTAAGAATGTTTCAAAAGAATAAAATATTTTAGGGTCTTATGCAATCCAAATGGATCCAATATGACTAATCCAGAAACTTTTTATGATATAAATTCATAATATGGGAATAAAATATTATTTAGACTCCATTATGTTAAAATTTAAACCATATATTTTCTTTTAAACCCCGGTAAACTCGTTGTAACAATAACATTAGTAAAACAATTTACCGATTTTTTAAATTCATTGTTATAAAAAATATATGGTGAACTCATTAAAAAAATAGAATATTTTATATTAAATATTATATTTTTTTATAGAATTCAATATCATTATTTGGATGAAATTAATTTAATAATAGATACTCAAAACAAATCTAAAATTAGATTTCATTAATCATTTATTTGTATGTATAAAATAGTTTTTATAAAAATATAATAATAGAGTCAATTTTAATGAATTATATTGTATTATGATTAAAAATTGAATTAAATAATTATAATATAAATGAAAAATTAATATTTGTAAATACTTGAATTTAAAATGCAAATTTCTATAAAATCAATATTTTTTAATTTTTATTGAAAAAATAATATTCTTTGAAAAATCACCAAATATCATCTAAATATAATTTTAATATAATATAGATAAAAAATATAACAAATAAATCAAATAAGTTTTTAAAAAAAATAATTAATTGATTATAATAATCCCATAGAAATTAAAATAAATAACATGTTGAAGAAATCATATTTATGATGAATAAAATGACTAATAAAAATGGGAAATTCATTATTGGTAATTATTAAATATATTTTATTTATAGAAAAACAATATAAATATAATTTTTAATATTTTTATTCTCATTAAATGCACTAAATAGATTTGTAGGTAATAGTAGTATCATTAAATAATCATTATTTATTAGTTCCATTGGGGTTATTTAATTTCATTACTGCGTGTAAATAATGTTATTTAACACATTATGTTAGTTTCAAATTAAATATTTATATATTCAAATTTTATTATAGATTTAATAGGTGTTATAAATACTATCTCTAATTTTCAAACAATGTTATTCCCATTATCATAGAGGGAAAGATTTCATTAGAGATGACGTGATGATTATCAGTTGATAAAGAAAGAACACACATTGAAATAATTTTTTTACATGGAAAAATTGAGCTTTTGAAAAATTTTATACTATTTTTCAGTAGTTCTGATCAGACTTCTAGTGGATTCAATTTATTGAAAATAGAATAATGATAGGAGTTAGAATAATTTTATGAACACCGATTACAAAACGAATGATGAATCCCTACATGTCAAGAATTTTTTGCTTCTCCAAAATTATGTTTTTCGAGAATATATTCTTTTGGTAAAAATGTATTATTCCATCGAATATTTTGGTGAATATCACTTGGATTTCTCCATTAATAGGAAAGTCAACCTTTTTTA
Source organism: Viscum album (assembly GCA_963277665.1). Lineage (NCBI taxonomy): Eukaryota > Viridiplantae > Streptophyta > Magnoliopsida > Santalales > Viscaceae > Viscum > Viscum album. The sequence continues at coordinate 741,683,375 of OY728150.1, read as the reverse complement.
TCGTGTTCATTTTTCCTCGTGGGAAAAAATTTTATATAGAGTCATCATATGTTTTTTTAACAATACTACCCTATAATAAATTTTATTTTCAAAACAAAAGATATGAAATACTATTTCAGAACTATGCCATAGCATATCAGTATATATATGAATGTATTTTCCCCATCAACTAGAGATATCATTATAAAACATTTTATTCCATCATATCCCATGTTTTACCAATCATCAATGGTAATATTCATTGTAGAATAGAATACACAATATATTTTTATTTTATTCACATGAGCACATATAATACCATGAAGTACTTTTTTATTGAATAGATTTCACAATAAATAATATAATATTGTAACATAAATCTTATATGGTGTTCATCATTGTTAATCCCTTCTTTAATTATTTCCTATCACACACTATAAGTGAAAAATATTATTAATATGATGTAAAACATGTCACACCATGTTCATTCATCCTCGTGTCAGGTGAAAAATTCAATCATTGAAAATTATCTCTATAGCATAGAATCCCATATAAAATAAACCCCTTTATCTACTAGAATAATTGTGATGCTTAGTGAGATACTATTGTGTGGTTCTCATGACATGAGATTAATTTTTTTTAATATTTAAATAACATGGAATTTCATTAAACACACTATAGATAATGTCTTCCAATCGTGATACTAACTCTATCTAGAAATATTTTTATTATCTCCTGTAACACATGGTTTCACAATATGATTTGAATAACACTAACTTCATTCATATTCATGTATACCCAACTCAAAAGCTATTCTAACACATCATCGAAAATGTTTGTAACAAATACTATATAAAAAACAAAAACACATGAATTTATTTTTAAAAAGAAACAAATATTATAAATCCTTAAAAATAATTGTAATTTCTACACCTCATTAAAATATTTAATAATGATTTTATGGGAACAGAACCCCTTATAGTAAGAATATATCCAATTTAACGATATCATTAATGAAACTACATCATATCCCCCAATTTAATTATTGTTCAATGACGTGAAATGTCTCCATGGGAATTAACCCATATAAAAATAATAAATCTATAATTTCAAATATTTATGACAATGTAGGTGTATAGATAAATTAGTTTCTTTTGATTGAAATTTTTAGTAATCATATTTAAATATATTTATAAAAATATTAGAGGACACTTTTATTACTAATTAATATAATAAAAATTAATATATAATAATGAAGTAGATAACTTTTTCAGTTCAAATATAATATAATTTAAGTGGATTATAAATGTGAAATGGATAAAAAAATATGGAGAACCATTACCTTAATATAAATGTTTCTAAAACCTAATATTAAAAATATATAAAACAATAAAAACTTCATGCGATGAATATTTATAGGGATAATAAGGTAATAATAATGATTAATGGAATTCGAGTAAAGGGAAACTAAACTTTTGGTGGGTATTTGTTGAAAATATTGGAGAATGTTTAATAAATGTTTTACATTTTTCATTAAAAATAAATATTAATAAAAATTTAATACCATTGGTTAACCAATTACTTTAGATTATTTTATGTGAAAATTCTGTAATTATTTTTCTCATTTTTATATAAATGACTTCAATACCCTTTTTTCAATTTATGAAATAATTTCATCCTAAATCATTAATTTAAATACCATATTCTTAATTTAGAGATTTCATAAGGCCATTATATGGTGGAAAATCATTATAACTATTAAAAATAACTTTTTATTATAAATTGAAATATTTTAGATCACATATCCAATTATATAATTTACAAAATCAATTAAAAATGAATTTCTAATATATATCATATTTGAAATATATATATTAATAATTGATACAAAATTTACTTTTTAATAAAATTATCAAAAAATCACATATACATATTTTTCTCTTGTTGATTCCAAATTTAATTTTAATTCCTAAAAATATTATTTTGTATAAAAAAAATTATTAATAAGTGATACTTATTCATTTTAATATTATTCATTTTTCTCCAAAAAGATAAAATTCCATTTTTATAATTTGTTAAATCATTCTATTCCATTTATCTGTATTTATATTTTTATTATTTAATTAAGATAAATAATATTTCATTATTTATTATTCTATAACAAAACTATGTTATCTACCTTTTTGTGTTTGGTATATTAAACCTTGAAATCACATTATATTTACAACAGTAAAATTTTTAGGTTACTATTCTTACTATGTCCTTGATTTTTCAGTGATTATATTATTTATTTCATATACCCCTCATTTTATCCTTCAAAATAATTCCTTTTAACATTCATTGTTTCAATACAATATACATTAATTTGGTTTTTACTTCTATAATACTAAAAATATCATATTTAATTATGTTATTATTTATATAATATGATCATCCTGATTCAAAGAATAGAGTTGATACACATACATTTATTTAATTGTATACAAGTAGTTATGGTTCAATTATATTTATTAATTTAGTGTGAATTCCACTACTATGTTGTAAAAAATCCTATGGTTTGGGGTGGATAATTTTGAAATGAAATATTTATTTATGGTAGATTTTTGATAGTTATAGTCACTCATCATAAATAAACTCACCCTTGAAATTTAAGGTAGGCTTTAATTACAAAATAATAGGTAATTTTTAATAATTTATTCATCATGCACATAAAAAACTTCTATCCATTTTTTTAATATATATTACCTTACCTAGTTGAGAAATCATATACCATAACATATTCTCTATAATATCATTATAACATAATCATTGAAAGAAATAATTTGTCCTCAATTAATTTATTTAGTTGTGGGTACACATTGTAGTTTCGGAAATTCCTTCCCCAATTATGATATATGACAAAAAAGATACACATTATATATGCTAGTTTTAAATTTAAAATTATTAGACATAAACAATATTTGGAAAAATTTCATATAAGGAATAATTTTTCTTATAAAAATACAAACAATCTTGTTATACTATAAGACTCTCATATATATTGATACCTTCAAGAAGTTACAGTCCCCTACCTAAAATTCTAATGAAATCCTCTTATTATTATCATAACTCCATTGTATTAATTTATATTCCTGGATATTTTCTGGGATACCTATTTCATTATAAATAATTCCTACAATGTGTTTTATAAAAACAAAACTCAATTTCCCAACACCATATCAAAAATTTTGGGCATCAATTATTTTCCCATAAAAAGATTTTATGTATGATATTTCAACTATTTAATGAAAGAATTATTGATTAAAAATAAAGTAAAAGTAGATAAACCTATCATGTTCCTTGGATGTAAGGTGTTAATTTCCAATATATGTTATCTAATGTTTATATAGTCATTTGAAACTCCCAATTAATAAAAATATGAATCGTTAAGTTCTAATTTATTAGTGTATTAAAATAATATTAAATAATTCACTAAAATAACATTGAGTAATGATGTTTATGGTCATATATAATTGACTAATGTCCACATAACATCAATAATGTCGATTCATTCATGATGGTAAATGAAAAGATTCAACATTATTGGTAGGTAACATACAAACAAAATAAATATATCCCTGATAACCCATATTTAATCATTAAACATTGATATTTTGAAAATATTAGTTATGAAACCCATTATAATATTATATATCCCAAAATATTTTATTTGGATAGGTAGTAAGAATCCCAATGGATATAGTCTCAATGAAATTAATTATATAGATTCCAATAATTTTGACCCATAGATTTCAATTTATTTCATCATATTCTAATATACAAAATTAGTCTCTTAGGTCATCATACATATTGGTGACTCTAGGTTATATATATATATATATTTCATATAAATGATCATTCTAACATTATAAGGCCCCAGCCTTAAACCTTACTTAATCTTGAGTTATTACAAGATTACACATGGAGGATCTTTTCGGGTTTAGAGTTTTAGAGAATTAGATCATAAAACTTGCATTACATTCCACATATAAACAAAGTGGTTACATAAAGATAGTATTATTCATTCCCATAAATGGAAACACATTTAAAATAAAACATGGATTATTTCTTGACACATCCTTGACTCTATCTATAAGGCCCCAGCCTTAAACCTTACTTAATATTGAATTAAATGAATAATTCACATTGAGGGTCTTTTCAGGTTTAGAGTTTTAGAGAATTAGAACATAACTATTACATCTTAAAAGATTACAAAGTAGACACTTCTACTAAGTCTCCATAAAATAAAAACTCCTAAAAAGAAAGATGTCTAGATTCCATGTTTTAGATAGCATGAAATTCCCTTGATCCCATCCTTGACCTTATTCCACTTTAAGTCCTGTGAAAAACATTTCGAAAAACTTGGGGTGAGCATAAAAAGCTCAGTAAGGTATACAAAAAGAATGAAAACTATTAGTTTTTCAAACATCAAGTAAACCATGTATACTATATCAAAGTAATACCTTCACCTTCATGAAGTAGTAAAAAAAATCTTCACTGAATAAAGTATCATTACTTACCTTTTTGTAACCAAAAGATTACCATAAAACCCATATTAAGAACACATAGAATATATAAAGGTAACTTGGGACATAAACATACTTAAGTGGAATAACCATACGGTTGACTTCCACACATATCACTTAATGGAATATCCATACGGCCAATTTCCATACATACTTAATGGAATAGCCATATGGCCGACTTCCATACCCAATGAATTAGAGGTTATAACGTAACCACCCGTCCTGGTATTCACGGAACCACCCGTCATATGGTCTATAACGTAACCACCCGTTAAAATGTCCAATTACCAATATAAAATCAAAAAACATAAAACCAATATAAAGGAATGATAACATTTCCACATTTCAATCACAATATATCATAATAGAATCCTTTATCAAAACCATTTTTGATACCAAAATACATAATAGAGTATATGGTATTAATTTTATTTTACAAACATTACGGCTTGTTGAGGAAGCCAAAGACCAAATAATACTCACAGCGGTGGAAAAGGTCATTGTCACCGCGTATATTAAAAAAACATTCCTTTTTGTCGTTTAGTAAAACGCTTCGTAGAAAAAGATTCCTTTTGCATAAAATTCAAAGTCAAAGTAGTTTATACACTGTATAAAATAAAGTTGTGTATAAAATGAAATATGCCTCAATGGAAGGAGATTGAGACGAAGTCTCTTACCTTGGGTCCGACTTGACTCGATCGTTCTTTAACGTCCTGAATAATAAACTTGAGTTAATTTATACTTGATTAAGAACCTCTTTAAAGTTCATTATTCCTTTTATATCACTTATTGCCATGTTATAAACATTATGTAACCATTTGTGTTAATAATGTTTGTTTTGTCAATATTTGGTTCTTAAGTCGAAAGTTGACTTCTTACAATTACATGTTGTTCGTGTGGTCAAAAGTTCATTATATCCAGAATGAAATTCCTGATTTGGATATCATATATATCATATATATCCAGCATATACATGTATTTATAATATTACATAATCATTTAGAGATAAGAAATGAATTGCACCGTTCATGGAGACGGTAAGTCGTACGTACGCATGAACGCTACTTTCATTTCATTGTCATATTAGTGGAATTAAAACTAAATAAGAGGTTTGTATATTTTAATTCCAGAATTATATTCATCATTTAGATATATCATCAATTATATATTTACATTATATACATGTAATTTTAATAGTACATTACATTTGGGGATAAGAAATGAAATGCACCGTTCATGGAGACGGTAAGCCGTACGTACGCATGAACGCTACTTTCATTTCTATCTCATACTTTAATGGAAAGAAATAATAATGATATAGAGGTATATTATAATTCCATTATAACATCATATATAATAACTTTAAATCCATCCTTTACACGTCCCACATATGGCATTAACGAATCACATCACTTTTAGGAGGCGGTAGTCCGCACTTCCTTAAATGAAGATATCGTGTTTACCCATAATGGAAACCATAAAGGTATGCCAAAAATGAAAAATACAGAATCTTAAAGAAAACATAAACATATTATATATCATATATAAAAATAGTGACATCATAATGGCCACCCCTGAAGGTGTTAAATGAGTATTGAAAAATCATCGTTTCGGGAGGCAGAATTTCGCCATCCACAGAAACCGTATGTTCTTTAACCATTTGATGTAGTTGTGTGAGAGTGTAGCTCAAATAAATCTTATAACAACATCCTAGTATATTTAGGATACTAGTGTTGTTACAAAAGAAGTAAATAAAAAGAGTTTAGAGGGTTGGAGAAGCAAAATAAAACAAATGAACAAGAGAAAATGAATTACCTTTAAAAGTGTAACTCCTTTTGATTTGAGCCTAAAGGCTTCCTTTGAAAGGATTCTACCCAAAGGGAATCCTCTATGATTAGAGAGGGATGTGGAGAGAGTAATTGGGCAGGGGTTGGCCGAGCCAAAGGCTTGAAAAGTGTGTGAAATGGGGTAGAGGTGGGGGCCTTTTATAAGAGGAGAGGAGGGGCACTTTTGGAAAGTAAAGAAATATTACTTTATTTGAAAATGTGTTTCGGATTTAAAAGGACCCAAATTGATCTAATTTGTGGGTACGGTGATAAGGGTTCGAAATCCACTCATCCAATTGGTTTTGGCCATGTGTAGGTTTTGTATTTTTCATTATCATTTTATTTTATTTAAATCGTCAAATAATGATGTCATCGCTGCATCATTATTATGTCATATATAATTTAATTTATTTAATGTCTAAAAATTATAAAAAAAATACTATGATGTAGGAAATCTATTTAGCTTTCCAATTACTATTTATAATCAAAATTTGGACTTGTATAACCCCACTCAAAAATTATTTTAGTATAACAATTTATGTTAGTGTCATTTTCACTTTAACATTAAATAAAAATATATTAATGTCATTTTCCAACTAAAGTGGCTCCATGGGGTCCCCAAGTTGGCCCATGGCTTTTCGTGGTCATCCATGACTCACCCAATAGGTGTAGGACAAGTGTCATGGTGTTTTCACATTCTTATAATACCATTTTTACCTTAAACTACACTAATTACCTCTAATCGCGATTAATGAAAAAAAGTTACTATTCACCAAAGAATTATTTTAATCCCATTGAACCACATTTTACTTCTTAATGACAACCATGTATGTAGGATTTTTGAAAATCAAAACAAAATGATGGCAAAATTTCATTTAAACGGAAGGTCAGTCTTTATAAGTACCACTTAGTGGTTTCACTATTCATCAAAAATTGAAGTTTTTCAGAAAATTACCAAAAATTCACCCTAAGCTATATTTGATATTCCGAATTCAAAAATGAAGTCCATTTTACAAAATTCAAACCATATAAGTCAAATTAATTAATTTAATAATTAATTCCCGCTGTCAAGACAAATAGCGTGTTTTTGTGAAACAATAAGTATCAAAAGATTGACACTAGTTTAAGTCCAATTTCAAAGTGAAATTAATTCCAATGACCACCATTGGATTCACTGGTAAAAATATTTTCTAATTTCACTTTAAAACCAATTAAAATAATAATCTAATCATATAAATAATTTAGATTAAAAAGTGGTTTTGAATTAAAATACAACATTTTACAATATTCATAAAAAAATGAACTTTAACAGAAAGATACCCAAAATTTACACAAAGTAAATTTTGATGTCCCGATTCTAAAGAAGGGTTATATTTGGTCCAAAATAAAGTATAAGAGTGATCAAAACTATATTTAATGACGGTTCACCATTAAAAGGTGATAAGTGAACCATTAGTGAAAATTAGAGTATATATGCCCTAAAATTGAACTCTTTCCGTATTTTAAACCTTTATCTTTTATTGGGTAAATGTATAAACATTTAAAAACATATATAATCATATATTTGTTATTTCTATCCATTCCCGCCAGTACAACGACTACTTGTTAACTAACATTTAAAATAATATTATTTTATTACTTGTGTGCAACGTAAGTTTTCAAAGAAACTCATCGTTGCGTATCGAGTACGCTATCGAACGTAGAAATCCCTTTTAATTAAAATTAATATTTAATTCGTAAATATTAATAAATATGAAAATTCTTTATTCTTTAATTACCTGTGATGTTACATCCTTCCCCCCTTTTGGGAATTGCGTCCTCGCAATTTTATTCACTTATCAAAATAAGTGGGGGTATTTATCCCTCATAGAATTTTCAGATTCCCACGTTGCCTCTTCAATCACATGGTTTTTCCACAAAACCTTTACCTGATGAATCACCTTATTCTGTAACACTTGATCCATGTGGTCAAGAATCTGGACCGGTTGTTCCTCATAAGATAGGTTCTCTTCCATCTAAACTACCTCTGGACTCAAAACATGAGATGAATCTGGAATATACTTTCTCAACATTGAAACATGAAAAACATTTTTACCTGAGATAAACTCGGGGGTAAAGCCACTCGGTATGCAACTGATCCAACTCTTTCCAGAATTTTATATTGTCCAATAAACCTTGGACTCAGCTTTCCTTTCTTACCAAATATCATCACACTTTTTCAAGGAGAAACCTTGAGAAAAACATGATCACCTACCTTGAATGATATATCCTTTCTCCGGTTATCCGCATAACTCTTCTGCCTGCTCTGAGCTGTTCTCATGTGTTTCTGAATCAGCTGAACTTTTTCTGCCATCTCTTCTACCAATTCTGGTCCCATCAGCTTCCTTTCACCCACTTCATCCCAAAATGCTGGTGTTAGACACCGCTTCCCATATAATTCCTGAAATGGTGCCATCTGTATATTGGAATGAAAACTGTTATTATAAGAAAATTCATCCAAAGAAAGATGTTGATCCCAACTTCCCTGATAATCCATCGAACAAGCTCGTAGCATATCCTCCAATGTCTGAATTGTTCGTTCTGACTTCCCATCTGATTGGGGATGAAAAGCTGTACTAAAATTTTAATTCAGTACCCAACGACTTCTGAAGGCCTTTCCAAAAGTTAGAAGTAAACCTGGGTTCATGATCCAATACAATGGAGAGAGGAACTCCATGTAACCTGACAATCTCTTTAAGATACAAACGAGAAAGTTGATCAAGAGAGAAAGTATCTCGTATAGCAAGGAAAAGAGCAGATTTAGTCAAGCGATCAACAATAACCCAAATTGCATTATTACCTCGAGATGTCCTCGGTAATCACACAAAAAAGTCCATGGATATGTTTTCCCATTTCCACTCTAACACTGGTAAAGCCTGAAGCATCCCTTTCAGTAACTGCTGCTCTGCATTAACCTGTTGACATGTCAAACACTTCACAGTAAAATCAGCAATGTCTCTTTTCATTCCATCCCACCAGTAATACTCCCGCAGACCTCTGTACATCTTAGTACTGCCAGGATGAAAAAAACAACTCATTCTTCAACTGTGAATCACAAGGCACACATAACCTCTTCACAAACCTCAAAACACAAACACAAACATATCCAAGAACTCATGGAAAATTTTATTCATAAGGTCGATGAATATAGCAGGTGGATTGGTTAACCCAAAAGACATAACTATAAATTCATAATGGCTATATCTAGTACGGAACGCAGTCTTCGGAACGTCTGCTTCTTTTACTTTCAACTAATGGTACCCTGACCTCGAGTCAATCTTCGAAAAATACTGAGCTCCCTGGAGCTGATACCACTTCATTCGATGGTCCAACATCTTCTGAAGTTGTTGCAAAGGATTTCACCACCCCTTTCTGCTTGTAGTCTAACTGCATTCCCCCAGTTGAGTTCTTCGTTGGACACTTGTTTGCATAATGACCCATTTCATTACACTTAAAACATCTTACCATTGGCTTTTCATTTCCTACTTGATCATCTTCCTTATAGTTACGAGCAATATGACCAGACTTACCACACCGAAAGCACTTACCAGACTTGGATAAACATTCTCCAGGATGCATTTTACCACACTTCTCACAGGATAGATATTTGGTTTTCTTACCTCCTTGCTTCTTGGATGAATTCTTCCCCTTTTCCTGCCAACTAGATCTCTTATTCTGTTGTTTGTCATAGAACACCTGATCATTGGCAAACTCCATTTCCACCATCTCCGTACAACAAACAAGTTTTTCATATCTTTTGAACTCACGAGAAGCTAAATCCCTTCGATACTTTGGCTTTAACCCTGAGTAAAAACGGTTTATTTTACTATCAAGATCTCGTATGAAGTTTAGAGCATACCTTGCCAATCGAGTGAACTTTCTTCATAAGTAGCCACTGAATCATCCTCCTACCTCAATTCTAGGAACTGTTTTTCCATCCTAAGACGAACCACCTTAGGAAAATATTTCTCAAGAAACATACCTTTGAATTCGTCCCAGTGAAGATCCTCAATCTCATCACTATCCCTTATATTTTTCACCATCGACCACCACTGATCAGCTTCACCTTCAAAACGGTAAACAGCAAGACTAACCTTTTGTTGTTCTGACCACCCCATGACATCAAATATTTTCACTAGTGCTTTAATCCACCCTTCACCTTGCACAGGGTCAGATGATCCTCTGAATGATGGGGGATGTTGCCTCATGAAATGTTCCACCACTGACTTGTTCCTCTGCGGTTGATCTGGCTGATCTTGTGCATGGATACCACCACAATTTATAGCCTGAGTCAACTGTGCCATTACTGCAACAAACTGTTCAGTTCCGATTCCGACCATCTCTGGTTGCTGATTTGGAATGTTATCTTCCTCCTGATGTCGTCCCAACATAGCTGCTTTGTTTCCTCTTCTGAAAACCATTCTGAACACAGAAATATCTTAGGCGAAGCAACATAGTAATCTGTAAATGCTATATCATTTCAATCATATCATAAATTAACTTATAATTTAACAATTTTCTAACTCCTAAAGTTGTTTAAACAGACCCCTGATACCAACTATAAGGCCACAGCCTTAAACCTTACTTAATATTAAATTAAATGAATAATTCACATTGAGGATCTTTTCAGGTTTAGAGTTTTAGGGAATTAGAACATAATTATTACATCTTAAAAGATTACAAAGTAGACACTTCTACTAAGTCTCCATAAAATAAAAACTCTAAAAAAGAAAGATGTCTATATTCCATGTTTTAGATAGCATGAAATTTCCTTGATCCCATCCTTGACCCTATTCCACTTTATGTCCTGTGAAAAACATTTCGAAAAACGTCGGGTGAGCATAAAAAGCTCAATAAGGGATACAAAAAGAATGAAAACTGTTAGTTTTTCAAACATCAAGTAAACCATGTATACTATATCAATGTAATACCTTCACCTTCATGAGGTAGTAAAAAAAATCATCACTGAATAAAGTATCATTACTTACCTTTTTGTAACCAAAAGATTACCATAAAACCCATATAAAGAACACATAGAATATATAAAGGTAACTTGGGACATAAACATACTTAAGTGGAATAACCATACGGTTGACTTCCACACATATCACTTAATGGAATAGCCATACAGCCAATTTCCATACATACTTAATGGAATAGCCATACGGCCGACTTCTATACCCAATGCATTGGAGGTTATAACGTAACCACCCGTCCTGGTATTCACGGCACCACCCGTCATATGGTCTATAACGTAACCACCCGTTAAAATGTCCAAGTACCAATATAAAATCATAAAACATAAAACCAATATAAAGGAATGATAACATTTCCAAATTTCAATCACAATATATCATAATAGAATCCTTTATCAAAACCATTTTTGATACCAAAATACATAATAGAGTATATGGTATTTATTTTATTTTAAAAACATCACGGCTTCTTGAGGAAGCCAAAGACCAAATAATACTCGCGGCGGCGGAAAAGGTTATTGTCACCGCGTACGTTAAAAAAACATTCCTTTTTTTCGTTTAGTAAAACGCTTCATAGAAAAAGATTCCTTTTGTATAAAAGTCAAAGTCAAAGTAGTTTATACACCGTATAAAATAAAGTTGTGTATAAAATGAAATATGCCTCAATGAAAGGAGATTGAGACGAAGTCCCTTACCTTGGGTCCGACTTGACTCGATCGTTCTTTAACGTCCTGAATAATAAACTTGAGTTAATTTATACTTGATTAAGAACCTTTTTAAAGTTCATTATTCCTTTTATATCACTTATTTCCATGTTATAAACATTATGTAACCATTTAAGTTAATAATGTTTGTTTTGTCAATATTTGGTTCTTAAGTCGAAAGTTGACTTCTTACAATTACATGTTGTTCGTGTGGTCAAAATTTCTTTATATCCAGAATGAAATTCCTGATTTGGATATCATATATATCATATATATCCAGCATATACATGTATTTATAATATTACATAATCATTTAGAGGTAAGAAATGAAATGCACCGTTCATGGAGACGGTAAGCCGTACGTACGCATGAACGCTACTTTCATTTCTTTGTCATATTAGTGGAATTAAAACTAAATGAGAGGTATGTATATTTTAATTCCAGAATTATATTCATCATTTAGATATATCATTAATTATATATATACATTATATACATGTAATTTTAATAGTACATTTCATTTGGGGATAAGAAATGAAATGCACCGTTCATGGAGACGGTTAGCCGTACGTACGCATTAACGCTACATTCATTTCTATCTCATTCTTTAATGGAAAGAAATAATAATGGTATAGAGGTATATTATAATTCCATTATAACATCATATATAATAACTTTAAATCCATCCTTTACACGTCCCACATATGGCATTAACGAATCGCATCACTTTTAGGGGGCGGTAGTCCGCACTTCCTTAAATGAAGATATCGTGTTTACCCATAATGGAAACCATAAAGGTATGCCAAAAATGAAAAATACCGAAGCTTAAAGAATACATAAACATATTATATATCATATATAAAAATAGTGACATCATAATGGCCACCCTTGAAGGTGTTAAATGAGTATTGAACAATTATCGTTTCGGGAGGCAGAATTTCGCCATCCACAGAAACCGTATGTTCTTTAACCATTTGATGTATTTGTGTGAGAGTGTAGCTCAAATAAATCTTATAACAACATCCTAGTATATTTAAGATACTGGTTTTGTTACAAAAGAAGTAAATAAAAAGACTTTAGAGGGTTGGAGATGCAAAATAAAACAAATGAACAAGAGAAAATGAATTACCTTTAAAAGTGAAACTCCTTTTGATTTGAGCCTAAAGGCTTCCTTTGAAAGGATTCTGCCCAAAGGGAATCCTCTATGATGAGGAGAGGGATGTGGAGAGGGTAATTGGGCAGGGTTTGGCCGAGAAAAAGGCTTGAGATGTCTGTGAAATGGGGTAGAGGTGGGGGCCTTTTATAAGAGGAGAGGAGGGGCACTTTTGGAAAGTAAAGAAATATTACTTTATTTGAAAATGTGTTTCGGTTTTAAAAGGTCCCAAAATGATATAATTCGTGTATATGGTGATAAGGGTTCGAAATCCACTCATACAATTGGTTTTGGACATGTGTAGGTTTTGTATTTTTCATTATCTTTCCATTTTATTTAAATCGTCAAATAATGATGTCATCGCTGCATCATTATTATGTCATATATAATTTAATTTATTTAATTTCTAAAAATTATAAAAAAACTACTATGATGTAGGAAATCTTTTTATATTTCCAATTACTATTTATAATAAAAATTTGTACTTGTATAACCCCACTCAAAAATTATTTTAGTAAAACAATTTATGTTAGTGTCATTTTCACTTTAACATTAAATAAAAATATATTAATGTCATTTTCCAACTAAAGTGGCTCCATGGGGTCCCCAAGTTGGCCCATGGCTTGTCTTGGTCGGGCATGACTCACCCAATAGGTGTAGGACAAGTGTCATGGTGTTTTCACATTCTTATAATACCATTTTTACCTTAAACTACACTAATTACCTCTAATCGCGATTAATGAAAAAAAGTTACTATTCACCAAAAAATTATTTTAATCTCATTGAACCACTTTTTACTTCTTAATGACAACCATGTATGTAGGATTTTTGAAAATCAAAACACAATGATGGAAAAATTTCATTTAAATGGAAAATCAGTCTTTATAAGTACCACTTAGTGGTTTCACTATTCATCAAAAATTGAAGTTTTTCAGAAAATTACCCAAAATTCACCCTAAGCTATATTTGATATTACGAATTAAAAAATGAAGTCCATTTTACAAAATTAAAAACATATAAGTCAAATTAATTAATTTAATAATTAATTCTCACTGTCAAGGCAAATAGCGTGTTTCTGTGAAACAATAAGTATCAAAAGATTGACACCAGTTTAAGTCCAATTTCAAAGTGAAATTGATTCCAATGACCACCATTGGATTAACTGGTAAAAATATTTTCTAATTCCACTTTAAAACCAATTAATATAATAATTTAATAATATATATAATTTAGATTAAAAAGTGGTTTTGAATTAAAATACAACATTTTACGCTATTCATAAAAAAATGAACTTTAACAGAAAGGTACCAAAAATTTACACAAATTAAATTTTGATGTCCCGATTCTAAAGAAGAGTTATATTTGGTCCAAAATAAAGTATAAGAGTGATCAAAAGTATATTTAATGACGGTTCACCATTAAAAGATGATAAGTGAACCATTAGTGAAAATTAGAGTATATATGCCCTAAAATTGAACTCTTTCCGTATTTTAAGCCTTTATATTTTATTGGGTAAATGTATAAAAATTTAAAAACATATATAATCATATTTTAGTTATTTCTATCCTTTCCCGCCAGTAAAACGGCTACTTGTTAACTAACATTTAAAATAATATTATTTTATTATTTGTGTGCAACGTAAGTTTTCAAAGAAACTCATCGTTGCGTATCGAGTACGCTATCGAACGTAGAAACCCCTTTTAATTAAAATTAATATTTAATTCGTAAATATTAAAAAATATGAAAATTCTTTATTCTTTAATTACCTTGGATGTTACACTATCATCTTATCATGTACCTTTCCCTTGACCTGTGAAAAACATTTTAAAAAACTTGGGATGAGCATAAAAACTCAGTATGGGTTATAAAAAAAACATGGAAAGGAAACATGAGTTCATATATACCTAAGAATGAAATCATACTTTACCCATAAAACATAGGCACTTTAACATACCTCATAAAATCATGAATAAATCATAGAAATCATAAGACATAAAGGTAACTTGAGGCATTCATAACATTCTTACGTAGGGAGTAACCCTCTCGGTTACGTTTGGAATACCCATCACAGTATATTCCCTAAATCTCTTCGGATAAACCTTAATGTTTCACTCCTTCGCGTTACCAAATGCATTGGAGAGCTATATCGGGCTCACCCGCCCTTAGTTTATCACGGAACCACCTGTCATCATAATAATTCCCAAGAACCATAACATAATCATACCACATAAAACATGCATAAAGGAAACATAAAATTTCCACATTTCAATCATGAGATATCAATACAACACATTGATATAAAAACATTATGAAAACCATTTTCAATACCAAAATAAAAGAATAGTAAAACATGGTATTTATTTTTCTTTTAAAAAGAAGGTATGGCTTGCAGAGGAAGCCGAAACTCAAATAACGGTCACGACGGTGGAGAAGTCGTTGTTGCCGCATACGTACGACAAAAACATTCCCTTTTTTCATTTAGTAAATGCTTCGTATAAAAAAGATTCCTTTTGAATAAATGTAAAAGTCAAAGTGGTTTATACACCGTATAAAAGAAAGTTGTGTATAAAATAAAATATGCCTCAACGAAAGGAGATTGAGACGAAGTCCCATACCTCGTATCCGACTTGACCCGACCGTTCTTTAATCTCCTGAATAATAAAATTGAGTTAATCTCTACTTCCTTAAGAATCTTTTTCAGGTTCATTATTCCTTTTATACCATGTTATGAACATCATGTAATCATTTATGTTAATAATGTTCATTTTGTCGGTATTTGGTTATTAAGTCAAAAATAGACTTCTTACACTTACATGTTGTTAATTTTGTCATAGTTTCGTTATATCCAGAATGATATTAATGATTTGGATAACATATATATATCATATATATTCATCATATACATGTATTTATAATATTACATCACATTTAGAGGTAAGAAATGAAATGCACCGTTCATGGAGACGGTAAGCCGTACGTAGGCATGAACGCTACTTCCATTTCTATTTCATATTTTCTGGAATGAAATCATAATGATATAAGAGTATATTATAATTCCAGTATAATAACATATATAATATCATTAACTTTATCCTTTACACATCCCACATATGGTATTAACGAATCAAATCACTTTCAGGGGGCGGTAGTCCGCACTTCCTAAAATGAAGATATCGTGTTTACCTATAATGGAAACCATAAAGGTATGCCCAAAATTAAAAAAATAGAAGTTTAAGGAAAACATAAACATATTATATATCATATATAAAAATAGTGACATCATAATGGCCACCCTTGAAGGTGTTAAATGAGTATTGAACAATCAGCGTTTCGGGAGGCCGAATTTTGCCATCCACGGAAACCGTATGTTATTTAACCATTTGATGTAGTTGTGTGAGAGTGTAGCTCAAATTAATATTATACCAACATCCTATTATATTGAAGATACTGGTTTGGTTACAAAATAAGTAAATAAAAAGAGTTTAGGGGGTTGGAGAAGCAAAATAAAACAAATGAACATGAGAGAATGAATTACCTTTAAAAGTGTAACTCCTCTTGATTTGAGCCTAAAGGCATCCTTTGAAAGGATTCTGCCCAAAGGGAATCCTATAGGATGGGAGAGGGATGTGGAGAGTGTAAATGGGCAGGGGTTGGCCGAGACAAATGCTTGAGGAGTGTGTTAAATGAGGTAGAGGTGGGGGCCTTTTATAAGAGGAGAGGAGGGGCACTTTTGGAATGTAAGGAAATATTACTTTATTTGAAAATGTGTTTCGGTTTTAAAAGGTCCCACATTGATATAATTTGTGGATAAGGTGATAAGGGTTCGAAATCCACTCATCCAATTGGTTTTGGCCATGTTTAGTTAATATATTTTACATTATCTTTCCATTTTATTTAAATCGTCAAATAATGATGTCATCGTTGTATCATTATTATGTCATAAATAAATTAATTTATTTAATGTCTAAAAATCATTAAAAAAAACAATGATGTAGTAAATCCTTTTAGCTTTCCACTGACTATTTATAATCAAATATCTGATCTTTATAACCCCATTTAAAAATTGTTTTCGTAAAACGTATTATGTTTGTGTCATTTTTACTTTTACATTAAATAAAAAGTTATTTATGTCATTTCCCAACCAAAATGTATCCATGGGGTCCCCAAGTTGACCCATGGCTTGTCTTGGTCTTCCATGACACATCCAATAAGGTTGGGACATGTGTCTAGGTCATTTCATATTATTAAAGCATTATTTATACCTTAAACTACACTAATTACCACTAATCGCGATTAAAAACTTAATAAGTTACTATTCAGCAAAAAATTATTTTAATCTCATTGAACCACATTTTACTTCTTAATTAAAACCATGTATGTCGGATTTTCAAAATTAAATACACCTTAGTTGTAAACTTTTATTTAACTGAAAAATCAGTTTTCTTGGTTACCACTTAGTGGTTTCACTATTCATCAAAAATTGAAGTTTTTCAGAAAATTACCAAAAATTCACCCTAAGATATATTTGATATTATGAATTCAAAAATGAAGTCTATTTTACAAAATTCAAATCATATAAGTCACATTAATTAATTTAATAATTAATTCCGGCTGCCAGAGCAAAAAGCGTGTTTTTACAAAACAATAAGTATCAAAAGATTGACACCAGTTTAAGTCTAATTTCAAAGTGAAATTGATTCCAATGACCACCATTGGATAAAATGGTAAAAATATATTCTAATTTCACTTCAAAAACAATTCAAAAAATAATCTAATAATATAAATAAATTAGGTTAAAAAGCAGTTTTGATGTAAAATGCAGTATTTTTCACTATTCATTAAAAAATGAACATTGTCAGAAAAATACCAAAAATTCACACAATGTAAATTTTGATGTCCCAATCATAAAGAATATGTTTATTTTGACAAACATAGTTTATAAAATTGTCAAAATATAGAATCAAAAATGGTTTGCCATCAAAAGGCAGTAAAACAATCTTTTAAGAATATTAGTGTATTCCATGCATAAGATTGTATTTATTTTAATTTTAAGCCTCTATAACACTATATTTATAAGGCCCCATCCTTAAACCTTACTTAATCTTGAGTTATTACAAGATTACACATTGAGGATCTTTTCGGGTTTAGAGTTTTAGAGAATTAGATCATAAAACTTGCATTACATTCCACATATAAACAAAGTGGTTACATAAAGATAGTATTCTTCATTCCCATCAATGGAAAAACATTTAAAATAAAACATGGATTATTTCTTGACACTTCCTTGACACTATCATAATATCATGTACCTTTCCATTGACCTGTTAAAAACATTTCAAAAAAACTTGGGATGAGCATTAAAAGCTCAGTATGGGTTATAAAAACATGGAAAGGAAACATGGGTACATATATACATAAAAATGAAATCATACATTACCCATAAAACATAGTCACTTTAACATACCTCATAAAATCATGAATATATCATAGAAATCATAGGACATAAAGGTAACTTGAGGCATTCATAACATTCTTACGTAGGGAGTAACTCTCTTGGTTACGTTTGGAATACCCATCACAGTATATTCCCTAAAATATCTTCGGAGAAACCTTAACGTTTCACTCCTTCGTTTTACCCAATGCATTGGAGAGCTATATCGGGCTCACCCGCCCTTAGTTTATCACGGAACCACCATTCTTCATAATAATGTCCATGAACCATAACATAATCATATCACAATAAACATGCATAACAGAAACATAAAATTTCCACATTTCAATCATGAGATATCAATACAACACATGGATATAAAAACATTATGAAAACCATTTTGAATACAAAAATAAAAGAAAATTAAAACATGGAATTTATTTTTCTTTTAAAAAGATGGTATGGCTTGTAGAGGAAGCCGAAACTCAAATAACAGTCACGACGGCGGAGAAGTCGTTGTCGCCGCATACATATGACAAAAACATTCCCTTTTTTCGTTTAGTAAATGCTTCGTATAGAAAAGATTCCTTTTGAATAAATGTAAAAGTCAAAGGGGTTTAGACACCGTATAAAATAAAGTTTTGTATAAAATAAAATATGCCTCAATGAAAGGAGATTGAGACGAAGTCCCATACCTTGTATCTGACTTGACCCGACCGTTCTTTAATCTCAAAAATAATAAACTTGAGTTAATCTCTACTTTCTTGAGAACCTTTTTCAAGTTCACTATTCCTTTTATACCATGTTATGGACATCATGTAATCATTTAAGTTAATAATGTTCATTTTGCCGGTATTTGGTTCTTAAGTCAAAAATAGACTTCTTACACTTACATGTTGTTAATTTGGTCAAAGGTTCGTTATATCCAGAATTATATTAATGATTTGGATAAAATATAAATCATATATATTCAGAATATACATGTATTTATAATAGTACATCACATTTAGAGGTAAGAAATGCAATGCACCGTTCATGGAGACGATAAGTCGTAAGTACGCATGAACGCTACTTCCATTTCTATTTCGTGTTTTTTTTGGAATGGAATCATAATTATATAAGAGTATATTATAATTCCAGTATAATAACATATATAATATCATTAACTTTATCCTTTACACATCCCACATATGGTATTAATGAATCAAATCACTTTCAGGGGGCTGTAGTCCGCACTTCCTAAAATGAAGATATCGTGTTTACTCATAATGGAAACCATAAAGGTATGCCCAAGGGAATCCTCTAGGATGAGGAGAGGGATGTGGAGAGAGTAAATGGGCAGGGGTTGGAAGAGCCTAAGGCTTGAGGAGTGTGTGAAATGAGGTAGAGGTGGGGGCCTTTTATAAGAGGAGAGTAGGGGCACTTTTGGAAAGTAAAGAAATATTACATTATTTGAAAATGTGTTTCGGTTTTAAAAGGTCCCACATTGATATAATTCGTGTATAAGGTGATAAGGTTTCTAAATACACTCATCCAATTGGTTTTGGCCATGTGTAGTGCATAGAATTTACATTGTCTTTCCATTTTATTTAAATCGTCAAATAATGATGTCATCGCTGCATCATTATTATGTCATAAATAACTTAATTTATTTAATGTCTAAAAATCATAAAAAAATACTATGATGTCAGATATCTTTTTATATTTCCAATGACTGCTTATAATCAAATATCTGATCTTTATAACCCCATGTACAAATTGTTTTCATAAAACATATTATGTTTGTGTCATTTTTACTTTTACATAAAATAAAAAGTTATTTATGTCATTTCCCAACCCAAATGTCTCCATGGGGTCCCCAAGTTGACCCATGGCTTGTCTTGGTAGGCCATGACACAAAAAATAAGGTTGGGACATGTGTCTATGTCATTTAATATTATTAAAGAATTATTTATTCCTTAAACTACACTAATTACCACTAATCGCGATTAAAAACATAATAAGTTACTATTCACCAAAAAATTATTTTAATCTCATCGAACAACATTTTATTTCTTAATGACAACCATGTATGTCGGATTTTGAAAATTCAATACACATTAGTGGTAAACGTTCATTTAACTGAAAAATCAGTCAGCTTGATTACCACTTAGTGGTTTCAATATTCATCAAAACTTGAAGTTTTTTAGAAAATTACCAAAAATTCACCCTAAGCTATATTTGATATTCCGAATTCAAAAATTAAGTCTATTTTACAAAATTCAAATCATATAAGTCACAATAATTAATTTAATAATTAATTTCCGCTGCCAGAGCAAATAGCGTGTTTTTACAAAACAATAAGTATCAAAAGATTGACACCAGTTTAAGTCTAATTTCAAAGTGAAATTGATTCCAATGACCACCATTGGATAAAATGGTAAAAATATATTCTAATTTAACTTCAAAACCAATTCAAAACATAATCTAATCATATAAATAAATTAGATTAAAAAGCAGTTTTGATGTAAAATGCAGTATTTTCCACTATTCATTAAAAAATGAACATTGTCAGAAAAATACCAAAAATTCACAGAAGGTAAACTTTGATGTCCCAATCATAAAGGATAGGTTTATTTTGACAAACATATTTTATAAAATTGTCAAAATATATATTCAAAAATGGTTTGCCATCAAAAGTCAGTAAAATAATCTTTTAAGAATATTAGTGTATTCAATGCATAAAATTGTATTTATTTTCATTTTAAGCCTCTATAACATGATATTAATCATTAATAGACATTGATAAAAATATATATTATTCATTACTTACTTGGGATGTTACATCCTTCCCCCATTTAGAAAATTGTGTCCCCGCAATTTATTTACTTATCGAATAAATGGGGGTACTTATCCCTCATTGCATTTTTAGATTCCCATGTTGCTTCTTCAATCATGTGGTTTTTCCACAAAACCTTTACCTCATGAATCACCTTATTTCGTAACACTTGCTCCCTGTGGTCAAGAATCTGGACCGGTTGTTCCTCAAAAGTTAGGTTCTCTTCCAGGTGAACTATCTCTGGACTCAAAACATGAGATGGATCTGGCAGATATTTCCTCAACATTGAAACATGAAAAACATTGTGTACCTAAGATAAACTCGGAGGTAAAGCCACTCGGTATGCAACTGATCCAACTCTCTTCAAAATTTAGTATGGTCCAATGAACCTTGGACTCATCTTTCTTTTCTTACCAAATCTCATCACACTTTTCCAAGGAGAAACCTTGAGAAAAACATGATCACCTACCTCGAAAGATAGATCCTTCCTCCGGTTATCCACATAACTCTTCTGCCTGCTCTAAGCTGTTCTCATGTGTTTCTGAATCAGCTGGACTTTTTCTTCCATCTCTTCTACCAATTCTAGTCCCATCAACATTCCTTCACCCACTTCATCCCAAAAAGCTGGAGTTCGACACCGCTTCCCATATAATACCTGAAATGGTGCCATCTGTATACTGGAATGGAAACTGTTATTATATGAAAATTCAACCAAAGAAAGATGTTGGTCCCAACATCCCTGATAATCCATAGAACAAGCTCGTAGCATATCCTCCAATGTCTGTATTGTTTGTTCTGACTGCCCATCTGATTGAGGATGAAAAGCTGTACTAAAATTTAATTCAGTACCCAACGACTTCTGAAGGACTTTCCAAAAGTTAGAAGTAAACCTGGGATCACGATCCGATACAATGGAGAGAGGAACTCCATGTAACCTGACTATCTTTTTAAGATACAAACAGGAAAGTTGATCAAGAGAGAAAGTATCTCGTATAGCAAGGAAATGAGAAGATTTGGTCAAGCGATCAACAATAACCCAGATTGCATTATTACCTCGAGATGTCTTCGGTAATCCAACAACAAAGTCCATGGATATATTCTCCCATTTCCACTCTGGCACTGGTAATGGCTGAAGCATCCCTTTCGGTAACTGCCGCTCTGCTTTAACCTACTGACAAGTCAAACACTTCAAAGTAAAATCAGCAATATCTCTTTCCATTCCATCCCACTAGTAATACTCCCGCAGATCTCTATACATCTTAGTACTGCCCGGATGAACTGAAAACGGAGAACTATAAGCTTTACATAACAACTCTCTCTTCAAATGTGAATCACAAGGCACACACAATCTCTTCCCAAATCTCAAAATGCAATCATTATCAATGTTGAATTCAGGAAACTTACTTTTCTGAACCCGCTCTACCTTTTTATGCAACTCACTATCTTGCTTCTATGCTTGCTTGATTCTATCTGATAGAGATGATATCACTGATACCTGAAACAAAACAGAAGGACTTCCTGCACCAACAACCTCTATGCCAAATTTCATCAAATCCTTAACCAAATGATCACGTTCCAAATGCAACATTGTTAATGAAGCATTACTTTTTCGACTCAAAGCATCAACCACATTATTTTCTTTTCCCGGATGGTAATGAATTGTACAATCATAATCCTTGATTAATTCCATCCATCTCCTCTGTCCCATGTTTAACTCTTTCTGAGTGAATATATACTTTAAACTTTTGTGATCGGTATATATTTCACACTTTACTCCATACAAATGATGCCTCCAAATTTTTAAAGCAAAAACAACAGCAGCTAATTCAAAATCATGTGTAGGGTAATTTAACTCATGAGTTTTCAACTGTCGTAAAGCATAAGAAATTACCTGATCATTCGGCATTAAGACGCAACCAAGTCCTTTCAATGAAGCATCACTGTATATAACAAACTCACCATTCCTGGAAGGTTGTGCCAAAACTGGAGCATTCACCAATTTTCTTTTCAATTCCTGAAAACAATCATCACATTCTTTTGTCCAGTTAAACTTAACACCCTTCCGAGTTATCTTAGTCATTGGACTAGATAACAGTGAAAAATTTCTAACAAACCTTCGGTAATAGCCCGCCAAACCAAGGAAGCTACGAATCTCGGTTACATTTGTGGGTCTTGGCCATTTTTCCACAACTTTTGTTTTTGCAAGATCAACAGTTATTTCATATTTAGAAACAATGTGACCAAGGAAAGAAATTTTTTGCAACCAAAACTCACACTTGCTGAATTTCCCATACAGTTTCTTTTCATTTAAGGTTTGCAAGATAACCCTTAAATGTCTTTCATGCTCCTCTTTAATTTTAGAAATCACCAAAATATCATCAATGAAACGCACCACAATATTATCCAAGAACTCATGGAAAATTCTATTCATTAAATCCATGAATACAGCATGTGCATTGGCCAGCCCAAAAGGCATTACTACAAATTCATATGGCCATATCTCATACGGAACGCGGTCTTCGGAATATCTGCCTCCTTTACCTTCAGCTGATGGTACCCCGATCTCAAGTCAATATTTGACAAAAACTGAGCTCCCTGGAGCTGATCAAACAAATCATCGATATGAGGCAAAGGATATTTTTTCTTAACAGTGATATTATTCAAGGCTCTATAATCAATGCAAAGTCTCATAGAACCATCTTTCTTTTTAACAAATAAAACAGAAGCACCCCATGGTGATATTCTAGGTCTAATGAAACCTTTCTCTAAAAAATATTGCAATTGCTCCTTCAACTCTAAAAGTTCAATTTCTGCCATTCGATAAGGGGGTTTTGAATTTGGATTAGCATCAGGAACTAAGTCAACAGTAAACTCAACTTCCCGATCTGGTATTATTACAGGAAACTCATCAGGAAAAACATCAGGATACTCATTTACCACTGGTGCATCATTAATCTGAACAGTTCCTTTATTTTCAACGACGTGTGCAAGGTAACATTCATTTCCATCTTTTACAAGTTTCTCAGCCTCTTGATATGTTATCAAAAGTAAGGGTTCATTCCTATAAACAAACTGAAAGTATTTCTGAAAAGAAACTTCTTTAGCTCTACATTCAATCTTAGCATGGTAAATAGAGAGCCAATCCATACCCAGGATAACATCAAACTCTACTAGAGGTAGAACAATAAGGTTTGCAAGTAGGTTCTTTCCACAGATAAGGATAGGACAATTCTTATAAATTCTTTTTGCCTCAACATTTCCCCTAGGTGTTTTTACCAAAATTTCAGGAGTCATTTCTTGAGATGGTATTCCCATTTTACTAGAAAAGGTTTCAGAGATGAAAGAATGTGTAGACCCCGAATCAAACAACAAACTGGTATAATCTGAAAAAACAAACAAAGTACCTGATACAACTTCATTTGATGGCCCGAAATCTGCTGAAGTAGTTGCAAAGGACTTCACCACACCTTTCTGCTTGTAGTCTAACTGCTTCCCATCACTCAAGCTCTTTGTCGGACACTCGTTTTCATAGTGACCCATCTCATTGCACTTATCACATTTCACTAACTGTAAATCAAATTTGTTCTTACCTTCACCTTGATCCTTTTCAGTGAAATCACGAGACTTATGTCCCATATTACCACATCAGTTGCACTTTCCAGAATTCAGAAGACATTCCCCAGCATGCCTTTTTCCCCATTTATCACAAACTGGAAACTTAGTTCTCTTACCATCAAACTTTTTGAATAATTCTTACCTTTCTCATGCCACCTCGGTCTCTTCTTCTGCTGGTTGTTATAGAACACTTGGTCATCAGCAAACTCCATTTCCACCTTCTCAGCACATCGAACAAGCTTTTCATAACTTTTAAACTCATGAGAAGCTAATGCCCTTCGATATTTTGGCTTTAATCCTGAGTAAAAACTATTGATTTTACTATCAAGGTCTCGGATAAAATTCGGAGCATACCTTGCCAATCGAGTGAACCTTTCATCATAGGCTGCCACTGAGTCTTCCTCTTGCCTCAATTCCAAGAATTTCTTTTCCATCCTAAGTCGAACAGCCTTAGGAAAATACTTCTCAAGAAACATACCTTTGAATTCATCCCAGTCAAGAGAATTAATCTCATCGGCGTCCCTGATATTTTTAACCATAGACCACCACTGATCTGCTTCACCCTCAAAACGGTAAATAGAAAGACTAACCTTTTGATTGTCTGAACACCCCATGACATCAAAAATATTCTCCAGTGCTTTAATCCACCCTTCAGCTAGCACAGGGTCAGATGATCCTCTGAATGATGGTGGATGTTGCCTCATGAAATGTTCCACCACTGACATGTTCCTTTGCGGTTGCTCTGGCTGATCTCGTGCATGGATACCACCGCCATTTATCGCTTGATTCAACTGCACCATTACTGCAACAAACTGTTCAGTTCCAATTCCGACCATTTCTGGATGCTGATTCGAAAGGTTATTTCCTCATGTATGCCTTCCTAGCATTGCTTCCATGTTTCCTCTGCGGAAAACCATTCTGAAAAAACATGTCTTAGATGAAGCAACATGGTAATCTTTAAATGCTATATCATTTAAAAAAAATGGATAATGATTTAATAGAATTTTAACTCCTAAAGTTGTCTAAACCGAACTATGATACCAACTATAAGTCCCCAGCCTTAAACGTTACTTAATCTTGAGTTATTACAAGATTACACATTGAGGATCTTTTCGGGTTTAGAGTTTTAGATAATTAGATCATTAAACTATCATTACATTCCACATATAAACAAAGTGGTTACATAAAGATAGTATTCTTCATTCCCATCAATGGAAACACATTTAAAATAAAACATGGATTATTTCTTGACACTTCCTTGACACTATCATCATATCATGTACCTTTACCTTGACCTGTGAAAAACATTTCAAAAAAAATTGGGATGAGCATTAAAAGCTCAGTATGGGTTATAAAAATATGGAAAGGAAACATGGGTACATATATACATAATAATGAAATCATACTTTACCCATAAAACATAGGCACTTTAACATACCTCATAAAATCATGAATAAATCATAGAAATCATAGGACATAAAGGTAACTTGAGGCATTCATAACATTCTTACGTAGGGAGTAACCCTCTTGGTTACGTTTGGAATACCCATCATAGTATATTCCCTAAAATACCTTCGGAGAAACCTTAACGTTTCACTCCTTCGCGTTGCCCAATGAATTGGAGAGCTATATCGGGCTCACCAGCCCTTAGTTTATCACGGAACCACCCGTCTTCATAATAATGCCCAAGAACCATAACATAATCATATCACATAAAACATGCATAACAGAATCATAAAATTTCCACATTTCAATCACGATATATCAATAAAACACATTGATATAAAAACATTATGAAAACCATTTTCAATACCAAAATAAAAGAAAAGTAAAACATGGTATTTATTTATCTTTTAAAAAGAAGGTATGGCTTGTAGAGGAAGCCGAAACTCAAATAACGGTCACGACGGCGGAGAAGTCGTTGTCGCCGCATACGTACGACAAAAACATTCCCTTTTGTTGTTTAGTAAACGCTTCGTATAAAAAAGATTCCTTTTGAATAAATGTAAAAGTCAAAGGGGTTTATACACCGTATAAAATAAAGTTGTGTATAAAATAAAATATGCCTCAATGAAAGAAGATTGAGACGAAGTCCCATACCTCGTATCTGACTTGACACGACCGTTCTTTAATCTAATGAATAATAAAATTGAGTTAATATCTACTTGCTTAAGAACCTTTTTCAAGTTCACTATTCCTTTTATACCATGTTATGGACATCATGTAATCATTTATGTTAATAATGTTCATTTTTTCGGTATTTGGTTCTTAAGTCAAAAATAGACTTCTGACACTTACATGTTGTTAATTTGGTCAAAGGTTCGTTATATCCAAAATGATATTAATGATTTGGATAACATATACATAATATATATTCAGCATATACATGTATTTATAATAGTACATCACATTTAGAGGTAAGAAATGAAATGCACCGTTCATGGAGACGGTAAGCTGTACGTACGCATGAACGCTACTTCCATTTCTATTTCGTATTTTTTTTGGAATGGAATCATAATTATATAAGACTATATTATAATTCCAGTATAATAACATATATAATATCATTAACTTTATCCTTTACACATCCCACATATGGTATTAACGAATCAAATCACTTTCAGGGGGCGGTAGTCCGCACTTCCTAAAATGAACATATCGTGTTTACTCATAATGGAAACCATAAAGGTATGCCCAAAATGAAAAAAACAGAAGCTTAAGGATAACATAAACATATTATATATCATATATATAAATAGTGACATCATAATGGCCACCTTTGAAGGTGTTAAATGAGTATTGAACAATCATCGTTTCGGGAGGCAGAATTTCGCCATCCACGGAAACCGTATGTTCTTTAACCATTTTATGTTGTTGTGTGAGAGTGTAGCTCAATCAAATCATATAACAACATCCTAGTATATTTACGATACTGGTGTTGTTACAAAAGAAGTAAATAAAAAGAGTTTAGGGGGTTGGAGAAGCAATATAAAACAAATGAACAAGAGAGAAGGAATTACCTTTAAAAGTGTAACTCATTTTGATTTGAGACTAAAGGCTTATTTTGAAAGGATTATTCCCAAAGGGAATCCTCTAGGATTAGGAGAGGGATGTGGAGAGAGTATATGGGCAGGGGTTGGCTGAGACAAAGGCTTGAGGAGTGTGTGAAATGAGGTAGAGGTGGGGGCCTTTTATAAGAGGAGAGGAGGGGCACTTTTGGAAAGTAAAAAAATATTACTTTATTTGAAAATGTGTTTCGGTTTTCAAAGGTCCCACATTGATATAATTCGTGGATAAGGTGATAAGGGTTCGAAATAAACTCATCCAATTGGTTTTGGCCATGTTTAGTGCATATATTTTACATTGTCTTTCCATTTTATTTAAATCGTCAAATAATGATGTCATCGCTGCATCATTATTATGTCATAAATAATTTAATTTATTTAATGTCTAAAAATCATAAAAAAAATACTATTATGTAGGAAATATTTTTAGCTTTCCAATGAATATTTATAATCAAATATCTGATATTTATAACCCCATGTAAAAATTGTTTTCGTAAAACATATTATGTTGGTGTCATTTTTACTTTTACATTAAATAAAAAGTTATTTATGTCATTCCCAAACCAAAATGTCTCCATGGGGTCCCCAAGTTGACCCATGGCTTGTCTGGGTCTGCCATGACACAACAAATAAGGTTGGGACATGTTTCTAGGTCATTTCATATTATTAAAGCATTATTTATACCTTAAACTACACTAATAACCACTAATCGCGATTAAAAACTTAATAAGTTACTATTCACAAAAAAATTATTTTAATCTCATTGAACCACATTTTACTTCATAATGACAACCATGTATGTCCGATTTTCAAAATTCAATACACATTAGTGGTAAACGTTCATTTAACTGAAAAATCAGTTTGCTTGATTACCACTTAGTGGTTTCACTATTCATCAAAAATTGAAGTTTTTCAGAAAATTACAAAAAATTCACCCTAAGCTATATATGATATTTCGAATTCAAAAATGAAGTCTATTTTACAAAATTAAAATCATATAAGTCACATTAATTAATTTAATAATTAATTCCCGCGGCCAGAGCAAATAGCGTGTTTTTACAAAACAATAATTATCAAAAGATTGACACCAGTTTATGTCTAATTTCAAAGTGAAATTGATTCCAATGACCACCATTGGATAAAATGGTAAAAATATATTCTAATTTCACTACAAAACCAATTCAAAAAATAATCTAATCATATAAATAAATTAGATTAAAAAGCAGTTTTGATGTAAAATGCAGTATTTTCCACTATTCATTAAAAAATGAACATTGTCAGAAAAATATCAAAAATTCACAAAAGGTAAATTTTGATGTCCCAATCACAAAGGATAGGTTTATTTTGACAAACATAGTTTATAAAATTGTCAAAATATAGATTAAAAAATGGTTTGCCATCAAAAGGCAGTAGAAAAATCTTTTAAGAATATTAGTGTATTCCATGCATAAGATTGTATTTATTTTCATTTTAAGCCTCTATAACACTATCTTAATCATTAATAGACATAGATAAAAATATCTATTATTCATTACTTACTTGGGATGTTACAATCTTAATCATTAATATACATAGATAAAAATATCTATTATTCATTACTTACTTGGGATGTTACATCCTTCCCCCCTTTAGAAAATTGCGTCCCCGCAATTTATTTACTTATCGAATAAATGGGGGTACTTATCCCTCATTGCATTTTCAGATTCCCATGTTACCTCTTCAATCATGTGGTTTTTTCACAAAACCTTTACATTGTGAATCACCTTATTCCGTAACACTTGCTCCCTGTGGTCAAGAATCTGGACCGGTTGTTCCTCATAAGATAGGTTCTCTTCCAGCTGAACTACCTCTGGACTCAAAACATGAGATGGATCTGGCATATACTTTTCAACATCAAAACGTGAAAAAAATTGTGTACCTAAGATAAACTCGGAGGTAAAGCCACTCGGTATGCAACTGATCCAACCCTCTCTAGAATTTCGTATGGTCCAACGAACCTTGGACTCAAATTTCCTTTCTTACCAAATCTCATCACACTTTTCCAAGGAGAAACCTTGAGAAAAACATGATCACCTACCTCGAAAGATAGATCCTTCCTCTGGTTATCCGCATGACTCTTCTGCCTGCTCTGAGCTGTTCTCATGTGTTTCTGAATCAGCTGAACTTTTTCTGCCATCTCTTCTACCAATTCTGGTCCCATCAACTTCCTTTCACCCACTTCATCCCAGAAAGCTGGAGTTCGACACCGCTTCCCATATAATGCCTGAAATGGTGCCATCTGTATACTGGAATGAATACTGTTATTATATGAAAACTCAACCAATGAAAGATGTTGGTCCCAACTTCCCTGATAATCCATAGAACAAGCTCGTAGCATATCCTCCAATTTCTGAATTGTTCGTTCTGAATGCCCATCAGATTGAGGATGAATAGATGTACAAAAATTTAATTCAGTACCCAACGACTTCTGAAGGCCTTTCCAAAAGTTAGAAGTAAACCTGGGATCACGATCTGATACAATGGAGAGAGGAACTCCATGTAACCTGACTATCCCTTTAAGATACAAATGGGAAAGTTGATCAACAGAGAAAGTATCTCGTATAGCAAGGAAATGAGCCGATTTGGTAAAGCGATCAACAATAACCCAGATTGCATTATTACCTCGAGATGTCTTCGGTAATCCAACAACAAAGTCCATGGATATATTCTCCCATTTCCACTCTGTCACTGGTAAAGGCTGAAGAATCCCTTTTGGTAACTGCCACTCTGCTTTAACCTGCTAACATGTCAAACACTTCACAGTAAAATCAGCAATATCTCTTTTCATTCCATCCCACCAGTAATACTCCCGCAGATCTCTATACATCTTAGTACTGCCCGGATGAACTGAAAACGGAGAACTATAAGCTTCAAATAACAACTCTCTCTTCAAATGTGAATCACAAGGCACATACAATCTCTTCCCAAATCGCATAACGCAATCATTATCAATGTTGAATTCAGGAAACATACCTTTCTGAACCAGCTCTACCATTTTCTGTAACTCACTATCTTGCTTCTGTGCTTGCTTGATTCTATCTGATAGAGATGATCTCACTGATACCTAAAACAAAACAGAAGTAGTTCCTGCACCAACAACTTCTATGCCAAAGTTCATCAAATACTTAACCAAGGATCACGTTCCAAACGCAACATTGTTAATGAAGCATTACTTTTTCGACTCAAAGCATCAGCCACTTTATTTTCTTTTCCCGGATGGTAATGAATTCTACAATCATAATCACTGATTAATTCCAGCCATCTCCTTTGTCTCATGTTTAACTCTTTCTGAGTGAATATATACTTTAAAATTTTGTGATCGGTATATATTTCACACTTTACTCCATACAAATGATGCCTCCAAAATTTTAAAGCAAAAACAACAGCAGCTAATTCCAAATCATGTGTAGGGTAATTTACCTCATGAGTTTTCAACTGTCGTGAAGCATAAGCAATTACCTGGTCATTCTGCATTAGGACGCAACCAAGTCCTTTCAATGAAGCATCAATGTATATAAAAAACTCACCAGTCCTGGAAGGTAGTGCCAAAACTGGAGCATTCACCAATATTCTTTTCAATTCCTAAATACAATCATCACATTCTTTTGTCCAGATAAACTTAACATGCTTCCGAGTTAGCTTAGTCATTGAACTAGATAACCGTGAAAAATTTCTAACAAACCTTCGTTAGTAGCCCACCAAACCAAGGAAGCTATGAATCTCAGTTACATTTGTGGGTATTGGCCATTCTTCCACAACTTTTGTTTTTGCAGGCTCAACAATTATTCCATCTTTAGAAACAATGTGGCCAAGGAAAGAAATTTGTTGCAACCAAAACTCACACTTGATGAATTTCCCATACAGTTTCTTTTCTTTTAAGGTTTGCAAGATAACCCTTAAATGTTTTTCATACTCCCCTTTACTTTTAGAAAATACCAAAATATCCTCAATTAAAACCACCACAAACTTATCCAAGAACTCATGGAAAATTATATTCATTAAGTCCATTAATACAGCAGGTGCATTGGTTAGCCCAAAAAGAATTACTACAAATTCATAATGGCCATATCTCGTACAGAACACGGTCTTCGGAATATCTGCCTCCTTTACCTTCAGCTGATGGTACCCCGATTTCATGTCAATCTTTGAAAAAAACTGAGATTCCTGGAGCTGATCAAACAAATCATCGATATGAGGCAAAGGATATTTGTTCGTAACAGTGATATTATTCAAGGCTCTATAATCAATGCAAAGTCTCATAGAACCATCTTTATTTTTAACAAATAAAACAGGAGCACCCCATGGTGATGTGCTAGGTCTAATGAAACCTTTCTCTAATAAATCTTTCAATTTCTCCTTCAACTCTAAAAGTTCAATTTGTGCCATTCAATAAGGGGGTTTTGAAATTGGCCTAGCATCAGGAACTAAGTCAATAGTAAACTCAACTTCCCAATCTGGTATTATTCTAGGAAACTCATCAGGAAAAACATCAGGATACTCATTTACCACTGGCACATCATTAATCTGAACAGTTCCTTTATTTTCAACGACATGTGCAAGGTAACATTAATTTCCATATTTTACAAGTTTCTTGGCCTCTTGATATGTCATCAAAATTAAGGGTTCATTCCTGTAAAAAAACTGAAAGTCTCTCTGAAAAGAAACTTCATTAGCTCTACAGTCAATCTTAGCATGGTAAATAGAGAGCCAATCCATACCCAGGATAACATCAAACTCTACTAGAGGTAGAACAATAAGGTTTGCAAGTAGGTTCTTTCCACAGATAAGGATAGGAAGATTCTTATAAATTCTTTTTGCCTCAACATTTTTCCCAGGTGTTTTTACCAAAATATCAGGAGTCATTTCTTGAGATGGTATTCCCATTTTACTAGAAAAGGTTTTAGAGATGAAAGAATGTGTAGACCCCGAATCAAACAACACACTGGCATAATATGAAAAAACAAACAATGTACCTGATACAACATCATTTGATGGCCCGACATCTGCTGAAGTAGTTTCAAAGGATTTCACCACCCCTTTCTGCTTGTAGTCTAACTGCTTCCCATCACTCAAGCTCTTTGTAGGACACTCGTTTGCATAGTGACCCATCTCATTACACTTATAACATTTCACTAACTATAAATCAAATTTGTTCTTACCTTCACCTTGATCCTTTTCAGTGCAATCACGAGCCTTATGTCCCATATTACCACATCAGTTGCACTTTCCAGAATTCAGAAGACATTCCCCAGCATGCCATTTTCCACATTTATCACAAACTGGAAACTTAGTTCTCTTACCATCAGACTTTTTTGAAGAATTATTACCTTTCTAATGCCACCTCGGTCTCTTCTTCTTCTGGTTGTTATAGAACACTTGGTCATCGGAAAACTCCATTTCCACCTTCTAAGCACATCGAACAAGATTTTCATAACATTTAAACTCATGAGAAGCTAATGCACTTCGATAATTTGGCTTTAATCCTGAGTAAAAATGATTTATTTTACTATCAAGGTCTCGGATAAAATTCGGAGCATACCTTGCCAATCGAGTGAACCTTTCATCATAGGCAGCCACTGAGTCTTCCTCTTGCCTCAATTCCAAGAATTGCTTTTCCATCCTAAGTCGAACAGCCTTAGGAAAATACTTCTCAAGAAACATACCTTTTAATTCATCCCAGTCAAGAGCATCAATCTCATCGGCGTCCCTGATATTTTTAACCATAGACCACCACTGATCTGCTTCACCCTCCAAACGGTAAATAGCAAGACTAACCTTTTGATTGTCTGAACACCCCATGACATCAAAAATCTTCTCCAGTGCTTTAATCCACCCTTCAGCTAGCACAGGGTAAGATGATCCTCTGAATGATGGTGGATGTTGCCTCATGAAATGTTCCACCACTGACATGTTCCTCTGCTGTTGGTCTGGCTGATCTCGTGTATGGATACCACCGCCATTTATCGCTTGAGTCAACTGCGCCATTACTGCAACAAACTGTTCAGTTCAAATTCCGACCATTTCTGGATGCTGATTCGGAAGGTTATTTCCTTCTGTATGCCTTCATAGGACTGCTTCCCTGTTTCCTCTATGGAAAACCATTCTGAACAAACATGTCTTAGATGAAGCAACATGGTAATATTTAAATGCTATATCATTTAAAAAAAATATTTTTGGATAATCATTTAATATAATTCTAACTCCTAAAGTTATCTAAACCGGCCTCTAATACCAACTATAAGGCCCCAGCCTTAAACCTTACTTAATCTTGAGTTATTACAAGATTACACATTGAGGATCTTTTCGGGTTTAGAGTTTTAGAGAATTAGATCATAAAACTTGCATTACATTCCACATATAAACAAAGTGGTAACATAAAGATAGTATTATTCATTCCCGTCAATGGAAACACATTTAAAATAAAACATGGATTATTTCTTGACACATCCTTGACTCTGTCATCTTATCATAAACCTTTCCCTTGACCTGTGAAAAACATTTTCAAAAACTTGGGATGAGCATAAAAACTCAGTATGGGTTATAAAAAAACACGGAAAGGAAACATGAGTTCATATATACATAATAATGAAATCATACTTTACCCATAAAATATTGGCTCTTTAACATACCTCATAAAATAATGAATAAATCATAGAAATCATAATACATAAAGGTATCTTGAGGCATTCATAACATTCTTACGTAGGGAGTAACCCTCTCGGTTACGTTTGGAATACCCATCACAGTATATTCCCTAAATCTCTTCGGATAAACCTTAACGTTTCACTCCTTCGCGTTACCCAATTCATTGGAGAGCTATATCGAGCTCACCCGCCCTTAGTTTATCACGGAACCACCTGTCCTCATAATAATGCCCAAGAACCATAACATAATCATACCACATAAAACATGCATAAAGGAAACATAAAATTTCCACATTTCAATCACGAGATATCAATACAACACATTGATATAAAAACATTATGAAAACTATTTTCAATACCAAAATAAAAGAAAAGTAAAACATGATATTTATTTTTCTTTTAAAAAGAAGGTATGGCTTGTAGAGGAAGCCGAAACTCAAATAACGGTCACGACGGTGGAGAAGTCGTTGTCGCCGCATACATACGACAAAAACATTCCCTTTTGTCGTTTAGTAAATGCTTCGTATAAAAAAGATTTGTTTTGAATAAATGTAAAAATCAATGTGGTTTATACACCGTATAAAAGAAAGTTGTGTATAAGATAAAATATGCATCAACGAAAGGAGATTGAGACGAAGTCCCATACCTCGTATCCGACTTGACCCGACCGTTCTTTAATCTCCTGAATAATAATATTGAGTTAATCTATACATTCTTAAGAATCTTTTTCATGTTCTTTATTCCTTTTATACCATGTTATGAACATCATGTAATCATTTAAGTTAATAATGTTCATTTTGTCGGTATTTGGTTCTTAAGTCAAAAATAGACTTCTTACACTTACTTGTTGTTAATTTGGTCATAGGTTCGTTATATACAGAATGATATTAATGATATAGATAACATATATATCATATATATTCATCATATACATGTATTTATAATATTACCTCACATTTAGAGGTAAGAAATGAAATGCACCGTTCATGGAGACGGTAAGCCGTACGTACGCATGAACGCTACTTCCATTTCTCTTTCATATTTTCTGGAATGGAATCATAATTATATAAGAGTATATTATAATTCCAGTATAATAACATATATAATATCATTAACTTTATCCTTTACACATCCCACATATGGTACTAACGAATCAAATCACTTTCAGGGGGCGGTAGTCCGCACCTCCTAAAATGAAGATATCGTGTTTACCCATAATGGAAACCATAATGGTATGCCCAAAATGAAAAAAAACAGAAACTTAAGGAAACCATAAACATATTATATATCATATATAAAAATAGTGACATCATAATGGCCACCTTTGAAGTTGTTAAATGAGTATTGAAAAATCATCATTTCGGGAGGCAGAATTTCGCCATCCACGGAAACCGTATGTTCTTTAACCATTTGATGTAGTTGTGTGAGAGTGTAGCTCAAATAAATGTTATAAAAACATCCTAGTATATTGAAGATACTGGTTTTGTTACAAAATAAGTAAATAAATAGAGTTTAGGGGGTTGGAGAAGCAAAATAAAACAAATGAACATGAGAGAATGAATTACCTTTAAAAGTGTAACTCCTTTTGATTTGAGACTAAAGGCTTCCTTTGAAAGGATTCTTCCCAAAGGGAATCCTCTAGGATGAGGAGAGGGATGTGTAGAGAGTAAATGGGCATGGTTTGGCCGAGCCAATGGCTTGAGGAGTGTGTGAAATGAGGTAGAGGTGGGGGCCTTTTATAAGAGGAGAGGAGGGGCACTTTTGGAAAGTAAAGAAATATTACTTTATTTGAAACTGTTTTTCGGTTTTAAAAGGTCCCACATTGATATAATTTGTGGATACGGTGATAAGGATTCGAAATCCACTCATCCATTTGGTTTTTTCCATGTGTAGTTCATAGATTTTACATTATCTTTCCATTTTATTTAAATCGTCAAATAATTATGTCATCGCTGCATCATTATTATGTCATTAATTTTTTAATTTATTTAATGTTTAAAAATCATAAAAAAATACTATGATGTAGGAAATCCTTTTAGATTTCCAATTATTATTTATAATCAAATATCTGATCTATATAACCACATGTAAAAATTGTTTTCATAAAACGTATTATGTTTGTGTCATTTTTACTTTTACATTAAATAAAAAGTTATTTATGACATTTCCCAACCAAAATGTCTCCATGGGGTCCCCAAGTTGACCCATGGCTTGTATGGGTCGGCCATGACACAACCAATAATGTTGGGACATGTGTCTAGGTCATTTCATATTATTAAAGCATTATTTATACCTTAAACTACACTAATTACCACTAATCGCGATTAAAAACTTAATAAGTTACTATTCACCAAAAAATTATTTTAATCTCATTGAACCACATTTTACTTTTTAATTACAACCATGTATGTCGGATTTTCAAAATTAAGTACACATTAGTGGTAAACTATTATTTAACTGAAAAATCAGTTTTCTTGATTACCACTTAGTGGTTTCACTATTCATAAAAAATTGAAGTTTTTCAGAAAATTACCAAAAATTCACCCTAAGCTATATTTGATATTCTGAATTCAAAAATGAAGTATATTTTAAAAAATTAAAATCATATAAGTCACATTAATTAATTTAATAATTAATTCCCGCTGCCAGAGCAAAAAAGCGTGCTTTTACAAAACAATAAGTATCAAAAGATTGACACCAGTTTAAGTCTAATTTCAAAGTGAAATTGATTCCAATGACCACCATTGGATAAAATGGTAAAAATATATTCTAATTTAACTTCAAAACCAATTCAAAACATAATCTAATCATATAAATAAATTATGTTAAAAAGATGTTTTGATGTAAAATGCAGTATTTTTCACTATTCATTAAAAAATGAACATTGTCAGAAAAATACCAAAAATTCACACAAGGTAAATTTTGATGTCCCAATCATAAAGAATATGTTTATTTTGACAAACATAGTTTATAAAATTGTCAAAATATAGATTCAAAAATGGTTTGCCATCAAAAGGCAGTAAAACAATCTTTTAAAAATATTAGTGTATTCCATGCATAAGATTGTATTTATTTTCATTTTAAGCCTCTATAACACTATCTTAATCATTAATAGACATAGATAAAAATATCTATTATTCATTACTTACTTGGGATGTTACAAACAGTTCTCACTTCATCTTATATACATATGGTAAACATCATCACACTCCCATCATAAGAATTTCATTATCATCAATATGAAAATAAATATCACCATATTTTAAGAATTTATTATTTTTTAGTCCAGACACTAATATCATGTTGACACTTCCATATAAACCCCATAAAATATGATTATGAAATATGAAGAAATGGATTAATTCACTCCATTCCCATATAATTTTAATTTATAAAATTTCTAAATTAGGAATTATATGATCATTGGTCGTCTTTATTATAGATAAAAGTCTATAATCCACTTTATATTGTGAACACCACATTTATTTCCTTCAAATGATGATAGTGTATTTCATAGATAAATTTCTATAATATCATTGACATTCCCATTTTTTCAAATTTATTTCTTTATAAGTGAATATATTGGTCGAAATCCAATGATCTATATTCATTTCATGTTATACACAAACTATACTACTAAAATGTTTCATAAATGTAATGAATATTTACATAAAACTATAAACAATGAAAATTAAAATGTTGTTCATTGATCATAAATATTCAATATTTATTACCAATAACTCTAAAATGTTGAATATAATTTACCAAATTACATTAATTGATGCTACAATTTATATAAAAATTAAAACTATAAGTTTTTATGTGTATACTAGTACATAGATCTATATCACCATTAGTTCCCCAAAATATTCTCAAAAAGCATTTGAAAATTCATATCTCATCTTTTTTTTATAACCTTAACAGATAATATAATTTTAAATAATGGTTCTCTTATTCATAGGTGGATGGTTGTTATAATAAACTAATAGAACAAAAATTTCTTGTTTAGATCAAGAGGATGAGTTCCCATATCATCCATTAATTGATTTGTTACTTATCATTAAACTAAATTATATAATTCTAAATTATTTATAAAATAAATCATCTCAATAAGACTATTTATCATTCATGTATGAAAATTTTCAATACCATGCATCTATGTTAACTTATGTAAGTATGAGGTCTACTATAATAATGAGTAATTTTTACTACACATCATTGTGGGACCCATGCAATGACAAACCCTATAAAGCCTCCAATAGGCCCTGGCCTAGCGACTAGCGCTGAGTAGGCATATCTCAAAAATGGGAGTGAATTTCTTAACTACCATTATGCATGATCACATCTCCATTACCACAAAGATAAAAACATAAAGAACCAACCAATATGCATGCATACACAAAAAACCAACCACATACTAGAACAATAATGCAAAGTATAGGAAGTAAAACTATCCTAGAATACAATCCCAAAAAAGGACAACTGAAAAGTCTGACATGTATACTAGGGTATTGATGTTATAGTAAAATGATGCTAGTAACACCACGACCCATATGATCTCACAAGTCACCGTATGTTCCTGTTCATAGTACTACATCACCTAGAACACCATCGATGCATCGTTCATCTGCACAAGACATGATACATTTTGGAAACACCTTTGAAGGGGTGAGTAAAATTATACTCAGTAGGAAACCTTGGAAACAAAACAAAAAAACACCAAAATAATGCACATTCTACTCTACATAGTTATATGACCATTCATATACCAATAAAATCCAGATATTCTCATAACTAGCTACAAATAAAGTGAAGATAATTCACATCCAATCATTATCCACATGATCCCTCTCATGGAATCCTCTTTCTGAGATAACTCATTCCTCAAGCCTTGAGGTCATTGGGGACTATTACTAGGGGTCCCACTAATTTTGGATCCTCTCAAAGAGAAAAAACTGGTCGAAGTTCATAGAATACAGATAGGGGATTCTCCTCAGATAATACCATGAACCCAACCATAATAACCAGCAATGTAGAGGATTCATCTCTGATAATACCATGAACTCTACTGATGTAGATCATAATATATGGTATCCTTTTTATAGAATTCCACAAAACTAATAGATGCATCCAACTAGATGTAGGATTAATTCAATGCATTCAATGGTCATGTTAATACCCCTGAAACTCAATCAGGGGTGATAGAGTATCACTACTATTCCATGGAGGATGATGTAACTATTTACAAGACTCTATCCTTTCTTGGGGATTGTTTACCAATTCTATCAAAGAAATACCATAATGAAACATCATGGATTGGGAAACTGGGTAGCTTCGAACCTATGTTGGTCCTCACTAAATCCCACCAAGAATTATCAAATGTACTACCTCACTGTGAGGGTCACAATTCCACAAATGGTTTGTCAAATGGACATACAGTTTTATGGGTATGGGTCTTTTAGAGAAAAGGGGTCAGTTGCATCTGTGTTTGATCTGACCCAACCAGACTGACCCAACCCCACTTGACTTGGGGTCCGCCAATCCAACATGACCCACTGGTCCCAGTCCACCCCAACTGGGCATGACCCAATGTCAGTTTGGCCTTCTAGATCTATACCAGAACACTCAAACATTCTTGTTCGTCTGCCCGTGATGTGGAGGGCCTCACGTACACACATGTTCAATGAGGCTGGACTATGTTTAATGTAGATATTCCTCATGACCAGCTCACACTTTTGTCTCTAGAATGTGTACTCTATCCAATGCGACTCTAGAAAGCTGTATCCTTCCACAACAGGATTATGTCTTCATTTGTCTAGCTGACAACCACTTCTACCTACACTTAGGAACAAATGCAGCCTCATGTTGTATCCCAATCACACATATTGTTTCCAATTGTCTCAACTCTGACATGCTTCTGCAGTCCAACCCAGACCAAGGTTCGCCATATCCATCACTTTCAGGCATTTATTTGGTATTGCCTAAATCATTTTTCACGAAGAATGAGAATCATATTTGGGGAAAGGAGTTGTAAGAAAATAATGGAAAATGTGGATGGATCTGTTCCATGTTTAGTTCATCCTTGATCTATCCACATTTGAATTAAAGAATGTATGTCCAAAAACTAAATCAATTATATATTGTATTCAATTCTTGATATATATCCCAAAATCAAAAACATATCCCACAAATATACCTTTTATATTTGAATCAATCCAATCAATGATTGTTTTTTGATCATTGTAAGAATTCAACAATATGGAAGGAAAATAAATCAAAACACACACTCTACCAAATATTAGATCATTCAATGTTGTGTATTCATTATCATTAATGATCCATTTAAGAATGATCCCAATCAACTTGTCCATCACTGTTCTCTATTGAGAGGAACAAATCCATCCTTCTCCTAATAGATCTTATGGAATTCCAAGGTTCTGAATTGAAACCTTAGAGTAACTCTTTGTTTAATAAATTGGAAACACATCTAATCTATTACACAACAACAAATTAAAATATTTTTTCATTATTTTAACGAACATTAATTCCTAAAATTAACATTCACCATGGACCCACAATGGTCAAGGGTAGGCCCTCCATAAGGTAAATATTTTATTTTGTATGCAATGGTCCCCTCCTACATCGAGTAGTCATTTAGATGTTATTCATGTTCAATTTTAGGATCCAAGATTTTTTAATTGAAAAAATGAACATTATTCAAAAAATAATTCCACTAACACTATGCCTAAATATATTGATCGATTTTACTGATTGGTTATAGTAATTTCCAAATTAATTTATTAAAATAAATAAGGGAAAAATGGTTGTCATTCATTCTCCCCACCATAGATATTTATGTTCTTGAAATCCAAAGTAGGGGATACTCAAAAAAAGAGGAGGGTTCTGATCACATATCTAAGCCTCCCACTCCCTGGTGCTCTCCTGGAGATTCCCATTCAACGAAAAAATGTGAATTAGATGAATTAGAATCCCACGAAAGATCTTCTCCAATTTAACCATTATCCGAACTAGGAACTGTGCAAATGTTTCACTATTTTCAATGTCTATGTCACCTGAGATGATAACATATGATTCGTCAGGAAAGAATCACCCCAGTTGTGAAACATGAGAGACATCTTGCAACGGGTACAACTATGGTGTAGAGCTAAGTTATACACCACCTCATCAATTGTAATAATAATTTGAAAAGTGTAAATGAACATTAGAGTTAACTTGTTTCCCCAGTTAAATCATTGCAATCCCCATCAAGGTTAGAACTGAAGGAAATAAATGTCTCCCCCCTCAAAATCCATGGGCATCAATATCCTTTCAGCATATGACTTCTTCCCAGTCTATGAAGTATGCATCCACTCCTAGATGATCATCTCCTACTCAGTGGTAGCTCATTCCAACTCATTGATCATAAGTGATGACTCACTTGGTAAGTAAAAAATAAACATGATATGCAATGTCACCCATACAAGGACACGAACGGTGTCATACTAATGGTAGAGTGGTATTTGGGGTGTATGAAAAATCCATTATTCTTAATTGTTCATATTAATTATGAAAAAAGACCAATATTTAGGCAGGTATGATGTCCTC
This sequence comes from Viscum album, assembly GCA_963277665.1. NCBI lineage: Eukaryota > Viridiplantae > Streptophyta > Magnoliopsida > Santalales > Viscaceae > Viscum > Viscum album. The sequence goes on along the minus strand of OY728150.1, from coordinate 741,640,916 downwards.
TATAATCTGGATAGTCCTTTCTAATTGACCATCCTTCTTGGGATTCAAATATGTGTCAAATTACAACTGTTTCCTAAAAGCCTCATATCATTCATGGTCTTGAACCTAGAGGCTTTCAAATCTCACTATGAAACTCTACACCCGAATCACAACGATGTGGATATACTAGGTGATTCGGTCAATGATCATCCAAAAGGTATCATTCCCCATATACATGTGTGGTAATTATTTCAAGATTTTGATCGATATTCCATCCCAATTACACTCATGATCCTCAAGAGTTTACATCTAACATGTTGGAATATTGAGCTTGTAACACCCTGGGATTTTATGAAAAAATATTCTTTTTAATTTCATTGATGTCTTGTGTTGTAAGCTACACCAAAAAGACCATTCACTAAACGCATCACTGACTTGGCTTGCATTACATGCAATCATGACCTTCCACGATAGCGTGTGTTGTACGCAATACCAAGTTTTACTAAACGACGATATGTTATATAAACTAGCCATTATGAATAGTAATGCCCAATTTTTTTAATTTTATAATATTTTTTTCAAAATGGACTTCATTTTTGGATTCGGAATACCAAAATTAGCCTAGGGTGATTTTTTGGTATTTTTCAGAAAACTTTGAATTTTTGATGAATAGTGGAAACACTGGGTAACTATTTAAAATCTGACTCTATATTTAAAAAATTATTTATGTTATTTAAATTTATTTTATGTAAAAATAAATAAATAATACCTATATATGTTCAATGTAATTCATTGGAGTCATTTTATAATAATTTTCGATATATAATAATTTTATTGAAATTTTCACCGTCTTTTACCTACCTCCTAGGAGCATTTTGCAAACTTACATAAAACGTAATTTTACCACCTCTATGAATGGAATTTCGAAAATTTGAGATACCCAGTTAATATCAAGGAGTAAAATTTGGTTCAATAAGATAAAAATAATTTTTGGTGAATTGTAACATTTTTTCTTTTTTTACCATGGTTAAAAGTAAATAGGGTAATTAACTATAAAAATGATATTATTATTACCCTAACACATTTCTTAATTCTTTTGGATAAGTGTAATTCGACCAAAAACAACCTTAGGAATAAAATATTATCCTTTAGGTCCACTTGTATTAAATTAGGAAACTTATTATTATTTTATTTAAAGAAGAGTTAAAATAGTTAAAATCAAAGTTTAATAACTAATACATTTTTCATATAAGGTTATACATATGATAAAGTAGACTACACATATTCATTAGAAATATAAAACGTTTTCCTAAATAATGATATTTTTTTTATAATTTTTAGACATTAAATAATTTCATTTATTTATGATACAATGATGATGCATTAATTACCTTATTAATGAAATATTAGCATAATTGATGTTATAAATATCCATATTAAAGTAATATGATGATTTTTATGAATTAAACTAATTTTATAGGTTAATATGACATGTTATTATCGATTTAATTAACTATTCTCAAACTAATCAAGCTTATATAATTTTCAAAAAAATCAATTATCAAATAGTATCAAAATCGACATAAAATAGTTTTAAAAAGAAATATTACATTATTAAATGTTATTTTATTCTTAAAAATATATAAAATGGCCAAATGACATTGATAATGTTATATATATTATTAATTAACAACATGGGTTTTTTTTGGCTTTTTATAGTTAGATTATTAACCATATGGTGTAAGAAAACAAGAAGACACAGAAAAGTAAAAATATTTAACTTAATGTAAATATAAATGATAACGTTTAAAAAGTAATCTAAAATTGTCTAAATTCAATAGGTTGAGAGAATTTATACCCATCCCCACTTTTTATTCGAGATAAAACAATTTGAAGCTATTATAAACCGAATATGACTTTATAATAAAATAATATATTATGTTTTTTCAAAGGTGCCCCTGTCCTCCATTATAAAAATGGCACCCCATCACTCTTTTCTTCACATCCTTTTGAGCCTTTCAGCTTGGACATCCCCTACAAATTCTTCTCCTAACCTTCCCTAGAAACATTATATAGGTTCGGGTCTCCTCAAAAGACAAACTCTAGTGCCATAAGAGGAGGTTTAGAAGAGGTGTGTCAAAGATGAGATAATATCCTTCACTGATTCTTTCCAATTTATTCTTCTTATACTTCTTTTTCTTTATTTTTTTCATCATAAATTAATAACATCAATATCACTCAAATAATTATATGTTATTATAAATATGAAACAACCCTATTTCATCTTCTATCCATCCTACGAAAAACGAAATCACCGCGCGTGCGTAGATACAGAATATCGTCTCCACGCCGTGGTGTAATCTATTTTACACCACACCCTTACATGGATGAGTATAATGGTGTAAATTAATAACTATATATGGTTTTTTAAAAGTTATATTTATTATAAAATATTATACATACACTTAAATACAATTCCACGATCATGGGAATGATATCATCCCTCATGCATACGTATGCACTACCGTCTCCATTAAGGTGATGAGATTCATTTTCCATGATTAACCATTCAAAAATGATAATAAAGTATATATAATGACTAATAATGAAATATATGACATAATAAAGCAACTGGATTTATGTATACATATACATATATATATATCATCTAATTACTTTCATTCAAGTCAATAAGGAAAAGAAAACATCGTTCAACCGTACATACGACCTACCATCTCCATGAATGGCGTATTTCATTTAATTTATCTATCTATTATATATATATATTGAATATATATCATATATAAATCATCATTTAAATTCTATAACTAATTAAATAATTATATATGTAGTAATAATATCAAGAACAACAATTCCAAACACGTATGAAAATTAAAACGTTTTACCCAAAACATTGCTTTAACATAAAATTTAGAAAAGAACGGGTAATATAAAGTCATAAATGAACCATATATGATTTTATAACAATGAATATGATTATTTAATAATTCAATGAAATTATGTAAATCATTATATAGGAGTTTCATATACGTACGAAGCATATCATACCTAAGGTAAGGGATAATTTTACAATCTCATTTTTATCCAAGATTGCTTATAGGTAAATATTTACCGGGGTTATATATTTATCCATGTCCATAAAAATGTTTTTCATAAAGTTTTTAATATTCTTAAATGTATGTTTAATGTCATATTTACACCTCTTGGACTTTTAAATTGTGTTATGGAAAGAATCTTTCTTTTGTTTACCCTAAAAGGACTTTTTGACTTTTCTAAAAAAAGTATGAAGAGATTGTTTTTTTTACTTATACGGCATGAACATATTTTTACAGATTCATAACTCCTTATTTTCATTAATCTTACTTTAAATTATTTTTTTACTATTTTATACAAAATCCATTTCTTTTAAAATTTCATGGCATTTTGTGAAAATAAAATGATTTTGAATAATAAAAGAAATTTTCCTCAAGAATTAATTTCAAGTGTTTTATCAAAACCATTTTCCAAATAAGATGACATTATTTCATATGGTTATGTCTCAAGTATAATGTCCCTATGTTTTATATGGTTTCACTTTTCTTATGATGAAATGATATCCATTTTTTATATGTATTATGTTATGATGGGTTGATGTTTATGAAAACCATTTTTATTCTTTGGGTTATAATGAATGATTTATGTTTTTTTTGTGTAACAAGTAAGAATGATTTCATTATGATATGGGTGGAACCTATATATCCCTCCAATGCATTGGGTAAAGATTAATATCTCATGAGATAGACATGGTTGGAATGGTAAGTTATTCTGGTTTAGTGATACAGGACAGGAACGAGGAGTGATCTCGATTTAGAAAGGGACTTTGTCCACTAAAATGGTCTTGGCATCAATGCCTTGGATACTATAGAAATCATGTCATATTCTTAATGGTTTTCCACAAATACATTTTTTATCCCCATGCTATTCGTTTATTATATATGCGTTACGTATTTCTTATATTTATGTCTTTGCTCATGATTTTGATGTTTAGATTTTATTTTCAAGTTTTTGCATTCAAATGTTTACAGATTGTTTTATATTCTATATGTTTACCCTTAATGAGAATTTGAGCTCACCCATTTTATGTTTTCTTTTCCCCATGATTTAAAGAAAGGTTTTATGTAAGAAAAAAAAAGTGGAAAATCTTTACGGGAGATGTTGAAGATTATTCACCATGATTAGAAGATTATATTTCGTGTTTCCAAAGACACTACACTATTATGGTCCTTGTGTGTCTGTTTTTGTTATGTATTAAGTATTCTGAAAAAAGTAATTTAATGTATGTGTATGTCAAGATTTGGGTTTCTAAAATTGGTATCAGAGAAAATGTTTACTCAACCTTTGGAAACTAGGATGAGAAAACATTATTGAGATCCCCAGAGATATTTCTAATGTATGTCTAGGGATGTCTCTAAGGATTAGTGTAACTATAGGTTATAGTACTAGGATTTCGGTAATGGTAATAGAATTAAACCTACGATTTTAGATATTGAATGTACTTACCCTTTATTATGTTTTTTTCCTAGAATTATTTTTCCCTCCCACACTTTTCATTTTGGGTTTTATACGATGGTTGGAACCCGAATGAACCATGTTGATCAATGTAATGGACAATGCAATGATTGTCATCCCGAACAACAAAATGTTATGGTAGATGTAGTAAAAAATCTTATTGCTATACTTACACAAGCTATGAATCATTCTGGATTTCCAAATGATGAATGAAGGGAACAATAATCTATTGAGTCCTTCATGGGGTAACGTCCACCGTCTTTCAATGGGTCTTCTGATCCACTTGTTTCTGAACAATTGATTAGTACCATTGAAAAGATATTTTCCATACTTCTCTGAAAATGTCATTGTGGTTGTTTACATTTTAGAATATGAATAAGATAAATGGTGGACTCTAATTAATAATACGAGTCCCCAAGATAAAATTGAATCCATGGAATGGGACAACTTCAAGAACTTTTTTGTCAGATATTACATCCCTCGTATTATTCGAACTAATATGGAAAAAGGAGTTCCTTGAGCTTCAGTAGAAGGATGATTAATTTGTTGGTATATACAAAGAAAATATTACAAGACTTGAATGGTATGCATCTGGCTTTATCATCCAACCAGAATGTATCGTTGATCGATTCTTTAGTGGCTTAAAACCAAGTCTTCAAAGGGAATTGACTATAAGATACTTCAGTAGATATGATGAAATTGTGTGTTGTGCTATCAAGGAAGAACTGGAAGTTGGTGTAACATATTCATCACATGGTTTTTACAAGAATCAAAAGATGGAGTTTAAGGAAAAACCTTAGAACAATGGTTAAAGGAAGGTGAATGTTTCATTATGCCCAAAGTGTGGAAAGAATCATGGTGAAGACTGTCTAAAAGGTACTACAAAATGTTTCATGTATGGAAAAGAAGGTCATCAAGCAGGTGAGTGACGAAGTAATGAAAAAAAGGTTTCTAATGATGTGAATAGAGAAAATACTACATATAATACTCCACCAACACTTCAATGCATCAAGTGAAAGGAAATGGGGCATTATGTTAATCAATGACCTAATCCAAGGGTTAATGATGATCGACGTGAAGATCCTCTCAAGGAAAAGGAGAAAGGGAAGTCACATGCAATCACTATTGGCAATGTTGAGTATGACAACTATGTAGTGCAATGATTATGTGTTTATGTAATGGGATTCCAAAATAATGTTGTGAAATCTAATATTTTAGAATGTAGATGATATGCACAGAATGAAGGGATAAAGAGAAAAAATATGTTTGATGGTATTCATGAGCTCATGATTGAGATAAGTACAATGTGATATCATGGTTTGAGTATATAGAATTTTTGGAATTTTAGTATGTGGTCTGAATTACCTTTTGACAGTATTCATGTTTTCACTAAAGTTCAATGGGTATTCATTTTTTTCAAGAGAATACATGATTAAGGAATTCACATGTTTAGAATCTGACCAAAAAGATATATCTTATGATATACAGGTGATAAATGATTGTATTCAATGCTTGGTAGATGACCTTTATAGTAATTGTTTTATTTTTACTATGATATTGGACAAAATTATTTTGGATAAACCTAAATATTGTAATGAATTATGTTTGACATCAGATATTATTGTTTAAGGATTGATCTTATTTTCAATATTATTTCGTGCATGTTCCCACAACTGACGTGTGATAGGCCTTTATCGCCTACCACTATCCTACAGGACGTCCCTGGTTAGTTGAATCTAGTTTTATATTTTTAAGAACTATGATAGATGATGTATAAGTCCATTTTAGCAACCATATATAATTAATCTCAAGATATACGGACTTATGTATATTTAATAAATTGTCCCAAACTTTTTGCGATAGAAACAAATGGAATGATCTATCATTCTATCGCATGATCTGATAACACTTCACGAATGAAAAATTAAACATCATTTCTTTAAGTGATGAATGGGAAATTGTCCAAGGAACGACCAACGGTGAGATTATACAAAAATCAAGAAAGTACTTCTTCTTATTCCAATTTCTCTAACTTTAGGGAAATGATCTTGAGAACCAAAAATGTTGCCCTGGTGGCCTTGTATCTGATAAATTAGATGGTACCTAATATTGTCACAAATTTATGGCTCTGTGATTGTAGGCATTTTCATTGCTATGTTCCCTACCACACTTCTTCAGAAGTTCATGGTTATATTTCTCTTTCATATCCATATTTTCACCTATGTTGTCTTATGTGGAAACCCAGTGCTGAGTTACTTTGGTTGACTGTTATGATTCTAACTTTCTTTTTTAAAATGAGTTTTTAGTGTTCCTTTTTATGATGTGGGTTTCTATGAAAGAAACTTCCATGTAGAAAACCATTTATAAACCCGACGAATTTCAAGGGAGAAATTCATTTTAATGGGGGTAGAATGTAACACCCTGAGATTTTATGAAAAATATTTTTTTAATTTCATTAATGTCTTGTGTTGTAAGCTACACCCAAAGGAGCTTGCACTACAAGAATCCCTGACTTGTCTTGCATTACATTCAATCATGACCTTCCACGATAGCGTGTGTTGTACGCAATACCGAGTTTCACTAAACAATGATATGTTATATAAACTAACCGTTATGAATAGTAATACCCACTTTTGTAAATTTTAAATATTTTATTTATTAAAATTGACTTAATTTTTGGATTTGTAATATTGATATTATCCTCGGGTGAATTTTTTGGTATTTTTCTTAAAACTTTCAATTTTTGATGAATATTGAATACACTAGGTTACTATTTAAAACCCGACTTTTTATTTAAATAATTATTTATTTTATTTAAATTTATTTTAGTTAGAAATTGATACATAATACCTATATAAGTTAAATTTAATTCATTAGAGTCAATTTATAATAATTTTCTACATATACAAATATTATAAAACATTTCACCGTTTTTTACCTTCCTCCTAGAAGCTTTTTGCAAACATACAAAAAATATTATTTTACCACATCTGTGAATGGAATTTACAAAATCCGAGAGACAAGGTTAATATCAAGGGGTAAAATTTGGTTCAATAAGATAAAAATTATTTTTGGTGAATAGTAACTTTTTTACTTTTTTTACCACGGTTAAAAGTACAAAAGGAAATTAAGGGTAAAAATGATATTATTATTACCCCAAAACTTCTCCTAATTCAATTGGATAAGAGTAATTAGACCAAAAACAACCTTAGGAATTAAATATTACCCTTTAGGTCCACTTGGAATAAATTAGGACATTTATTATTATTTTATTTAAATAAGAGTTATAATTGTTAAAATCAATGTTTAATAACTAATAAATTTTTCATATAGGGTTATTCATAAGATAAATTAGACTGTAAATATTCATTAGTAAGATAATAAAATTTACTACATAATGGAATTTTATATAATATTTTTAGACATTAAATAAATTATTTTATTTGTGACACAATGAGGATTCATTAATTACCTTCTTAATGAAATATTAGCATAATTGATGTTATAAATACCCAAATAAATGCAATTTTAGACTTTTTATGAGTTACAATAATTTTCTAGGTTAAGATCACATGTTAGAATTTATTTAATTATCTTTGTTTGAACTAATCATGCTGTTATGATTTTCACAATTACCAATTACCAAATAGTATCAAAATTGACATAAAATAGTTTTAAAACAAATATTATATTATTAATTGTTATTTTATTCGTAAAAATATAAGGTTCATCCAAATTACATATATAAGGTTATATATATTAACAAATAACAATGTGTGGTTCGATTGGCTTGTTATAGATAGTTTATTAACCATATAGTGTACGAAAAAAAGAAGACACTGTAAAAGTAAAATTTATTAACATAATGTTAAATCTAAATGATAAGGTTAAATATACTTCTTCTTTATTATTTGTTTCATAATAAATTAATAACATCATTATCACTCATATACTGATATGTTATTACAAATATGAAACAACCCTATTTCATCTTCTATCCATCCTATGGAAAGCAAAATCATCACGCGTGCGTACGTACAGAATACTGTATCCACTCCATGGTGTAATCTATTTTCCTCCACCACATTACACAGATGGGTTTAATGGTGTAAATAAGTAACTATATATGGTTATTTTAAAGTGATATTGATTTTTAAATATTATACATACACTTAAATACAATTCTACGATCATGGAAATGATATCATTGCTCATGCGTACGTAATGACTACCATCTGCACGAACGAGATGAGATTCATTTTTTATGATTAACCATTAAAGAATGATTATAAAGTATATATAATTACCAATAATGGAATATATTACATAATTAATCTACTGCATTTATGTATACATATACATATATATATGTTATCTACTTACTTCCATTCAAGTCAATAAGGAAAAGAAAACAGCATTTATGCGTACGTACGACCTACCGTCTACATGAACGTTGTAATTCATTTCATTTATATATCTGTTATATATATATATATATTGAATATATATGATATATAAATAATGATTTACATTCAATAAGTAATTAAATCATGATAAAAGTAGTAATAATATCAAGAACAACAAGTCCAACCACGTACGATAAATAAAACATTTTACACAAAACACTGCTTTAACGTGAAATTTACAAACAAATGTGTAATTTAAAGTCATACGTTAACCATATATGATATCATAACAATTAATTAGATTTTTTAATAAGTCAATGAAATTATTTAAATAATTATACAGTAGGTTCGGATACGTACGAAGCATTTCAAACCTATTGTAAGGGATAATTTTACAATCTCATTTTTATCTGAGATTGCTTATACGTAAGTATTTACCAGGGTTATATTTTTATCCATGTCCATAAAAATGTTTTTCATAAAGTGTTTTATAATAGTCCATGTATGTTTATAGGCATTTTTACCCCTCTTTTACTTTTATATTGTGTTATGGAATGAATCTTTCTTTTGTTTACCCTACGAGGAACTTTTTTACATTTTCAAAAAATGTACGAGGAGAATGTTTTCTTAAGTTATACGGCATGAACGGATTTTTACAGTTTCATAACGCCTAATTTTCATAAAGATTACTCTACATGATTTGATTACTATTTTCAACAAAATCATTTTCTTTTAAAATTTCGTTGCATTTTTTGAAAATAAAATGATTTTGAATAAGAATGGATATTATCCTTATGAATTAATTTCAACTGTTTTATCAAAACCATTTTCCATCTAAGATGACATTATTTCATATGTGTATGTTTCTAGTATAATGTCACTATGATTTAAATGGTTTCACATTTATTATTATGAAATTATATCAATTTTTTTATATGGATTTTGTTATGATGGGATGATTATTATGAAACCCTTTTTTATTATTTGTGTTATGATGAATGATTTATGTTTATATTGTGGCACAAGTAAGAATGATTTCATTATGAGATGTGTGGGACCCATATATCCCACTAATTAGTTGGGTAAAGATTAATATCTCATGAGATAGAAATGGCTTGAACTGTATGTTAATCTGGTCCAGTGATACAGGACTGGAATGAGGAGTGAACTCGATTCAGAATGGGACTTTATCCACTAAGATGGTCTTGGCAGTAATTCCATGGCTACTATAGAAATCATATCGTGTCATTAATTGTTTGCCACAAATTAATTTTTTATTCCCATGATATTCCTTTATGATATATTCCTTACATTCTTGCAAGATTTATGACTTTGCTCAAGATGTTGATGTTTAGATTATATGTTCATGTTTTTTCATTCAAATGTTTTACAGATTGTTTTATGTTCACTATTTTTACCATTAATGAGCATTTGAGATCACCATTTTTATTTTTTATTTTTCACCAGGATTTAAAGAAAGGTTTTAGGTAAGAAAACAAAAGGGGTATATCTTTATGGGAGATGTTGAAGATCTTTCACCTTGATTAGAAGATTATATTATGAGTTTCCAAAGACACTAAACTATTACGGTCCTTGTTTGTAGGTTTTTGTTATGTAAAAAGTATTCCAGAAAAAGTAATGTAATGTCAGTGTACATCATGATTTGGGTCCTAGAGAGCTCATACTTCACTAGATCCCAAGTGAGATATCTTGAGAAAAATTCTTCCACTTCCTTCTTTAACCCTAGCAAGAAAAACAGATGTCAGAGGTACTGGTACATATTTTCCACACCGACATGTACTGAAAAAGTGGCGTATGGAACTCTCTGTAGACATACATTTGTAATGATACAAGTAAAACTATGAATCCTATATAAAATATAAAGTACTCTACACATTTTGAATATCAATTTGGGGAATTACCTATGAACATCTGATCAAAGGAAGTCTCATAGGTTGTATCTCTGAACTGCACCTCTTGGACTCACTATAAAAGTAGAAGAGTAACTACCATTGATTAGTGATAATATGCCACATATCCATCTGTGTAGTATAACTCAAGAAAATCAAACTACTCCAAGGAATCATTCAGTAACTGTGATCTCAATATCCAGTTGATAGAATCATCCACCACATTTCCACTAGAACGAGTGTAGACTACATCAATATAATATTACAAGATGAACAATAGAAAGTGCCACATTATCATGTTCATATCCTTCTTAATTAATATATACTTGAGAAATTTGAGGACGGAATAGATGATAAACAAATCTATCATATGGTAGTGTCACAACATCTTCAATAATAAGACTATAGCTGCCAACAAAAGATCATGTGGCGTATAATTCTTCACATGTTGTATCATCTATTATGAAATTTATGAAATCACTTATTTCACCTTCATTTGGACAAAACCAAGACTACTCACGGATTTATTTTAGAACACATCATACTTGACACCCTCTATTGGAAATATCTATATTGGAGTGCTCGTCAAACACTTCTTGAAATACTAGATGATCTCTTCGAACTTCTAAGTTCGCACGAATGGTTTACCCTTTCATTTCAAGGCTTTCATGGATGTTGATAATATGGAATTGTTGGGCATGAACCTACGATAGTACCCTCCAAACCTAATGAAGCTTTTCACCTCGGTAATGTTCTTGGGTGGCTCTCAAGAAAGCAATGCATCAATCTTCGATGGATCTACTACACTTATGACACTAAAATGAAGAGTTATAGAATGTGGACATCTCATATCATGAATTGACACTTTGAGAGACTCCTGTAATGCCGGTACATTAATATTATGGCTAATACCATCTTCATGTGTATCGTGCACTCCTCCTCAAATGCTGAGTACACCAGGATGTCATCATTAAAGACCACTACAAACCGGTCTAGGTAAGGTTGTAATATATTGTTAATGAGTCCCATGAACACTAATGGTGTGTTTTCATGACAAAATTAATCACTAATTAAATGTAGTTTCCATATAGACATTAGAAATACATCTTCATAATGTTGTCATCTTGCACCCGAAGTCGGTGATATCCTGGTCTAAGGTCTATCTTCGAGCACCATATTGCTCCCTTATGCTGATAAATGTGGACATAAATACTTGTAATCAAATACTTATTCGTCATAGTTATCTGATGTAGGCATTGGAAGTCCACAGACTACCACAATCTCCAGTATAACTTCTATAAAAAGAATATTAGGGCTACCCAATGTGAAAATGTGTGTCTCTAAAATCGCTTCAAATATAATTACTCTTTCTATACCTTGATATAATGATGATATATGGGAGACATATGTTATTCATGTGTGGATATCAGTGTCATTTCTTGGTAAAAATAAATTTATAGTTCAACAAACTAATGATAACTTATTCCTAGGATGACCTTGGGGAAGATTCCCAAATACTCAACCAGCACAATAGGAAACTAGGGACTCCTCTCCTCAACATACCAAGGGTGATTCTAGCCAACTTGTGAGTGATCCAATGAACCAAATTCTAATAATGTTTACTATCATCTTGATGAGTTTCATTTTTCTCTAGTAAAGGAATATCTAGTCCCATCTCAATGGATACATTGCACTCGTCAACTAAAATAGTCAATCTGAGTATGAATTGTGGATAACTAGACAATACCTAGAATGAAATTGTAATACCTTGATGCCACAACTGGGATATCCTAGTTGAATCTCTATCCTCTAAGAGGAATCTAACACTGCCATCACCAGTGTCTGATCATTCAATCACCTCCTGTAAGAGTCTTTAAACGTAATGATCTAGCCCATGAATCCACTGGAATCTCTGAGCAATGAACTAGGTCATTAGAAATAAAGGATTTACTTGAACCAATATATATATGAACAAGATGCAGGGTATAATAGAAACATATCATATATCAAATATACTATACAACACCTGGGTCATATGCCTCCATTTCCTAATATTGTCCCCGCCCATTTCCACTGGCTCCCAAAGCCTAGAGTGGAAAACCTTGGTGTAGTGGTGGTAGTACCTAAAACATATTCCCAAAAAAAATTCGATACATATTCCTTCTAACATTTTTCCACCCTAAAAAAATATACTTCTTGAAACTTTTACTCGGACTATGTGGTCCCTCAATCATTTGGTGACCATCTATATAACGTATCGGGCAATCATGAACTACTTGTCCTCGACCAATGCACGTGAAACTCAGTATGTCTTTCAGATGTCTTGCTCTGCCATGGGGGCCTGACTCTACTCAACCTAGTTCCTAAGGAAATATAATGAAGTAATTATCCCTCTTAGTCCCCTTCATCTGATGTCGACTACCAACCATGTAAGACTTTGTTACATGGTTCCTTCTGGTAACTCCCAATGCTAGCGTATGCTCTGCGAGAAATATCCCCCTGAACAAAATGCACTCCAATGCCCCTTCTTGAGTAGGGGTGTTGTGAGATACCATGGGCACCCAGATCTCCTGATGAACTTCCTGGTCAAAAGTATAATTCCTGAAGAACATGTCTCACACCATACACGTGGAGTAATCAAAAACCTAAGTAAACCTCACTAATTACTCTACTGCTATCTAGATTCCATGATATAGATGCAGGAGCTCTTGTATGCATATTGCGGAAAATGTTCCCAAAATTAAGTCATTCTTGTTTCATATCTATATTTCAACCTAAGATAGAGTCATAAAATAATGTTTCTAGATCAATTAGATCCAACATCGCCCCACTGATACCTGATTAAGACTCATGTCTTAGACATCCATCTGATCGATAGGTGTCCTCAGAAGGCATAAGACACGTGTATCCACCTCCAGCCCATTATCAGCTACTCATGGGTCAATATCTCCGGTGAATCTGGGTGGTTTCTACCTCGATAACTCATGAAATTCACTTAACCATTATGCATCTTCTACACGTAGAAATGGAAATAGTTTCTATTCGAAGAGTTTCACTATAGCAGGAAACCAACCTGGTGGTGAAATGTCTAGCATAGGCCACTATACAGACACATCATCACTAGAAATATCATCATAGTGGTCACACATCAAAATCCAAGGTGGATAGCTATGATAAAACATTCTAATATAGATCAAGATGTACCACAAGGAAAAGTGTATATTTAGAGAGGTTAGTCAAGAATGACATAGAAAACACAAATTATTCTTATATGATTAATGTACCATTAATTTATTTTCAACCAGTGTTTTTTATATACTGATTTCGAATGTAGTTATCCACTGTCTGGGTGTATGGATTCGTTTTTTGCCACACCAACAATGGAATACAGGGCCTGAAATACATACTTGAAACACTTAACATAGTTTCCCCAACCAATCTCATAGAATCATGGTCCAAAATTGATGTTGAACTTCCATGGTACAATTATGTCGTCACCCATCTTGGTGGGACTAGTACTGTGACTACCCCAATCCCGCCTTTTATAGTCGATGGGCTAGAGTGTAGTACGGAGTAGGAATATATCACAAATGGGACCCATTTGACTAATTACAAGAACACACAAACACATATTTACAAGAGTAAAAACCTAAAAATATAAAACACCAACCATGAGGCATGCATACACTAATAAACAACAATATTGTACAACATAAAGGTCAACTACAGAAAGTCGAATTGGGCCAAAATAAAATCCCACCAAAAGAATGAAAACAACAAATTCCACACTATAAACAAGGTTACTAAAGCTACCATTGAATGCTATATGAAAAACCTCAACCCTTATGATATCATAGGGAATCAGTCAGTCATGTTCTTATTCCTACTCTTCCTAGAACTCCATAGAAGAATTGATAATCTATACAAGACATAACACATTCATGAAAATCATGTGCAGGGGTTAGTAAAACAATAAATACTAGGACACCATGAAACCACAAACGAAAAACCAAAAATGTATTTCACAGTGACACCTACATAGGTATAAGACCATGCATATATCAATAACATCATGATATACACGTATCCAATGACACAGAACGAGAAGATAAGTCACATACAATCATCAACAATAATATATCGTTTGTGGCATGCTCGTTCTGAGATAAATCACTCATCGATCCTTAATTTCATAGAGGAATCATATAGGGGGCCCTTTTATTTGGAATCCTTCCAATGATTAAATGTTGGTCAATGATAATGATATACAGATAAGGGATTATCCTAATAGAATATAGATAACTGTGTCTATATTAACCCATATTGTAGGGGATTCTTCCCAAAGAATACCACAAAACATGATGATGTGACTCGTAAGATAAAGGATTCTTGTCATATAATATCGTGAATACTATCAATATGGCCCACAAGAAAGGGTATTAATTCCCTACACTTTGAGTACATTTTAATACCCTTTAAACATTATCTAGTGGGATAGAGAAGAACTAGAGTTCCAAGGAGTATACCAAAAATCTACAAGGGACTCTATCTACTCTAGGAGATTTATTCCTAGTGAGGTGGATGCATTGTCATACCGAATCCAAAAATAAAAAACCAAAGGGAAACTTTGATCCTATGATGGTCCTCACTAAAAACTCACAACTCCAAATCAAAAGGAAAACCTCATCACGAGGGTGATACACTAAAAACAGATTGTCAAACGGAAAAAAAAATATTGAATAATATTGCTCATTTAATGAAAAGGTGTTGGGTACGTCCAGGACTAGTCAGACTCGGTCGGACCAACCCAACTCGTCATGCCCAGTTTTCCTTCGCTGGGCCCAGCCCTACGGCAGCTACCCAGCCCACTTGCATGAGTCGGTTTGTCCACCCGGGACAGGGTGGGCATCGCATCCATGTATGGAAAAAGTGGTCGGACTACATTTCACCTGGATGGTCTACATGAAAATCTTACACGTACAGTTTAGCCACATGTCCTCCATCTGATGCAACACCTGGATGTTGCATCCCTCTGTCGAGGCATAATGTCCTGGTTGTCTGCCATCGTCACTTCCTACATGGATGCATCTCTGGAACACCACCCGTGTAACACCTCGAGCTTCCACGATATGCTTCTCTTTCAATAATGCAATAGCTTACATTGTACGCATGTTCGAGATTCTAACACACCACAACTAATCAAAATAGCCATTATGAATAGTAATACCCGCTTTTTAAAATTATAGAAATGTTATATTTTAAAATGGACTTCATTTTTGTATTCTTAATATCGAAATTATCCTAAGTTAAATTTTTTGTAATTTTATGAGAACTTCCATTTTTTATAAATAGTGAAAAATACTTAAAAACAACTATATTAATCAAAATAATTTATATTGATAAATTATACTATTGAGTGGTTTTAGAGTATAATTAGAATATATTTTTACCATTTTATCCAATGGTGGTGACTATAATTAATTTCACTTTGAAATTGGACATAAACAATTGTCAATCTTTTGATAAAATTGATTCTTAAAAACACACTATTTGTTGTGATCTCGGGAATTAATTATAAAATTAATTAAAGAAACTTATATGTTCGGAATTTTGTAAAATAATCATCATTTTTGAAATCGTAATACCAAATATAGCATAGGGTGAATTTTTTGGATTTTTCTAAAAAACTTCAATTTTTGATGAATAGTAAAACCACTAAGTGGTACTTATAAAAACTGATTTTTCGTTTAAATGAAATTTTACCACTTCTGTGTTTTGAATTTCAAAAATCCGACATACATGGTTGTCATTAAGAAGTAAAATGTGGTTCAATGAGATTAAAATAATTTTTGGTGAATAGTATCTTTTAAGTTCTTAATCGCGATTAGAGGTAATTAGTGTAGTTTAAGGTAAAAATAATGTTTTAATAATATGAGATGATCTTGACACATGTCCTACCCTAATTGGATGTGCCATGGACGACAAAGACAATCCATGGGTCAACTTGGTGACCCCATGGAGCCACTTTAGTTGGAAAATGACATAAATACCTTTTATTTAATGTTAAAGTAAAAAATGACACAAACATGAAATGTTTTACTAAAACAATTTTTACATGGGGTTATACAAGTCCTATTTTTGACTATAAATAGTAATTTGAAAGATAAAAAGATTTCCTACATTATAGTATTTTTTTTATAATTTTTAGACATTAAATAAATTAAATCATGATGATGCAGCGATGACCTCATTAATTAACGATTTAAATAAAATGAGATGATAATATAGAATCCAAGGCTTACACTTGTCCAAAGCCTATTGGATGAGTTGATTTCTAACCCTTATCACCTTATACTAGAATTATATAAGTGTGGGACTTCTAAAATCCGAAACTCATTTTATAATAAAGTGACTTTTCTTTACTTTCCCAGAGTGCCCCTCCTCTCCACTTATAAAAGGCCCCCACCTCTACCACCTCATTCACACTTTCAAGCAATTTTTTTGGACAAAATCTGCCCAAATACTCTCCCAACTTCCCTCCCTTACTCCTAGAAGCCTCACTTTGGGATGAATTCTTCCCAAGGAATCCTTTGGCTCAAATCAAAAGAGTTACCTGATTTTAAGGTAATGTCTTCTCTAATGTTGTTTAGTTTTATTTGGCTTCTCCAACCCCTTAAACTCTTTTTATTCCTTTATTTTGTAACAACACCATTATACTAAATATACTAGGATGTTTTTATAAAAGTATTCGAGCTACAATCACACACACCTACATCTAATAGTTAAAGAACATACTGTTTCTGTGGATAGCGAATTTCTGCCTCACAAAACGATGATTGTTCAACACACATATAACACCTTTAAAAGTGGCCATTAAGATTTCACTATATTTATATATGATATATAATATGTTTATGTTTTACTTAAGCTTCTGTTTTTTTCATTTATGGATTACCTTTATGATTTCCATTATGGGTAAACACGATATTTTCACTTTAGGAAGTGCGGACTACTGCCCCAACAAAGTGATTTGAATCGTTAATACCATATGTGGGATTTATAAAGGATGGAGTAAATGGTATTATATTCTAAATTATACTGGAATTATACTATACATTTATATCATTATGATTTCATTCCATTAAATACGAAATAGAAATGAAAGTAGTGTTCATGCTTACGTACGACTTACCGTCTCCATGAACGGTTCATTTCATTTCTTACCTCTAAATGTTACGTAATATTATGAATGAACGTATATACAGGATATATATGATATATATGATATCTAAATCATGAATATAATTCTGGATATAATGGATATTTCACCACATGAACAACTTGTAATTATAAGAAGTTTATTGTTGACTGAAGTACCAAAGATCGACAAAACGACTGTTATTAACTTAAATAATTACATAATGTTCATAACATTGTAATAAGTGATATAAAAAGGATAATGAAATTAAAAATGGTTCTTAATAAGGTAGATATTAGCTCTAGTTTATTATTCAGGAGGTTAAAGGACGGTCGAGTCAAGACAGGATGCAAGGTAAGGGAATTTCTTAACCCAATTTCCATTCATTGGGTTAATCTCCTACTTTCAAATTATGTCATTATATTATTATGTCATATCTTGTATTTGTACTTTATTTATGTGTAATTATAGTGAATACACATAATATATCTATTTTATTTTAAAAATGATCTTTGTATGTGACATCGTCTCAATATCCTTTCATTGAGGCATATTTGGTTTTATACACAACTTTCTTTTATACGGTGTATAAACCCCTTTGACGTTTACGTTTATTCAAAAGGAATCTTTTTTATACGAAGCGTTTTACTAAATGACAAAAAGGGAATGTTTTTCTTTCCATACATATGCGGTGACAATGAATTCTCCACCGCCGTGACCATTATTTGAGTTTCGGCTTCCTCTACAAGCCATCAGTTTTTTAAAAGAAAAATAAATACAAAGTTTTAACTTTCTTTTATTTTGGTATTGAAATTGGTTTTGAAAGCATTTTTATTATATCAATGTGTTGTATTGATATCTTGTGATTGAAATTTGGAAATGTTATGTTTCCTTTATGCATGTTTTATGTTATACGATTATGTTATGGTTTATGATATGTTTAAACCTATTCATATGTGGAATGCATTGGACTTAATAAGTTACAGGTGGAGCCCGCTATAGCTCCTCGATGTATCGGTAGGTCTCATGAGACAAACTAGTGTCTTGGAACGAGGCCTTGACAAAATATTATTTGTGGTCTTGGCACGAGGCCTTGTCTATGTGGTTATGATAGTCTGGAATTATGCATTTTATCATTATGAAAGTGGTTATTGATATTTCATGTGAATATTCGACTAATAGAATATCAATGTGAGTAATTAAATAGAATTATTTCATTTTACTTTTTCCATATTATGCTAAAGTTCAAGTTTAAAAGGCTTTTGTTTTATTTATACATTTCCTTAAATGTTAATGTTTGTTTATGAAAGCATCCGCTATATTGTTATCCTTACTGAGCATCTGAGCTCACCCCTTTCAATGTTTTTATATTTTCCAGGATGTGAAGAAGTATTTTATGAATGACTTGTAGGGATAGTGAGAAGAGGATATGAGTGTGGACTATGAAGACTTTGTTATTAGTTTTTCACTTTATGATGTAATGTAAGACTTATGAATGTATCTAGTGTTTCCAAGGCTACTAAACTAATCGGTCTTTCGAGACTTGATCTTTTGTGATTATGCCAATGTTACGAAGTAATGCATCGACTCTGGGTAGCTGGGGTCGGGGAATTAGAGTTGGTATAAGAGGTATTTTAGTACTAACCTTGGATGCTAGATTTAGATAAAATCTGATTAGAGCTCATAGCCCAATGATAGACCTTGAGGATTAGTATAGAAGAACTTCCTAAAATTTGGTTGTTGTAGAGTTTTTGTGAGTTTTTCCGAGAAATTCATCCCTGTCTGGATACGAGCAGGTAGAGGCGGCTCTGGTACAGATGTACCTAGGGGTAAAACCCAAAAACACTACTTTGAGCTAGACTCGAACGGGAACTGGTGCACGACAACGGGCCTTGCTGCACTCTTGGTTACGACACTCTTGGGGGATATGCTTAGGATAATTCTCATTTTCTTTACAAACCACTTATGAGTATATACTTCCTCAAAGGAATTTTTTTTATTATGGATTATATCCATAAATAGTTCAATTAGTGTGAATTGTTTTACAAGTATGGAATTATGTATTTTGATTCATAAACTAATATAGTTTGTGCCATTGTTTAGAAATTGTGCCTAGTGGAAGGAATGGAAATCGTATCAATACACGCACTACATGTAGGGATTTCCCTCATGCTCAAGATAATTATTGTGGATCTGGAGATACAACTGGTGATGATCAACTTATTACCATACTGGGACAACTCACTCAGGTTATAAATAATAACCTTACTCGTATGGAGAACCCTGATCCGCAACGTGGAGGATCAATGTTAGACCGCTTCATGAGGCAACAACCACCAACATTTAATGGGGGTACAAATCCATTAGTAGCTGAGAAATGGATAAACTCCTTAGAGAAAATATTCCACGCCTTGGGGAGTAGCGAAAGGGAGAAGGTTATCGTGGTAGTTTACCGCCTCACTGAAGATGTCGATCAATAGTGGTCATTGATTCAAAATACAAAAGAAGATGAATAAGTATCGAGTATGGAATGGAGGGAGTTCAAAGAGCTTTTCTTAGAAAAATACTTTCCTCGTGACCATCAAGCAAATATGGAAAGGGAATTTCTTAGTCTGAGACAAAAGGAGGATGAGAATGTCGCAATGTATGAGGCCAACTTTACAAGGTTAGCGAGGTATTCTGCAGATTATATACGTAATCCAAGAAGTAAGATTGATCGTTTATTTTATGGGATAAAACCATTTTTCCGTCGAGCATTAGCCTCACAAACCTTCTCGTCATACGAAGATATTGTCTCATGTGCTATCTAGACGGAAAAGGAATTCTCTAAGTCTCATGACTTTAAAGCAAAGCAAGAAAAGAAGAGAATGGTGGAACAAGAGATAGATAAAGGGAAAAAGGGAAAGAAGAATTTTCCATTATGTGAAAATTGTGGGATGAATCACCCCGGTGCTTGCCTAAAAGTAATGGGAGAAAAAGGTCACCAGGTGCGTGATTGCAAGGGAAAGAAAGAGGCTATCAATGTTGAATGCTACAATTGTAGAGAAATGGGGAATTATGCAAATGAATTTCATAAGCATCAGGGAAACATACCTCAGAAAAGGCCAATGGATCAAGGCCAATCAAATGCTGTGACTACAGTTGAAGTGAAATAATTAATGTTATGGTGCTTTTGGACTCATTGACTATATTCTGGTTATTAGAATAATGTGATATATATATAAGGATTGTACTGCAGTACATGTTGTTTTCATTAAAGATTTAATATGATGGAGGTAATCTTATTTTTAGTATGTGACAATAAGAAAAACTGTACTTTGTTTGGGGAATCTGAGGTTACAATTGATTTTGGAATTTAGAGACCATTTAGAGAAAGTCTGGACGGAGGTATTTTGGATAACTATAAAGGTTGGAATGGATTAAGTTGATTCTTGGATAGTATTGTTTAAGGTTAAAACATTTTTGAAGATTATTTTTGAAATATTATAATACTATAGTTTTAGGAAAAGGACAACCTACAGGGTGGGGTATAACCCGTCGCTTCGGACAAAGCTGCAGGAATCGAACCCACAACCATATTGTGACAGGCCTTTATGACCTACAACTAGCATACAGGAAGTCCCTGGTTATTACAAAATAGTTTTTGTATCTTAAATGGTATGTGTTCATATTTTGAACCTTATAGGACTATGATAAATATAATATTTTTGAAATCTATTATCTTTTTGAGTGAAATATGAGTTTGCGGTAGAAATTAGTTGAAGGTTGATACTCTACTTGTCAAGCATAGATATATATATATATACCTATATCTTATTCTATGATTAAATTAATTCTTAAACCTTAGTAAAGTGATATTGAAAAAAAATTGTTATCCTAATACCTTATGTCTTGTTGAGCTGATGATATTTTAAAACAACATAGATTGAAGGCTTTGAGGCCCTCAATTTGACACTTGTTTGTGATTGATGACCTCAATCACTCCATAAAAATATTTACGTTTTTCCTCCAATTATATGTCTCTAATTGCCACCAATGTTCTCCTAATCGAGATCATAATTGGGTGGTGACTTTTTCATTTCCCTTTCCCTCTTATTAAGGCTAGATTTTATTAACATTATTTCCGATGTGGGTTTTCCACAAAGGAATTTTCTATTTTCAACCTTGTATTTTCAAAGAAAAATTTCAAATTGCGAGGACGCAATTTATTGAAGGACGGGAGAATGTAACACCCCAAGCTTCCACGATATGCTTCACTTTCAATAATTCAATAGCTTGAGTTGTACGTAAGATCGAGATTCTAACACACTGCGACTAATCAAAATCGCCATTATGAATAGTAATACCCACTTTTTAAAATTATAGAAATTTTATATTTCAAAATGGACTTCATTTTTGTATTCGTAATATCGAAATTATCCTAAGTTAATTTTTTTGTAATTTTCTGAGAACTTCAATTTTTTATGAATAGTGAAAAATACTTAAAAACAACATTATTAATAAAAATAATTTAGAGTGATAAATTATACTATTGAGTGGATTTAGAGTATAATTAGAATATATTTTTACCATTTTATCCAATGGTGGTCATTAGAATTAATTTCACTTTGAAATTGGACATAAACAATTGTCAATCTTTTGATATAAATTGTTTCTTAAAAACACGCTATTTGTTGTGACAGCGGGAATTAATTATAAAATTAATTAATTCAACTTATATGTTTGGAATTTTGTAAAATAGACATCATTTTTGAAATCGGAATATCAAATATAGCTTAGGGTAAATTTTTGGGATTTTTCTGAAAAACATCAATTTTTGATGAATAGTGAAACCACTAAGTGGTACTTATAAAAACTGATTTTTCGTTTAAATGAAATTTTACCACTTCTGTGTTTTGAATTTCAAAAATCCGACATACATGGTTGTCATTAAGAAGTAAAATGTGGTTCAATGAGATTAAATTAATTTTTGGTGAATAGTAACTTTTAAGTTCTTAATCGCGATTAGAGGTAATTAGCGTAGTTTAAGGTAAAAATAATGTTTTAATAATATGAGATAAGATTTAACAATGTCCTACCCTCATTGGATGTGCCATGGCCGACCAAGAAAATCCATGGGTCAACATGGGGACCCCATGGAGCCACTTTAGTTGGAAAATGACATAAATACCTTTTATTTAATGTTAAAGTAAAAAATGACACAAACATGAAATTTTTTACTAAAACAATTTTTACATGGGGTTATACAAGTCATATTTTTGACTATAAATAGTCATTGGAAAGCTAAATATATTTCCTACATGATAGTATTTTTTTATAATTTTTAGACATTAAATAAATTAAATCATGATGATGCAGCGATGACCTCATTATTTAACGATTTAAATAAAATGAGAAGATAATGTAATATCCAAGGCTTAAACTAGTCCAAAGCCTATTGGATGAGTTGATTTGGAACCCTTATCACCTAAAACTCGAATTATATATGTGTGGGACCTCTAAAATCCAAAACAAATTTTATAATAAAGTGACATTTCTTTACATTCCAAGAGTGCCCCTCCTCTCCACTTATAAAAGGCCACCATCTCTACCACCTCATTCAAAATTTCAAGCCATTTGGATTGGCCAAACTCTACCCAAATACTCTACCAACTTCCCTCCCTTACTCCTAGAATCCTCACTTTGGGCATAATTCTTCCCAAGGAATCCTTTGGCTCAAATCAAAAGAGTTACCCGATTTTAATGTAATGTCTTCTCTAATGTTGATTAGTTTTATTTTGCTTCTCCAACCCCTTAAACTCTTTTTATTCCTTTATTTTGTAACAACACAAGTATCCTCAATATACTAGGATGTTTTTATAAGATGGATTCGAGATACACGTACACACACCTACATCTAATGGTTAAAGAACATACTGTTTCTGTGGATGGAGAATTTTTTCCTCATGAAACGATGATTGTTCAACACTCATATATCACCTTCAAAGGTGGCCATTAAGATGTCACTATATTTATATATTATATATAATATTTTTATGTTTTACTTAAGCTTATTAATTTTTCATTTATGGCATACCTTTATGATTTCCATTATGGGTAAACGCGATATTTTCACTTTAGGAAGTGCGGACTACCGCCCCGTCAAAGTGATTTGAATCGTTAATACCATATGTGGGATATATAGAGGATGGATTAAATGGTATTATATGCTATATTTTTCTGGAATTATATTATAAATTTATATCATTATGATTTCATTCCATTAAATACGAAATAGAAATGAAATTAGCGTTCATGCGTACGTACGCTTACCGTCTCCATGAACGGTGCATTTCATTTATTACCTATAAATGTTACGTAATATTATGAATGAATGTATATACTGGATATATATGATATATATGATATCTACATCATGAATAGAATTCTGGATATAATGGATATTTCACCACATGAACAACTTGTAATTATAAGAAGTTTATTGTTGACTCAATTACCAAAGATCGACAAAACGACCGTTATTAACTTAAATAATTACATAATGTTCATAACATTGTAATAAGTGATATAAAAAGGATAATAAAATTAAAAATGGTTCTTAATAAGGTAGATATTAACTCTAGTTTATTATTCAGGAGGTTAAAGAACGGTCGAGTCAAGACAGGATGCAAGGTAAGGGAATTTTTTAACCCAATTTCCATTCTTTGGGTTAATCTCCTACTTTCAAATTATGTCATTATATTATTATTTCATATCTTGTATTTGTACTTTATTTATGTGTAATTATAGTGAATACACATAATATATCTATTTTATTTTAAAAATGATCTTTGTATGGGATTTCGTCTCAATATCCTTTCATTGAGGCATATTTCGTTTTATACACTACTTTCTCTTATATGGTGTATAAACCCCTTTGACTTTTACGTTTATTCAAAAGGAATATTTTTTATACGAAGCGTTTTACTAAACGACAAAAAGGGAATGTTTTTTTTTCTGTACATATGCGGTGACAATGACTTCTCCACCGTCGTGACCATTATTTGAGTTTCGGCTTCCGCTACAAGCCATCACTTTTTTTAAAGAAAAATAAATACAAAGTTTTAACTTTCTTTTATTTTGGTATTGGAAATGGTTTTGAAAGAATTTTTATTATATAAATGTGTTGTATTGATATCTTATGATTGAAATATGGAAATGATATGTATCCTTTATGCATTTTTTATGTGATACGATTATGTTATGGTTTATGATATGTTTAAACCAATTCGTATGAGGAATGAATTGGAATTAATAAGTGATGGGTGGAGCCCACTATAGCTTCTTGATGCATCGGCAGGTATCATGAGACAAACTAGTGTCTTGACACGAGGCCTTGACAAAATATTATTTTTGGTCTTGGCACGAATCCTTGTCTACGTGGTTATGATAGTCTGGCATTATGCATTCCATCATTATGAAAGTGGTTATTGATATTTCATGTGAATATTCGACTAGTAGAATATCTATGTGAGTAATTAAATGGAATTATTTCATTTTACTTTTTCCATATTATGCTAATGTTGATGTTTAAAAGGCTTTTGTTTTAGTTATACATTGCCTTAAATGTTAATGTTTGTTTATGAAAGATTCATCTATATTGTTATCCTTACTGAGCATCTGAGCTCACCCCTTTCAATGTTTTAATATTTTCCAGGATGTGAAGAAGTATTTTATGAATGACCTGCAGGGATAGTGAAAAGAGGATATGAGTGTGGACTATGAAGACTTTGTTATTAGTTTTTCACTTTATGATGTAATGTAAGACTTATGAATGTATGCAGTGTTTCCAAGGCTACTAAACTAATCGGTCTTTCGAGACATGATATTTTGTGATCATGCCAATGTTACGAAGTAATGCACCGACTCTGGGTAGCTGGGGTTGGGGCGTTACAGTTGGTATCAGAGGCAGTTTAGTACTAACCTTGGAAGCTAGACTTAGATAAACTCTGATTAGAGCACATTTCTCAAAGATAGACCTTGAGGATTAGTATATAATAACTTCCTAGAATTTTGTTGTTGTAGAGTTCTTGTGAGTTTTTCCGAGAAATACATCGCTGTCTGGATACGAGCAGGTAGAGGCGGCTCTGGCATAGATGTACCTAGCGGTAAAACCCGAAAACACCGCTTTGAACTAGACTCGAACGAGAACTGGTGCATGAAAATGGGCCTTGCTGGACTCTTGGTTACGACACTCCCGGGGGATATGCTTAGGATAATTCTAATTTTCTTTACAAACCACTATGAAGGATTATGAGTATATACTTCCTCAAAGAAATTTTTTTTATTATGGATTATATCCATAAATAGTTCAATTAGGGTTAAGTGTTTTACAAGTATGGAATTATGTATTTTGATTCATAAACTAATCTAGTTTATT
This sequence comes from Viscum album, assembly GCA_963277665.1. Classification (NCBI taxonomy): domain Eukaryota; kingdom Viridiplantae; phylum Streptophyta; class Magnoliopsida; order Santalales; family Viscaceae; genus Viscum; species Viscum album. Next base: position 741,614,435 of record OY728150.1, on the reverse strand, counting down.
CAATTTTTTAGAAATGGCGCCTAGTGGAAGGAATGGAAATCATATCAATGCACGCACTCTGTGTAGGTATTTCCCTCATGCTCAAGATAATTATTGTGGATCTGGAGATACAACTGGTGATGATCAACTTATTACCATACTGGGACAACTCACTCAGGTTATGAATAATAACCTTACTTTTATGGAGCACCCTGATCCGCAACGTGGAGGATCAATGTTAGACCGCTTCATGAGGCAACAACCACCAACATTTAATTTGGGTAAAAATCCATTAGTAGCTACGAAATTTATAAACTCCTTAGAGAAAATATTCCACGCCTTGGGGAGTAGCGAAAGGGAGAAGGCTACCATGGCAGTTTACCGCCTCACTCGAGATGCCGATCAATGGTGGTCATTGATTCAAAATACAAAGGAAGATGAAGAAGTATCGAGTATGGAATGGAGGGAGTTCAAAGAGCTTTTCTTAGTAAAATACTTTCCATGTGACCATCGAGCAGATATGGAAAGGCAGTTTCTGAGTCTGAGACAAAAGGAGGATGAGAATGTCGCAATGTATGAGGCCAACTTTACAAGGTTAGAGAGGTATTCGGCAGATTATATACGTAACCCAAGAAGTAAGATTGATCGTTTATTTGATGGGTTAAAACCATTTCTCCGTCGAGCATTAGCCTCACAAACCTTCTTATCATACAAATATATTTTCTCATGTGCTATCAAGATGGAAAAGGAACTATCTAATTCTCATGACTTTAAAGAAAAGCAAGAAAAGAAGAGAATGGTGGAACAAGAGATGGATAAAAGGAAAAATGGAAAGAAGGATTTTCCATTATGTGATAATTGTGGGAAGAATCACCCCGGAGCTTGCCTAAAAGGAATGGGAGTTTGTTATAAATGTGGAGAAAAAGGTCACCAGGCGCGTGATTGCAAGCGAAAGAAAGAGGCTATCAATGTTGACTGCTACAATTGTAGAGAAATGGGGCATTATGCAAATGAATGTCCTAAGCGTCAGGGAAACTTACCTCAGAAACGACCAAGGGATCAAGGCCAATCTTATGTTGTGACTACAGTTGAAGCGGAATAATTAATGTATTGGTGCTTTTGGACTCATGGACTATATTCTGGTTATTAGAATAATGTGATATATATATAAGGATTGTACTGCAGTACATGTTGTTTTCATTATGTATTTAATATGATGGAGGTAATCATATTTTTAGTATGTGACAGTAAGAAAAACATTACATTGTTTGGGGAATCTGAGGTTACAATTGATTTTGGAATTTAGAGACCTTTTAGAGAATGTCTGGACGGAGGTATTTTGGATAACTATAAAGGTTGGGATGGATTATGTTGATCTTTGGATAGTATTGTTTAAGGTAAAAACATTTCTGAAGATTATTTTTGGAATACTATAATACTATAGTTTTAGGAAAAGGACAACCTACAGGGTGGGGCATAACCTGTCGCTTCGGACAAAGCTTCAAAAATTGAACCCACAACCATATTGCGACAGGCCTTTATGACCTACCACTAGCATACAGGAAGTCCCTGGTTATTAAAAAATAGTTTTCGTAATCTAAATGGTTTGTGTTAATATTTTGAACCTTGTACGATTAGGATAAATATAATATTTTTGAGTTCTATTATCTTTTTGAGTGAAAGATGAGTTTGTGGTAGAAATTATTTGAAGGTTGATACTCTACTTGTCAAGCATAGATATATATATATACCTATATCTTATTCTATGAATAAATTTATTCTTAAACTTTAGTAATGTGATATTGAAACAAAAAAATGTTTTATCATAATACCTTATGTCTTGTTGAACTGATGATATTTTAAATCAACATAGATTGAACGCTTTGAGGCCCTCAATTTGACACTTGTTTGTGATTGATGACCTCAATCAATCCCTAAAAATATTTACGTTTTTCCTCCAATTATATGTCTCTAATTTCCACTAATGTTCTCCTAATCAAGATCTTAATTGGGTGGTGACTTTTTCATTTCTCTTTCCCTCTTATTAAGGCTAAATTTTATTAACATTATTTCTGATGTGGGTTTTCCACAAAGGTATTTTCTATTTTCAACATTTTATTTTCAAAGAAAATTTTAAAATTGCGAGGACGCAATTTATTGAAGGAAGGGAGAATGTAACACCCCGAGCTTCCACGATATGTTTCTCTTTCAATAATGCAATAGTTTGAGTTGTACGCAAGATCGAGATTCTAACACACCGCAACTAATCAAAATATCCATTATGAATAGTAATACCCATTTTTAAGATTATAGAAATGTTATATTTTAAAATGGACTTCATTTTTGTATTCGTAATATCGAAATTATCCTATGTTAAAGTTTTTGTAATTTTCTGAGAACTTCCATTTTTTATGAATAGTGATAAATATTTAAAAACAACTTTATTAATCAAAATAATTTATAGTGATAAATTATACTATTGAGTGGTTTTAGAGTATAATTAGAATATATTTTTACCATTTTATCCAATGGTGGTCATTATAATTAATTTCACTTTGAAATTGGACATAAACAATTGTCAATCTTTTGATATAAAATATTTCTTAAAAACACGCTATTTGTTGTGACAGTGGGAATTAATTATAAAATTAATTAATGCAACTTATATGTTTGGAATTTTGTAAAATAGACATCATTTTTGAAATCGGAATATCATATATAGCTTAGGGTGAATTTTTGGGATTTTTCTGAAAAACATTAATTTTTGATGAATAGTGAAACCATTAAGTGGTACTTATAAAAACTGATTTTTCGTTTAAATGAAATTTTACCACTTCTGTGTTTTGAATTTCAAAAATCCGACATACATGGTTTTCATTAAGAAGTAAAATGTGGTTCAATGAGATTAAAATAATTTTTGGTGAATAGTAACTTTTAAGTTCTTAATCGCGATTAGAGGAAATTAGTGTAGTTTAAGGTAAAAATAATGTTTTAATAATATGAGATGAGCTTGACCAATGTCCTACCCTCATTGGATGTTCCATGGCCGACCAAGAAAATCCATGGGTCAACTTGGGGACCCCATGGAGACACTTTAGTTGGAAAATGACATAAATACCTTTTATTTAATGTTAAAGTAAAAAATGACACAAACATGATATGTTTTACTAAAACAATTTTTACATGGGGTTATACAAGTCATATTTTTGACTATAAATAGTAATTGGAAATCTAAAAATATTTCCTACATTATAGTATTTTTTTATAATTTTTAGACATTAAATAAATTAGATCATGATGATGCAGTGATGACCTCATTATTTAACGATTTAAAAAAAATGAGAAGATAATGTAATATCCAAGGCATACACTTGTCCAAAGCCTATTGGATGAGTTTATTTCGAACCCTTATCACCTTTTCCTCGAATTATATAAGTTTGGGACCTCTAAAATCCGAAACTCATTTTATAATAAAGTGACATTCCTTTACATTCCAATAGTGCCCCTCCTCTCCACTTATAAAAGGCCCCCACCTCTACCACCTCATTCACACTTTCAAGCCAGTTGGATCGGCCAAACTCTGCCCAAATACTCTCCCAACTTCCCTCCCTTACTTCTAGAATCCTCACTTTGCGCAGAATTCTTCCCAAGGAAGCCTTTGGCTCAAATCAAAAGAGTTACCCGATTTTAAGGTAATGTCTTCTCTAATGTTGTTTAGTTTTATTTTGCTTCTCCAACCCCATAAAATCTTTTTATTACTTTATTTTGTAACAAATACAGTATACTCAATATACAAGGATGTTTTTTAAGAAGGATTGTAGCTACAATTACACACACCTACATCTAATGGTTAAAGGACATACTGTTTGTGTGGATGGCGAATTTCTGCCTCACGAAACGATGATTGTTCAACACTCATATAACACCTTCAATGGTGGCCATTAAGATGTCACTATATTTATATATTATATATAATATGTTTAAGTTTTACTTAAGCTTCTGTATTTTTCATTTATGGCATACCATTATGATTTCAATTATGGGTAAACGCGATATTTTCACTTTAGAAAGTGCGGACTACTGCCCCCTCAAAGTGATTTGAATCGTTAATACCATATGTGGGATGTATAAAGGATTGAGTAAATGGTATTATATGCTATATTATACTGGAATTATATTATAAATTTATATCATTATGATGTCATTCCATTAAATACGAAATAGAAATGAAAGTAGCGTTCATGCGTACGTACGGCTTACCGTCTCCATGAACGGTGCATTTCATTTCTTACCTCTAAATGTTACGTAATATTATGATTGAATGTATATACTGGATATATATGATATATATGATATATACATCATGAATATAATTCTGGATATAATGGATATTTCACCACATGAACAACTTGTAATTATAATAAGTTGATTGTTGACTCAAGTACCAAAGATCGACAAAACGACCGTTATTAACTTAAATAATTACATAATGTTCATAACATTGTAATAATTGATATAAAAAGGATAATGAAATTAAAAATGGTTCTTAATAAGGTATATATTAACTCTAGTTTATTATTTAGGAGGTTAAAGAATGGTTGAGTCAAGACAGGACGCAAGGTAAGGGAATTTCTTAACCCAATTTCCATTCTTTGGGTTAATCTCCTACTTTCAAATTATGTCATTATATTATTATGTAATATATTGTATTTGTACTTTATTTATGTGTAATTATAGTGAGTACACATAATATATCTATTTTATTTTAAAAATGATCTTTTTATGGGACTTCGTCTCAATATCCTTTCATTGAGGCATATTTGGTTTTATACACAACTTTCTTTTATACTGTGTATAAACCCCTTTGATTTTTACGTTTAGTCAAAAGGAATCATTTTTATACGAAGCGTTTTACTAAATGACAAAAAGGGAATGTTATTCTTTCCATACATATGCGATGACAAAAACTTCTCCGCCGCCGTGACCATGATTTGAGTTTCAGCTTCCTATACAATCCATCACTTTTTTTAAAGAAAAATAAATACAATGTTTTAACTTTCTTTTATTTTGGTATTGAAAATGGTTTTGAAAGCATTTTTATTATATAAATGTGTTGTATTAATATCTTGTGATTGAAATGTGGAAATTTTATGATTCCTTTATGCATGTTTTATGTGATACGATTAGGTTATGGTTTATGATATGTTTAAATCTATTCATATGAGGAATGAATTGGACTTAATAAGTGACGGGTGGAGCCCACTATAGCTCCTCGATGCATCGGCAGGTCTCATGAGACAAACTAGTGTCTTGGCACGAGGCTTTGAAAAAATGTTATTTGTGGTCTTGGCACGAGGCCTTGGCTATGTGGTTATGATAGTCTGGCATTATGCATTCCATCATTATTAAAGTGGTTATTGATATTTAATGTGAATATTCAACTAGTAGAATATCCATGTGAGCAATTAAATTGAACTATTTCATTTTACTTTTTCCATATTATGCTAAAGTTCAAGTTTAAAAGGCTTTTTTTTAGTTATACATTGCCTTAAATGTTAATGTTTGTTTATGAAAGCTTCCACTATATTGTTATCCTTACTGAGCATCTGAGCTCACCCCTTTCAATGTTTTAATATTTTCCAGGATGTGAAGAAGTATTTTATGAATGACCTGCAGGGATAGTGAGAAGAGGATATGAGTGTGGACTATGAAGTCTTTGTTATTAGTTTTTCACTTTATGATGTAATGTAAGACTTATTAATGTATCTAGTGTTTCCAAGGCTACTAAACTAATCGGTCTTTCGAGACTTGATCTTTTGTGATCATGCCAATGTTACGAAGTAATGCACCGACTCTGGGTAGCTGGGGTCGGGGCGTTACAACCTGCGGTTGTGCCTCCGTAGGCTTCAATCATTGGCCATCAGTCCATTGACCTCCTCCTCCATCACACGGGTTATGATGTAGCCTATTGCCATGCCCCTATTTCCAATACCATAGCTTCATTTCATGGTTATCTCCCACCTCCATAGTCCTACTCACACCATGGGTCACAACATTCGATGGCTATTCTACTAGGACATCATGGATCATTTCTCCATGATGAAGATAATATTTTCACATATATTATACTGTAATTTTAGGTTTATGCACCCACCATAGTGTTATTTAATTGGAAATTTTTATATATTTAGGTTTTGTTGTTATTTTGAGCCTAAATGCAAAGATGGTCTAATTCTGGATTTTTAACAGATTTCATTCATAGAGGTATTTTGGTCATTTCACAAATAATATATTTTCAAATTTTGTGATTATAATTTTTTTTTAACCCTTATTGTATTTCCATCATCTTTGTCTTCAAAACAAGGGAAAGGGTCATTCATCTTGATGGCCAAAAAATCAACTAATTTGACAATTTTTCTGGGTGGACTGCGTGGACACCACTATAGTAATGGAAACATAATTTGGCCTAAAATATTACAAATGATTATATTATTATTGAATATTAAATAGGACTCACAGACACATCCACACAATTAGTATCAAGCCGTTTGGAATCCGTTATGATGGACATTGAGTGATAGAGTTTTGAAGGAAGCTTCCAGGATGTTTCATCTACAAAAAGGGATGGACAAAAAAACATAACACCTTCCAGACGCGTCCAATGAATCTGAAATTTCGAGTGTGGACGAACAACACATTTATGAAAAATATAAATGAAAATTTCCACGCATTAAGTTTCCATGTAATGTGTCAAAAACGTGACAACTTTTTGAAGATGAAATCTTCCAATAAAAGAAGAGCAGCTCCTACCTCTAAATTACATTTCATTAATCACCACACCATCCATCACAAAGGGATTTGGATTGAGAGATCAAGAATATAGGAGTATTCCCAGATTTAATCAGTACATGAAGGGCTAACTCTAAGTGGTGGTGGGCAGTGGAGATCCGAAGACATTTTCCCTTTTGAGTTTCTGCTTTCATGCTAAAATATTTTATTATAAGGTATCCTGGAACTTGTTTGCATGATTAAAGGAGGGGTTTTTCTCTAGTGATTTCAATTTATTATGAATTATTATAGATTTATTATATTCTAGTGAATTTAATGTGGTTTTCCTAATGGTTTAAATTTCATTGGTGAGGGCTCGCCTTAGAGCACGATGAGTTCAACCTGTTTTCGTTACTTGGAGGTCATCAAGTAATCAGAACACTTTTGGTAGAAGATCGACACCCATGTTTGAGGTTTCAATATAGAATATAGATAACATATGTGTATACCTTTAGGTCTTAAGGTATAATTTGTATAATTTAATTAAAATATATTTGTCAATAATGATAATGTGAGTTCCAAACGATCAATGTTTGTCCACCGCTGCTACATTTAGCTTGTTTTTTCCAGTTCGATTTTATATGGTATTTTAATTGATAATTTAGATTTAATATTTCATTATGATTTAATTTTCATAATATAAATCCCCCATATATATTATATAAACTAGTTTTATATTATTTAAATTAAAAAGAGACAATTGGAAATACAATGCATATAAGCGGACTCCTTGTGATTGACCATAGGGTGTGCCACTATGGTGCATTCATAGGATAATAAGAAATTAATTGAATAGGTTAAAGCGATTGAAACCCCATCCATCAATTAGGAGCAATTTCCTAGAATGCCAACTTCTTGAACATAATATTTTTCAAAAAAAACTTAAAAAAAGATCTTTGTTGCATATCATTCATTTCATCAACCAATATTGATTTTTATGGAAATTGTTATAATTATTGGAATGTGGATAACTTTTATGGGGAGACAAGTAGGTAAGATTATTTAAATATATAAATGATTAAAAATACCCAAATATTGAAAAAAATACTCATCAATTGAAAGAAAATGCCTTGATAATTCAAGAGAATTGCAGAATGATGGAAAAAACAAGCAAGATGATATTATCGCTGGCCAGCTAGGTTGAAGATGTTAATGTTTTATGGTTGGAATGACAAAAAACACATGCAGAGGAGAATGAAATACTTTTTCCACCTAAATTTAATGAATATGTTGATGAGGTTGAAGAAAAATTTGTGGACCCAGTTCCTTCGCCAACAAATGAGTTCCCAACTGCCTTGTTTGAGGAAATGAGTTCTAAAGCTGAAATTTCTGAGGGAGTTTTAAATTATGAGAATTCATTTCATTCAAATTTCTTTAATTCAGAAATTCAATTTAATATCACTTATTCTGAATTTGTAGATTCATAACAACTACTATAGGCTCTGGATGAAGAAGAAGAGGAAGGTCCTCATGTTGAGGAGAGAATGGAGGTTCCTATTGAGTTGTATATTGGTGCAAACAAGTATGATGGAACTAAAGAAGAAATTCATGATGAGAAATTTTATGAACCTGAAACATAAGAGAAGACACATCCTCTTCTTCTTCTTTCAACACCGGTGGACACAACTCCTCCATATGACCAAAACAGGGAACACCCCTACATCATTTTCCCTCCACCTCTACAACTCAAATTCTTTATTTCATATCTTTTAGGGTTTGGGGATATTTTTCATTTATATGGGGGATATCACTTATGGGATCCAATGATGGATGTTTGGTGTAATACTTTTTGGTGGTTTCTAAGCAAGAAACCCCATCCACCTTCATATTAGTGTTAACCTGCTGCAACTTCTTGACTAGGGGTAGTAAATACCTAGCACATGCTTTTGGTGTCAAACCAAGCATTATCCCTCCTCTTACCATATTATATTTATTTTTATTTATTTTTTTGATACATTTCTTTATTTATTTCCTTTTAGGATGAAGTGGTGTCAATTAGGATCTTAACTCAATGGTGCTTCTAAAAAAATAATGTCAGGTTTTTTCTTTCCTTCTATATGGATTTCGTTCCCTTATTTATATTTTTTTCGAAGTTAAAATGAAGGGTAGTGAAATTTATGTGTAGGGGGAGTGTCAAACTCCTTAGTTGTTTTTGTGTGCTTTCATTTTTTTCATTTTTTATGAACCTTGAGCTTTAATGATAATTCTGATCGAATTTCACACAATTATTTATTTTCATAAAATTGAAATGATTTTTGACAAAAAATGAATTTAAATGATTGATGATGTGAATTTTTTTCCTTGAATTGGATTTTCAATATTTTTTATGAGTTTGAACAATTTTTTAAATCGATGTCCATGAAACACTAACTCAAAATATTATTCCCGTCTTGTGAGGTATTCTAAACCACTTTGACCAATTCTTAGGAAGCATGGATTTTGTATGAGTACCAGAATTTGTGAATTCTCTATTTTAAAGCCTTGGATTTCATTGAATGTTTTTAATATGATCGAGTAACTACTTTGGCTAGCCACATATTATTCAGAGACCTACCTTTACATCTATCCATAGTTATCCCTTAGATTCCATGAATTTATTTATATGTTTATGCCACATTACAAGCTAATTATCCTTACCTACCCATTCTCTTGGTGTTATTTCATGGATATTTCATGTTTGAGTTTGGGGGAAGGGCCTTTCGTGTGCATTCATTGGGATGTGTTTCATTGATGGTTGTTGTGATGTATACATCAAAAATTTGGGCAATGAAATAATTTGGAATGATTCATAATTTCATTATGCTTCATTTTTTTCATTTAGTTCTCCTTAAATAACAGAAAATATGAACTGTGCCTTTCTAGAGCTTAAAAAAACATAAAAACGGAATATAATGTTGTGCCTTTCTGGAGCATTAAAAAAAATATGAAGAACATGGATCATATAATACCTTTAAATAATTGATTGGTTCATGTAACATGTAATATAAATGGGTTTGGTGATTTGTTTCACATTCTCAAGCTGGATTGAGTGAGGAATTGTCTGTGTTATCAGTTGATTATTCATGCATTTTACCTAAGAGTCAAACCTTCTCTTTCTAGCGTTGAACTTTTAAATCATGTACCCACCAACCCCAATACATAGAGTAATTTGATCCTTTTATGAAATCCCTAATTATTGAATTCATTTTTATGTTTCATTCTATGGAGAAATTAGAATAGTCATAAGACTATGGTGATACTTGAAACTTTCAAGTATGAGCATAACTCCTGAATTAATTTATCTTGAGTGATGTGTGACATAAAATTCAATGCGAGGTAGCCTGTGATTGAGACATGGATGAATTTATGAGGTTGAAAAAAATTTAAATTTTTGGAATGAAAATTAAAGGAAATTGTTTTTCATAGAGGAGACATGATGAATTTTTATTTTGAAAAGATCAGGATGTTTTCTCATTTTTGATTGTTCTGTGAATTTTGATTCGAATATATGATAATTTCTCATGAGTGAAATGCTTATGTGTGGGGGATTGATAAAGCTAATATTTTGACATATTTTATACTATAATATATGTTTTATTAACCCAACATTGTGTTATTTAATTTTAAATTGTTATATATTTAGGTTTTGTTGTCATTTTGTGCCTAAATGCAAAAATGGTCTAATTCTCGATTTTTAACAGATTTGTGTCATAGGGGTATTTTGGTAATTTGTAAAAAAATATATTACCAAATTTTGTGATTCTAATTTTTTTGAACTCTTATTTTATTTCCATAATAATTTTTTTCTGGAACAGGGAAATATTCATTCATCTTAATGCCCAAACAAATCAACTAATTTGACAGTTTTTCTGGGCGGACTGTGTGGACTCCACCACAGTAATGGAAACATACATCGTCCTAAAATATTGAAAATTATTAGATTCCACTTTATTATTAAATAGGACTCCCAGAAGCGTCCAAAAAATTAATTTCAAGGCGTTTGGAATGCTTTATGATGGTCGTTGTGTGATACAGTTTTGAAGGAAGCATCATCTTGGGAAAGCGATGGACAATAACAAAATCATAAATACTTAAAAACACATCCTATGAATCTGATATTTCGAGGGTCGATGAGAAACACATTTATGAACAATATTTATAAAGAGTTTCATGCTTGATTCGACTAATTAGTGGGTAGAAAACTCAACAAGATTTTGAAGATGAAATCTGCCTATAAAAGGAGAGCAGCTCCTACATCTAAATCACATTCCATTCATAACCACACCATTAATCAAAAAGGGTGTTGGATTAAAAGGGAAATGGGATAGGGGTATTCCATGATTTAATCAATCCATGAAGGTCTAACTCCATGTGGTTGTGGGCAGTAGTGATCGGAATACATTTCACCTTTTGAGTTTGTCCTTTCATTGTACAATATTTTATTTTAAACTATCCTTGAACTTGTTTTCATGAATAAAGGAGGTATTTTTCTCTCAGGTTTTAAATTTATTATAAATTATTCTATATTGATTATTTTATAATTAATTTAAAGTGGTTTTCCTCATGGTTTCAATTTCATTGGCGAGGTTTCACCTTTGAGCACGATGAGTTCAACCAGTTTTCGTTACTCCGAGGTCTTCGGGTAATCAGAAAACTTTCAGTAGAAGATCGACACCCATGTATGAGGTTTATATATTGAAAATAAATAATTTAGGTGTATTACTTGTGGTCTTAATTTATACATTATATTTTTATTAATATATACTCGTATACAATGATAAAGGGAGTGTCAACCGATCATAGTTTGTCTACCGCTGCTACATTTAGCTTGTTCTTTCCAGCTCGATTTTATTTTGTATTTTAATTGCTAATGTTGATTTAATATTTAATTTTTATTTCATTTACATAATTAAAATCCCCAATATATATTATATAAACTATTTGTAAATTAGTTAAATTTAAAAGTGACAATTGAAAATACAGTGCGTATAAGCGGCCTCCTCGTGATCGACCCTGGGGTTTGCCAATATGGTGCATTCATAGGATAATATGAAATTAATTGTATAGGGTAAAGTGACTGAAATCCATTCCATCACTCCACATAGAATGAGAAACTAATTTGCAGTGGTAGGAGGTATGACATAAGAATACACCAAATGGAGGGATTTGGGCATTTTTATGTCAGACATGATCTTTCCATGATGGAATTGAAGAATATAGGGACAAAAATTAAATAAATTCAATAATAGATATAATTCCCAATAAATGACCATAAATCAATAACCAATACCACAAATATACACCCAATACATGAATCAATCCATTCATTTATTTTTTTATGTTCGTAAAAGGAATTCATGAATATTGAAGGAAATCAAATGAAAACACCCCCTACCTTGGATCATATCATAAAGTATTGTGGATTTGTTTTTTTACAATCAATTGAATAACACTCTCAATTCATGTATAAATTGTCAATCTTCTATTTAGAGGATAACCATTAGTCTTCTCTCATGATATCTCAAGGAATTTTAGGGTTGTTAATTGTAACTCATGATCACTACCTCTATTTTTAATAAATATAAAATAAAGATGTGATACTATGAAACACCCATTTAAATATTATTAATGTATATTTTAATGAAGTTCACATCCAAAAAATAAATTTCAACCTCGACACTCTCCAATAGAGGTTAGGCACCTCTTAAGGTAAATATTATGTTCAGGATGCAATGATGCACTCATATAATTGATCTAGGAACCCATTAAAAAGTTAATTAAATTAACAATTAAACAGTTAGTGTTTTTAATTTAAAAACAGATCATTATTCAGTGATTCATTCTAGTCACACTGGGTCTCAGAATGCTAATCCATCTCTAGTATTGGTTTCAATATTTTCCCAATTAATTTATTAAAATTAATTGGGGAAAAATCTAAGTCATTATAATACTCACACTCTAATTTAGATAAACATATCTCTACACTCTTAAAATTATTTATATTCGAAAGATCATGTGATAATTTCTATTTTTTTAATTACCCCATGAGAACAGTTAACAATCTATATATATGAAAGTATTTAAAATGATGAAGTTTGTTGTTATTTAATGAGTCTTCACATTTATTTTTGGGACTAATTATTGTGACAATTGTGAGAAATTATATTTTTATAAAACATAGAATAATATATGTTCCCTTAAGGTTCATAGATATAGGGTCAATGAAGGTTCTTTTTTTCATGAATCAAAAAATATTATGTCTTGTACTTTCAGTCTGTATGATATATACTATTTTTAATATGATTAATGAAAAAATTAATAGACTCATATGTTAATTATTACTAGTAATTGTGTTTATAAAATTTACACATGAGTGGCTATTTCTATTTTAAAATGACTAATAAATTTAGAGAATGTGGGTTACATAATATAGTATATAAAAAACCAATTAATGTTTTTTCATTATTTACTGGCTTATATAAGATGAGTAAATGATTGATTATGTAAATTTTTTTCATGGTACATATTTGTAATATTCAAATCAGTTCATATAATAGGGCTGAGATGATGTTAAATTCCAACTCCTCTAAATATAATTATACATATTATAATGGTAATATATTATTGGTTACACATAGACAACCCCACGTCATAGGTAGTAAAATGAATATGTTACCTATTACAATCTATAATGTTCCCATTTTCAAATGAGTGCATTATTAGAAGGAGGTCCCCATGATATTAATAACCTTGTAAAAAGAATCAGGTGAATATGGAGGTAGTTGTATTGGGTAATTCCCTATATTCATTTAATTTGGGAAAAATATTGTCAGAATGTTTTTCATGGAAACCTATTTTTTATTTTTAGCTAACATCAATGAATGGGGTTCATATATATTATTTATTTAGTAATATAATTTGATTATTATAAGTGAAATAGTTTTTCATAATGGAATAAAATTTGAATATATGCACGAACCAATATGTAATATTTGTCTCATGTCATGTCTAGTTCTTTGAGATGGGTGAATGTGATTTTAGTTAGTTGAATGAGGGGAGTGTGTCCCATAAATGTGGATTAGTCATGATTACAATCATAAATATGTAGTAACTATGTTTTTATGATTGTAGGGTATGTGTTTGATCTTATATTGGGAGCCTACGTGATGTTTTTTGAATTATAATCATCTATGAACTGTGTGAAGTTCTAAAAAAATGTACACTTGGTTTTATGACATTAAAACATAGTCAATTAGGATCACCACTAAAAAATTATATATTACATGATTCATGAAAAATAAAATATGAAATATTTTCTATTAGGAATGTTCTAACAATAAATGGATTCAAATTATATTTATTTCAATTAAAATCCCCTATATACTGATATGGAAATCTCATGAGGAGATAAAATGAAGGTATTCCCCTTATTATTTATTACAAAATGTTTTAAGATGCTACCAAAATTTATCATCTCCCAGAAGGGAGTTATTACATGTATTTATATATTAATTTTGTTTTTGGGACCTAAGTAACCTATTATAACTACCTTAAGAATTTAGTGCCTTGAGAAATAGTAGATGATGCTTAAATACATAATGAATAAGATAAATTACATGTGTACAATGTGCAAGACAAAATGCTAGAGACTGGGCTATAAATATAAACATATTGAATAAGGAAAACTAAATATTTTCATTGAATTTGAAATGTACATTGTGCTACATATAGGGATTATTATAGGTGTTCCTAAGTATTCATTATTCATTCCACAATTCTACAATTAAATTGGGTGATTTGAAATAATGCCCTATACCAATTTTTATAAACCATAACATTCCACAATCTAAATTAGATCTTATGTTGATTACTATGGTGTAATTATACAGAATACATTAATAGGGTATTAATTTCTCCAAGATATAATGTTTTGTAGGGGAATATATGCCTTCAAAAATGGAAGCACATGAATGTGAATTTATGTTTGTGAAACATTGTCCCCAGTTTAATCATATTTACTGATTTGGGAAGGTGGGAATCGATGTTAATGGCCATAAATTGTGAGTGGAAAACCCTTTTAAACAAAAAAGATGACATATACTAATCATATAGATAAATTCATATCGTTTATCCCATTGCAATATTTCTAATTTTTTAGTCCGCATAAAACATGATTTTTATAATTGGAACATAATACTATGTTTGAGGGACACTATAATAGAAATTGGTGGTGTGATCCTAAGATCATCCAATATATAACGATAACATGGGAATATGTGAATGGACAAGTGATAATACCTACCTGACCATTAGAGAGAGAAAGAATTGTGAAAATATACAGATCAAATAATTTTGACCTGTATTTAATTTAAAGAATGGTTAATGCATACATCATGAAAAAAACTTTTAACATTTTATATTTTAATAATATTAATAAAAACAATATAAAATCACATAATGAACCTGTTAGGGTATTCAAATGCTATTATTGAATGAGTTGTTATTGTATAGATCAATTATTTGGTTATTCATACTGTGAAAGTAAAATTATGGCCATGTGGTTAGTATTTATCTTATATTACAAAAATAATATGAACACATCCAAAAATGTATTCATTTTTAAAATTTCACATATTATATACCCATGGTAACTTTAACATCATTCACATCCCCCATCGATGACAATTATTCAAGATTAACATTTTTGTGGTTACATCCCCATCAAAGTATTAAATATATCATTATGAGTCAAAAACATACATGATCCTCTTATTTATATTTACTACATTATATAGAACTGAAATGTTACATCGGGTAAATATTATTTTTTATTTAAGATATAAATTCAATTTTCATTCTCTATATACCACTTGGTAGTCATCGACCAACTCTATAGATGACATATCAATTTTTATTTATGGATCGAAGGTGGTCCCAATAAAAAAGGACGTGAAAATTAAGGGTTTTATAACCATGAAAAAAATTCAAATATCAACTAAACAAGGAAGAAAAATATATGGTTTTATTATTTTCAAAGAAGTATATATATATATAAATTCAGCATCATACATGGGATATTGGGGTGCTGATTTTTCAAAATTCAAAATTATGAAAAGTACAGTTGTGTTTATGTCCAAAAACCCCAAATGGAATAATCATAATAATAACTACATAAATATAATTGATACATGTATATAAATATTAAAAACACAAAATTTCAAAATATTTGATTCACTTGGTGGAAACCTGATAAATAAACCTAGCATCCATATGAAATTATTTCCCACTTATATATATCTATGATTGATTTTCTATATAAATTCCAAATACATAAGATATCGATTAAATGTAACATAACATAATGTATGGTTTGATTTCCTTTGATCATATAGTCTGCAATTAATATATGTGTAATGGGAATGCAATAAATATACCATCATCATAGTCCAATGTTATATATTATGGATATGATTTGTTGAATGAACAGAAATAATTGAAATTAAAAAATTCTTTCTTTAGGGATGAATTGATTCTCAGTAGGTTTCAAAAACCATGAAATTACATCTTTGTGAATGTTTTTTGGATCATTTGAACCATCATAGTGGAGGAACATAAAGGAAATATTTTTTCCAATTAGTGGTATATAAGGTGATTATGAATTTAAATTTTCAATGTCCCGAAATAGGTCTCATTAATCTTTTTAGTAGTTTTTTAACCCTATACTTTCCCTAAGATGTGAATGATAATGTCATAGTGTAAAAGGGGATGTATTTTTATTCATTTAATAAATTAATGATATTAAGGCGAAAATAATTGTACCTTATTAACAAAAAAATAAATAAAATATTTCTAAATTTATTAAAGTAACACATTTAGATTGTAGGGTATCAACTTTTACCATGGACACCCTTTCTAGGTTTTTAACATGATGAGTATCATGTTTTTTATATTATTAGTTTAATGTATTACAAGTCAAAAACATGATAATGGTGAATATGGTCAAGCAAAAATGATCCAAATAATTATACTTCTTAATGACATATAACATTGACCAAAAATATGTATTAAACTGCATTTTTGAATAAATGTAAATATAATTTGACTGGATTGGTTGATATGATTTTATTTGCAATCTATAAGAAAAGTGAATGAGGATTTTAATTATATAGATCATAACAATATGATATGTGTGAAAAAAAACGGGGGATTCGATGGTAATAATTAATTCAAATATTCTAGGATATATAGTAGAGTTGAAAAAATAATGACATGAATTTTTTTAACTAAAAAAAATGAATATGAATAAATATGAAAAACGTCTTAATAAATTCGATTGATATCCCCACTATCATAATATAAACCATGTAAACTATAGGTTACTGCTAACCAAATTATAATAATGTGTTTCTCCATAATTTTTCTAAAGTTACTTAATGATTGGTTATCTTTTCACATCAATGAAAACATGTCATGGGTTTGATGTATTCTTCTCATATATTTTCTGTATTTTATTTCAAGAAATGGCTGATTTAATATGGAATCAATTGTACCTCATACCAGTAATTTGTTAATAATTTTGGTTATATAGATACTCAATATAGAAATTATATCATGTGTACTATCCTTATGCCACAAAAATTATTGTGGGATGGTTATTAAAAACATCTCTATATTTCTTTTAAATATGGTAACTTGGTCATGACTCATCAATCTCATAAATAATTCAGATGTTCAAGACTACCCTATAATAATAACATATTTTTAATCTAATTTCATTGTTTGTTAATGGATAAACCCTTTTTAATCAAGGGTACACATTTCATCACATTAAAATTGAAGATAAATAGAATTATATTGTAATAATTTCTCTTAGTTGAGGATATTTATAGATATTAAATTACATTGTATTTATAAAATAAGACAGTGAACACCCAAAATATTTTTCTTATTCATTGACTAAGCATTCTGTTATCTAATGAATTGTTATATCATAACACAATAGTATTTTATGGAGATATAATGTTTTTTGACTCAACACAATATAAAATGTGTTATGAAATTCTATTTTAAAATTTTAATTTGTAATATATTTTGAATGATTTAACATAATTTTGGTAAAAAATTGTCAATAATTATGTTTCATCACAGCCCTTATTACTATGAAACTAATAGTCAGGCCAGTCTCTTCAATGCCTCAAATGTTCCACCGTATATTCTAGAGGCTTCCAAAAGGTAATCTGTGTCTAATGGTGGTATGTTGTGGAGACTATACAATAATAATCTGAGTTCTATAGTTGTATATCAAACATAAATCAACAGAACACGATGATCACATTATATATAATTGAAATAATTTAAGATAGTAAATATAATAATTCTATAACTATGGAAAACACCAAATAAAAACAATTATTCATGTCTTTGTGATTCTAAATAATCTAAGGTATGAACATATGACTAGAAATAAATTTTAGTACAACAATGTGTAATGAAATTGATTGAAGAAAAACGTCATATCAATAAGAATACTTAGCATTGGCCTAGACTTGTGCACATAACTCCCAAGTACAAGCATGAAAGCACTGATCAAGTACCTTGATTCTGAAATAAATGAGATCTACCTGGTACACTATTGTGTACGAGACATGAGTAGGTGTGAGATATTAATAGTATTACACCAAAAAATTATTATAAATCATATTCCATCATGTAAATATGAAATCTGGTTGTTTTCCAATACTAAAGATAAAGATATTAAGAAAAATATAAACCGGCCACCTCAACTTCTTATAAGAAAGCTGAAAAAACATACCATCATTAGACTAAGACTTAATATCTCTAAAAATATATGAACTCACACATTAGTGATATGGTTATAGATAAAATAATTTTTTCATAAATATGTATCGTAAGATGGACATATGAAAATAATGTTATTTGGATTGGATGATGCATCACTGGTTTATAGCTATAAAATATCAGTATTAAATATTTAACTAATCATTAGAACATAATAAGAGGTGCCTTGATCCCATATGAGGAGTCCCTAAAATAGAATCCCATGTATCAAACAATAGGAAATATAAAAAACCAATAACATAATAGTCCATCCATGAGTATTTGTAAATAGAAGCCCTTGTATCACTCTCCACATGGAATGAAATAAACCCTCTATTCAAATCCGATGTTTGGAAAATAGGGGACCAAGTATTAATCAAGGCTTGTGATTACCATCAACACCCTGAGCCCATCCAATGTGTATCCCCTTGGGAATCAATATCAATCATGAAGAGGTGTGGAAAATACATGATGAGCCTGCCCAGGGTATATCATGTTTCTATATTTGGGAATATACAAATCTGATATCCAATGTGCCTGACCTTCACAATCCATGAAAATAAACCCATATATCTCTCAATGAATGATATATAATCACCAACCTATGCTCACATATTAGAAATTATGTAATGTGGAATCTGAGTATCACTCAATTTTTTCATGGTTCATTAATTAAATTAAAATAAAAATAAAAATAGACATTCACTAATCCTGAAATAACCCATTTTAAGGTCACTATAGAGGGTAATTCCTATAAAAATGAGCTTTGATTATTCAAAATCCACTCTTTATTTTTATTAATATCAACAATTTAATAAATATATTACACAACGTGGACTAAAAATGGATGAAAAATCCATACAAGAAATATATTTTATAAATTCCATGACAAAAACCACGACACACACAATTCAAAAAAGTAATTTAATAAAATAAGTTGAAGATTTAACATAGGTGGGGGTCTGGTCACTAAGAATCAATATCTGAGGGTTCCAATATAACGACCAAGCCATAAACATTTCATAAAATAGTACATTCAAATAGAATTCAATTTTGTACATGACCAATGATAATTTTATTTTAGAGATTTGGAAATTTAGGATATAATTTATATATATAAAACCATATGTACACAATGTGGGCACTAATATAAAAAAATCCATTAATTTCATAATACAAAATATATTAATAGATAAAATGAAATCTCTTCATGATAAACCTTTAAAACAATCATCTTGGATTCTTTATTTCTCTTACAAATCCTCAATGCCAATGATATAATTTCAAAACTAGGGATGAACACCAAGAGATTAGTAATTGAAATAACATAAATAAACCATTAATCCATGAATACATATAAACATATGAAATAATTTTAATAAAGACACACATCTCAACCAAAATGTTGTGTGTACATACATTTTGAAAAAACAAGAGATTTAAATAAAACATAGAAAATATAAATGAGTTTTTTTGGTTACATGGGGAATTAATTAAATTATATTGAAAACATCTTAGCAAGATAATGATTTATAACTCTCACATATACTTATAAATTTAACCCTCACCACATCCTTATGAGGTAACCCTCATAGATTACATATATTATAACCATTTTAGCAATTCTTGGAAGATCCATTATATTAAACATCCTACATAAACCTACCCAATGCATTGGACAGATACATTGGTCCCACCATTCATCATAAAAAATCTATAAAAGCTAGAAAAAAACAATAAATCATGAACAAATGTATGAAAATAATATTCGTCTTTAGATCACTTATTTTAAAATAATTTATCGAAAATAAAAAAGAAATACCATTCCATATAATTGAGAATTTAATCATATAGATTAAAAATTAAAAAAAATATAGAATAGAGAAAAAAAGTTAATATTCTCAGGTTGTATATTTTACAAAGAAACATTATATTTTAAATATTGAAAATGATTCTTTAAAGTGTATTTTTAATTGAAAATTACCCTAATTATGGTTCATATTACTTCAAACATGTTCATTCCCCATATGGAATTATTCTCCTTGATATCCTCATTAATGAAATTGGTTATTTTATTTTTATGAGACCAAATTGTATTAGAAGTGGGTAAATAACAATGGAAGGGAATTCGTCTATCATTAAAAAAGATATAAGGCCTTGTACTAGTGGGGAGAAGAGGATGTTAGGGGTGATATTTATAGTGGGGGAGAGGGGTGTTTTGGGAATATTATATTCATCATATAGTAATTTTTGATCATTTCTATAAATATATGGATACATATAACTACATATATTAACCTAGTGAAAGATAATATGAAATTATAGGCTTGCATCATCCATAGGGAGTCCATGCCACAATAATTTTTGTATTTGTTAAACAACGTCAATTATTAAATTTCACTATTCCCAAAAATTAAACCATTTTAAACAAATAAATTAATTGTCATGAATTGTGTTATAATATTTAACCATTCACAAAATGCGTCCTAAAATTTTGGGGATCGTCACCGCTTTATTTATAATTCCTTAGAAGGTTCAATGTATAAATTGGAATGTATAATGTTATTATAAAAAACACAACTAACAAAATATGTTGGTGAAAAATTATTTGATAACCCATCAAACAGGCTCGAATAAAGTCTTCCTATGTTTTCATTTTTTACTTTTTTTGTCAATCTGATTTTTGTAGAAATGTTATCTAGATTTTAATTCAGTTCTCAACAAATTATTAAGGCCATTTGAAAAGTAATAAGTGAACCTTGGAACATATTTAGAAAAAAAATTCATAGGAACTGAATATATCTAGAAAATAAAATTTAGGAATAGTATATAATTATGGCCTTATTTTTGTTGAATATGAAGGAAATGTGAAGAGTTACTATGTAAATAAACAATAACCCAAATCACATTGTTACATTGAGATGTCATGGGTAGTACCACAATGAAATCCCTAGATAAATTTTCCTATTTCCATTATGATATTGGAAATGGAAGAATCATCACCATTTATAGTTATTTATATACTTTATCATGTTGAAAATTAAAAAAATTCATTTAAAAATTTTTAATATAACTTTTCATTTTGTCCCATTAGAACTACACTTGATGGTATCTGTACATCATAGTGGCCACATGATGAACTAAAAATAACGAACTATGAGCTTCACTTAACAATTACATCATTAGATAATAGTCACAAGAAACAAATAATTTGTTTCCAAATCTCATAACACAATATTTATCAATATTAAATTCAGGATGCATTTATTTCATAACAAATTATACATTTTTGATAACACCTTGTCTTCCATTTGGGATTTAAAAATTCGGTTTGAAAGGGTGGACTACACTCACACCTAAATGAAATTATAGTAATTTCATACACCAGCAACAACCATGAAAAAAAATTCAAATCATTAATCAGTGGACCATGTTCCAAACATAAAATGGTTAATGATGCATGATGTCACTGAATCATAGAATTATTTACATTGTGTGATTTTCTGAGATGGTAATTGAACATTCAATCATAATCCATTAAAAATTATATCATTCTTTTCTACCTCATATTCAACTCCTTCTGAGTAATGATATACCTAAAATAATTATGGTCTGTATGAATTTAACATTTGACAATATATAGTGATGTATCCAAATATTTAAAGAAAAAAATAGTTCATCTAATTCCAAATCATGTTTTGGATAATTTATCTCATGATGTTTTAGTTTTCATGAAGAATAAAAAATAAATTATCATTCTACATTATAACACAATAATGTACTTATAATTAATCATCTTTATAGATAAAAAAGCACAACTTTTTGGATGTTAGGGACATAAGCTTCGAATTTAAAAAAAAATTATTCATTTCATAAAAATAAACACCACATTCATCTATCCAAATACATTTATCCCCTTTTAATGTTAACTAATATAGAAAGGTAGATAACCATGAAATTTTATTAATGAAACAATGGTAATAACATTCTATTACAAGAAAAATAAAAATCACTTTAACATTTTTAGTTCTTGGTCATTCATCAACAACTTTTTGTTTTGTGGGATCAATTATTATGTAATAATTATTTATAATGTTAACATGATAATAAATATGTTGCAAAAAAATGATTCAATTTCTAAATTTACTGTATAAAATATATTTTTTAATTAGTTTTAAAAAATAAATACATATTTTCGATGATAATTATAAATTATTGAATAAATGATAATTTAATCAATTAAAAAACATCAATCACATCCAAATATCCATGGATGATTCGATTCATCAAGTCCATAAATACTGTATCGTGTTTTTAAAGACAAAGGGGATAACAAAATACAAATAACGACCAGATCTAATATGGAATTATATTTTTTGAATGTCACCATCCAACATCTTTAACAGATTCTAACCAGATGTCATGTCAATATTTGAAAAACACTAAGCTCCGTATGGCTAGTTAAATAGGTCAACGATATAATGAAATGAATATTTATTCATAATAGTAATTTTATTCAAATATATATAATTAATGAAAAGCCTTATAGAATGATATATATTTAAATATAAAAATTATATAACCCCATGGTGAAGTTCTATGTTGAATGAATCAGTTATTAAGAAACACCCACAACTTCTTTTTCAATAAAATAAATTACCATTGAGAAATTCAATAATGTGGTTTTGAATTTTTCATAGCATCATGAAAAAATTTAATGGTGATTTCAAGATCCCAATTAGGTATATTGTCGGGAAAATCATCTAAAAACATATATGTATTCATTTACCACTAGCACATCATAAATATGATCAATTACCTTTTTAACAAACTTGTCAAATAAATATTCATTTAAATATTTTAACCATTTATCAGCTTCTGGATATGTTATAAATTATATGGAATCACTCTTCTATCCAAAAAAACTATTTCTTAGCACCAACTTCGTTACCAGAGTAATCAATATTATAATTATAAACCCAAATCCAATTAATCCTTAAAATAACACTGAACTCTACTATGGGTAAAGTAATAAGTATTTCAAGTAATCTCATTCCATCGATAACAAATAAAAGATTCCAAAAATTACTTCTTTTCATTAATAATTCACTTGTGTATTTTAACCAAAGGTTCAAGATTCATTTCTTGAGGTGAAATTTTCAATTTAGAAGAATAATTCACTTAAATAAGGAAATGTGTATAGACTATAGCAATGAAGATAATATAAAAATTTTAGTAAATAAAAAATATATGTGATACCACTTCATTGGATGGCCTAACATCTGCTGATGTAGTTGCAAAAGATTTCACTGAATCATTCTTATTATAATTGTGATTCTTTGAATTATTAAAATATATTTTAGTTATGGTATCTAAAAAATTATTCATATCACCACATTTAAAACACTTTATAGTATTATTATAATTATTAATCATAAGACCATCTTCAGTTCAACCATGAGCCATATATCCCGATATACCACTTCAAAAACAATCCCTTGATTTGTTATGAAAATCCCCAGGGTTATTTTTACCACACTTTTCAATAACTAGAAATTTGATTTTCTTACATTCCGAATTGATTGATTGATTCTAAAAAATTTCATACATTCTATACATTTTCATTTCATTATTATCAATGTACACATGATCATCCCTGAACTGCATTTCTACCGTCATAGAACATCAGAAATTTTTCTCATAAATTTTGAATTTACTATAGGTCAAACCCCTTCAATATCTTGCAATATTTTTGAGTAAAAAATGGGTGATTTTATGATCAAACTCCCAAATATGATTTAATACTTAGCTTACCAATAGTGTGGATTTTTATTAAACCCAACCACTGAATATTCATTTTTTTGATTCAATTATATGAATTTATTTTCCAGTCATGGTCAAACCACAATAATTTTTTTAAGGAATATATTCTTAAATTCATCCCATTCAGTGGCATAAATCTCATATCAATCCATGATATTTTTGACCATTGACCACCACTGGCCAAATTCACCTTCAAAATGATAAATATAAAGACTAACATTTTGATAACTTGAACACACCAATAACTAAAATTTACCTTCAGGGTTTTAATTCTCCCTTTAGTATATATTGGGTCCCAAGATCCACTAAAATGTGGAGTTTCTTTCTTCATAAAATTTTACACTATCATAATATTCCATTTTGGTAACCCCATTTACTCAAATTCATGGATTCAATTTTGAGTAATATACAATATAAAATTATCCATTACAACCAAAAACAATTCACTTCCAATTATGACCATTTTTGGCTATATATTTGGAAAGATGTCATCTGCTTGGTTCCTCCCTTCTTCATCTTCCCTATTTCTTCTACAACAAAATAACCACTCTGAACAGACATATATTAGATATAGCGACATGGTATAATTAAATGACATGTCCTTTATATTTACAAAAAAGGTATAAATCATTTATTTTATTCTATTAACATCGTTATAATCCATAAATTAATATAAAGTGTTCACTGAAAAAACAATAAGGACCCATCTATAAAATTTTCATTAAATTTAAAATTCAAAAATAATTCAATTTATTATCTTCCCATGGGTCTTTTTGGATTTATTATTTTTTAAATTTAAAATATATTTCATACATATCAACACATAGGTATACAAAAAGGCTACTACCAAAATTATATACATATACTCCACACCACAAATATTATTATTAAAACATTAAATATTTTCATGAAAAATAATTACAACATTCATCATGGAATCAATTTTTCACTCAAATATCCTGAAACCCTATTATTTTTTTAATCTTGGTATGCTAAACAATCCTATATAAGGGACATAAAAGAAAGAAAACATTATTCCATTAATACATATAAAATGATGAAATCATTTTCACAAACACATAGTTCTCACACATAGAGTAACATATACTTTCATTATGAGAACATTATATTTCCATAATTCATTGAAAGTATAAATATACTATTTAGGTAACTTTTGGATTTCATTAATTAATAATGTAACAATAATGACAACCGTATGATTATTAACCATCTTGTATACCATAAGATTATTAAACATAGATACCTTATAATATAACTCTAAATGATACCTTATGGTGTAACCATCACGGTAACATGTGGACTAACAATTACATTAAAATTCTAATGTAAACATACCCAATGAATTGGAATAAGATATTGGTAAAATTGTTTATTAATAAAAATTATATTGAACTAGAAAATAATCATAAAACATGGACACATATATCATAAATATATTTTTTGAGGAAAATAACAAATATTAATATATTACTGTGAAAAAACAATAGAAATATTATTCTCTATTAATAAACATGTAATCCTGTTAGGAAAATATCAAAAAAATAAGGTATCATGAAAATGGGATAATCTGATAATTCTTTATAATATAAAAACAATATTTTTTTAAATTTTGAAAAATTATACATTAATGATTAGTTTGAAAATGTGTGACCCTTACCTTCAGTTCTCCTTATATCAAATGTATTTAAACCTTATGATGAATTAATCTCCCTGAGAACCTCCTTATTGAACTTGGTTTTGGAATTTTTTTCAGACCAGTAGGTTTTTGACAGGGTAAGTTGCATGAAAATATAAATGGGATGAAATTATACAATCTAAAAGGATTTGGTGGTGAGATGAGAAGAGGTAGTGACTGTCATATTTATAGGGGAGGAGACATGAGTTTTATTATTAGATTAAATAGATTTTTATTTTTCTCCATGATATTAATTGTTTGATAATTTTTAGTAAATATATTAGAATAATTAAGGATTTTTTGATATTATTCTGTTATATCATCCATTAGTCACCATGACTCAAAAACAAATGTATTTATTAAACACTATAAATTATCATATATTATTATTCACTTAAAAGTCAACTACTTTAAAAAAATGACACAAAATTACCCTATCCATTTATTGATGAGAAGAATACAAAATTGAACTCGATTTTATTATAATATTTTCTTAAAGATGAGATATTTAATTTTTTTATGAAAAAACCTAATTTATAAAAAAATTCTCTATTTTTGAATTATAACAAATTTTATGACACATTGATAAACTACATAAGTTATCAAAAAATTTCATATAATCAAAAGACAACAAAATAATAATTTTCCAATACAATTTATCGGATATTTTTATATTAATTATAAAATTATAAATAAATAGATTTTTTTTATTAAAATTAAATCACTTAATTTATCATTTAAAAACATTTATTTACTTCTTCCCTTAAAAATAAAGATAATATTTTAATTTAGAAGTTAAAGAGATTTTACTTATAAATGCATTGGGGAGGTTACTATTATATATGTATAGATTTATTAATCATTATGAATACTGCATAATTCATTATAAATTTATACTAGATTAATTAATTAATTTCTAGAATGGGAAAAATTGTTATATAAGTACATGGGTTGTTATTGTAGGATCAAAATAATGATGTAGATGCTCAATATACAAGAGGGGGGGTGAAGTATACACTTTAAAATTTTCTTTAAACAAGGGAAGATATAAGTTTAAAAAAGTTAAAACTATGAAAATTCACAACACTTATAACACCAACGAGAAACTAGGACAAAGTATGAAGTTACAAACTTCTAGTTCTATGAACATGCTTATATCTGGATTGTGATTCCGAAAAATAGGTTCCGGAAATATGGATCTGGAAATTTAAACTTAACCAATGTTTACAAAATGAGATTCTACCTTAAAGTGTATAGAATCTAAATGAATCAAAGTATAAGTGTATGGAAATATTAGAAGATTATATTTTCTTTACAATACACAATGCATCGGAATAAAAAGTAGTAAAACTAACAGTAACAAACAATAACTCTTTTAACCCAAATGGAAGGGTATCCGACACCTTGGATAATGGTCCCTTGATTTATACTTTCAAGATAGTATGTCTTACCCACACCAGGGTAAGCCCTCGATATGAAGATCAGAGTCTCTAGAATGCTATCCCCGCAAGCCCTCAACAATAAGGTAGTCGACACCTCTGTCTTCCTCAACAAGGAAGCCCTCAACTTCAAGGTGTTGAACCTCTATCTTCCTATCCCCAGATTCACTCAATTGTAATCACCAACAATCAGAGTCACACGAAGAATGTATGCCCAAGGAAATGTTTGAACAAGTTATTCAAACTTTCTACATCAATCTTGAGAGTTGATAAGATCCTCTCTCTCTAGAAATCACATCAACAGCATGAATTCACATATGTCAAAGATATGTATGGAGCTCGTTCAAATGAGCTCCTATATATAGGTGAAATTCCAACGGTCATCTCCCTCCTGCAATGGTCATATTTTTCTTAAAATTCGTTGTGAACTATACACGTGTCACTAAACCAACAGTTAATTAGAAACAGAATAGACGACATCGTTTTATAACAAAACATGTGTAATTGAATGAACGACATCGTTTTTTAATGAAATGAGTGTAATCATAAGGAAAAATGTAGTTTGGAATGTAAGAAAATAAAAGTTTGGAATGTAAGCAAATAAATGTTCGGAGTCTAACCAAAACTGAAATTCGGATACTACAATGAAGAGAAATACGGATTCTGTTTTATAGGAATTCATAACCTGAATACAGAGTCTGAATTTTTAATGAAATTCACAGACTGGTTTCATCAGGGTTCAGAATCTGAACTTACAGAAATCGGAGTCGAACTCATAATATTTTGGGGTCGAAATAGTAAAAGATCAGAGTCGAACTCATAAAAGTTTGGAGTTGAACTCATAAATGTTTGGAGTCGAACAAGTGACAGTTCGGAGTCGAACTAGTAAAAGATCAGAGTCAAAAATTGTTAGAGTTCATATCCGGAATTCATAATGGAACTATATGAGAGTTCATATCCGGAATTCGGAGTTAAACTATATGAGAGTTCGTATCCAGAATTCTAAGTAAAACTATATGAGAGTTTGTATCCCGAATTCAGAATGTAATTTCATTAGAGTTCGTATCAGTAATTCAGATTGTAACATCATTATAGTTCACATCTAGAATTCGGATCCTAAAACAAAATGCTTCATATCATAGCACTATATGATTCTGATGTTTTGGGTATGAATCCGATTTTTACACATAAGAATAATATTGATATGTATAAGAAAATGTAAGTTAGCGTAAAATTATTTAAGGAGGGAAATTTTTCTTATAGAAGTAAAACAATGATTTTCATAAGTAAAAGGTGTTTGTGATGTTCAAAACAAGATGGAATGGAAATTTCATAACGAAAACATTATTGACTCAACAATATCCCCCTTTTTGGAAAGCAAAAACATCCTTAAAAAAAGAATTTAAGGACATTGAAAATTTTCATTAGACCTTGAAATTAAAACTTATCTCCCTTTGTTCATGAATGATAGTGAATACAACAAACTCCCCCTTAGGAATTGAAACCATAATGATTTTATTCTGAATTTCTGGAGTGGAGTTTTTCATTATCATGGTAATGAAAAAAATCGTAATGAGAAACTCCCCCTTACATTAATGATATTTCACTTAGAAAGTTTTCCTTCATCATTTTAAATTTTTTCATTCTCCCGTTTTGAGTAACTCTTTTTCTTTCTCCCCGTTTTTGATTTTCAAAAAGAATTTATGGGAATGGAAAAAAATAAGGTATCTTAAAATTATTATATAACAACACCAGATACAACCAACCAAAATTTCATTAGAGTTGAAAAACAAATTACAAGAAAAGACAAATGAAACAAAAGATCATAGTGGGTTTATTTGTCTTCCTTTTCCTTTGGGATCAAATTCTTCATCAAGGATTTTAGTTTCTTTAAATCTATTTGATCCTCCTCAGCTTGCATCTCCAAGGCTTTTGTTATTTCATCTTGAGCATTCAAAGCTTCTTCCAGAGCCTTCGTGGCCTCTTCTTGCATCTTCAGTGACTCATCTTGCTTTTCCAGCATCACTTTAAACTCAATCCGAAAATCTATTTCCCCATTCCAGTTTTTTTAAAACGTGTTATGCTTCCCATTTAGGTCTCTGACCTGTTTATTCCAAGAACATTTCTCCATGATCTGCTCATCCTGATGATTATTAATCTTGTTATCCTTAGTTTCAAAGGCATCTTTTTGTTCATTTTAGAAATGATCAATGTAAGCCATGTCTTCTTCAATTTTCTTAGACCACACATTGATTTTGGTGCATGATTTCTTGTGTACATCATAATTGATAAAGAAATTTTTATGGTCAGCCTCAATCTTTATACACTTATCCATCACCATAGATAAGGATTCTGAATTCTGATTCAAACTATATTGCAACATCTGGCATCTTCAGTCTATATTGGGAAATATCGGAATGGTGTCCACCAACTTTTTCAAGGATTCATCAACAATGTCATGACCATGTGCTGATGACTCTAAATCAAATTATTTTCTTGTAGATTGTTCTTCTTTAATTTGTACCAGATTTATTTTAGAAGAACCATCAACTTATTTCTCCCTGAATATATCTTTTTTTGGGGTATCCATGAGCACTTGCTTACGTTTATCAGTTTATAGAATAAGTTGATCATCTAGAGATTCTTCCTCACTTTCAGATAATTTAACAATCTGGTCTTTATCTATATTCTCATTATGTGTTCTTTCTTTAAGAAAATTATTCTCATTGGATTCTTCCTCATCATAAAAAACATTTTCCTCCTCTTCCTCTTGCTTATCATAATTATTCTTACTTACTTTCTCAACTCCCATTCCCAGAGTGACAAATTTTACAGATTCGTCCATTTCCTAATAATCTTCTACTTGTTTGATCAAGTCATCAAGATCCTCACTTCCTTCTTCTATTTCTTCTTCTTCTACTACTTCTTCTTATACTTCTTTAGCTGTTGTTTCTTCTACTTCTTCATCAACTACTTTTCCTTTTGTCTTTATCGGAGTGAATTACTTCTTCCCAGGTGTTTCTGGTAGAGATTGAACATCACATTTTTCCAGAATGGGAATCTTCTCAGAATCTATTTCAGTTGCTTTCAAAAGAGTTTGAACAACCTCTATTTTAGACAATTTCTTCTCCATCTTCTATTATTTTTCTTGTTTTTCTAACTCAACAGTAGCTCTATATTTTAAGGCCCTAGCCTCAGTAGGGTCTAAACCGAATTGTGGATCCCCTTCATTTCTCTTCTCCTTGTCTTCTCTCCATTTAGCAGCCACCTAATCTGGATATTCTTTTTTCGGTTTGGGAGGTGCGGAATGGGTTTCCTTACCTTTGGAGTTTTTTCCTCAAAAACCACTTCCTTATGTTTTTTCTTCATGTAACCTCCTTCACTGGTTCAGTTTTCTCCTCATTTTCCAAAATGGTCTCAGCCACTTCTTCTAGTAAAGGATAGAATTCTCTGGATTCATCAAAAAACCCATCTTCTTCTTTTTTATAGTATCATGACTTACAAACATTATATTGCAATTTCATTTCATGGAAGTTAATGAAACTATGAATGAGTGAAGACATCTGATGATAAGTTTGGAAATTAGGGCCAGATACATAATAATCAAAGATTTCAGATTACCTTCTTTGACATTCATACCTCTTATCAAAACATGCCTCATCAGATTTATTATCTTTAGATTTTCCATGAAATCAAGGACGTAAATGCCACTCTTTTTTTAGATTATCCTTGTCAACCCTTCTTGATATGATAAAACCTTTTACCGATAGCTGTAGATTCCAATTTTCTGGGTGAGATGAGCAATCTTAGCAGTCGTAGCATCTTTAAGTCCAAGGAATTCGAATGTCTTCACCTTGTTTAAAATTCCTAGCTCATCTAGACGCTTATGTGAATAGAACTCAACTTCATATTCATACGTTAAACCCACAAATCTTACATCCTTGGTGTAAGATAATTTGAAATTATTCCTATATGACTTGAAAGAAAATAACTCTGTGACATCTTCCTCAAGGATGGAAACAGACTCATAGAACTCAATAAAAAACTCTGTATAAACCGGATCATGTTTCTCTGGCTTCGATAGGAAAACATCCTCCCAGCCATTCAATTTGATATTCTTATTTATAATAGAATTATACTTGTAGAAGCTCAGATTCACTAACCTCTCCCTGTAAATTAATCATTTTGAGATTGCTTTGGAGGTAGAAATATCTTGATATGTTGCTTCAACAGACAATCAGAATGGAGAGTTATGAAGGATTCAGAACAAGCTTCAAAAAGATTGAAACGGTCCTTAAGAAGAGATTCAGGGATTCGAGAAGTGAGAACTTTGAGAAACCAATATGGGAAGACCTTCAGGGGTCCCCTTTATATAGGCGTTGAGACGAAGGTTCAGTTTCCACATTTGGTCGAACAGTTGAGATACATTGAGATTTGATCTGGCAGTTGAGATACAAGCTGCACTGAAAACTTGACTCCGATCATTTGAGGTTTTAAGAAAAACATTCAGATTTAAGAAAACTAGAATCCGAAAAATTTTAAAACACATAAGAGAATACCTGTAAGAAAAATATGATTAAAAATACTTAACTTAAGAAATCATAACTTTTGAATTATCCAGGATGTTTGTTCGTAATAGGTAATATTCTTCTTGAAGAAAAATTAGATTACGAAAAAACTAACTACAAAAAATAACTTCCTATGAAAAATATGTGTACAAAAATTTTCATTACAAAAATTCTCATTACGAAAATTCTCAGTACGAAAATTTCATTATGAAAGAGTACCAAAATTTCGTTAAGAAAATTTCAGTTCTGGAAATTTCCATTATGAAAATTTTAGTTCCAGAAATTTCCATTACGAAAATTTCAGTTCCATAAATTTTCATTACCAAAATTTTAGTTGGTGAAATTTTGAAAAACTGTTTACGAAAAATAATTTTTGTTGTGAAAGTCTGAAATAAAAAATAACTAACTAAAAAATTTTTATTACAAAAGCATGGGAAAAATTTTCTATGAAAAAGTTAATTATGCTAACATGCAAATGTACTCCCCCTATGAAAACGAGTTTATTACTATACAGATAATTGTTCATCAAGAATTTAATGAATAAGGATTACATTATGGTTATCATTCCTAACTTCTGTTTAATGTATTCAAATCTATCAGAAGGTACAGATTTTATGAAAATGTCAGCAAGTTGATATTGTGTTCCAATAAACTAAAGAATGATATCTCTTTTAAGTGTGTGATCCCATAGAAATTGATAGATAATATCTATGTGCTATGCATGAGAGTGATGTGCATAGTTTTTACTATGAGAAATGGAACTAGTGTTATCACAAAAAATATGAGTCTTAGTAAAACTGAAGCCATAATCTGTGAGTGTGTGTTTCATCCACAACACTTGAGCACAAAAACATCCAGCTGCTACATATTCGGCTTTCGTAGTGGAGAGTGCTACAGAATGTTGCTTTTTTTCATGAACAAGAAACTAACAAATCTCCTAATAAATGACAAGTTCTGTATGTACATGTCTTATCCATTCTACATCCACCAAAGAAAGAATCCGAAAAGATTTTTAAAACAAAATCATTTCCAGAAGTATAAAAGAGCCTAAATCGATTGTTCCTTTTAAGTAGAAAAAAAAAATCTTTTCACTGCCTTTAAATAAGATTCTATAGGATTAGATTGATATATTTCACATAAACATACTGAAAACATAATGTCTTCTTGACTAGCTATCAAGTAAAGTAGGCTTCCTATCATACCTCTAAAAGTTGTTTGATCTACTGGTTTCTCAGCTTCATCAAGATCAATTGTGTTTGAGGTACCAATAGGAGTAATTATACTCTTAGTGTTGTCATAACCATACATTTTATGACGATTTTTAACATACATATGTTGCGAGATGTAGATTCCTTCTGGTTTTTGAAAATTTGAAAACCAAGGAAAAATCTAAACTCACCCATCATACTCATTTGGAACTCAGATTTTATTAAACTTGCAAAATAATCAGTTAAAGATTTTTGAATTTAACCATATTTAATGTCATCAACATAAATTCAAACAATAAAAACATTTTTCTTATCTTTCTTTAAAAAAGGGTTGGATTTGTATTTCGCTTAACATAGTTAATTTGATGTAAAAATCACGTAATTCAATCATATCGAGCTCGTGGGGATTGTTTATGACCATACAAAGCTTTGGTAGGTCTAAAAACATTATTAGGAAGTTTTGTATGTTCAAAGCCAGGAGGTTGTTCAACAAAAACATCCTCTTGAACAAAAACACTAAGAAAAGTACATTTCACAACCATTTGAAAAATATTACAATTAAAGAATTCTGCGAAGGCAAGTAAGATACCAATAGATTCAAGTCTAGCTACTGGAGCATAGGATTCATCATAGTTTATTCCCCCTTGTTGATTATAGCCTTTAGCAACAAGTCTAACTTTATTTCAAATGATGACTCCATTTTCATCACACATGTTTCAAAATACCCATTTTAGTCCAATAACAAAATTTTCCTTAGGTATTTCAACCATGTTCCAGACATTATTCCTTTAAAATTCATTTATCTCATAATTCGTGGCTTTGATCCGATCATCATCACCTAAAGCTTTATCAGTGCTTTTTGGTTCTAATTGGAAAAGAAATTCGAGATGTTCTACTTCATTCCTTAATGAACTTCTAGTCCTTAAAGGTTTATTTACATCCCCAATGATACTATCACTGGGATGATTCTTAAGAATCAACTGACTTGGATTTTGTAAATCTTGTTCATCAGCATAGGGTAGAAAGTATTCTGGGTAAATGTTTCATTAGTATCTTCTTGAACATTTTCCTTATCAAAAGGATCTTCTATAAAAGGTTGATAATTGGTTATTGATGACACATCTGAGGATGTAGGTTGAGATGTTCTAAAATCAAAAGGATCAAATTAATCAAATTTTACATGCACTATTTCATCAACAGTACAAGTGTTTTGTTTAAAAATCTATAGGCCTTAGAAGTTGTGGACTAGCCTAAGAAAGTTCCTTTATCAGATTTTGGTGTGAATTTGTGTATATTATCTTTATTATTCAAGATGAATACCTTTCAACCAAAAACTATGAAGTAGGAAAGTCTAGGTTTTATACCGTTCCATAACTCATAAGGAGTTTTATTAAGAAAATGTCTAATCAAAACTTGATTTATAGTGTAACAAGTAGTACATATAGATTCAGCCCAAAAATGTAAAGCTATAGAATATTCACTCAATATGGTTCTAGTTATCTATTCAATAATTCTGTTTCTTCTTTCAACTACACTATTTTTTTGAGGAGTTCTAGGTGATGAATAGTTGTGAGTAATACCTTTTCTACTACAAAAAGTTTCAAAATTAGAATTTTGAAATTCACCTCTATGATCACAATGTGTAGTTTTCAGTGGAAGGTTTTTCAGGTTTTTTACTTGTTCTCTAAAAATTTTAAAATAAGAACAATCTTTAGACTTCATTGCTAGAAAATAGACCCATATAAATCTAGTGAAATCATCAACTAGAAAAAACACATAGTATTTTCCCCCAATGCTTCCAGTTTTTGTTGGTCCAAAAATATCCATGTTCACCAACTGTAATGCATCAATTATTGGGACTTCACTAATTGATTTAAAACTAGATTTATGTTTCTTTCCATATTGACAAGGATCACAGACTTTAGAAGAATCAAATATAAGCTCTGGTAGATCCTTAACTAATCCTTTCCTAGAAATTTTTAATATGTTCCTATGGTTACAATGACCAATCGTTATATTCCATAACCACAAATGATCTTCTATTGCACTTAGGCAAGGTATTTCATGGATCCTAAGATCTTCAATGTTCAAAGTTTAAACATTCTCTTACCTATGGGCAGAAAGAATGAACTGTTCCTTGGAATTGTGTAATAATCACTTATCATTCCTAAAATTCACAAGGTATCCTTAATCACATAATTGAGTTATACTAATGAGGTTATTCTTAAGACCCTTTACAAACAAAACATTTCAAATCAATGTTTTACCAAGAAGAACAATATTACCTATACCAACAATTTCTCCCTGAGCATTATCCCTAAAAGTTACTTTTCCACCTTTCATCTTGATAATCATTTCAAAATAGTTTTTGTTACCAGTCATGTGTCGGGAACATCCACTCTCTAAGTACCATGTATTGTTGTGGTTACATTCATTATCTTCCTGAAAATAAGAAAAGAATTAGACTTTCAGAATCGAAACATTTCTGGATCTGAGATTTTCAGATAATTTTATTTGTATCCACATTTGTTTATAGAAATATTATTTTTGAAACCCAAGATATTTAAATCTATTCAAAGAAAAAAATTTCTTCTATTTCCCACCACATTGACACATAGTGCAAAAAGGGGCTCTATAAGAACAAAATTGTTGTTTTTGAAAACTGGTTTTTGGTGAGTATAACCTTATCCAGTAGTGTTTCCATGAGGTTTAATTTTACAATACATCTTGTCAAAATTTTCCTTCCCAGAGGTAAATTTTTCAAGAATTTTCTTTAGAGAAAATATTTCATATTTTAGTCTCACGACCAAATTCATACCCTCTTAAATCATTTCCTTAAAGTTATATTTTTCTCCAAAGATATTTATTTTTTATATAACATTCTTAAGATATTTAAAAATTTCTTTTTTATGTGAAATTTCATTCTCAAGGTATTTAGAAAGTTTTTCTAAAATCTCTTCTTTATCATTATGATATGAAGAAAGATATGAAATCTCTTTTTTAAGAACATCCTCCCTAGTATTTTCTTTGTCTATCTTCTTAGAAATTTTACAATTTTTTTCTTCAAGTAACTAGGAAAATCAATATACTTCTTCATATGAATGTTATTCATTTTCTAAGGATGAAGTATCTTCATTAGAAGAACTCTTTTAAAAATAGTAATTATTATCAAGAGATAAGTTTGTTAAATCCTCGACAGAGTGTACCTTAGCCATAAGAAATGTATGTGGAAAAGAAGTATTAGAAATTAATCCCATATTATTCTAAGCTGATGAATCATATTCTGAATATTATCTTTCTGAAGGGTCTCCATAGATAGCACTCCAAGTAGTATTATCTTTCAGACTTTTCTTAGAATTAGCTTTGTAAAACATCTTCATTTTCTTTTCAGAATTCCTCCCTTTTTTTATTTTTAAGCATAAGGAAATAAGGTCATATGTATCCACTGCTTTTTCATTCATCGGATGTTACCTCTAAATATATCTTATCTATCCTCTCCTTCTTCTAATACCTTGATTGAAAATTTATTTGACCGGCTATCTTGTTCATCCTTCGAGCATGATTTGATAACTCATTTTCTGAGACATCACTCCCACTAGATTTGGATTTGATAATATACTTCTTAGAATTGTATCTAGTTACTCTCTTAATAGTCGTTTTTTTCATATGATTTGATGTTATAGTAAAAGAAACAGAACCATTCCCATTCTTCTTTTTGATATTGACAGTGTATCTCTTAATTCTTATTTCATGTTGAAGAAGAGTTCCATATAGATCATCTGATGAAATTTGAGTAACCTTCTTATTCTCATCAATAACTGTTCTACTTTATTCCCAATCATTGGGATTAATATCAATAATCTTTTCCACTGGTGCATCATCATCCAGACCATTCTCTCTCATAGATTGTAATCTATTCACGATAGTCATAAATATTTGTTTCACTTTTCTTATAGGTTCTCCATAAAGAAAATTAAAACCATGATACTCAAATGTCAACATAACTCTTCAAGTCTCAATGAATTTAGATGTACCAAAACGAGTACCTTCAGGTTTCTTCCTTATAAAATTATTTGTTTCAAATGATGAAATTTGGCTATATATGTTCCTAGTCATTGAAGATAGTAGAGTATTGTGTACCTTATAATTTAACTGATAGTCATGCTTCTCTTGGTTGGTGAAAGCACTAACTTCCTTATCTAGAATTTTATAACCTCCAGTACGCATAAAAAAGTTATCTACTCCAGTATTGTTAACGAAAGTCATCAATCAATCACTCCAATAATCATAATCACTACTATAAAAAATTGGTGGTTTGTAGGATTTAAGTTGTCGATGAAACCAAAATTTAAACCTTCCATATTTAAGAAATTCTTTCTACATAGAAACTTTTTCATAACAAACGTTTGGATTCAAGGAAAATATTATTAAGCAAGGAGAAAATAGAACAATGAAAAATTAAGTAAGAATAACTTATATGTGAGTATAAGTATTTCAAAGAATGTATCTGATAAAAAATATAAGATTGGTATAGAGTATAAGGTTTCCATCCTCTGATACCAATTGTTGGATCGAAATAATGATGTAGATGCTCAATATACAAGAGGGGAGGTGAATTGTAAATATTAAAAAATTTCATAAACAAAGAAATATCTAACATTAACAATGTTAAACTAAGAAAATTCACAACACCTCTAACACCAATTAAATATTGGGACAATTTATGAAGATACAAACTTCATGTTCTATGCACTTGCTTATATCTAGAGAGTGATTCCAAAAAATAGTTTCTGGAAATATGGATCTGGAAATTGAAACTTAACCAAATTTTACAAAATGAGATTATACATTAATGTGTATAGAATCTCAATGAATCAAACTGAAAGTGTAAGGAAATATAAGAAGGTTATATTATTCATACAATACACAATACAGTAGAAACAACAAGTAGTAAAACTACAAGTAACAAACAATAACTCTTTAATCCCAAATAGAAAGGTGTCCAACAACCTGGGATAAGGGTCCCATGATTTTTACTTTCAAGAAAGTCTGTCCTACCCACACAAGGGTAAGCCCTAGATATGAAGATTGGAGTCTCTGTCTTTCTATCCCCACAATCCCTCAACTATAAGGTAGTCGGTACCTCTATCATTCTCAGCAAGGAATCCCTCAACATCAAGGTGTTGGAACCTCTATCTTCCTATCCCCAAAATTTCTCTATTGTAATCACCAACAATCGGAGTCTCACGAATCATGTCTGCAAAAGGAAAAGTTTTAACAAGTCGTTCAAACATTATGCACGAAGCTTTTATATTTGATAAGATACTATCTTTCTAGAAATAACTTCAACATCATGCAAGCACATATGTCAAAGATCAGTATGGAGCTCATTGAAATGAGCTCCTATTTATAGGTGAAATTACAATGGTCGGCAACCTCCTCAAACAGTCCTATTTTCCTTAAAATTAGGAGGAACCTGTAAAAGTGTCACTAAAGCAACGATTAGTTAGAAACAGAATGGATGACATCATTTTATAACAAAACATGTGTAACTAAAAGCACGCCATCGTTTTGTAATGAAACAAGTGTAAGAATAAGCAAAATTGTAGTTTGAAATATAAGAAAATAAAAGTTCAGAATGTAAGAAAATAAATGTTCGGAGTCTAACAAAAAATGAAATTCGGAGTCTATAATAAAGAGATATTCATATTCTGTTTTATAGGAATTCCGAACCTGAATTCGGTGTCTGAATTTCTATGGAAATTTGGAGTCTGGTTTCATCAGGGTTCAGAATCTAAACATATATAATTCAGAGTCGAACTCATAAATGTTCGGAGTCGAACTAGTAAATGTTCGGAGTCAAACTCATAAAAGTTCGGAGTTGAACTCATAAACATTCAGAGTCAAACTAGTAAAAGTTTTGAGTCAATCTTTTTTAGAGTTCGTATCTAGAATTCAGAATGGAACTATATGAGAGTTCATATCTAGAATTTAGAGTCGAACTATATGAGAGTTTGTATCCAGAATTCGGAGTCGAACTATATGAGAGTTCGTATCCAGAATTCAGAATGGAATGTTATCAGAGTTCGTATCTGGAATTCGGAGTTGAACTTTCTTACAGTTCACATCCCGAATTCGGATCCAAAAATAGAATGCATTATATATTAGCATTATATGATTCTGTGGTTTTGGGTATGAATCCTATTTTTACACAAAAGAAAAATATTGTTATGGATAAGGAAGTATAATTTAGTGTAAAATTCCATAAGTAGGGAAATTTCTTTATAGAAGTAAAACATATATTTTCTTAAGTAAAAGGAGTTTTTGATTTTCAAAACAAGAAGGAATGGAAAAGTCATAAGGAAAACCCTATTTAATCAACAGTTATAGTCACATCTTACCTAAAATACAAGTAAAAAACCCTTGGGATATTGTTAGACACCACACTTTAATGAGGGGCTTCATTCCAAAAAAATTGATTATCTTATTTGAATTCATGGTTCACACACATAATTTTTGTAGAAACCTATAGATCATGTTGAAATATATTTCCATTTTAATATTAAATGGCTATATGATTTTAGGAGTTATGTTCATTGATTTAAACATCACATTTATGATTCTTCACATTCAAATATTTTCTCACAAAAAAATGAACGAATATATAAATTGATCGAATTTATTGAGAAATGCTATATTATACCCACCTTATACCAAATATAAAACACTCATCCCATATTAATAAATTATTTGTTCTAGTTTGATAGAAATCGACGAAATAAATGAATTCTTGAATGGAGATGAATTATGTCACACTAAAATATAACTAAATTACAGAAGATAAATGATGAAATAATGAAATGAGATTTAATCTACAATTTTTACCTATCCAATTAATCTAATGATTAATGAAATAGAGTCTCGATAAATTATATTAATCTATTTCTAGATGAGAGAATGTTTGATCCTAGGATGGTCCGTTTGAAGGTAAGAGGAAATAAAAGGAAAATGACATATTAAATTCATTGAGGAGACCCATTAAATAATCAAGTGGTTTGAACACACATATAGCCTAACCCTGCACAAAATATGAAAAAGTTACTTCAAATGGAACCACCTCAAATATTTTTTCCACACAGTTGGGATAAATGTACACAGTTTGTAAAATATCCCTATTTCAAGGTTATATAACAACTTCCATGAATGTTTTGATTATCTCGTATGGTTTGAAAAAACATTATGACACCTATATATTATCATTATTTAACACATGGTTTCTCATGGAGAGTCACATGTTTTATAAAAAACTGCATTTGCATGAAAACCTTCAGCATTTTGTGATTTAGGGCCCAATTCTGGTGAAACACTAAAAAACTCATGAGTAACCATGTAGGAAAAAATCTATTACTAGTAACACATTTATTAATTAAAATGATTTTCATTTCATTTAAAATATAATTTTTTAAAATTTCCTATACATAAATACTATAATTTACTTTTCACTAGAATTTAATATTCTCCATGAACATATGCCACTAAAATATCCCAGTCTTAGAACATCATGTACCTATTAACCCATAGGGGAACAATGAAAACATGGATGAACCTTTTTGGGATCTGAGGCCTCATTTTGATATTCAGGTTTCATGTCCAAACACCACATTAAGAATATGTTAAAAATATATGAAAACTCAATTCAATTCTACAATTCATGTCTTAAACATCATGATGGAGATTACCCAATACTATCTGACCTGAGACATGATCATCCTATCATCACTTTAATAAATCGGACATTGAAATTCCCCAACATAGGTTCTGTCATTTAACAACCAATTATATGTTACGGTACCCCACCCTGGTGACCACCAATAAAAGAACAACCTAAAAATTCTGAAGAATATCGTTACATGATTTCATATACTTTTGAAAATTGATTGAATACAAAAACATAAAATGCTTCAAATTATGTTATAACAGAAAAATTTTGATAGAACAATATGAAACTGGACTGACAAGATTTCCTTGAAGGGTACTCCTAAATTTTACATCGCATATTTCTTTAACTGACGACATTGTTGAACTGATTCCTCACCAACCACATTCATGGAAAAAAAATGTAAGAAAATTGAGACACTCATAGGTGACTACTATAAAAAATTCTTGTCTTAAACCTCCGATGTAAAATAACCTAAAACAAGTCGTGTACTTTCACCACTAATTCAATTATCGTTGAGCATATCAATTAATGAATATAATAAACTTCTAATGACATCTCATGTTAAATATAAACATTAATTTGTTATTCCTCGACATGAATATGGATTCATACATGATCTATAACACATGGATTTTACTCCTCTAATCATATAACTAGAACCCTACTAAAGTCTATGGTATACTCAGAATCATGAAATTAGAACCATGGAGCTCTTTAAGGGTATGACATACTCCAACACATAAAAGTGATATATTATTATAATGCAAAAAAATCCATATATAAAGAACATTGACTATATCATTAGCGATATCCACTTTGTAGTATGGTTAGAGGCTTATCCGGTGTTTATGAATTCATCCATGTATAAAATTTTAAAACATGTATCACTCTACACTATCAATGTATTGTTAAAAAACACTTATGTAGAGTTTCTCTAATGGAGTCTATTTATCCACCCCGGCAACATTTTAAATTAGTGTGGAACGAAACTAAAATTTTTTAAGTATACCAAGATGATTTAAAGATTCAGAACATGATCTTCATTTATCAGAGAGTGCTCTAACAGATTATATTTAATTAAAAAAGGGCGTAAAAATCATCTGATATTCCATGGATGGTGTGCTAAGTAAAATGTTGAACCAGTATCCTAGTAATTATAGTGATGAACATTTGAAAAAACAATAGTCGACTTTTTCAAGAAGCTCAACATCACCTACT
This sequence comes from Viscum album, assembly GCA_963277665.1. Taxonomy (NCBI): domain Eukaryota; kingdom Viridiplantae; phylum Streptophyta; class Magnoliopsida; order Santalales; family Viscaceae; genus Viscum; species Viscum album. The sequence continues at coordinate 741,572,139 of OY728150.1, read as the reverse complement.
AACATGATTTCATTACCCAAATATTAATCCACTGCCTCTGAAGTCATCAATGAATTTCTCAACCATAACCTATAAAGACTACCCTAACAATAAATTTTCTCTAATAATATGTAATCATCCAACCATTTTATTATGTTGTTTCGAATGGAATGACAGAATTTAAGGATTTATAGCCTCAAGGGAACCCAAAAGAAAGAATGACAATTTTTAAATAGTCTTTAATGGGGGTATCCCTTCTAAATGGAATGAAATACTATAGTATATTCTACACAATAATCGGCATCATAAGAGTGTTCTAGACATCATTTATTAAGGAAGGGATCACATCCCATGTCAAATGCTACATCATCCACTATATATGATTTCTAAACATGGAAAACATTATTAAACAAGTGTTAAAATGTTGAGGTATAAAAAAGACTACATAAAATTACTAGAATCGATTTATATTTTGAGTCATACACATGACATACATCCTGATTTATGACCACATGTTCCATATCAATAGTTATAAACTCCAAAAAATGATGACTAAATTATCTAATCACATGATCCTCATTTGATATCATGTCTATCATTGAAATAATGTTTATTCTTCTTTAAAATATAAATCAATATAATTTAGATATTAAATGTTCTTCACAAAAGAAAATCTCTAAATTTATATTGTTACCACTAAACTCATATAGTTTTCTACATCATTTTAGTATCTTGATGTGTACCATGTTTAAAAATACATTCTCCCCTATGTTTTAAATTGAAACATTTCACATACTTGATACATCCATAGGTGTATCATCCTTATGAATACATTATAAAATGGCCTTGAAAATAAATTGATCATCCAAATATTTTTTCTCACGTGAATATAAACATGATTAAGACCTCCGTAATCATCCCTCACTATAGAGTAAGAAGTAGGGTCACTCAAACTATTAAGCATTTGGTCATTCCCTGGGAATGCCAAACATACTAGAACAATCATATATAAGATTCACATGACTGAATAAAATGGTTAAAACATAGAAAGATAAAATGGTCTCTTTTTAAAAACTATTTGTCACGAACATGACTATGAAACCTAAACATTACCACAAAAATGAAAATTTTTCATGCCTTCTGTAAGGTATTAGGGGTTAAGAGGGAACAACCTACCTCATATATCCCTCTACAAAAATATAAATCATTGAAACTATAATTGGGTGGGGGTGGTCACACATGAATTTCACAATGCTTAAGGGTCTAGGATTTAGGTTTAACCTCTCAAAAATGTGGCCTACCGGTAACCCCCATTTTCATAATATAAGGATGATTTGAAGGAAATATTAAAACTACTGTAACATGAGAAATAGTCTAAGAACCCAAAATTGATGATTAATTATTATGTATTCATGTATTTACAGCGGATCTTAATATTTTATGGATTTTCTTTTAAATAGTTTCATACTCTATTCATATGTTAAAATCATTTGGATCTTTTTTAACTATCTCAGCAAGTAAACATATGAAAGTTATTTTAAACATATTTTTAAGATATATCATTTATTTAAAATCATTTAATAAATGATAAATTTATCATGTGGAATATTTCAAATCATTATATTATTCTATATGGATTTTCAAAATTAGTCTTAGCTAATGAAAATATCAATATCAATCTTGAGAGAAAAACATCCATCATATTGTAATTGTCATGTTAAAAAACTAATTCATCATATAAGTAATTATTAAATGAATATTAACGATATTTTATTTTTTAAATAGGTGACCCATCACGATATATGACGCCATAAATCAACATTAACGTCTATATATGTAGTTATGGACACATTAAATAACCATCAATTTAATTTAAACATACCACAAGGGGGTTTAAATTATGAGGAAAAAAATTAATTGGGAAGGATATCAACCTGGGTCCCTTCATATCCAACCTATATTTCTAAAACAACAGATTTGATTATGTTTTTAATGTTTCAGAACACCTTCAATGGGTTTTTTACTTAAGAAAAAAAATCATCACTGGCCTATATAGGTCGAGTAAAATCTATATCATAAAAAATAATCCCCAACTAACATACTTGGGTTAGTTGTGCATTTCAAAACATTAGTATATTAGTCAAAATTTTACAAGGAATAAATTGAAAACCATTTATGAAGTGAAAAAATATATAAAATAGATATAATTAAACATCTTTTTTATTTACAATTGACTCACAATATATTAATCTTTTTTATAATTGTTGATTATATGGGTTGGATTTTAACGATGTATAATGATCCCATACAATTTATATATTGATTATAGACACTGTATAATCAAAAAAAATTAGACCATGAAATGAATGTTTTAGGGAATAAACATGTCACAGTTGGATAGTTATGGTTTCACCATAAATCTTTGTAAGAAAACACAATTTGGAAAGATTTTATCACATTAAAAACAAATTGAATACAATATTAAGAAAATTTGAAATATATAATAATAATTAATAAAAGTAATCATATTAATTAATTATATTAATATTTTTCCAAAGAATGAAACCAATGAGGGATGGTATATATTAAAAAGATGAAAAAACCAATCACATATGAATTCTATTTATAACCCTAACATCACAAAATCTTATTTTTTAAGAAAAAATTATCAATAAATCACACCTTTTGTTAGACATAGAGCATTGAAAATAGACACCTCTTTATGAAACAATAAAAATAGTTTACTAAAATCCCTTACATTGTATATAAAATTAATTCTAACAAACACATAAGGAACATAAAAAATCAAAATAGACATCTAATGAAACCTACATGAAATTAAATATGAATGACCTGTGAATTATATCATTACTTTATTGTTCCATGTCAAGATAGTTACATGAATTTTGGATCCAATTGTTAATGATATAATCCCTTAAATACCATAAATTAGTATGTAGTGAATGGTATTCAAATCACAATAGGTGAATTCATAATCAATTTTAATGACACTCACCACGAACAACAGTCCAATACCTAGGAACATTGCCCTTTTCCAATGAGTGGGTTGACTATTCCAAGGCATGGTAATTTACCTTGTGCTATCACATTCCTAGTATCCAATATAATATTCACTTAATATAATGACAAATGAAATGAGGCTATAATTGAACTCTGTAACATCCCATCTTAACTGACTGTGAAACCAGTAGTCGGACCATTAACCACATGGCATCAAGCATGCCCCCTAATAAACCAAAGGGTACTAACTATTAGTAGTGGACTAATAAGGGTATGGTGGAGAGACCATACACTCATGTTTTTTTAGAAAATTGTTATCTCATACATAAATCCGCAACCTAGATAAGATGTAGTATACATAAGATATTTATTAAAAATAGATTAATATAGTAACATAATAAATGTTACCAATTGTCAAAACATCAATGAGATCCAGTCTATGTTATTATATGTAATCTAAATAAATAAAAAACGACATGAAATAAAATACAACTTATCATAATGAAGAAAAATTAATAAATGTGTAAGGTCCACCACCATTTACATCATTAGCTTCGAATAAGTCTGGTAATCCTAACTCGCCTGTAGAAGTATGATTGAAAAAACCAAAGATCTTGATCATTTAATCGATGAGATATATTCGGGTATGCCAGTGAAATTTAGACCTGAGAAGGGTGTGAGATATATTTAGTAGTATACGTTTGACTGTATGTAAATAATAATATATTAGTGTTTTGGTATGGTAGATAAAGAGATAAATAAAAAAATAAACCACTCTACATAGGCTCTTATATGACACCTCACTAACCATACCTCCATAAGCTTCGGACATAATTCACCAAAGTATATGTGAACCAATACATATCTGAAAATGATTTTTATTATATAATGATTCATTAATATTTATTATAATATGGAAGAAACCCAATCATGTTAATTGGAATAGAGAATGTGACCCTATTTAATAGATTTCTAGTACTAGTCTTTAACATTATTTTCATATTTTGAATTTAAGAAGAGGTAACTTAAATCCATCTAAGGAGACCCAATAATGGAATCCAATTCATTTCAAAAGGGTTACAATAAATTAATAAAACAATAACTTTTCATCTAAGGTGATTCATAAATTTAAACCAAAGTATCACTCTCAACATGGTGTAAAAAAGAACCTCCAATCACATATTAGTTATCAAATATATGGGATTGAGTATCACTCAAGGATTAGGATTACCATCTAGACACCAATACCAACCACGTTGCTTCCCATTAAGAATTGGTATCACTCATTTAGTGGTGTGTATAATTTACAATGAAATATTTGACGAAATTAAATGTATCACTCTAAACATATATAAATGTCATGTGAGCCATAATCATATCCTTGGGGATCCAGGAAATGATTTCCATGTAGTGTATGAAGAATAATATAATCACAACATCCTATGTTCTCATCCAAGGTGTTTTGTAAAGATGAACACACATATCTCATAGTGTGGTCATTACTCGTTTAGTCATTTTAATAAACCATGAAGAATTACATGAACAAATCCTTCCATAACCCATTACAAGGATACTAAAGAGGGTCATGTTAGTAAATATTACATTTGTTTATTCAAAAGATCATATTACTTATTACAAAATATCAATCATTTAATCAATATTTAAGGCTTTGCGAACTACCCATAGGAGAGAACACCACACATGAAATATGTATTAAATATGACATTATAACGAGATCACCTCACCCAATTCATAAAATTAATTTAAAAAAGGAAGTTATTAGTTCTATTATGAGGTGTTCATGTCACGACCCATCCTCGGGGCCCGTGCCGTGACTACCCCAAGCCCGCCTTCCATAGGCCGGGGGCTGGCGACTAGCACCAAAGGCATAAATCCCGATAACTGGGAAGGCATTGCCTTTATAAAAGTAACAAAACACCACAGAGTACAAGCGGAAGTAAAACAGTAAGTACGAAAAGAAGTGCTGAAAATTAAATGGACCAGAATACAAACCCAAAAGAAAGTACAAATACAACTGAACAAAGTACAACAGAAAAAGACAACAGCTGGAGGGACGGAAGTGGCTCCTGGGTCGTCCTCCTTGGATCCTACCTGAAGGGTAGGTTCAGATGGCGCATCTCCTGGATCGTCCACCATGAATCCTACCTGAAGGGTAGGTACAGATAGCCTCCACAGTGCTCTCGTCCGTCAACCTCCTCCGAGTGTCGTCTCGCTGTGAAGTCCACCTCCTGACACTGACTTGTCGTGTAGTCCACCTCCGGGTACCTTCCAGTCCTCGAACACTCGGCCTCCGTCAGCACTGCCAGTCGTCTGCAACCAACACAACGAGGTGCGGGCATAGCCCGTGCAGGGGTGAGTATAACGATACTCAGTAGGGACCCCGAGACCCTCAAGGTCTCACTAAATCCAACAAGGATAACCACAAAGAAGATCTCAACAGATAACCTCTACTTAGGTATATGCCCATACATATACCTAAGTTATCAAGTAACTCATCTCAATCATGAGAAACACAAGGATCATGAGATCAACAGATAACCACTACCCAGGTATATTCCCATATATATATCTAAGTTATCAAGTAACCCATCTCAATCATGAGGAAACACAATGGTCAAAAGTCTCAGCTCAAACCAGGATTTTCATTATCGAAACCGTAACTACAGAAGAGCTCCGTCTCTAGAGTGTACAGTGGTCCTGTCACGACTCCGAGGTACTGCACACTAACCTAAGACTGCTGAGGTACTCCTCCTGTCGAGTACCGCGGGCCAGCCACCCAAACACAATAGTGCTTCCCGCCGAGGTATGTCTCTCAAACACAGTAGTGCACACCCCCTAGTAGCCTGCGGAGGTACTCTCCGGACGAGTACCGCGGGTCTGCACTATCACACAGGTAGTGCTCCGTCCGCCATGGGTCTGCACCCAAACAAATTAGTGCTCCGTCCACTGGGCTAGTCGACTCACACCAAGTCGAGTCGGTCAAGCAGTCGTCAGGTCTCAGTCGGCTACACGGTCCCCGTACTCCGCACGCTCGACTCTGGGAGGGTCCGCTCCACGAGCTGCAAGTCGATACTCCAAGTATCACAAGGTCCCACGAAGAAGTAACTCAAAGGACCGCCTCGTCACAGGGGTCTCAACGCAACAGACGGCGCGTCGATCGGATGCCCGGTCTGTGAGTTATTAGCCTTTTCTTCCCAGGGGCTCGGTTGGTTTCGTGAGCGAACCAAACCCAGCCGTATCTCAACTGTACCCCGAGCTCTCATAGGGTATACTCATAGGGACCGTTTCTCAACGTGATCGTCAACGCCGCTGACGGTTCGTCAAACGGACGTCCTGTCTGAAAGATATCAGCTTTTCCGTTCCAGGGGCCCGGTAGGATTTCGGGTGCGATCCAACCCGGCCACTACCAGCTGTATCCAAAACTCGGGCGAAGGATGCCAAAAGTTCTGTATCGTTTACAGGAACTCAACGCAACAGACAGCGCGTCAATCGGACGCCTGGTCTGAGAGTTATTGGCTTTTTCGTCCCAGGGGCCCGGTTGGTTTTTAAGGAAAAACCAACCCGACCGTACTCCACATGCGTCCAAATCTCGGGTGGAGTGAGCCAAAAGATCCGTCTCACTAAGAGGAAACTAACAAAGCTGACGGCACGCCAATCGGACGTCCGTAGCTCATGATATGAGTGTTTCGGCTCCGAGGGCCCGGTTGGTTTCGTGTACGAACCAATCCGGCCAAACCCAAAGTATTCTGAAACCTTGGGTGAGACAAACCGAAACGACTGTGTCGCTCCAAGGATTGCGTTGCCGCTGACGGCGAGTCATTTGGAGGCCCGCAGCTCAAGTTACGGGCATTTGAACGAAAGTCGTCCGAAGAAGGCGGGTCCGGGCCCGGGCCGACCCGGCCCGACCACCCCCCCTGGTTGGCCCGAACCGGGTCGGGTCCGACCCGGTTGGCCCGGCCCGGCCTGGCCAGGGCCGGTCCGCCTCGGCTCGGCCGAGCGACCGAGCGGCCGACGCGGGGGAAAGCCACCGCCACGCGTGACACCCCCGCGGCACCCGCGGGGTGTCGGCCAGACAGCCGGACGCGCCGCGTGACAACCCCGCGACACCCGCGGGGTGCCGCCCTAGACACCCGCGGTGTAAAGACCCGTAAAATTCAAGGGAAATTTTTTCTTAATTTTCTTTAGAATTTTACAAGAGCGCGGTTTCAGACGGCACCTGATTCCGAGGCCCGGAGTGCCCGAAATTAATTTCCGAAGTTTGGCTCGGGTACGTTCAGTGAACGAACGAGCGGGAATTCCTAACTTTTGATCCGGTGCTCGGAATTGAAATCCGAGGGCACCGATGAACTCGCAGCGCCGATATTCTCTTAAAGATACCTTTTCGGGAGTTGCGTTTGTAGCGGGTTGAAAGTTAAGTTTTGGGGTTTTCAGTTGAGTTAAATAAAATTTGTGTAAGACAAATTTTATTTTTAGTTTGTTAAAAACCTACCAAAGGGGGATGGAAGTGGGACCCACACCCACTTAACCTCCCTTGGTAGGATTAAGTGTGGTGGGGCCCACACGAACCCCTAGACTTTTCAAGTTCCCTTAACCCCCTCTTTATTGGCTTATGTTACTCTTAATTAATTATGGGAGTTAAGCCTTTTTGAATTTCAAACTTTTGAAATTCTAATGTGTTTTGTAATAATAAAATAAGATGTTATATTATTTTATTATGGGTTGTTTGTTTGTCTCCTTGAGAGCTTTTTGAGAGCTTCCTCTTCATCTTCAAGCTCTGACGAAGAACGAAGAACGCTCAAACTCCGACGAAGAACGACGCCTCTCTTCTTCGTCCTCGGTGTCAACAAGAGGGAACGTCGCTTCCTCCTCGGACCTTCTTCGTCGGCAAACGAAGATTCGCCAACGACGTATCTCTTCGGGCATATCTCTTCGTCAACGGATTTGACGAACGACGACCGCGACGCCCGACCTCCGCGACGCCGTCTTCCGCGGAACGTAGACGAATCTTCGAATCTTAAACCCGAGGAAGGGGTTGTTGATTCATTATTTATTTATTCCATTTCTTGAACGTGGATCTCGCATGTCTAACTAGAGGCTTGAATGTTTAAGTTAAGTTATTTATTTTAACGTGAGGGGGGACGGACCGCATGAACACGGCCGAACCCCCCTCCATCGTTCTTGTTTAATTATTTTGCGGAAGAAAGCAAGTGGCGTGGTGCCGTCGCACCACGCGGTTGATCGTGCAAATATTTTACGCGGCGCCGTCGCGCCGCGTTGAATGGAATCAAGGCATGGCGAAAGGGGCGCGGTGCCGTCGCACCGCACCGGACGACGAACACCGCGGCCGGTTCCGGGCCGCGGCGGGACGAGAAGACCGCGGCCGGTTCCGGGCCGTGGCGGAAGAGAAGACCGGCGGCCGGGCCGCCGGCGTCGGAAGCCGAAGAGGGGACCGGAAATTCCGGTCCCGTTGGAGAAAACCGGCCGGCCAGCTGGCCGGCCGGATGCCGTTAAACCGGGGAATTAATTCCCCGGCCAGCATGCTAAACCCCCCTCTTTAAGAGGGGGGGGGGGGGTTAATTAAAGGGAGGGGGGTAGCCGGCCCCACCCCCGGTTCCGCGCCAGCAGGCCCCCCACGTGGGGGGGGGGGGGGCGCTTTGAAAATAAAGGCGCGGCTATGCCGCGCCGCCTGTTGAAAAACCGCGGGGCTTGTCCCCCGCGTGCCGACCGTGTGCGGCCCCTCGCGGAACCCCGAGCCGCCGCGGCACCTCACGGCGCCAGCCCGCCGCGGCTCCCCGCGCCGTCGCGCCGCCTAGGGGGGGGGGGGGGGTCGGGCCGGGTCGGCCCGGACCCGGACCCCCCCGTTTCGAACCAGATTTGGTTTTTCGCCCATAACTTGAGCCTCGGACCTCCGAATGACGAACCGTCTGCGGCAACGCGATCCTTGGATCGAGACGGTCGTTTAGATATATCGCACTCAAGGTTTTGGTTAACTTTGAGTTCGGCCGGGTTGGTTCGTTCACGAAACCAACCGGGCCTTCGGAGCGTAAACGCTCATATCTTGAGCTACGAACGTCCGATTGACGCGCCGTCAGTCGCGTTGTGTTCCTCTTAGTGAGACGGATCTTTTGGCATACTCCGCCCGAGGTTTGGACGCAGGTGGAGTACGGTCGGGTTGGTTTTTCCTTAAAAACCAACCGGGCCCCGGAGACGAAAATGCCAATAACTCTCAGACCGGGCGTCCGATCGACGCGCCGTCTGTTGCGTTGAGTTCCTGTTGACGATACGGAACTTTTGGATACATCAACTCTGGTCTTTCTGACAGTTGATGTATCAGCCTCTCGGCTCGTGGAGCGGACCCTCCGAATGAGCTTGCTGTGTGCGGGAACCCTAGTGCTGGCTGCGACTGTTCTACTGCTACTACTGCTACTGTGACTGCGACGACGACAGTACAGAGATCCTGTGTGGATTCAACGACGACAGTACAGAGATCCTGTGTGGATTCGACGACGACGACTACAACACTCAGCGATCCTTCGTGGATCAGTGCTACAGGTCCTGTGTGGGCCCGATCCTATGTGGGTCCTTGTGCTCAGCGGTTCTGTGTGAGCCAGCGCCTACAGGTTCTGTGTGAGCCCGATCCTGTGTGGGTCTTTGCGGGGGTTAGTTACCTATCGATCCTTCGTGGATCCGACGACTTAGATGGATCAGTGATCATCTTTATCGTCCTTGAAAAAGTATACCTGTGTGAGCTGAATCCTATTGCTTTCCTGTGTGGATTGTGTTGTACAATCTTGTACGGTTTATGTTTTTCTTTCCTGTGTGGAATACGTTTACTATCCTGTGTGGACTGAGTTGTACTTGGGCTCGGAGGTTGGAGCGTATTTGAATTGATGACTTAGGTATATGTATGGGCATATACCTAAGCAGAGTCGGTTGTTACTTCGTGATTGTACTTTTCTTCGTGGTTTATCCTTTGTGGATTTGAGAGACCTTCAGGGGTCTCGGGGTCCCTACTGAGTAGCTTATACTCACCCCTGCACGGGCTTTGCCCGCACTACGTTGTGTTGGTTGCAGACGGCGGACAGCGTTGACCTTAGCTGAGGCTTGCACAGCGGGACGGTACCCGGAGGTGGACCACTGGGCGGGACGTGCACGGAGCAGACGGCGGGACCCGTGGAGCAGAGGAGCTATCTGTACCCCCCCTTCAGGTGGGATTTCCAGTGGACAGCTCGGAGTAGCGGCTTTTACTTTTCAGTTGTTGTTTTCCCTTTCGAGTTGTACTTTACTTTCAGTTTGGGTTTGTATACTGGCCCATTTACTTTTCCGCACTTTCAGTTGTACTCTGTTTTGTTTAGTGTTTACTTTTCGCTTGCTTACTCTGTTGTGTTTGTTACTTTTCAAAGGCAATGTCTTCCCTTTTTATTGGGATTTACGCCTTGGTGCTAGTCGCCAGCCCCTGGCCTATGGAAGGCGGGCTTGGGGTAGTCACGGCACGGACCCCGAGGGCGGGTCGTGACAAATTGGTATCAGAGGAGTTCGGTTCTACCGTGAACTCTGATCTTTTCTATGTGAAGCAATAATTTTTAGCGTATTGAGTGTGGATATCAGTCCAGGGAGTCCAGTGTTGGTGCGGCGGCCGACGTATCCGTACACCAGGACCCTGACTTCTGATTTCCGACTTAATGCACGAAAACATTGATTGCGTGTGTGTTTCAAAGTTTTCTTTGTGATTACTTATATCAGCTCACCAGGTATACTGTTCTGACCGTGGCGCACCTGTTTCCTTTTCAGGATGGCCCCACGACGGCAGCCAGCTAGGGTTCCGAGAGTCGAGCGAGACGACAGCCCACCGAGCGATGAGGCCTCGGTGCAGGGCCCTTTTCCAGTAGTGGCACCGACGGTGGCTTTACCCGCCGATCCCCCGATGCTTCCAGCAGCAGCCGCTGACGATTCACGTCGCCTCAGCGCACTGCATGAGTTTCAGCGCCAGCGACCACCCAGGTTTCGCAGGGAGACGGATTCCCAGGCAGCAGAGGACTGGCTGGAGGCAGTGGTTCGAGTGTTTAGGCTAGTGAGGACACTAGCAGATCTCATGGTGATCCTCGCTGCGAGCCTACTACACGCAGCAGCAGGACGATGGTGGAGCTTGATGCTCCAGGTGCACGATGAGGCATCTCTACTTTGGACGGACTTTGAGAGCCTCTTCCGCTCGGAGTTCGTCCCAGCCACCCTTCATGCGGTGCGTATCCAGGAGCTTCTTCAGCTGCGGCAGGGCAGCATGACAGTCGCTCAGTACTCGGCGAGATTTACCGATCTCTCGCGCTACTCGACCGACATGGTACGGGACCCATTCTTCCGGGCCCGGACCTTCGAGCAGGGTTTGAGACACGAGATCAGGGCATCGCTGATCTCCCTCAGCATACCAACTCAGACAGGAGTACTAGAGAGGGCTCTTCTGATCGAGAGCTTCCTTGCTGAGTCTACACCAGCACAGAGACCCACCGCAGGGCGGCACGTGGCAGAGTCATCTGCAGCAGGCAGTCGACGGATGACTCAGGGGTCCAGACAGACCAGACCTACGGACAGACAATCTCAGGGCACTGGCTCAGTAGTGCGGGGCACACAGCGCGGAGCCAGTCTTACGAGAGGCAGACAGTGCTACTCGTGCGGCGGGCAGGGCCACATGGCTCGCGACTGCCCGACCCTCCGTGCCGAGGAGCAGTAGTCAGTTGATGGACCACCGAGGCAGAGGCAGAGGGTCGACCGTGGCAGTCCGCAGGGAGGAGGCGGACGAGGCAGAGGAGCTGGACGAGCAGCTGGTGGTGGCCGACGCTTTGAGGCTCTACCACCACCACCACCAGGAGGTCCACCCCGACCACAGGGAGCTGGCGGGCAGCGACAGGCACAGCTCCAGGAAGCAGAGGCCTACGACCACGGCGCACCCGAGATGATTCGAGGTACTATCTGTGTCTATTCCACCCTTGCTGCAGTTCTTATAGACACAGGAGCGAGTCATTCTTTCATAGCCGCTGCCCTTGTTCAGAGCTCGGAGATTCCGACAGAGCCGTTGGCTCGATCCTTACGGCTAGAGACTCCTACGGGAGTAGACTCGACGATTACGCACTGGTGCCGGCAGTGTGAGCTCACTCTAGGAGGCGAGAGCTTCGGCTGGGATCTTCTTGTAGCAGCGTCGAGGCCTTACGACGTCATCTTGGGCATGGATTGGCTATCTACGGTCCATGCACAAATTGACTGTTTTAGGCGCAAGGTGCGATGTGTACGCACCGACGGGAGCAGGTTCACCTTCACCGGCGAGAAGGGAGCCTTAGCAGAACAGGATGGACTTCCGCGGAGGAGAGGAAAACCCATCACTCATCAGTTGACTAGCCTTATCCTTGGAGCAGTTGACGTGCGGAGTCCTGGTTTTCCTGCAGTGGTGGATCAGTTTGCGGACGTTTTTCCCGACGACGTTCTAGGGCTACCTCCTCGCAGAGAGGTAGACTTTTATATTGACTTGTACCCCGGGACAGCCCCGATATCCACTCCAGCATATCGGATGGCCCCCGCCGAGCTTCGAGAGCTACGGGTACAGTTGGAGGACTTGCAGGGCAAGGGATTCATCCGACCCAGTGTTTCACCCTGGGCTTCCCCGATATTGTTCGCCAAGAAGGCGGACGGGAGCTTGAGACTTTGTGTTGACTATCGTCGCCTGAACCAGGTGACAGTGAGGAACAAGTATCTGCTACCGAGGATTTATGACCTCTTTGATCAGCTCAAGGGAGCACGGTGGTTCTCGAAGATAGACCTCAGGTCAGGCTATCATCAGCTCAGAGTCAGAGACGATGATGTGCAGAAGACAGCCTTCAGATGTCGGTATGGCCACGATGAGTTCTTGGTTATGCCTTTCGGTGTAACCAATGCTCCAGCAGTGTTCATGGCTCTCATGAACAGGATCTTTCAGCCATACCTCGATCGGTTTGTTGTGGTTTTCATCGACGACATTCTGATTTACTCTACGACAGAGGAGGAGCATGCCTATCACTTGCGAGTTGTTCTTGACACACTCCGAGAGCACCAGCTTTATGGTAAGCTCTCGAAGTGCCAGTTCTGGATACGTGAGGTCCACTTTTTGGGACACGTTATCACTGATGCGGGAGTTGCAGTGGATCCCGCGAAGATTGAGGCTGTGTTAGCATGGGAGCCACCCAGGAGCGTGACTGAGGTTCAGAGTTTCTTGGGACTAGCTGGATACTATCAGAGATTTATGCCGAACTTCTCCAGAGTTGCAGCATCACTCACAGCTTTGACGAAGAAAGGGAAACCCTTCGTATGGACTGACAGATGTCAGCAGAGCTTCCAGAAGCTGAGACAGAGATTGACTAGCGCACCTATCTTGAGGTTGCCTGAGGAGGGAGTAGGGTACGTAGTCTACTGCGATGCATCAGGGACCGGACTCGGATGTGTTCTGATGCAGAAGCGGGCAGTGATCACCTATGGATCACGACAGTTGAGGCCGCATGAGCAGAACTACGCTACCCATGACCTGGAGTTAGCAGTAGTGGTCTTCGCTCTGAAGACATGGCGACACTATCTAATGGGCGAGCGCTTTACAGTCTTTTCCGATCATCAGAGTCTCAGGTATATCTTCTCGCAGAAGGACCTGAACCTGAGACAGCGACGATGGCTCGAGTTCCTCCAGGACTATGACTTTGAGATAGTCTATACTCCTGGGAAGGGGAACGTAGTAGCCGATGCCCTCAGCAGGAGGACGGGCATTCAGCTACTTGAGGAGGCGACGGAGCAGCTAGCCTCTTTGCAGATATCCTTCGTGGATAGAGATGGAGCAGCCTTTCTTCAGTCTCTCACAGTCACCCCTCCACTACTGCAGCGAGTCAGGGAGGCACAGCATGGGGACGCTGACTGTGAGACACGGTGTGCACAGATATCCTCGGGACAGGCACCTGATGGTTTCTCCCTTGGAGCAGAGCACGGCATCCTTTTCAGAGGACGTACCATGGTACCAGTCGCATTGCGAGAGGAAGTGCTGAGAGAGTTTCACACTTCTCCTTTGGCGGTACATCCTGGAGTGGCGAAGATGTTCCAGGACCTCAGACGACAGCATTGGTGGCCGGGCATGAAGAAGGCAGTAGCAGAGTTCGTTTCTCGATGCCTCACCTGTCAGCAGGTGAAGGCAGAGCATCAGGTACCAGCAGGCTTGGTACAGCCCTTGGAGGTTCCAGAGTGGAAGTGGGACGACATATCTATGGACTTCGTGACCGGACTTCCACGCACTTCCAGAGGTCACGACTCCATCTGGGTGATTGTTGACCGACTCACCAAGTCGGCACACTTCTTACCCATCAGAGAGCAGGGCTCGATGGAGAGCTTGGGACGTCTCTACGTTCAGGAGATTGTGCGGCTCCACGGCGTGCCATCATCTATCGTCTCCGATCGAGATGCCCGCTTTACTTCCCGGCTTTGGAAGGGGTTGCAGGAAGCGTTCGGGAAGCAGCTACGTCTTAGCACAGCTTTTCACCCTCAGACAGATGGTCAGACGGAGAGGACCATTCAGACTCTCGAGGACATGCTCCGCGCATGTGTCCTTGACTTTGGTCGTAGCTGGGAGGACCACCTACCTTTGGTGGAGTTCACGTACAACAACAGCTACCACTCCACCATCGGGATGGCACCGTACGAGGCGTTGTACGGCCGACCATGTAGATCTCCTTTGTGCTGGACAGACCCTGGGGAGTCAGCACTGGTTGGACCGGAGATGGTCCAGGCCACGACAGAGAAGGTCCAGGTCATCCAGGAGAGGATGAGGACAGCTCAGAGCCGGCAGAAGTCATACGCTGACAGGAGGCGGAGGCCACTGGAGTTCGAGGATGGCGACCACGTCTTCTTGCGAGTCTCACCTCGACGTGGTATTCAGAGATTTGGCCGAGGCGGCAAGTTATCTCCGCGCTTCATCGGACCCTTCCAGATTCTCAGCAGGATTGGCGAGGTGGCTTATCGCCTGGCTCTACCACCTCAGTTGCACCGGGTGCACGACGTCTTCCACGTATCCCAGCTGAGGAGATACGTGCACGACCCGACGCACATCATTGACCATGGGGAGCTTGACGTTGACGATGGGGCGACTTTTACGGAGGTCCCGGTGGAGATAGAGGATCGACAGGAGCGGGTCCTGCGTGGGCGATCGATTCCTCTTGTGCACATCAGATGGCAGCACGGGAATCTCCAGGAGAGCACATGGGAGCGGGAGGCTCAGATGCGTGCTCAGTACCCTCATTTGTTTCCCTAGTTTTTGTTGTATCTTTACGGGGACGTAAAGCCCTGAGGTGGGAGTAATGTAAAGACCCGTAAAATTCAAGGGAAATTTTTTCTTAATTTTCTTTAGAATTTTACAAGAGCGCGGTTTCAGACGGCACCTGATTCCGAGGCCCGGAGTGCCCGGAATTAATTTCCGAAGTTTGGCTCGGGTACGTTCAGTGAACGAACGAGCGGGAATTCCTAAATTTTGATCCGGTGCTCGGAATTGAAATCCGAGGGCACCGATGAACTCGCAGCGCCGATATTCGCTTAAAGAGACCTTTTCGGGAGTTGCGTTTGTTGCGGGTTGAAAGTTATGTTTTGGGGTTTTCAGTTGAGTTAAATAAAATTTGTGTAAGACAAATTTTATTTTTAGTTTGTTAAAAACCTACCAAAGGGTGTTGGAAGTGGGACCCACACCCACTTAACCTCCCTTGGAAGGATTAAGTGTGGTGGGGCCCACAAGAACCCCTAGACTTTTCAAGTTCCTTTAACCCCCTCTTTATTGGCTTATGTTACTCTTAATTAATTATGGGAGTTAAGCCTTTTTGAATTTCAAACTTTTGAAATTCTAATGTGTTTTGTAATAATAAAATAAGATGTTATCTTATTTTATTATGGGTTGTTTGTTTGTCTCCTTGAGAGCTTTTTGAGAGCTTCCTCTTCATCTTCAAGCTCTGACGAAGAACGAAGAACGCTCAAACTCCGACGAAGAACGACGCCTCTCTTCTTCGTCCTCGGTGTCAACAAGAGGGAACGCCGCTTCCTCCTCGGACCTTCTTCGTCGGCAAACGAAGATTTGCCAACGACGTATCTCTTCGGGCATATCTCTTCGTCAACGGATTTGACGAACGACGACCGCGACGCCCGACCTCCGCGACGCCGTCTTCCGCGGAACGTAGACGAATCTTCGAATCTTAAACCCGAGGTAGGGGTTGTTGATTCATTATTTATTTATTCCATTTCTTGAACGTGGATCTCGCATGTCTAACTAGAGGCTTGAATGTTTAAGTTAAGTTATTTATTTTATCGTGAGGGGGGCCGGACCGCATGAACACGGCCGAACCCCCCTCCATCGTTCTTGTTTAATTATTTTGCGGAAGAAAGCAAGTGGCGTGGTGCCGTCGCACCACGCGGTTGATCGTGCAAATATTTTACGCGGCGCCGTCGCGCTACGTCGAGGAAAAATCTTCAAGAACGCGACGCCGTCGCGCCGCGTTGAATGGAATCAAGGCATGGCGAAACGGGCGCGGTGCCGTCGCACCGTGCCGGACGACGAACACCGCGGCCGGTTCCGGGCCGCGGCGGGACGAGAAGACCGTGGCCGGTTCCGGGCCGCGGCGGAAGAGATGACCGGCGGCCGGGCCGCTGGCGTCGGAAGCCGAAGAGGGGACCGGAAATTCCGGTCCCGTTGGAGAAAACCGGCCGGCCAGCTGGCCGGCCGGATGCCGTTAAACCGGGGAATTAATTCCCCGGTCAGCATGCTAAACCCCCCTCTTTAAGAGGGGGGGGGGGTTTAATTAAAGGGAGGGGGGCAGCCGGCCCCCCCGGTTCCGCGCCAGCAGGCCCCCCACGTGGGGGGGGGGGGGGGGGGGCGCTTTGAAAATAACGGCGCGGCTATGCCGCGCCGGCTGTTGAAAAACCGCGGGGCTTGTCCCCCGCGTGCCGACCGTGTGCGGCCCCTCGCGGCACCCCGAGCCGCCGCGGCACCTCGCGGCGCCAGCCCGCTGCGGCTCCCCGCGCCGCCGGCCACCGCACAGCCCAGGGGGGGGTCGGGCCGGGTCGGCCCGGACCCGGACCCCCCCGTTTCGAACCAGATTTGGTTTTTCGCCCATAACATGAGCCTCGGACCTCCGAATGACGAACCGTCTGCGGCAACAGGATCCTTGGATCGAGACGGTCGTTTCGATATATCGCACTCAAGGTTTCGGTTAACTTTGAGGTCGGCCGGGTTGGTTCGTTCACGAAACCAACCGGGCCTTCGGAGCGGAAACGCTCATATCTTGAGCTACGAACGTCCGATTGACGCGCCGTCAGTCGCGTTGTGTTCCTCTTAGTGAGACGGATCTTTTGGCATACTCCGCCCGAGGTTTGGACGCAGGTGGAGTACGGTCGGGTTGGTTTTGCCTTAAAAACCAACCGGGCCCCGGAGACGAAAATGCCAATAACTCTCAGACCGGGCGTCCGATCGACGCGCCGTCTGTTGCGTTGAGTTCCTGTTGACGATACGGAACTTTTGGATACATCAACTCTGGTCTTTGTGACATTTGATGTATCAGCCTCTCGGCTCGTGGAGCGGACCCTCCGAACGAGCTTGCTGTGTGCGGGAACCCTAGTGCTGGCTGCGACTGTTCTACTGCTACTACTGCTACTGTGACTGCGACGACGTAAGTACAGAGATCCTGTGTGGATTAAACGACGACAGTACAGAGATCCTGTGTGGATTCGACGACGACGACTATAGCACTCAGCGATCCTTCGTGGATCAGTGCTACAGGTCCTGTGTGGGCCCGATCCTGTGTGGGTCCTTGCGCTCAGCGGTTCTGTGTGAGCCAGCGCCTACAGGTTCTGTGTGAGCCCGATCCTGTGTGGGTCTTTGCGGGGGTTAGTTATCTATCGATCCTTCGTGGGTCCGACGACTTAGATGGATCAGTGATCATCTTTATCGTCCTTGAAAAAGTATACATGTGTGAGCTGAATCCTATTTCTTTCCTGTGTGGATTGTGTTGTACAATCTTGTACGGTTTACGTTTTGCTTTCCTGTGTGGAATACGTTTACTATCCTGTGTGGACTGAGTTGTACTTGGGCTCGGAGGTTGGAGCGTATTTGAATTGATGACTTAGGTATATGTATGGGCATATACCTAAGCAGAGTCGGTTGTTACTTCGTGATTGTACTTTTCTTCGTGGTTTATCCTTTGTGGATTTGAGAGACCTTCAGGGGTCTCGGGGTCCCTACTGAGTAGCTTATACTCACCCCTGCACGGGCTTTGCCCGCACTACGTTGTGTTGGTTGCAGACGACGGACAACGTTGACCTTAGCTGAGGCTTGCACAGCGGGACGGTACCCGGAGGTGGACCACTGGGCGGGACGTGCACGGAGCAGACGGCGGGACCCGTGGAGAAGAGGAGCTATCTGTACCCACCCTTCAGGTGGGATTTCCAGTGGACAGCTCGGAGTAGCGGCTTTTACTTTTCAGTTGCTGTTTTCCCTTTCGAGTTATACTTTACTTTCAGTTTGGGTTTGTATACTGGCCCATTTACTTTTCCGCACTTTCAGTTGTACTCTGTTTTGTTTAGTGTTTACTTTCCGCTTGCTTACTCTGTGGTGTTTGTTACTTTTCAAAGGCAATGCCTTCCCTTTTTACTGGGATTTACGCCTTGGTGCTAGTCTCCAGCCCCTGGCCTATGGAAGGCGGGCTTGGGGTAGTCACGGCACGGACCCCGAGGGCGGGTCGTGACACGCGGGGTGCCGCGTGACAACCCCGCGGCACCCGCGGGGTGTCGCCCTGGACACCCGCGGGGTGTCGCGCTGGACACCCGCGGTACCCGCGGGGTGCCGCACCGGACACCCGCGACACCCTCGGTACCCGCGGGGTGCCGCGCTGGACACCCACGGCACCCGCGGGGTGCTGCGCCGGACACCCGCAGGGTGCCGCGTGCCAACCCCGCGGCACCCGCGGGGTGTCGCGTTGGACACCCGCGGCACCCACGGGGTGTCGCGCTGGACACCCGCGCGGTGCCGCCGCCTCCGGACGTCGGCGCCGCCGCGCCGGCGACCCGCGCCACCACCGGCTTCCGCGGGCCACCGGAGTCGCTCTGGTGGCCCGTTTTCCTTCCCGTCTGCGCCGTTGTTCCTCCCAGGTTCCGTTCTTTACTGCGGGATCATCAAACTTCCGTTGCGGCACGTTCCGTCTTTGGCCGTCAAATCCGCACAAGAATGAAGAACGGAGGAGGGTTGTCGGGCCGTGTTCGTTTGGCCCGCACCCTCCGCGTTAGATATAAACAACGGGAGAAATTAAAGTTCAACACATGAACGCATATCCGAAACAATTTTTTTTAATGAAATAAAATTGTTTCATAAAAACGGGTTCCTTATTTTAACGGAAACAACAATTTTAATAATTTTAAAATTGTTCACAAAACCAGTTCTTTAACATTTTAAAGAAACAAATACGGGAAAAAAAGAAAAGGGGGGGTAATTCCCAAAATAAATCCCTACCTCGCCGTCGCTGTCGGATGCGAGGTCATCGCGGAATTGACCATCACGGAAGGAGGTGATCGTCACACCGCGGAAGGGCGTCGCGTCGACGATCTCCGAGGACCAAGAACATACGGATTTAATTAATAATAATTAAATCCATGTTGTTGTTGAAATCCAAAAAGAAAAATAAAAATAAGCACAACCCCCTACCTTGGTTGTTGTCGATCAAAGGCTGTCGTGGGGTTGGATCGTCGCGGAAGAAGCGTCGCGAAGGGAGATACGTTGGCGTCGCGGTACAAGGCTTCGCGTCGTCGATCTCCGCAGGTTTGGCGGTCTTCGCGTTCTTCGCGTTCTTCGCGTTCTTCGCCAAAGAAGAACTCTTTCCTCCAAATCCTCTCCACGCCACAAGTTTCAACCCAAAATAAAATAAGCTTAAGCCTTATTTTATTTACACAACTAATCATTTGAATTTCAAAAGATAAGAAACGAACCATTAATTCGTAGAATTAATTCAACGAAAGAAACAGCTCATTTAATTTACGAAAGAAACAACCCAATTAAATGGTCTGTTAAGATTTTAAGAAACACATCAGTTGACTTTCATTAAGACAGGTTTTCACGGGTGCATTTCATAGCGGAAAGAAACGGCGGGGCTCGTGCGGGCCCCACGTCACAAATATCCTACCATGGGGGTAGGATATATCTGGATAGCATATTATCCAGTTCAACTCAGTTCAAGTCGCCTTTAAGTGGCTTCAAGTGGCTTCCAAGTGGCTTAAGCGAAATAAAATAAAGTTGTCGCAAAATTATTTTATTTCTTAACCTTAAGCCCGAAAATTAAAAACCACACCTGAGCAAACGCAACTCCGGAAGAGGAGTTTCTTGGCGAATACCGGTGCTGCGATTTCATCGGTGCCCTCAGAATTCGATTCCGGGAACCGGTTCAAATGTTAGAAAAACCCGCTCGTCTGTTCACTGAACGTACCTGAGCCAAACTTCGGAAATTGATTCCGGGCACACCGGGCCTCGGAATCAGGTTCCGTTAGATGCTGCGCTCTTGTAAAATTCCAAATAAAATTAAGAAAAAAATTTCCTTGAAATTTACGGGTCTTTATATTACTCCCACCATAGGGCTTTACGTCCCCGTAAAGCTCCAACACAAACTTAGGGAAACAAAGACGGTACTGAGCACGCATCTGAGCCTTCCACTCCCAAGTGCTCTCCTGGAGGTCCCCAAGCTGCCAAAGAAAGTGAACAAGAGGAATCGACCTTCCTCCTAGGATCTGCTCCTGTCGATCCTCGATCCCCACAGGAAACTCCGTAAAAGTCACCTCATCACCAAAGACCAGCTCCCCATGGTCAAAGATTTGTTTCGGGTCGTGCACGTATCTCCTTCGCTGAGATACGTGGAAACGTCGTGCACCTAGTGCAACTGAGGTGGATGGACCAAGTGGTAAACCATCCCGCCTACACAGCTGAGGACCTAGAAAGGTCCGTTGAACCTCGGAGATAACTTGCCTCCCAGGCCACATCTCCGTAAACCTCGTCGAGGTGAGACCCATAAGAAGACGTGGTTGTCATCCTCGAACTCTAGAGGTCTCCATTTCTGTCAGAACTGAAACTCAAAACGACTGCTGCTATGAGGGTAAGGTTGACCGACTCAAGAGTGATCGGTCGCACCCTCCTGTGCAAGAGTTACCCTGCACTTCCTGGGGTTTCCTTTTCCACCGACCAAGGAAAACCCATCCCAACGTTTGCCTAAAACCGTCAATTTGAGTATGAACTGTTATTTCCCATTCCATACTCAAACTAACGTCGTAAGTCCTCGATGCTGCCACCAAGAGATTCCAACCAGAACTCTCGCCTCGAGGGTCTGACCACACCGTCGGCGTAATTGTGATTATCATGTCTCCTCTCATGTTATCTCCAGATGTGAGGGTCAAGTCCACGGCTTACCAAAAACACTAGGTCTGGAACAAGATTTGTGAAAGCGAGGAATGATTCATATCGACGTCTGTTACTACAGCAGCTAGTAGTGGACATAGACTGTCCCTTGAATCATTTCTAGAGCCATTGGGTCACACTCCTTGACCGCATGCAGCCGCACTCTTCCTCCGCCCTCCAGCTCCCTAAGCCTGTCGGGAATAACTAAGGCAGGTGGTTGTAGCATGTTAAGATGTACACCACCTCATGCTGCTCTCCTAGCTTTGCCTCCATGTCTACTGCTTCGCAGACTCATCTCTATTTAAATCTACCTCTTCTTGAAACATTTTTCATGCCCGAGTCTCTATGACTGGCACCGGTTCCTTGTTTCTAACTGCACTGTGCAGTCTTCTTCCGCTCCTGGACGAACTGCACCTCCTTTAGTTTCATAAGAGATGCTATGATTTCTTCTTTGCCGATAAGAGAAATATGGTCTCATCCCCTGGATGAACCACATTCGTTGCCTAATACAGTCAATTCCAACATGAATGATGCATTCATGCCATGGATGACGTCGTAAGGCCTCGACGTAACTACTAAGAGATCCAATTGTCACTCTCGCCTCCAAGGGTTGAGTCACACTGTCGGCATCAGTGTGAGGTCACTGGGTCTCCTCCAGTTGAAATCTCGAAAGTGAGGGTCAAGTCAACAGTTTAACCGGGACCACTCAGTATCAACCAAACAAAAGGACAGTAAAACAAACAAAGATAAGTGTCTTTTTATTTTATTGCAGCTCATGGTACAAAGAAACAAAAACAACATCAACATGGAACTAGAAGTACAAGAGACGTATCCACTAGTTCCGATCCTGTCCACCTGCTCCAGGAGCTCTAATGCCTTGTCCACTGCTCTACTGTTGCTCAAGCATTCGTCGCTGCCTCTGCCTCAGTGGCTCCTCAAAAGCCTATGGGTCAACTGTACGAGGAGTCGGACAGTCACGTGCCAGGTGCCCCTTTCCACCGCACGAGTAACACAGTCTGCTTCTGGCACGCCTGGCTCTGACCCCACCTCGGGTGCCCCGCACCACCGGTCCTAAAACCCGAGATCGCCCAACTGCTGGTCTGGTCCTCCTGGACCTCTGCATCATCTGTCTACTGCCCACAGATGACTCGGCTTCTGATCGAAAAACACGCGGCAAAGGCAGTAGCTCCTGAACACGCTCAGGGTGTAGAGCTACTGGCACAAACTCCACCCTGAAGAAGGTCTCGAAGTCTTCCCATGTGAAAGCCATCCCATCGCAAAACTGGAACAAGTGGCTCCACCACCTGCCTGCTGCTGCCTGAAGAAGGCTGGCAGCAAAGGTCACCATGAAGTCTGATGGCGTCCCCACTAGCCTGAAGACTCCCACCACAGCCTCCAGCCAATCCTCAGCCGCCTGCGGGTCCGTCTCTCCCCTGAACCTGGGTGGCCTCTGGCGCTGGAACTCATGCAGTGCGCTCAAGTAGCGGGCATCGCCTACTGCGGGGGCTGGTGGCATCGGTGGCCCAATTTATGGTAGTACCGCTGGCGCCTCCGCTGGTGCCTCCGCTGGTGCCTCAACTGCAAGAGGGCCCTGTACCGAAGCCTCATCACTTGACAGGCTATCAGCATGCACATCCCTCTGGGCTCTAGTTGGTTGTCCGAGAAAAGGCATCCTGAAAGAAACAACGTAACGCGGTCAAATGATTATACCTGGTGAGATGACCTGGTTTGAGCTGTTTTAAGGGGGAACCTTTGAAAACTCACACGAAAACATTGTTTTCGTGCACAAAGTCGAAAATCAGTTTCCAGGGTCCTAGTGTATGGATACGTCGGCCGCCCGCACCAACACTAGACTCCCTGAACTGAAAACCACACTCGGTACCCTTAACACTATTTCTTCACAGAAAGAAAGATCAGAGTCTGTGGTAGAACCGACCACCTCTGATACCAATTTGTCACGACCCTTCCTCGGGGCCCGTGCTGTGACTATCCCAAGCCCGCCTTCCATAGGCCAGGGGCTGGCGACTAGCACCAAAGGCGTAAATCCCGATAACTGGGAAGGCATTTCCTTTATAAAAGTAACAAAACACCACAGAGTACAAGCGGAAGTAAAACACTATGTACAAAAAGAAGTGCTGAAAAGTAAATGGGCCAGAATACAAACCCAAAAGAAAGTACCACTACAACTGAACAAAGTACAACAGAAAAAGACAACAGCTGGAGGGATGGAAGCAGCTCCTGGGTCGTCCTCCTCGGATCCTACCTGAAGGGTAGGTACAGATGGCGCAGCTCCTGGATCGTCCACCACGAATCCTACCTGAAGCGTAGGTACAGATAGCCTCCATAGTGCTCTCGTCCGTCAACCTCCTCCGAGTGTCGTCTCGCCGTGAAGTCCACCTCCGGACACTGACTTGTCGTGTAGTCCACCTCCGGGTACCGTCCAGTCCTCGAACACTCGGCCTCCATCAGCACTGCCTGTCGTCTGCAACCAACACAACGAGGTGCGGGCATAGCCCGTGCAGGGGTGAGTATAACGATACTCAGTAGGGACCCCGAGACCCTCAAAGTCTCACTAAATCCAATAAGGATAACCACAAAGAAGATCTCAATAGATAACCTCTACTTAGGTATATGACCATACATATACCTAAGTTATCAAGTAACTCATCTCAATCGTGTGGAAACACAAGGATCATGAGATCAACGGATAACCACTACCCAGGTATATGCCCATACATATACCTAAGTTATCAAGTAACCCATCTCAATCAGGAGGAAACACAAAGGTCAAAAGTCTCAGCTCAAACCAGGATTTTCATTATCGAAACCGTAACTACTGAAGAGCTCCGTCTCTAGAGTGTACAGTGGTCCTGTCACGACTCAGAGGTACTGCTCACTAACCTAAGACTGCTGAGGTACTCCTCTAGTTGAGTACCGCGGGCCAGCCACCCAAACACAGTAGTGCTTCCCGCCGAGGTATGTCACGCAAACACAATAGTGCACACCCCCTAGTAGCCTGCTGAGGTACTCTCCGGACGAGTACCGCAAGTCTGCACTATCAAACAGGTAGTGCTCCGTCTGCCATGGGTCTGCACCCAAACAAAGTAGTGCTTCATCCACTGGGCTAGTCGACTCACTCCAAGTCGAGTCGGTCAAGCAGTCGTCAGGTCTCGGTCGACTACACGGTCCCCGTACTCCGCACGCTCGACTCTGGGAGGGTCCGCTCCACGAGCTGAAAGTCGATACTCCATGTATCACAAGGTCCCACAATGAAGTAACTCAAAGGACCACCTCGTCACAGGGGTCTCAACGCACCAGACGGCGCATCGATCGGACGCCCGGTCTGTGAGTTATTAACCTTTTCGTCCCAGGGGCTCGGTTGGTTTCGTGAGCGAACCAAACCCAGCCGTATCTCAACTGAACCCCGATCTCTCATAGGGTATATTCATAGGGATCGTTTCTCAGCGTGATCGTCAATGCCGCTGACGGTTCGTCAAACGGACGTCCTGTCTGAAAGATATCAGCTTTTCCGTTCCAGGGGCCCGGTTGGATTTCGGGTGCGATTCAAACCGGCCACTACCAGCTGTATCCAAAACTCGGGCGAAGGATGCCAAAAGTTCTGTATCCTCAACAGGAACTCAACGCAACAGACGGCGCATCAATCGGACGCCTGGTCAGAGAGTTATTGGCTTTTTCGTCCTAGGGGCCCGGTTGGTTTTTAAGGCAATACCAACCCGACCGTACTCCACTTGCGTCCAAACCTCGGGCGGAGTAAGCCAAAAGATCCGTCTCACTAAGAGGAAACTAACAAAGCTGACGGCACGCCAATCAGACGTCCGTAGCTCAAGATATGAGCATTTCTGCTCCGAGGGCCCGGTTGGTTTCGTGTACGAACCAATTCGGCCAAATCCAAAGTATTCCGAAACCTTAGGTGAGACAAACCGAAACGACCGTGTCGCTTCAAGGATTGTGTTGCCGCTAACGGCGAGTCGTTTGGAGGCCCGTATCTCATGTTACGGGCGTTTGAACGAAAGTCGTCCTAAGACGGGGGGTCCGGGCCCGGGCCGACCCGGCCCGACCCCCCCTGGTTGGCCCGAACCGGGTCGGGTCCGACCTGGTTGGCCCGGCCCGGCCCAGCCCGGCCAGGGCCGGTTCGGCTCGGCTCGGCCGAGCGGCCGAGCGGCCGACGCGGGGGAAAGCCGCCGCCACGCGTGACACCCCCGCGGCACCCGCGGGGTGTCGGCCAGACAACCGGACGCGCCGCGTGACAACCCCGCGACACCCACGGGGTGCCGCCCCGGACACCCGCGGGGTGCCGCGTGACAACCCCGCGGCACCCGCGGGGTGTCGCCCTGGACACCCGCGGGGTGTCACCCTGGACACCCGCGGGGTGCCGCATGACGACCCTGCGGCACCCGCGGGGTGTCGCGCTGGACACCCGCGGCACCCGCGGGGTGCCGCGTGACAACCCCGCGGCACCCGCACGGTGCCGCGCTGGACACCCTCGGGGTGCCGCGTGACAACCCCGCGACACCCGCGTGGTGCCGCGCTAGACACCCGCGGCACCCCCGGGGTGTCGCGCTGGACGCCCGAGGGGTGCCGCCGCCTCCGGCCGTCGGCGCCGCCGCGCCGGCGACCCGCGCCACCACCGGCTGCCGCGGGCCGCCGGAGTCGCTCCGGTGGCCCATTTTCCTTCTCGTCTGCACCGTTGTTCCTCCCGGGTTCCGTTCTTTACAGCAGGATCATCAAACACCCGTTGCGGCACGTTCCGTCATTGGCCGTCAAATCCGCACAAGAACGAAGAACGACGGAGGGTTGTCGGGCTGTGTTCGTTTGGCCCGCACCCTCCGCGTTAGATATAAAAAATGGGAGAAATTAAAGTTCAACACATGAACGCATATCCGAAACAATTTTTTTTAATGAAATAAAATTGTTTCATAAAAACGGGTTCCTTATTTGAATGGAAACAACAATTTTAATAATTTTTAAATTGTTCACAAAACCAGTTCGTTAGCTTTCTAAAGAAACAATTACGGGAAAAAAAGAAAAGGTGGGGTAATTCCCAAAATAAATCCCTACCTCGCCGTCGCTGTCGGATGCGAGGTCGTCGCGGAATTGACCGTCGCGGAAGGAGGTGATCGTCACACCGCGGAAGGGCGTCGCGTCGATGATCTCCGAGGACCAAGAACATACGGATTTAATTAATAATAATTAAATCCATGTTGTTGTTGAAATCCAAAAAGAAAAATAAAAAGAAGCGCAAACCCCTACCTTGGTTGTTGTCGATCGAAGGCTGTCGCGGGGTTGGATCGTCGCGGAAGAAGCGTCGCGAAGTGAGATCTGTTGGCGTCGCGGTAAAGGATTCGCATCGTCGATCTCCGCAGGTTTGGCATTCTTCACGTTCTTCGCGTTCTTCGCATTCTTCGCGTTCTTCGCCGAAGAAGAACGCTTTCCCCCAAATCCTCTCCACGCCACAAGTTTCAACCCAAAATAAAATAATCTTAATCCTTATTTTATTTACACAACTAAACATTAGAATTTCAAAAGATAAGAAACGAACCATTAATTCGTAGAATAAATTAAACGAAAGAAATAGCTCATTTAATTTACGAAAGAAACAGCCCAATTAAATGGTCTGTTAAGATTTTAAGAAACGCGTCAGTTGACTTTCATTAAGACGAGTTTTCACGGGTGCATTTCTTAGCGGAAAGAAACGGCGGGGCTCGTGCGGGCCCACCTCACAAATATCCTACCAAGGGGTAGGATATTTCTGGATAGCATACTATCCGATTCAACTCAGTTCAAGCCGCCTTTAAGTGGCTTCAAGTGGCTTCCATGTGGCTAAAGCGAAATAAAATAAAGTTGTCGCAAAATTATTTTATTTCTTAACTTTAAGCCCAAAAATTAAAAACCACACCCGAGAAAACGCAACTCCGGAAGAGGTGTTTCTAGGCGAATATCAGTGCTGTGATTTCATCGGTGCCCTCAGAATTCGATTCCGGGCACCGGTTCAAAAGTTAGAAAAACCCGCTCGTCCGTTCACTGAACGTACCCGAGCCAAACTTCAGAAATTGATTCCGGGAACACCGGGCCTCAGAATCAGGTTCCGTCAGAAGCTGCGCTCTTGTAAAATTCCAAAGAAAATTAACAAAAAAATTTCCTTGAAATTTCCGGGTCTTTACAGTTCATGTCACTGGGAAGTAATATCATAGTGTTTCACATCTAAGAAAAAATCCAATTTAAAATCAATTTTTCATTTTATAAGATAGAGCACATATCTGGTGGGTTTTATTAGAAACATTTAATAATTTAATAGAATTATTAGTGCAAAAACCAAAGGGTAACTAAATCATGAGGATCACATCCTATGATAAGTAAAATTTAATTAAATTGTGCTACTAGATTTAGGATGTTAGGTTATATAATTCAAAAATATATTTTCTGATGTGTCTCACTAAAATTTCAATGTTCAATACAATAGAATAAATTTTATATTGTGATATTTTATGTTAAAATTATATAGACCCAATACTTATTCCTAAGAAGATTTACTCATCTAAAATTGAGTATTTATTTGGTTTATTTCAATATAAATTGAATTAATGGTGGAAAATAAAGGAAATATAATAAATTATCTAACAATAAAATATAATATAATGATTATATTTAAATGAGTAAAGGAAGATATCGGATTAACTCGTTAATCGTTATCAATTTAACGCATATGATTGTTGAAGATACTGATTCCAAATTAAAGAGAGGAATCCACAACTAGATGAGAGGAATAAGATTGCTCCTGGGAGTGTGTTTCATGAAGGTCTAAGAAAAATATTTGAGGGGGAGGAATTAAAATTATAGAGGGTGTATTTCATTAATTATCATCCCTTTAACTAGGAAAACTTATTATCTACATATTATTACAATTTGTGGTCTAGTCTTACTTTAGTCACTACCTCATGAACCCCCTCAAACAGACTGAATGCATTTTTGGGAAAAAAATTGAATCCCATGAATAATCCATGTACCAAGGATATATAAAAACCTACATGTACATGTGGTTCCTATATAATGGAATTGTCAAACAATGTGAGACCATGATAAAAAATTTATTTGTAAACATTTTCTATTGGAGGACCCAAAAGTTTCAGAAAAATTGGTTATTCCTATAATGCTTATATTGTTATATGTTTTCAGGTTATGAGACTACATAATATTTAAAGATCACTCTAGGGACATCTTAGGACTCAAAAAATTGACTAATAACTCAGTGAAGTGTTCCAAATCACTGATTTTTAATCTGAAGGACAAATTTCTGAAATTAAAATCCAACAATGATAAAATTTAAATTCAAATGGAATTTAATCTTGTCAAAAAACACATGAAACTACACATTGATCATAGACTATTAATTTAGTACAATGTAATGATAAGAAAATTAGTTCCATACAATGTTCATAAATATATTTATTATCAAGGAATGTATAGACACTATGTTTTGAGTAAATTTTAATGTTAAGATATGCTCTAATACAATGTCTAATGAATTTAATAGTGATGAATAAATGTCATATTATATACCGAAGATAATGGTATGATAATTATTATAAATGAAATTACAATATTACAAGACATATGATATTTGAAGGAATTTAATAGGTTTAATTCATATTATATATATATATATATACAAATTTTCATTTTCCATTCATTTTACAATTTATGTTAGAACAATGAGAATTTGTACCTTATCAATTAAAATTATAGTTACATAGAGGGATATTAGGATGTAATGATTCCTTGATGTTCTTCATATATAATGGTTCTCTAGATACTAGAATTACAATACTAATACTAGTAGACAAATATTAATAATATATAATATTAGGGATAGTTTATACTATATAGTTCTCTATGATATAATATATGGACTACTGAAAGGGAAAAATTTATTACCTAAAGCATGATCCTTAAATCCAATTTTAATGCCATTAGATATCATTGATACATTATAAACAACCTTATGCTTTTAAAAAAATGTTATAATTTCTATTAATTAATTATTTTAATGATTCCTAAAACATTTCATTTTTACCTATATGTATTAAATCATCTAACACATTGGTTTTTAATAAATTAGAAGTATGTGTTTTTGTTATAGTTACCTAGAAAAACCCAAAGGTCAGTTTTTTTTTCAAGAACATGTTAAGATGAAATTGAATATATGAATTATCCGATGTGAATATCAGGTAAACATATACACTAATGAAAAACATTGAGTTTAGATTTCAACTTTGTAAATGAAATATTTTATTATGATGTCACTCCACCGATCGGTGAGGTTTATATTTGATAACCATACTTTTAGGTGTTTGGGAGTAAATTATAGATATTTTAAGCATTAGAACCTGAGCTACTATAAAAATTATATGCCATAATATTTTAATATTATAATATTTTGAATGCATTGTTTAATTTTCCCCCACTACATTCAAATTGGTTTTTAATAATTATGAATTTTTAATTATTTACAATTCATCACCTTCTTGTTTATACGGTCTAAATTGTGTGACCTAATTGTTATTATAAATTCATAATTAATAATAAGAATATTTTTTCTTAGATTACCATTTAGAGATTAGTTATTTTAATTTCTCATTGAAGGTAAGAAATATATTATTTTCTATAAAAAAATTTATACTCGTAAATAATATTCTAGAGAATTTTTAATTCTTTATGATGGAAATATGTAAAATAATCATAAAATTCTATTCAATAAATCAGGATAGAATTATTTTACTATGATAAATTAAAAAGATATTTTTCTATGGGAGGATAAATCATAGAAACCAAACATTGAACTCCCCAATCATGAAATCATAGATTAATTTTTTTTTCAAAAAAATAACCCATATTTTTATTTATTTTAAGATATTAAGTTTCATCATCTAGGAGGAATATATTTTCAGATAAATTTTTTTATAAAATAATCTATTGTGGATATATTTTTATGATCCACTAAGTGAACACTACTTTCTATATTTTTTTATGACTATACGATTTATAATTAATTGAATCATTAATATAAAATCATATGAGTTTCAATATGAAGTAAAAGGATATAATATGGAATATTATTGATTATTTGTTGGATAACAAGAATTTGAATCTTGAGGTTTAAAATTTAATAAGTACTAATTCTATAAAATTATTAATAATTTATGAAAATATTTGAATCAAAGTGAAACAAAATAATTTTTTTAATGTCTTACTTTAAAAATAAAGAAAATATAATTGATTATGATAATGATATACAATATGGGTATAAAATTCTGAAATTTGATGTGCCTTAAATATTTAAAAAATATTTTATGATAAGTCGAATTTCTCATAAAATGGTTGAATTTGAACCTATTTTTATTATATTTGTTTTATAAAATGATATGTTTGTGTAAAATATTTTTTTTATTTTATTAACATTAATGTATCTTATATGGGAAATTTTCATTTGATTATTGTATCCACTTTTCCTATCCTCTTAGAAACAATAATATATTTACCAATACATATTCAGTGAGTTTTAATATTCACAAATCCCACTCAATTTTTGTTCACATATAAAATATATTTATTTTAGTGGGATCCTAAAAAATCAAAATTTCCAAATAAATATATCGTTTATAGATATATTGTATATAATTAAATATTTTATTAAATTGTATGTTATTATTAGACATAAATATTTTAATTATTTTAATTATTTACATATTATCACTACAATAATTACAATCATCAAATATAAAATGTTATCTATAATTAATTCAATTAGTATATTTCTAAAAATAATAAATATCAATGATTCTCTTGGAGATAGTATACCACTATGTGTGCGGGATAAAATGGTGTAAAAAATAATTACTTTTAAAATATTTGATACATTACACTATTTTTATTGGCTATATTTTCATTGTGTTGATATGAAGTTGTAATATTTAGTGTGATATAATTTAAATAGAAACATAAGGTTATTTAAAACTTTTAATACCTATTACCATTAGGTAAATTAACTTTGGAGTAGAGTAGTAGTAATCCAACAAAAATTTCCTATTTTATTATCTAAATGATAATGAATGGTCAAATATTATTTCTATATGCCCCAAAAAAATATGAATGCAGAGTAATAATGTGTTAAATGATCATCAGTTTCTGATCCTTATGTTTCTTTAGAATTTTTATTGGGTGTCAACTTTTTTTTATTCAAATCAATTTCATTGAAATTCCAATATTGAATTATCAAGAGATATATGGTTCATATAAATAAAAATATCTCATGTTTTTTTCATACAAACCTATAAGAGTGATTCCATTTATTATATAAAAATATAATGTAGTGAAATTATGCATTCAACTGTTATCTGGACCTCATATTTGAAATATGTATGAGTGTAGATCTCATAGAACACATTATTTAATTTACTATCATTGAAATTTCATATATAAGAAATTTTATGATAGGTTCAATAATTATAAAAATTAAATCCAGATAAACCTTACAGCATGAATCATTTCAGCATGGAACAAGCACTTTGATATTGTGCGCCTCAAATATAATAGCTTAAATGATCATTACACCTCTCTCACTTTACTCAAAGTGGTGTGCTTTCTTTTATTATGTCAATGTCTTCGTCACTTATCCTGAACCAATGGTTTAATAATTTTCAATGGTATAGTGACATCCCAGGGATAAAAAATAATCATGAAACCTCTTAGTCCCATGTTTATCTTTATGTAATAGTCAACTTTGTTGAATGATTAATAAGTTAGTTTATAGTGAAATGAACATAGCTTTGACAAGAACCATCACATGTTTATATAAATTATGTCTATTATAATAGTAACATATTTTAACAAATATTATACAATACATTAACTTATTCATATATCAATGTAATCACAATGTGACCAAATGAATATGTAGTGACCCTTATTGTAAAAAATATAATTTTTCATACAATATAGCATCACATGATTTTATCTACATGAAAACCACCACTCATAAAATAGATTGACCAAAAATAAATTACCATAATTAAATTTAACATTCATATATATTTCAACAATCTCAAAATCATCATTGTGTTAGTTTTCAAAAGGAAAAATATAAGACACAATCATCTCAAAATAATTGGTTGAAATCCTCGAGAAAAAATTAATAGCATGCCTATAATATGAAGTTTCTATAAAACCCACATCATATGATATAATGTTTTTTTTCAGTGTACTAATCTCTACATATTTGATAAATAACATTAGGACCATTATTTAATTAATATTAACTCATGTTCACATCGTTGGGATTATTCATTCAACTTTTCATATTTTCAATATAATCATCATATTAATGAAAAATATATATATCAACATATGATTTATTCTAGAAAATGAAGCTATAATATCTTCATTCTCATCTTGATATGTTATTCAAAAAAACTACAATCACATGTATAATAAATATGTTACTATACTACGATTTAGGTTAATATTTTTTTATTATCCCCAATTTTTAATAAATTTAATTGAATGAAAGTGAAAAAAATAAGTAAAGAACTGATTTTGGGATATAAATAACCCCATAAAAATTTCCCTTCTTTTATATGTAATTATTAAAAATATTCTTCAAGAAAATAAATTTCAATTTCTCAATAAATGAAAAACGTTATAGTTAAATATCAATAAATTTCAATTTAATAATATAAATTTTGTATATTAATGAAATATATAGTAAACTCGAATCATGTAATAATTTATTTTTTAATATTATTTGATAATTAATATCACTACAAATCCCTGGTTAATATACAATTGTAACACTATTGTCTTTATATTATGAATTTATTTGCATCAATTGTGTAAAGTCCCATTCTTGATATACAAGGATATTACACCCCTTTAACAGAATAATTAATACATTACACAAACATATGGTTAATGAACATATTTTTTTACATATCATGAAGCATGGAACACATTCTTGTAATTTGGTGAAAGATCCTCAACACGGCCAACAATGATCTTTCCTTTTATTTTAATTACATAAAATTTTTATTTATATCACATTGATTCTTAATGATATGAAAATAGTGAGATCAAATTATCAAAATAGGGTAGAGATGGAAAATTAAAACAAAATAAAAATAATAAGGTTAAATTTTGAACATAATTTTTTAGAATCGTACAATGTCTAACATATATAAAAATATTAAGACATGAAATAAATCAAGACATTTCGTAAGACATAAATCCTAAAGGAAGATAAGCCATGAGAAATTAACAATGAAATAAAACAAGGAATTTTAGAATACTTGAAGGCCTAAAATTGATTTCAATATTATCTATGACTCATTTTCAAGATCATCATAGGGGAAAAAGTACTTTACTGAATTTTGTTCACTCTTAGTTTCAACCCTCTATTAATAAATCATATTTACTTGTAATTCAATACCTATATTACTGAACCAGATTTACTTGTTATTATATATCTTTCTATATCATGAGATGTGAATCAATACCCAAAAAATTGGAGGGTGGAATTTTAAAAATATAATTCCATAAAAAACGTAAGACTAATATAGATTATATACTAGAAATATGGCCATTTTAATGAATTACATCATAGATGGAAAATAATTTAAATAGAACACTTGAAATTAATTCCGGAGTAAAATATCTTTTCTTCTTAAAAAGCATTTTCTTTTCTCATAATTACATACAATATTAAATAAAAATAAATTCTTTGAAAATAAAATTGACATATTGTAAAGGATGATATAGGGAAATAATTTTTCATGAAAACCTAAAATTCCATTCTTTCCGTATATTTTAAAAGAAATCATTATTTTTGTACTTTTGTCAGATAGTCAAAAAGTAATTCCTAGTGAAAACAAAAAAAATACATCTTTCATATCTTATAATAAATATTCACCAAAAGGAAAAATTTAATTAAGTTTTTTAAATGGATTTAATGAATATATTTTAATATATTTCTATGAATCATTGATTTGGATGATAAATATACCACAGAAAATATCTATGTATAAAAAATCTCAGATAAGAATGATATTACAAAATTATCCATTTTAAATTTATAATAAATATAAATGTATTCCTCATAAAAAAAGGTAATTGTATTCATATAATAACCAACATAATAATAATCATAAAAATACTCATGGGTAGTATAAACTTAATTGAAAACTATGGGAAAGGTATAAGGCATAATCCGAAAAAAAATAAAAGTGAGAAACAATAATCCCATAACTAATGTATAATATATTTTTTACAAATCCAAACATCTTTTATACTGATTTTAATAATATCATTTATTTATAGAAGTTTCATATTAATTTTTATGATATCTTATATGATCACATTATCATCCATTTGTTAATAACATTGTTACTCATCCATTGTGTATTAACTGCTTCATTTTCATACTTTTGTCTAATCATATTGGTCCTTTTATCTTCTTATATTATATTTATTTCAATTAAAATATATATATATATAATATATGTCATATTTGTTTCAATACATTTATATAATCATGATTTAATGGATATCACGTAGAACGAATCACATCACATGGTAGAGTTGGTTGGTCTTATGTACAATCGAGTGACAATATGAATCTCAATATTGTGAGTTGGTATAGAAGTAGATTGTATATATTTTTTCCAGAATTCATATCATGTTATTACAATGATATATAGTAAATTGTTTCATCATTATACCCATCCAATTAATTTGGCTGTGAGAAACAGATTACGCCACTTTCTAAACACTATAATATTTACGTACATATGCGTGGTGATTTATAATTGCATTGGATGGATAATATGTGGAAAATGGTTTTCCCATAATTATGATATCTAATTATACATGGAATAGTGGAGTTATTAATTTGTAACTAAAAAAACTCCTGAATAATAAGATTAAGATGAAATAAGTTCAA
The DNA here is from genome assembly GCA_963277665.1 of Viscum album. Classification (NCBI taxonomy): domain Eukaryota; kingdom Viridiplantae; phylum Streptophyta; class Magnoliopsida; order Santalales; family Viscaceae; genus Viscum; species Viscum album. Next base: position 741,536,650 of record OY728150.1, on the reverse strand, counting down.
ATGAATCAATATAAGAGATTACCTCTACTTCAATGTGCACCCTCTAGACCTCTTATTAATGGTACTAGATTAAGTATTTTGAGATTAATAGAACCTCTATAATATAAATTGGGAAGATGAAAATGAAAATGGGAAATTAGCGGCCAATATTTGAAGCTTAATGTGAAATTGATGCTTAATGTGAAATGAAGAGGTGAGTTAGTAGGTTCCCTTTTAAAATTGAGGTGATGGAAACTTTTGGAATATCCAAAAATATTAATTAATAATACACTCAAACAACAGTAAAAACCCACAAAAAATATCTTTATTTGAAATATGAAATGAGGAAGGGTTTTAATCTAATGAAAATATAATTTATATACATTTTTTTATTTCATTTTAAAGGTTATCATTTCTTTTTACCATTAATTATTCTCATTTAATTTTAACTATAGAACAAAAATTTTCAACATTAAAATTGTTCAATTTGTAAGTATTTGATGTAAATTAGACACTAATGTAAAAATATAGAACATTCTGGGAAAACTATAAGTATTTTTATATATTTTAATATTATTAAATAATTAAATTAAATGTTTTTTTGACAAAATATCTATAGTGCCAATTTGGATCTATTTAGTTAATAGATTTTCAAAAATATCGATAAAATATTTTATCCATGAATGAAATATTTAATAATATTTATAATTAGTTAATGTCATCTATAAATTTTTTTGGATATATTAATTATCCAAAATATTATTTATGTTAGTATTTTTCTATCCTTAATTTGATATTTCCATTAATAAAATAATTACAACATTAGTTTTTTTTAATTATTTAATATATCTATTTGTTGAGTAAAAATTAAAAATAAAATAGTAAGACGATGAAAAAACCTCTATATTTCGTAATAATACTTTAGGAATAATATATGTCCAAGAAAATTTTAATTTAAAATTTGGACTTGTATTAAAATTTAAATTTAAAAACATTAAAACCATTTTAAATGAATTATTATATGTTTCATAATCTATTATATATTTCTCTAAATGGTCAATAATAAGATATGTGTATAATTATGGTTGATGAATATTCGAATAATAATATTTGGTTATGTTTAATGGTTTTTTAATGGGCATTATCTTTTTAATAGAAATTAATTTATTTATTTTCAATCAATTAAATAATATCCGAACCATCAATTTATAATCCATTAAGGTAATTATTTTTTAATAAAAAAATAAAATAAATTATCACGACAAATTAAAACAGAATATTTTAATAATTAATATTTATGAACAAATTTATCTTATGAATTACCTTATTTTAAAAATGCTAAATTTAATAATGTTTGAGTAAGGCATATTTTACATTTTGTTAAATAAAATATTTTAAATGTCAAAATCAAATCCTAGATTCTTTAAAAGGGTGTAATTTCGACCCAATGAAAGGTTTAGGTGGAAAATATCTCATCCGATCATTTTAGGAGAAGTTTTAATATAATTTTATAATATTTTATTTAACCATAATAACTTGATTTACCATTTTACTGTATTAATAAAAAAAATTTAAGTTTCACATCATAATTCCAAAATATAAATAAACTATATTTACATAATTCAGACCTACTGATTCCAAATATGGAATCCATTTTTAAAAATTAAAATCAAATATGTTGTGATTATTAATTTAAAATTAATCACATTCTCAAAATGAAAAATGGGTTTTATAATATAAAACAATAAAAAAGATTGAAACATTTTTATTTCATGATTAATTGTAAAATTATTTCCTAGATAAAAATATGTTATATTTTTTCATTAGAACAATTCAATACTCTAATTTTTCCACATAATTTATTTGCAGTAAATGAGTTGTTTTCAATTAATAATATGTATATATTTACCATTCATCAAAAATTTAAACATATCAAAAAACTATAAGAAAAAAATGGAAATAGTTTTTTTATATCCAGTATCCAAAGAAGACATTGATTTTGTATTATATAATTTATCAATGTTTTAAAAACAAGATTCAAGATGGGTAATCCATCAAAAGGCAGAAAAACTGCATTTTTAAAAAAATAATTCTTTTACATGAAAAATCGGATTTGTTCTTTTATAATATCGAGAAAACATATAATATGAATTTTTAACATTAAATTGAAAATATTAAATATATATTAAGTTCATACAATCCATAAATAGTTATTTAATTATTTGATAAACATAATTATTTTTATATAAATTGTTTTTCAGAATAATGTTAGTATTATTAATACACTTTATTGTAATGGATAGGATGTAAGGGAACATAATAATATTATGTTATTCATTAAACACATCCTTGCATTAAATTAATTCTATCAAATTAAATTCAAATTTTGTGTAACATTATCTAAACACAGTGTTGTGTATAAATAATGGTAATATGATGTTGCATGTAGCAAAATTTTTTCTTGGTGTAAATAATAACACAAGACATCAATGATATTAAAAACACTCAATATCATAAAACATTCGGGGTGTAAAATCATAACCCCTTTAAAATGAGTTTCTCCCTCAAAATTCATGTTGTTTGTTTATTTATTAATACATAAAAGCTTATTTCAAAGAAAACAATTTCATTAAAACAAGGAATAAAACTAATATAAAAAAAATTGATATGCATATAACAGTTCCACAAAGTCACACATTATTGGGTTTCTAAAAAATATAACATTATTTGAAATTGAAAACATGGAAAAATAATAAATGTAAAATTATAATGCTCTAATGGATAATGATATAGAACATTATTAAAAGAAAATTAATAATACAATTCAATAAATCCCAAATGATCTAAGGGAGCATCTGATTCATCAATAAAGAAGGTACTAATATAACATTTTAGGTTTTAGGATCTCTTCTTTAGAGAAGAAGTATTACAGAAATACATACATGCTTAAGTATAGTTTCATCATTTCATTGGAACATGATCAATTTAAAGGTCATCACTTCTTCTTAGTAAAATAGGTGAATGTTTCATTCCATATAAATTGGTATTTCATGGGATCCATCGTGTGAATGATGGGTCATTCCACCTGAATTTATCAAAAAAATGATGGATAAAACATGTTATACAATATTTAGATTTTTACATATAGTGAGATAATACTAAATCAATCCAAAGTATAACTTATACTATCCATAAATGTATAAACTTACAATCCATTGGAAAACTAAAAATATAAAACATTAGAAAGTGGTACACTAACTCTGTTTAAATTTTATATACTATATATAATAAGATGTACCCTTTTGGTCACATTCATAACATGTGATCATCTTCGTCATGTATTCTCTTATGTCATGTAATAACCTGAATTACCATATACCGTTATTGAAAAGATTCTGGTTTTTTAATTACTATGTTCAAAAATATGTAAACTTCATCCAAGATAGTGTAACCCAAATGTTAAAAATTCTTTTAACAATTCCAAGTTAAAATTTTTATCTAATTTATTTTTTTCATACCCATCATATGCTAATATAAATATCATTTTCTCAACTTCATTGTCATATTAAGGGTTATCATTCCCTTAATGTGGTGTTCTCCAAGTATATCAAATTACACGTAAATAACTTTTATAGGTCATTATAAATATTAAGAATATCTAATAAAATATGTAATGATAAATTAAATCTAAAAAAACATATATATTTCATGATTCAATATAACAAAATCTACAAATTCTAAAACATATAAACCCGTATTATCCAACATTATTCTTAAACCATTACTCTGGTTCCATCATCATAGTCTTTCTTAAAATATGAATCAAGTATTAAATTACTCAACCTTAATCTAACAAATATTCTTATGATTAAATTAATTAATAAATATAGATCATCCCATATGTTTCGCATTTAATTTATAATCTCTTTATCCTCAGTAGTATAACCAATACACATACCTCCTTAACGATCTTAATTATGATATTTCCATTTTAAAAATTAGATTTTATATTTCCTCTAATTTCGACATCTGAAACATTCAATATTAACCATGTTATATCTATTTATGGATATAGGCTTTGATGAAAATAAATTTTGAGAAATACATATCAGATATTAAAAACACATAAGTATGTTACAATCGATTAAATAGTTCAATCATTGATATCTTATGTTTAATCCATGGTTATTCATGATTATCAAAAACAATCAATAATATTAACCTATACATAGACATATCCTTAAGAAGTCATGATATGTATGCATAAAAATATATATTGAGATATCAACAAGGTTTTATATCCATGTTTCCAATTTTTGACTAAACCATCACTCTGATACTATCTATAAAAACCCAACATCAACGTACAAGGATATTACATCAGTTTTGTAGAATACGTAAAAAATTACACAAAATAAAATTCAAATTCCATATTATTTTAGCGCCATTGGAAACATGAAACACATTTTTCTAATTTGTTAAATGATCTTCATCTTATCCCACAAAGATTAACCCTTTTATTTTTCCAACCTCAAATCAATCATTATATCCTGGGGAATGGAAAACATATGAAATGCGTGAGATGAAATGATAGGTAAGGGTAATAATAAAATATATCTAAAAAACATAAAGAAAAGAATCAAAATAAAAATGAATATATATTTTGAAAATCATACCATGTAGAACATATATCAAAATCATGAGTTATTAAATAAATAATTATAGTTCATAAGAAAAATATTATAAAGGATCATAATCCATTAGAAAATAACATTGACATAAAATAAGGAATTGTGGAAAACACATAAGAATAGAAGCTCATTTACATATTAGACAAGGATGATTTCAGAGACCATCATAGTGTATAAAAACCTTTACTAAACCAATTTGACTCTTCATTCTAGCCAACTATTACTTAAAATTATTTACCTTCCATTTCATCCATGTAATGATGATCCATATTTACAAGTCGTTCTAGTCATATCTATGTAATTAAATTAAAATCATTACCCAATTATTTATATATAGATTTAGTTATCTAATATATCATAATGAAATCATTATTACATGTTCCAAAAAAACATAAATCATTTCTTTTAGTATAACACAAAGTATAATGATTGTTTCATAAAATCATTCCACCGTATCATAAACCTTGTAAAAGAAATTTATTTAATAAATATAATATTTTGAAAAACAAAATAAAACCTTATTAATAATAGGGATATATTAATTGAATCATACTCATTTTAATGAATTTCCTCATAGATAGAAAATAGTTTTTATTGAACACTTAAAATTAATTGGGGAGGAAAATATCATTTCTACTTCAAAATAATTTTCATTTCAAAAAATGTCACATAATTTTAAAAGAATAAATATTTTTATTAAAATAACATCGAAATATTGTAAAGGGATATTCCTTGAAATATATTTTTATGATAACATATAAATCAATTAATTTCATATATATTAATGGAAAAAATTATTCTCATACTTTTTTCGAAATGTCCAAAAGTACCTCTTACCATTAACGACAATTCATTCCATTCATATCATTTTGAAAAAAATTCACAAATGGGTAAAATCGACATTAAAATATTATTTAAGGATTAAAACAATATCTTTGAATATATATATATATATAGTAATCATGGATATGGATGATTAATATACAATTATAAAAAGATAATTAAACTGAATTTCATACAAAAATGATATTACAAAATTATCCATTACAAATATATAATTAGTCAAATCATATGTATCATAAAATAAATAAAATTATATTTATATCATAACCTTCATAATACGAATCAGGAAAAAATTCATTGGATTCATAAACACCACTCAAAATAAATAGGTGTTGAAAAGGCATATGTCCCACATAAAATAACTGTGAGACAAAATAATACCTTACCTTAGGTATGATATCATTTGTATGTATCCAAATATACATAATAATAATTTTAATAATCTCATTAATTTTTTCTAGAATCTTATTCATTCTTGTGATATCATATATCAATATATTATCATTGTTTTTCTAATAACATTTGTAGTCATTCATTATGTATTAAAAGATTTATTTTATTATATATATTTCATCGAATAAGTTCTTATTCTAATTCATATATTATAATTATATCATTTCAATAATAAATTTAAAATAATATATATCATATTTTTTCATTAATTAAATTTTTATGATCAATCTCAAATTGATATTATGTAGAAATAATCACATTGCGTCATTGAGATGGTAAATTGTATGTATACACATGCGACTATATCATATAACATAATTTTGAAATGGTATTGAAGTAGATGCAATATTTTTTGTTGAAATTTTTTTTCTGTTATAATAATCATATATAGTTATTATTTTAATCATTATACCAAACCATTTAAAGTGGATGTGAAAAATTGATTACACTATAGAGTCGATATAGAAAGTGGTATGTACGCACAAATAGTAATTTCATTTTTCAAAATATAGATAGAAGGTGGAAGTCGGTTTTACAATAATTATAATAATATTGATGTATATATGTTTTTAAATAATTATTACATTAAAATATAAATAAATTATGGGTATGATGCAGAATAAGAAAGCAGATTGAAATAATCGTTAGGGTAGATTACCTGTTCTTCGATGTGATCCATTTGGACCACCACTTAAAGGTACTAGATAAATTCTATCGAGAATTAGGGAACCACAATAATGTAAATACAAAAGTTTAGAAGAAAAATGTTCAGGATATGGATAATATTTTGGTGTTAATGTGATGTGAAGAGGTGATGGAAGAGGTTTTTTTTATAATTGAGGTGGGGCACAATTGGGATCACCAAAAATATTAATTTATAATAAACTAAATCAAAATCCAAAAACCTCTTAAATGTAACGGTTTATATAATTATATGATATAAGGTTGTAATATAATCAAACAATAATTTTTAGACATGTATCAATTTCATTTTAAACATTATAATTTAGTTTCACTTTAATTTTTCTCTTTTAAGATTAACTAGGGTAAAAAAATCAATATTAATATAGATTAATTTTTACTTATTTGATGTCCATTAGACAATAAATGAACTATATATTGAATTTTAGTGTAAAAAATAAGTATTTGATATTTTTAAACTATTTTATGATTTCTAAATAATTTAATAAAATGTTATTTAGGAAAAACATCAATAGTGTAATTTTGATACAGTTAATTTAATAGATTTTTTTAAATATGAAGATACTATTTTTTCTAATGCTTTCATCGGGGAACACACATCCATCTGTGGTGGAAGATGTGGATGTGCAGGTTTTTTCCCCACATTACCGCTTACCAAAGGCATGTGGCATCCATCACATATCCCAGGATGTTTACACGTTGATCGGTATAGGGTGATGGGATTTCATTTCTTCCTTCCTTGGATTCCTCCTTGGAATTAGTCACCTTGTCTGAGACACCCTTATTGACTAATATTTTGTTCGTGAAACTCTTCCCACTGCCTGGTCTTCTTGGATTCCATTTAATTATAGTGCTTCTTTAGGGACATTCCAATGGGTCTGGTTAGGGGGAAAATTCAGTTGGGGGAGTAGTCATGTCGGACATCACTAGCTTGTCTGGACGCTGGAACACTAGAACATCTCAGTTTCACCCCCTTATTATAGGGCTTCTTGTGGGAATAGAAGCTCGAGGCATCCCACATCGAATTTATGGAATTATATGTCGTAGGCATGTATATGGGGTTTTCCTCAGCTTTCCATCATTAACACATGTTATTCCCCATGTTTAATGTATATCAAAGATAGATTAGACTGATCGGAACAATGATTAAAGAGGACCAGATGGGTGAAACCCCTGGAAGGAACTCCGATGTTGGGGGTAATGTGGGTTTAGATACCCTATTGTTTCTAAAGGGAATGGGAAATGAGGTGGTATGGTACAACCTGGATTTTCCATCCCAGATAAGAATCCGGATGGATGATGGAGTGTTGAGATTTGATGAATAAATAAATGGAATCGACATGAGGATGACGGTGAGGTCTGGGTTGAGTCTTGAAAATAATTCCTATAAATAATTATGGTAGGAAATCTAAGTCCGCGTAGTTTTTGAAGAAACATGACACCTAATGAGGTGACCATATGAAGGGGACCCGAAGGAAGTGAAACCTCCTGGATTGGGCATGAAATTGGTGTGCGTACGGAGTACAATGGCCTGATGTCATGATGGGGTTTTGCGTGATTAGCAGCCTGAGAGTTGGTTTGATGCGAGAGGGTAATACCAGAAATTTGGGTCACAATGGAAGGGAACTACAATGGGTTACCACTGGATGTGGTTGACAACAGATTACCGCTATATGGGGTCTACAACGACATACTGCAAAATGGGGCTGAACATCGAGGAGGCTTCCTATGAACCCTATCTAAGAGTTAGGGATCAAAGCCCATGTAGTTATAAAGGGTATAGTTTAATTGTCTTGCAGGATGAAAATGGGTCGTACAGTTTACAATCATGCCAGATGGGGGTGGACCGATGTGAAGTGGTCAATAATAGATCGAGGGTGTGTTTTATCCTCATAGAGGCTTCCTATACAACGTGACATGGCATGGATCAATGTCCACATATCTCAAAAGGAGTGGGAACTGGCGTGAATATGTTCAGGACCAATGGGTGTTGGGCCTGAACCTTATATTGGATTCCTACATACCATGAATTGGAAATGATCATTGTACACATTGTTCGGGGGGAGTGGGAATCGATGTGAAGATGGTCGGGACAAATAGGTGTTGGGATTGAACACCTGGGATGCTTCCTACGTAACATTCCTTGGCAGAGATCAATTTCCATGTAGTTCGAGAGGAGTGGTGGCGATGTGAAGAAGGTTGGGGACAATGGGTGTTGTGATTGAACAACATGGTGGCTTATAATGTACCATTCCTTGGCAAGGATCAATGTACACGTAGATTGGGTGGATTGGGAACCTGTGTGAAGTAGGTATGGACCAATTGGTGTTGGGATTGAACATCAGAAAGGTTTTGTACATACCATTCCTTGGCAAGTATCATGGACTATGTAGTTTAGGAGATGTGGGAACCAATTTGATGATCATAGGGACTAATCGGTGTTGGGATTGATCCTCAGAGAGGCTTCCTATGTACATTACATTGGAAAGGATCAATGTCCACGATGTTCAAAAGGAATGAGGGTGAGCCAACTAGAAGAGGGTTAGGACCAATAAGTGTAGGGCATTGACCTATGGGAGCCTTCTAACATACCTTGCCTTATGAAGGATCCATGTTTACATTTTTTAAGGGTGTTGATGCTTACATGCTATGGCGGCCTGGAGAGGATGTCATGGTCGATTCTTACTCTAATCCCACGTGAGTCATGCTCGGTGTGAGAAACCAGAGGTAACAAAGTCCCAATGATCACGTTGAAAAAGGTGCATCTGTGGGAAGTGATGTGGGTCTTGGATGTTGTTAGCATCCAAAAATAAAAATATGGGCTTACGTGTGGTCCACATCCTAAATAAGAAATAGGGGCTAACGAGTGGTAGAAGCCCCAAGAGATGGGGACTAGTGTTTAATCCAGGAGGGAGGCTTAGTGGCGATAAACCCAAATGTGATAGGGATAGGGTAATGTAGTCCCCTACAAACCTCTCACCTCATAGGCATTGGAAAATAATGATACAGGAGGAGTAGGGATGATACCTCCTAGATTAAAGGCTATATGTTTACACCATGTTGGATGCCCTTTCCCCGTAGACAGACGTTGCTCTAATAAAGGGGATCTCATTCCATGTGAGGAATTATCTCACTCGCATTGAGAATAGTGGTTGTAGAGAATGCATGAGATGGTGCACCCTGTGTAAAATTCATGGGATGAGGTCAATGTTTAACATCATGTGTCGAGGACTTTGGTGCTTGGTAGTTTAACGTCATGAAGCTCAGACAATGTGGGTTCACTATGAACCCCTTAGGACATTCATATCTGATTCTCCCTTGCCCTTGGGGTAGGGAAGACATCATAAATTCCATGGAGAGGGGGTGTTTGGAGTGATCCATTTAAGGGTGCATGTTATCATGGCAATACGAAGAAGTAATAACAGTTAGCATACCTATACGAAGAAGAATGAGGCAAAGAAAAGCAACAGGAAGCACCGCACAAGGAACATTGAAATCATGTCATCAAAACCAAGCGGGTCACATAAGAAAAGGAGTTTCAGAGCAAAGGTGTTCATAGGTATAAGCCTTATGATGCTCTATTGCTTAATGATGTGATGAGGCTTCATGAAGGGGTCTGATTCATGAGGTGAAGTATCCTAGCTTAGGAATAAATAATAGGTGCACATGGAATGCGCTTCCCGATGTTGAAAGGTATTTGTGGAGAAGTGCTTTTTGTAACAATGGTGCCTTGTAGAGCATAACATTGTGAAGAAATGTACTTCATAAAGCATAGGGACCTTCCATTAGAATGTGGGTCACTTGTATATAGAGGGTATTTCATGATGCTTAACTTCAATGGATCTCATTCTTTCGCGGAGGCCATGGGATCTGTGAAGGGAATCCCTTTTTAATGTGGGGCTGAATTCATGCTAGGGGGTATTTCACATTGAAAACGTACCATGAAAAGCGCATGGCACGTAGAGAAGAAATTTCTTTGTGATTTGGGTGCTAAGAAGGCAATAGGTCAGAGGTTCTATCCTTTGGAATGTAGGGGAGCCCGATATTTATAGGTTAGGGGTTCCATGAAGTAGAGTTCACTCAACGCGAAAATAGGGAACTACATGGTGGCGTTGAACATGTTAAATCGGTTTGTGGAGAATCATGCATCCTTTCCCCACATCGGGTTCGCGAATGTCAAATTGGTTCATAGATCCTCCAGACTTCTTTCTCCACAGCGAGTTCACAAACGCCAAATGGGTTCGTAGAGCCTCATGCTTCCTTGCTCTGCGACGAGTTCGCAAACATCAAATGGGCTTGTGGAGCATCCCTCTTCTATTCTCCACAAGGGGTTTGCGAATTTTAAATGGTTTCACGGATCCTCCTACCATTTTTCTCTCCCATGGCTACGCAAAGGGGAATCTTTTCACCGGCCACAGGGCTACGGGGGCACCATGAAAAGGCTTTATAAGGCATCTCCAATTCATTCTGTTTGATCTTGTTCATTAAAAATTTTGGTGCCAACAACTATTTTGTCCTTGAAAAAAATATTTTCTTATGTATAAGGGTAGCCCATGGTCATATATAATTTTTTTGGATATATTAACTATCTGAAATTATATTTAATTTCTTATTCTTTACAACATTAATTTCATATTTCCATTAATAAAAGTATTACTACATCTATTTTCTGTAATTATTTAATATTCTTATTTTTTGAGTAAAAATATAAAATAAAATACCATAATGAAGATAAATCCAATAGAATTCATAATAATACGTATATTATTATATATATCCTAGATAATTTGACATTAAAAATGTTATGTATCTTAATACATGAATGAGACAACATTAACATCACTGTAAATAAAATATTGGTTGTTTCATAATCATTTTCTAAATGGATCTAAAATATTAATAATTTTAAAAATGGATGATTATAGATGATATATAAAATAAAAGTAATATTTAGTCATGTTTTTGTCATTTTAATGTTTATGATCATTTTAATAAATTTTTTTTAATTTTTCATCCAAAAATTATATAATTTATCCATCATTAATTTATAAGATTTTAAGGTAAATATTTATCTCATAAAAAATGAAATAAATTATCATCATAAATAAAAACATATTTTCTTCCAAATTAGTAATTATAATCTTATTTTTCATCAATAATGAATTTTCTTAAAAATGATAAATTTATTTAAATTTTTGTAAGACATATTTATCATTTCCTTAAATGAAAAATATTAAATGTCCAAATGTCGTCTATATGGATTAAAACGTGTATTATGTCTTCCAAAGAATGTTTTAGTTCTAAAATAACTCATTTAAACACATTAGGATAACTGTTAAGTTAGTTTTATAATATTATATTTACCATTTTCTTCGAACCATAAAATCATTATTTATTAACTTTTTTAAAAGAAAAGTTAACAGAGTGCAAGACACAACTGCCAGAGGAAAAGGACACATGGAGGTTGATAGTAGTGAAGACTGAGGGAATCAACTTGTACAAGGTGAACCCCATCGAAAGGAAAAGATCCGAGACTGTAAAAGAAAGAGATCCGCTCACTATTGATCACCTTAGAATCCATGAAATCAGCAACAGAATTACCACCACGCCAAGTGTGGAGAATGATAGTATGGTTGTTCACCAGTCTCTTACATCTCCTGATGTTGTATTCTATGGACCATGGGGTGTTTCCAATACCCAGCAACGCATTATGAATGATTAGTGAGTCAGTCTCGACTTCCTCAAGGGTTAAATTCTTTTGTACGCATAGCTGCAGTCCTGTGAGCATAGGAAGTGCTTCGGCTTGGAGAGAGTCACCGCCACTGTAATAAGCTGAAAACCCCATTATAACATAACCCATCTGATCCATGATCACCCCTCTACCACGCATGATCCCCATGATGTTGGACCCATCAGTTTTGAGCTTGATCCCTTGACGAGGAGGATACCATCTAACCCATCTACCCTGCCCCTCGTTGGAGGCCAAACACTGGATATAAGATGAAGCCTGAAACGAACTGAAGGGATATGGAATCTTTCCAACCCCTGCACACGCGATTCAGACCCAGAAGGATGCTTTTAGTCTTGAGGATAATACCTGTGCTGGACGCCGTGTACTCCATATGTCTTGCATCGTTCCGGTAGAAGCATATACTCCAACAGCCCACTTCAAATAATATGGCCCATGCCTTCGGCTCAGAACCCAAGCTGCCCGCCCCCCTGAAACCAGCGCTGAAGGAATATTTCGATAGAAACCTCCTGCTGCATCTAATCCGTGAAACTCCCAAACTCACCCCAGATCGCAGCCGCCTAGTCCCTCCCAAAAAACAGGCGTTTATTGGTCTCCAATTTCGGCTTCCTGCAACATTTCATGTAGAGGCTAAGAATATTCCCATCTGTTGGATGAACACCTCAGTCGGAAACGCCCCGTTCCTTACCCTCCATGCTAGAAAGTTGAATTTCGAAGGGAAATCCTTTCACCACATCACATCCCCCCAAGCATCCACGTCATTCAGATCAGCCTACAAAAAGTGAATGTCTCTCATAGAAAACACCCCTGAAGAGAAACCTGTGAAAATTCATTTGTCTGGTTCATTGCTTAGCACGATAATATCAAAAACTCCCTTTTGGTACTCATCCAAGGTGGCCTAGAAGACGTTTTGATGGCCACTAGACTCCCTGAATGTGATGTCTGGGGTGGGACATCCTGGAAAACGAAGGATCGACCCCGCCCAATTATGATGCCAGAAATTAAGGTCGCCTTTACCAATGATCCATCTGTTATGCTGCTGCAGGAAGCCAATATGAGGATGTATGATTTGTTTCATGGTATAAGTTCATGCTCTCTTTATCGGCATGTCATGCCCATACTTCCCTTGCATGTATTTTCCCAACATCGACTTCCCCCCAAGAACCTCCCAAGATATCTTTGCATGAAGACCCCTCATAGTCCCAAACACACTCTTAAGGTTGATACCCCCCTTCGAGATGGGTCTTTCCAGCCTCTTCCATGATGCCCAGTGTTTTTTACCATCAAAATGATTGTCCAATAAGAAGGTTTCGATCATCCTCTCCATTTGTGTAATCACCTTTTTTGGTACATTCAGCGTGGAAATTTACCATTAATTACTTATTTTAATTATTTATCATATTTATAAAAATTGCGGAATTTAATATTCATATTTCTAAAAAATTAAAAAAAAATTATATAATTTGGATCTAATAATTCTAAATATGGAATCAATTTTTAAAAGATAAAATAGAATAATATGTAGTAATTAAATTAAAATTAATCATGTTGTCTGAATGAAAATTGGGTTTTACAAATATCAACATTGCAAAATATTTAAATGTTTTTTAATAAGAAATAATTATAAAACTAATTTAAATGACCCTAGTTATATTATCTAATAAAAAAACATTCTTTTTTATATTAAAATAATTCAGTAATATAATTTATGCACATTAATTATTTGAAAGAAAAAAGTTTTTTTCAATTAACATTTAGTATATTATAACTATTCATAAATACATAGAACTTATCATAAATATTACTAAAATTCAACCCATGTATATTATTATATACAAATTATAACAAATAATAATATTTGTTTAATAAAATATATAAATGTTTGAAAAGGTATATTTTAAATGGGTGCGCCATAAAAAGATGAAAAAATTGTATTTTTTTATAAATTATTCACATATCTAAAAAATTTAATTTTTTCATATATCATGTATATAAATAAATAAGATAAATTTTAAACATTATATAAAATATATTAAATATATATTACATTAATAAAATCGAAAAAAAATTATTTTATAATTTTATAAAGAGACTTATTTTACTTTTAATGGTTTTCATAAAAATGATAATATTGTTTAAACCTGCTATTATAATTATTAGGTTTAAAGGTGGAATAAAAATATTAATTTTTTCTCTTAAACTCTGAAAATTATAAAATTAATTATATCAAAATTACATGAAACTATGTTTATCAAAATCCATGCACAGTGTTGTGTATACTACCAAAAGCTAAACTAGTGTTTCATGTAGTGTAGTCTTATCTTAGTATAGCGTAAAACAGAAGACATCAAAGATATTAAAAAATATATCTCATAAAAATATTACGGAGATACATAGTCCATCACCAAATGATCACCCTTCTATATCTCTAGAAACTCATTGTCCATTTTGTCTCTCAAATTATATATATATAACTTATAGTTAATTAAGACATTGAATGTGATCTATTTAATATGCTCATGCCTACCTCAAATCACAATAGTATTGCTCCCCCAATTTTAGATGAACCCGACGGTTTTAAAATGGTTTAATCTCTACAACACCCTCACTACATGTAGATGATGACCTTCTAAAAGGCATTTTTCTGCATGATACTAAAGCCAAGATCCATCATGAAGAATCCAACATCCAAACAAAAAAAAAGTTCTGAAAGAAAAACCCAAACATGGATATGAAAATATACTTAATCAAGGTGTAAAATAATAAAAAAAAATCACTGATAAAATTTAAACAAAAAAATTCCTCAAACAACCCTCACAATTTGTGGTTTGACATGAGGAATATATATCTAGGAACACCCCCATTCATACCTCTCATATCATGATGTTCCTAGTTTCAAAATATAACTGAACCCACGATAATAATGGTTTATAATAATCATTTTTAATGAAACCGAATGGTTGAACTCACCTATAACATGATTCAGCCCACAACAGGGCCCGAAGTATATTCTCAATCACCATGTGTGGGCAACAAGAATTTGGAACTAACAACTAGGAGTATGGAATGGATACTCCACTTGTTAATGGGATGACCCATACAAAAATGTGATTTACGCACCAATAAAAAATTCAATAATATTGGAGAAAATTATTCCACATAACGAAATATACATCACACTACAATCATTCCATAATATAAATAGATGTTGTATCTCAAAATAAATAACCCACACTCAAAATAAATTGTTTAATTCCATGTTTGGCCCATGTACATACCAATTGGTTCAAAATAAGAAAAAAAATCATTTTAGTGCATCCTTGGGAGGCCAAATATTCTAAAAAATAGTATATGTTGATACTCAAGAATATTTACCCAAGAACATGGTTCCCTTTTCATTACCAGTATCATACATAATGTAATGGACAAATACACAAATGGGCCAGGAAGGGTGTGGGGTATGATTCATTATAGGATACCATCATGAACTTATATATGAATTTTACCCACAATAAAATAAACTAGTTTAATAACATTTTAAAAATTAAACCACTTGAAGACAAACAATTTTTATGTAATCCATTAAAATCGTATCTCATTTCCTTTTGAAAACAGAAAATGGTTTTCCAAAATAATTACAAATAATGGATAAAATAAATAAACAATTTTGTATCGCAAGAAAATATTCAACATAACCAAAAAAGAATAAAGTATAGAATAAAAATAAGTACAACCTGAAAATATAAATGGGAAGTGGAAAAATTATCATAATATATAACATCACATCCAAATAAAAGTAATTAAACTCATAAAACATATAAAAAACATCCATGAGAAATTTTAATCTTGGTATCTAACCATAAATCCTATCATGAATGAGTAAACAAGTATTCTATATACCTATGAAATGTATTCCCACATATGAGTCCTAATATTCAACTCTTGGATCCCACGTGGTGTATTTTTAACCAACATGGATGCTCACATGGTCCCCCTACCCAAAATTTCATTCATTTCTATTGAAATAAATAGATTTTTGCATCATCCCCCCTCTAAAGGCACACATGGTCCCTCAAAAAACACGTACTCACACTGTATTTAGCCATTTTTTCACTCCTTTATAACACTTTAGATAATATTTCAAAAACAAAAAAATCCATAACATAATCCTTTTCACAGAAAACACACCAATATTACTAAAAAAATTAATCAAGGTAAAACCAATTAAAAAACTAGATTATAAATCAAATTGAAAAAAACTTTTGTCTTTAATTCATTTTATAAAACAAATGACTGGAATACAACAACCATCCCACTAAAAAACCCCACATTAGGAGCCAAATTGAAATAATTTCCCCAAAATATATTAAACATGGAATATGTACCAATTTCAAATCATTTAATTTGATATTTTAAAAATAAACCAAATATGCTTATAAATTAAATGTGAATCCCTACAAAAAACGTGAAATTAGTATATAGATATTCACCTATGGAAAATACATCCTAAAATTGTTATAATTAAACATCAAACACCAAATACACAAGAAATCAAATAATAACTCTAATAAATCTCCTATATTTAGCTATTACCACCCCTAGGGTTCAAAAATTTCACAAAAATGGATAAATAAATCTTGAGGAATGGAAAAGAAGAACACAAAAAGTGGGAAAATAACTTACCTAACGAAAAGTACCAAGAACCTAAGATAAAATCATCCATGTATGGAGGATTATATCTCAACAATCAATGGAAGTGTTCTATTCATGTTGGAGGGAAAAAATGGGTGAAATCAAAAAACATGATTTGGGGATGGTAATTTTACCGTTTATAATGAACCAGATAGAGTTGTAATTATTTTTTAATGGTTAATAAAAATGTGTTTAAACTATTTGGGTGGTACTATCCACTCAAAAAATCCCACATGGATTGATATAGGGTTTTACATGGTTTATGAAACTATGAAAAAATAGACTATCAAAAAATGCATCACCCATCTCATGGTTACCACATAGTTAAAATAATATTGTGCATTTCATGTACATTGGTATGACTCCCTAAATACTCTGGTTATTTACCCTCAATAGCCACGAACATCATGAACACCTGAAAAGATATATAAATCTCAAAATAAAAAGGTCTTGTGAGTCAGTTTGTGTCACACCCAATACACATACCATGTTCATTCATTTAATAAAATCACTCACAAGTGATAATATATTCTATGTTAGAACACATTCAATATTATAATTAAATTATTCTATATAAATTGTTCTATCATAATAGTGAAACAAAATTAAATAATATTAAAAAAGGGGGATTATCAATCCCACATAAATTTGCATTTCTTTATTTTATATCACTTCTATTACATGTAAAAAATTAAAAGACATTATATTTAATTATTTGGTAAAATATAAGTGTAATTATATTATATTCAGTAGTTTGTATGGATTAAATTAGCCACATACATTTATAAAAGTGAGGACAAAAAAACTAATCCATGTTTTGGTTAATTATGTACACTTTTCGATAAAGAAAAGGTAAGGCGCACCTAAAGGGGGAAGAGAAATAATCTGGTCAAACAAACTATGACAAGTTTTGGTTAATCCACTTTTAGAGAAACTAAATCATCTGGTCCAGATCAAAGCCAACACTCTGTTCTCCAAAGTGATAGTTATTCACCTGGTTAAGATATAATTTAATCACTCTCCACTTCGGGAGAGCCCCTCCTCTAGTTAGGGTAGAAAAAAATATGATTTAGTTTCTCTAAAAGTGGATTAACACTTGAGGACATCATTTTCTGGTTATCAATGCCTGGAACGAGCCATCCCAGTGGCATATGTGGTTCACCATCCACAAAAAAACATAGACATATCATGGAACACATTAGGTCGTGGTGGAAGGAATATCCCCACTAATGACACTAACATTGAGTGTTCCATGTATGAATTTGATAGACTTATAGCAATGTGATAGGAGAGCTAGGAGGATCATCCGTTCAAGGATCTCACCAGCTATAAATCTCTCCTGGAGAAATTGATTCTGAAATAGGCACGCATGGAAATAGATTCATCAAGGGTCAAGTTTCACAAATAGGGAGATAAGATCACCACATTATTCCATGCATTCATCAAATAGATAAAGCACCCAATCGAACTCAACATTCACTTAGATGATGGATCTTTCATGGATAGTATGGATGTAGTGGGTGAATAAGCTCCTGCCACCATCCAAGGGTTTCTCACCTACTCAAATTCAATTTGGAATAATGGGTACCCGGGAAACGACGTAGGTTCATTTTGGTGATCTCATCTGTGTTCACTGATTTGGACAACAAGGGGATGGGGTCCTTCCCTAATGAAGAGGAAATTTATGGTGAAAGTGTGGGACTAAAAAATTATAACGAACTAGGACCTGACGGCTTCCTGGTATATTTCTATAAGGCCTTGTGGGATGTTGTGATAGTGTATGTTGTAAAGGATATCCAATATTTCATCTACAAGGTATGCCTTCCTCATTTCTTCTACTTCACAACAAATTTCCTCCATTTGAATTCCATGAAACCTACCTTAGTTCTTCAATATCATTTTGTGAGCCAATGATACATCGTGTATAAAATCCTAGGAATGATCATTAAAACAAAAGTGTCAAACAACTTCAATATTTGGGTCTTAAATGAGTAGAACAAGTTTGTGAAATGATGCTCGGTCCAAGGAGACATCTCCCTTTCTCAATAGATGATCAAAAACAACATCTTAATGACCCACAACTTCAACATGGCCATCACGATGAACATAAAAAATGTGTATGATCATGGAGAGTGGGGATTCATCAATATGGTCATGAATAGTATGGGTGTTGACCCTGGAACATAGATATTTTTTTTAGATTCTACAACTCCTCTTGGTTGGTGATTTATTTTATGGGGAATACTTATGGGATCTTCATGTCTAATCGAGGTCTCAGGAAAGGCAATGTTCATTCAACAATATAGTTCATCCTTTCCCAGGACGTCCTCAGACACACCATCTACAAGTGGTTCATAAACGGAATGTTGATCCCCTTAAAATGGATCATGAGGGCACAACCCATTACCCAAAATGATGTTTTCAGATTATACCATCTTCTTCAAGAACATGAGAATAAAATAGATCGAAGGCCTCATGAAGGTTCTTGAGGACTACTCCGACTAGAGTGGTCAAGTCATTATCAAGGACAATGAGAGTTTTTTAATTTCTAAAAAATTTATTTGTAGCAAAGATTCATCCATCCAACAGAACCTTAATATGAACTATGAAGATTTCCCCATGGAATATCTCAGTGCTCCCATATCCCCATGAATACATCACATGGGAGATTTTAATTTTATCTCTCAAAATATAATAGAATAGATCCTTAATGAGAAGAAAAAATATTTAACATTTGGTGGATGCATTTCTCTCATCAACAGAATTCTGCTTTCTACCATAGTATATGTCCTCTCTACCATCAATTTCCTATAGGGCGTGATTCAAAACAACGAAAAGATATTGGATAACTTCATTTGATACCCTTCCTTTAAAGGGAAATGTCACTAAACTTCCAAGTGCAAGTTGGCGAGGTGGGTCCGGAAAGGCGAAATCCATGTCAGTGGCCTTGATGACACCATCTGCTACATGCATGCAAAAATTTCATGGGATGTTCTGGAAAAGTGAAAACTATTGGGTTGATCCATGCACTACTACTAATTTAACGACCGTATATCGGGGATGATCCAGGGTTTTATACTCGGGTAAAATATTTTTTTGTCATCCTCTATCTTCAACCTCACTCATGATGGCTGGAGGGGGATGGTGATATCCTTTTGTGGACGCACAACTAGGCTGGGGAGGCTATCGAGTTTCTGGGATTCCATGCTCCTAAAATATCCTTCAGGGAAGCCTGTTTCTACCCTTTGATTACCCAAGAGATGGTGGACTAAGATCAGCAGACCCCCATTAACCTTATTGAATTAACCTCAGATCCCGAACAATGTGTTTTCAGCCAATCATATATTGGGGGGTTCAAATATTTCTATTTTCATCTAACTATTAGGTCCCACGATATCTCTGAAAGATGGAATGAGACACTCGGTCCAATTTCCATACACTCAATGTTATATTTCTTATCATGGAGTATCATAAACATGGAAATTCCTGAAAGTGAAAATTTTAAACGATGTGGCATCTCAGTAGTTTTGTGATGTCTATACTATTTTAATATAAATTAGGATACCATTGATCAACTTTCATTCTAGGGTGACTAGGAGAGTGCAATGTGGAGAGTTATCAGGGAGTTTATAGAACATGCAGATAGTAGTATGGTAGTGATCCCATCTATGGAGAGCTGGTTCCATGGATTGGGAGACACAGGACTAAAGAAGGAGGCTCAAACCAAGATTCTTCATGTAGGATTTAAGATCAACTAGGAAGCTATAAAGAAGGAAAGACATGATGAAGTCCTCTCCTATGTCTCAACCATTACCATGAGGAACAAACACCATTTTTTGGACCTCTTCTTGATCCTCTGAAAATGGCGGGAGGATCCCTCCCTTATCCTTATTCGAAGATATCCAAATTCTATGCAAACCGATACTGGAATCTCTTGTGGCCACAGGGTCTATTGGAACACTCCTCCTAGGGGTCCTAAAATCCACACTAATGGTTACTACTACATGTGGGTAATTCACGGTGGAGGCGTTGTTCAGGATGTCATGGTTTTAGTGATTATAGTATTTTCATCCAACTTTGGTAGTGTCTCATCCCTTCAGACGAAGGCAAGGGATTTCCTTCAGGTTAATAGCCTAAGAAAATATGAAGACATTGAAATATTAGATTCATAAAATGACTCTAATATTATATATTAAATCCTCAATGGTTTATGGACCTCTCCTTGGTCAATAATCTATACGATCAGAATTATTAGGGGGATGCTTAGAAATACCTAAAAAGTGGTGCACTGGTGGTGAGAGGGGAATCAAGTTGCAAACCACATTTTTTCCCATGAGTTTATCGGTCTTGATCATATTTTACTTCGCTATGTAACATATCTTAAACCAAATGGGGTCAACATGATAATAGAATATTCCCTGGGGCTTCAATATTTTAGGGATTTGTGAGGCCCAATACTTGTAGTCTCTTTGTTGCTTCCTCTTAATAAAATTTACTTGATGAAGATGATAATAAATAGGCCACCTATGTTATACCATGAAATATTTACTCCTCCATTATCATCCATTTATTTGAGATGAAATGTGAAAAAAAGAATAACCAAGAGAACACTCTAAAAATATGTCATGTTAGTTCAAACAATGAAATAATGTAATGATGTAGAAATAAACGAAAGGAATAAAGATGAATCATAGACTCACCATTATGCATCCAAATTTATAATGGAATTAGAATCAAAGGAATTAAAATTAATAACCATCCCATTGTAGGGAGAGGTAGGAGGCACACATGAAGAACACCCTTAGTAAAATAATGGGTGAAAAGGGGTAACAATCACATTATAGTTGGGGGAAAATGGAAATTTTATCCTTTTTAATGAAACACACAATAATCCTTCATGGTCAGGGAAACCATGGTCCCACCATGATTCACTTTCCAATTCACATTTGAGAAACATTGTGGATTCAGATGGTTTTTAAACCACAATCATGCCTAGAACAACAACATACCCCTTGAACACCTACCCCATCGGGATATAGAACATGGTTAATCAAACTGTGTGAAAATCATGTGAGTCTATTACCAAAAAATCATCAGTTCACATGATTTTTTGGAACACCCTACACTGTTAACAAAACTATATTCTCAAAAACACAGGCCACATGGTTTTACCCCATGGTCAATACTACCATGCACCAAAAATTCACCTATGATATCTTTTACAATCCATCATTTTCGATTCTTTATCCCTTACGAAACTCATGAAAACTATAATCCAAAATCCAATATTATTCTATATCTACAAAATTCTTCTATGTTTTCCAAATCATTGAGGTATATTCTGATTCTCTGTTTATGATATATTATATCCACCAAAAAATCAAATTCCATTATTATTTATAATAGGTTCAAAACATAGGATCTTACAACCACCCCACATTGTAACACACATTCATATAAAATCCCTTATTTACAATTAAAACATCACCCAACCTACATGGATCAAATATTTATGCTCAAACAATTGCATTTCGATTCCATGCAACCAACATTATTTAGAACACCACTATATACATACAATAGTAAAGGAACTAATTCCATATTCAAAAATCATATAAAAATATAATACATTCTGTTGTTTCTTATACAATGCAATATATGTTGATACATGATCACATTTTCGTCTATGTCATCAATCGATATATTGTTCTTCAAAAAATAGGTTTTATCTTTAAACAACAATTTTCCCATCACGGTACTAACACCGTCAAAATTTCCTATTTCTACACAACTTCAATGTTCTATAGAATCATTAAGAATTATTATCAACATGTTAGTCTTGATAATTCTATAATATACTACTCAAAGTCATCAATTATCTTCAAATAGTAGAATTCCAGTTTATCAAGAATAGCCTATTCGTGTCGGATTTATATTAGAATCCCTTTGAAACCTTTACATTACTCTCTTTTCAATATAATGGTGTTCTTATTATTGTTCTCAAATAACCACATTGAATATTTTAAATAACTATATTAAAATTACATATGGCCAACAAGTATAGTAATATTTTTTATTAAATATTTAATTCATCTCCACAACTAGATATTGAAGAAAAATTAAATGCATACTATGATCATTTCATGCATGCTCATCGATTTATGTATAGGACATTCAATGATGTATCCTAGACAAATTTTCCCCTGTTTAAAACTATTTTCAAGCTAGATAAAAATAATTTAAACACATTAAATCAATACCCTTGGATCATGACAAGGTAACCCAAACCTAAATCAGACACATGGTGTCCATATAATTTTTTATTATAACCAATATATATCATTTATAGAGAAATATATAATTCCCTATTTAATTAACAGTTTTCATAGGAAAGAATAAATTTCCTTCCAATAGTCAATATCGTGGTCCAAAAATCTCTCACAACTAAGGGTCTCCAAATTGTGACTATCTTCCAATTCCACACCTAAAGGGAATTATTTTTCAAACAATAATGTAAAAAAATCATGATAATAATATTTCATTACTTGTATATCCTTGAACACAATGACATGTGTGGAATATATCCCCCTCTTTATTAAGTACAATGAAAATTACACCCATCACAAATTTTTCATATCAATAATCATTAACAAAGAATTAATAATATTACAACTTATAACGAGGATTTCCATCATCATGTAGCCAATGGTTTACTTACTACATTATAACATATATTATACTACTCTATGAGTTCAAATATAAAGGATTCCATACACAACACTATTAAAATATGTTTAGATAGATCTTATATCAATGATTCTCTATCCATATACACAGGAAAATATTGGGATATATATCTTGATCTCCTCTATATGAAGAGTATAATGAGATTCCCTCAATATTAATGTATCATTCTCTCGATCTACAATAAAAAATAAATACATGTTGTTCATGGTTTAAATAACTCATGACACCATTTGTACAAATATTGAATTTCATAGTCTACTCATGGGTTATATATCTCAGAATATATGTTTTATTATCAATTTATATCTCATACTGAGGGAATTTATTTAAATTTTATAAAAGAATTAGGTCATCATGCCTCTAAGAATTGTATTTGAAATCATTTTTCATTTTCATCTACCTATCCACTCCCAAATTTTTCATGCCAATCAGTTATACTACACAAATAATGTGAACAAAACTAGTGACATGTAATGCTTTTGAATCCCTTACTAAAAAATTCTAGATTCTACTAACTCTCAATAAATTCGTACATCAATAAAGTCATGTTTACCATGCTACACAAGACGTCAGTTTCAACACGACATGATCTCTTTCCTGAACTCCTCTTCCTAATAGGGAACCTCAAATGTCAAATGATCCATTTCAAAACCATCCTCACATATATAAATACCATAAATTACATAATAATATTCCAAAACAATAGCTAATTAGTCAAAAAACCCTAACAGTTTTTCTCATCGATTCTAGTTTTGATACCCAATAACAATAGGTGATTCCTTAAAAAATGCAGGAATTAGAATACCTTATTTTGTGAAACATGACAATCGCTTTTTAATTGGTCATGAAAGGAGTATAAAACCAATATTAAAACTATTGAATTCATCTATAAATTTGGGATAACCTCTCTCATTGGTTTGCCTCGATGAAACCAACCATAAACATACCATGGCCCAAGTTAATGCTAAGGGCCACTAAGACTACCATATAGCCCTTCCATTCAAAAGTAATATTAGGGACACTACATTACTCAACTCATTACTAATTCATCTTTTACGTGAACCATGAAAAAATTAATGTAATTTCCCGACCCCATAAGGTCAAAGCCGATGCATTATAAAATAAATTTTCATAAGATAAATGTCTCATGGAGATTTCTACCTTGTATGGGTTCTTGAGCGGGTAATGCATCAATTCTATGAAGATTCATGTTTTTATCTCTAATAAATGACCAGATAATCAGTGTAGGACTATTCAAAATATCATGGGTTTCCCAAAACAACAACTTCCTATTCTCTATCTTGGTGTTTCACTTTCTTGTGGACACATCTAAAAGTATTTATTTGATGATGCCATTAATCGGGTGATGGGACTGATTTTTAACTGGAAGAAAACGATGTTATCTTTTGGGGGAAGGGTGACCTTGATTAACAGTTTTCTATCTTCCATCCCTATACACATATTATCGATCCTTCAAACTATGAAAGGTAACATTACAAGGATTGATAGTGTTCTTAATGAATTTCTTTAGGATGCTAATCACACAGGCCGTTGCCGTTGGGATTCTTGGTCCCGTATGGCAAAACCGATTGAGGAAGGTAAAGTCGGTTTACATGAAATTATTGATACAATGAATGAAATGAAAGAGAGGTTTGCGTTGGAAATTATTATTGGGGATTATCTTTGTCCCTCCTTTTTCAGAGCTTGTTATGGGGAGCATTGGGTGGCCGTAGGTCCCCACAGGCCGCTGTTGACTGACCATGAAAGACACATGTATTCATATATGGATATTTTGTAGGGTTCGACATGTTGGATTATTGGGAGAGGTGCCATTATCATTTGTAAAAACAATAGTTCATGTGACTGTCTATTATTCCTTATTTTTCCATCCCTTGAAATGTATTTTAAAGAAGTAAGTGAACAATCGACTCATCTTCATACAATTATCAATAGGGAGAAACAGAAGTTTATAAAAATATTTTCATGAACTCGGAGGTGGACATATGTTGCTTCACTGGCTCGAGCTCGATTAAATTCTCAGGCTGGGATTACAGGAGGCAATCTCAGGGGGATCCGCTGCTGGACGTATGGGCCTCAAAGAGCTCGTGCACAAAAATCCCCATCTAAATGAATTTTCTGGTTTGGAACATCAAAAATAGAGAAATTCCAATGGAGGATAACATCTAGAGGGAGGGTGTGCACTTGGATTCATGCTGCTTTTGCTGCAGGAATCCTTATAATAAATATGTGCATCACCTTTTCTTCTAGAGTGAATGGGCGGTATTCCTTTTGTCACATTCATTCCTCTCCCTCATTTCATACATTTCCATACTTCCTTATAAGAATTTCTAGTGGACTGGCTTCATGTATTGGAGGGAAGGACTATAGAAGGAAAGTCAATGTGTTTTATTCTCTCTTCCATTTGTGGGGTTATTTGGGAGTCATGGAATTTTTCTCGGTTGGGCGACGTGAGATCTCTTCGTTTTCTGTGGATCCGGTTAAAAGCAATAATATTCAAATTGGTCTCTTTGTTGAAAGGGGATCGCCAGTTTCTTGGATCTTGTGGTTCGCTGGTTTCACCCATGACGGGTGGACAGGATGGTCAATAGATCATATGGTCTGTGCCAA
The DNA here is from genome assembly GCA_963277665.1 of Viscum album. NCBI lineage: Eukaryota > Viridiplantae > Streptophyta > Magnoliopsida > Santalales > Viscaceae > Viscum > Viscum album. The sequence goes on along the minus strand of OY728150.1, from coordinate 741,510,166 downwards.
TCCAAGGGGTTAAACTTAATGTTGAAGTCTCCATGATTAATGGGATCATGAGGGGTGGTAGGGTTCTGTGAGATACTCCTTCCTCGGTGTTGCGGGCCTAAAGCGTGTTCTTTAGTCCTGGAAACACATTAGGTGCATAGGCTAGGGAATTTCTCACAGTAATCACTGTTTGTCGGAGGGATGTTTTTTTAGTTAATGAGGTGGACTCAGATTTTGATGTCCTCATCAGGTCGGTGCATGTTGTTTATGAATTGGCCTGGGATCTAGTGTATGTGATCCGAAGATGTGCACTAGAAACTGATCTTGGGCAGACTATTAAACATTGTTGGAGGGAGGCTAACTTCATGGCTGATGTTCTTTCATGGATTGGAAGTCAAGAGGATGAAATGGTTCTTTATAATAACGTAGGATCCCTTCCCATGGAGGGTTTGTCTTTTGTCCAGGGAGATTCCCTTGGTTTACATCACTTCTGCCCTCCTTGAAGGCTTTGGGAAGGGGGGTGCTCTGTAATCACCTTTATGCCCTATAATTAAAAAAAATTCAATCTTGATATAAAATTAATTAAATATTAATGTAATAATATTTTTAGTACTCTTGAAGAAACTAAATACATACGTTTAACTCATATTACATTGGGAAAGGTAACGCATAAATACACAGAAGAAAAAAAAACTACATCCTTGAGAACTCAATATATGGTCTCCTCCTAATAAGGTATTGAAGGTAAAAAATGAAAGGGGTGAGATCATGTTCTCAGTAAGGGTTACTAATAGAGGACTCATGAATCCACAATAATTGTATCATAAATAATTTGGCATATTCAATATGGCATGGTGTATAAATAAAAAACACACGCCATTAAAAAATTCAGAATGAAACTACATCTGTAGATTTTTTCATAGTGAAAAAATAATGGATGGTAATATATGTTAATAAATAAAGTGACATGCTTATTAATAGGATTTCATGTTTCTTGAACATGATACCACTATACCATTGGAACAACTTAAGTATGTGGGTAGATACCCTTTTGATTTTGGGAAACAATCTTAAAGGGTTTGTCGCCAACTAATCTGTCTAATGAGCCATGTCAATGCATCGATGGGATATATTTGGACCCACCCCACACTGCATGTCCAATGAATTATTTTTACATAGTTTTAATACAATTAAAATATGCCTTCTAAATATCTATATAGATAAGAGGATATGGTTTCATTAATATTTCCATAGTTAAAACAACGTTCAAAATAATTACCATATGTAAAAGGGTAAAAACATAAAACAATAATCATTTAAATGAAACTAAAATATGGATATATAATACTTTTACAATTTAAAATGATAAATTATCTCAAATGGTCAGTATGTATACCACATAAGAATGAATAGATGTACAATACTATTAAAATCACTATGAAATTGAAACTGAAACAATGTCCATTACTAAAAAGTAATCAACCAAGTTAATAAACATCCAGTGAATAACATAATAATATTATTATAATTATAATCATATTATTATATGTAAAATTTCTGTAATCATAGATAACAAACAAGAAATAAGTGGTGATGAATGGAAATCTCATGGATATAAAAGTGAGAAGAGAAACCCCTTTCCTTATGTCCAAATGATTTCATTATCTGATCCAATTTACCAAAATAATAAAATTAATCATCATTAATTTATAATTACATAACCACATTAACGTTTATATGAATTAGTTAAACCTTATTAGGTTCATTCATGTCCTTTCTATTGTGTTCAAAAGGTTTAATTTTATTATCTTGGAATAATTTTCATTACTTGTTTTCATGATCTGTTTACTTGTATTCAAGAATGGAAGTACATTTGTAATTTATTTAAGCATACCAAGTTTTTAATATACATTATTAGTGACATTTATAGTCCTTATTGAAATTTATTTTACATACCATGAGGATTAATGGAATATTAAAGTATAATGATAAATGATTGGTTTACATTGCAGTTTTGTGCATAATGAACATGTTTTGTATTTATTATATTATATTATTAGTGTGTAAGGATTATATAACATTTAATAAGATTAAAATCATATATTGTGATCTGTTTCAACCATAATATGGTTTCATTACCTGAATTGATGATGGTAATTAAAATTGAGAACACATAGTTCTTGAATGTGATAAATTACCACATCTAGGACTATGTTTAAATTTTTATTATAAGGGGATGGGAAATGGAGATGATAAAGGAATATTACATTAGTAAAATAAAATTACATTTAACATAATTAACTATAATCACCATATAATTTATATTAGTGAGGATGATGAAAGATAATGCAAATAAAAGAACATTAAATAAAAGAAAACATTGAGAAATCAATTACAAAAATTCGGCAGCCTATCGACGTCAGTTAAAAAATTCATAAAATATTTTAATGGGAGAAAATGAATTATATCATTAGTATTACATAATATGGATTGAAATAGGAATATTTTATGACATATCCCAACATAAACCGATTGATTATAAAAGCGAATCATATAAAATGAATGCTTTTAAAAGATAAGTGTGGTACAATTCCTTACCATTTAGAGTAACTCAATAAACATGATAGTTTTAACCATCGGGACTAGAGGACACCTTGGGTGGACTCATAGATAGTTTATCATACTAGAGATTCTAGAATAATGTGTTCATAAATAATTAAAATTAAGGAACTAGTGGGTATTTATTGAAAATGAGAGGGAGTTTTTAATTAATTTCAAAGGACTCCTTATTAGTGGTTTTATGGAAAACCATGGGCTTCCCACAGTATATGCCCATGGTATTAGCCACATGGGACACCTCATGTCATAAAATAATGTACACAATTATAACATCCTTTTATATTAATTATTATATCCTTATGATGTCATTAAACTTACCGAAAACTCAAAATTATATTTTTAATATTCACCAAAAATTCATGTATTTTAGGGAAATCCAAAAAAATCACCCTAACTATTTTGGTACATGTATTATTTGAAAATTAAATCCATTTTTTGAAATATTTTTATAAATATTTTTACCATAATTTTTAAACAAAATCAATATTTATTAAAAAATAACAATTTTAAATCTATAACCAATTTTAACACCTTGAACGTTTTATTCACCAAATTGTTACCATATATCTTTAAGAAAATAAAATAATAATATAGTTTACTATTCATAAGGGTCATATTAGTATACATATAACTATTCTTAATGGTATGTTACTTTATATAAAAAAAATATTTTTTGTTCTATCAGACTCTAAATAACTTACAGATCACAACGGTAGATGAACATTTTTTGAAATTAAAAACACATATTTAGAAAATTTATGTTTAATGGATAGGTTATTACATTCACCTATAATTGTTTTTTCATTCCAAAATAATCTTTTCTTCAATCACTATAGTCTATCTATAGAATTAAAAGTGTTGGAGAGAAACATACCATAAAATGATAGGGGTGTAATATTAATCCCACATTCATTAATTTCTTCCTCGAAATTTTTTCTAAGGGATAATTCCATTGAAAAAGTTGTGTGTGGTTTTTCGTCATAACATTTTTAGGATCACATTTCGATCAATTGATTTTGTTTTTTATTAATATAATAATTAATAGATTAATTGTTCGTTTTCTCAACACCTGGTCCCGTGTTTCAAAAATATCAATAGGATTTTCTTAGTTTTAAAAATCATGTTCTAGATCTATTTCATTATAGATGAGTACATGGATTGGGTAAAACATGTATTTCATTAACAATGACAGATGGATAACATTATGAACATTGGAGAGACATTTTGGAACACTTAAACATTAAGCTACAGCTCCAATCATTTCGATAATTTCAAATGATCCAATGTATATGAGGATCAGTTTCCCTTTCTTACTGAAGCGCAAGACACCCTTCAACAAAGATACTTTTAGATATACATGATCTCATGAATGAAATTATAAATCCTTTTTTCGATTGTCATCCTAATTATTTTCCCTACTTGGGGATGATTTAATATGGTCCAGAATTTTCTTTACCATTATAGTTGACTCTTTGTTATGTTCTATGCCTAAATGTTTCCTCTCGCAAACATAATCTGAAAAATTTATTGATCGACACCTGTTTCTATAAAGTTCATCATATAATCGATTTTAATGATAGAATATAATATATTTCTGTAGTAAAACTATACAAATGTTTGTATTGATCGCCCATAATGTGAAGGTCCTAAGATAATGATCTCAACCTGTCTTCTAGCATTTGATTTGTCTTTTCAGACTGTCTGTCAGTTTGGGGGTGGTATATAGTACTCATATGCAGAACAATATCCAAATCCATATGGAAACATATCTAGAATATTTTTTTAAATTGGGGATCTCGATTAGAAACAATCGATAGAGTTGCACTATGAAGTCATAGAAATTCATTAATATATTTTCTTTCTAGGTGCCCAAGTGGTATATCATCCCTTATAAAAAATATATGTGATAATTTTATGAGATGATCAATAATTACATATATTTAATCATTTCATCTATATATCGTCAGTAGTCCTATGAAAAAAGAAATTTTAATATCATCCATCATCCAAATTGGAATAGGAAGAGGTTTCCTCACACTTCTTGGATGTTGTCTCTCTGCCTTCAATTGTTGAAAAACCAGACACCATAACACGTAGTAAATAATTTTATTCTTCATATTATCCCACCAATATTGTTCCTTTAGATATCTATACATCATAGTGATACCAAGGATTATTGTAAAATTAGGTCTATGTGTATCAACTAATAATTACCATTTTATCTCATGTTTTGATGGTACACATAACCTCTTTCCAAATTTCAAAACTCCTTCCTCATACATGAATATTTTCTGGTTTTAAAGGTCCCAAGATTATATATTTCGAGGATAAGGTGATAAGATTTTGAAATACACCCACAAAATAGGGTTTTGACAAGTTTAGGTCTTATATTTTACATTATCTTTTCATTTTATTTAAATCGTTAAATAATTAGGTAATCGCTGCACCATCATGGTGTCATAAATAATCTAATATATAATGTCTAAAAATTATACAAAAAATATAATGATGAAGAAAATCTGATTATCTTTCCAATGAATATTTATATTCAAATTGTTTACTTGTATAACCCCATGTAAAAATTGTTTTAGCAAAACAATACATGTTTGTGACATTGTTATTTTAACATTAAATAAAAAGTTATTAATGTCATTTTCCTACCAAAGTGGCTCCATGGGGTCCCCAAGTTGACCCATGGATTTTTTTGGTCGGCCATGACACATCCATAAAATTTAGGACAAGTTTCAAGGTAATTTCATATTATTATAACATTAGTTTTTCCTTAAATTACACTAATTACCTTTAATCGCGATTAATAAAACATAAATGTTACTTTTCACCAAAAAATTATTTTAATCCCATTGAACCACATTTTACATCTTAATGAAATCCATGTATATTGGATTTTTTAAAATCAAATCATAGAAGTGGTAAAGTTTCATTTAAACGAAAAACTAGTTTCCTTAACTACCACTTAGTGGCTTGACTATTCATCAAAAATTGAAGTTTTTTAGAAAAATACCAAAAATTCACCCTAAGCTACATTTTATATTCTAAATTCAAAAATTATTTCTATTTTAAAAAATTCAAAACATATAATTTGCATTACTTAATTCAATAACTAATTCCTGCTGTCAAAACAAATAGCGTCTTTTTATGAAACAATATATATTAAAATATTGACACTAGTTTAAGTCCAATTTCAATGTGAAATTAATTCCAATGAAAACCATTTGATTAAATGGTAAAAATATATTCAAAATACACTTTATTATCAATTAAAAAGATAATTTACCCATATACATAAATCATATTAAAAGGAGGTTTTGAATTAAAATTCATCATTTTACACTATTCATTAAAAAAATTCACTTTATCGAAAAAACCAAAAATTTATACAAAGAAAATTTTGATGTCCCGATTCTAAAAAGAATTTTATTTTGTCAAATATAACATATAAAATTGTCAATAAAATGTATTTTAGATGGGTTTACCAACAAATGGTGGTAATCGACCTTTTAATGAATATTAGAATATTTATGCTTAAAATTTGATTCATTCACATTTTAACATTTATTTTAAAAAGTAAAAATATTTGACGAACATATATAATAATTTTTTAGTTATTTATGTTTATTCACGGCATTACAATGGCTAGGAATTAACTACCACTTAAAATAATATTATTTTATTATTAGAGTGCAAGGTATGATTTCAAAGAAACTCGTTTTTGCGTATGGGGTACGCCATCGAGTATAGAGTTCCCTATAAAGTAATGTTAATATTTTATTAACAAATATCGATAAATATGAAAAATTAATATTCTTTCTTTACCTGGGATGTTACAAAACGTTTATGGTATTTAAGTATGGCCATATAGGTATATTATTTCTTTATTCATTCGTTGCAGATTTTATGTTTATTTATTCGGCATAATTTGATTATATATATCTAAATGTGAGGTTATTGATATATTTTATTTTGAACTATTATTGAGGGTATAATCTACCAATGAATCAACATTAACCTCTCAAATTTATTCAATAGAATTTTGTGTAATGGGTGGTACAACTAAGGTCATGTGGCACACTAACTTATAATCGATTATTCAATTCGTGGTGTCATATTTCAGGTTCCAACACATACCATTTAAGAACCTGACCTTAAACATTACATAATCATGATTTATTTTTGGAAATCACATTGAGGATCATTTCATGTTTAGTGTTTTTGAAAATTAGGACATAACAATTACCTAACAACTTGAATATTACAAGTAGACAATACTACCCAGAATCCATTTTAAATAAAATATAAACTATTAAAAATTAACATTTCTAGTTCTATGTTTTAGACATCATTAATTTTCCTTGATCACATCCTTTCCCTATAACACTTCATGTAATGAAAAAATCATTTCAAAAACATAGGATTAGAAAAAATCTCAATAAGGGATACACAAAGATGGATAAATATTAGTTTTTTAAAACATTATGTAAACCATGAATAATTTATCATAAGTAATTCTTTCCACCATTATGAAGTAGTACATACCCCTCACCGAATAAAATATTATTTCCTACATTTTTTTAAATAAAATATTGTCATAAAACCCATATAAAAATACATAACATATAAAGGTAACATGGAAAATAAAGATACATAAATGTAATAACCATACTGTCAACTTCCACACATATCACTAAATGAAATAGACATATAGCTTACATACATACCTAATGCATTGGATATTATAATGTTACCACCCATCCAGGATTATCAGGGAACCACCCATCATATGGTTTATCATGTAACCACACATCAAATATCTATGTACCATCATAACACATAAAATATTTCAAATATAAACTTTTCACTAATAACATTTCATTTTCTATCAAAAAGAGTAATTTCATGATATTGATATAATCAACCAATTTTCATCAACCTTTTTAAAAAAAAAATTTTAATTAAAGTGTCCCATACCACATTGATGCTTTTAATTGAATTATTATTTTAAAAAATTAATTTCCATATAAATAAATACTCAAATCCATTTATAAAACATTGAAATTATTGATAATGATTTAGAATAATAAATCCTTAAAACATTTAAAATGATATTTTTGTTAAAGAATTTATAACAAAATGAATGATGAATCAACAAAAATAATTGATGGATAAAATTTAATCATTATTTTATAATATCATGAGAATAATGGTTTTCAAGATATATAATGCTAAACGAAATTTTATACAACATATAAGAGTGAATTAGCGCATAACAACAATGATGTTTCAATGGAATGTAAATTGAGACGAAATCCCTTATAAAGATGGTATCCTTCGATTAAAGATACATTTTCACACATATTTATAGGATGGAATAATCAAAAAGTACAAGTTTATCCCCAATAATTGAAATTGGGTTAAGTAGTTCCCTTAGAACAATACGACATCCTCCACTTTAAAATTCAGAAAATGATTGGATGAGATAAAAAATATATCTCATCAATTTGACATAAAATTTAAATAAATAAGGATATAGAAAAACATATCCCAATATAATAAGATGTAAATTGAAAGACATAACAAAAACATTTCTCTTAAAAAGAGGAGGGTGAAAGGATCCCATACCAATTTGGTAACATACATAACATACGACACATGAATGAAGGATCATAAAATGAAGGTGTAAATACTCATAAATAAATTTATATTACAAAAAGAGTACAACCATGGGCAGTACATACATGAAATTAAAAAATAGTGGAAGTATAGAATGAATCTTACATGAATAAAAAGTGAGATGAAAACCTTTACCACATTGTAATCAACTGAGTCATTTGACCAAAAAGTAATAACCACATAATGAATCACAGAATTACATGCATAAAATTAGAATCATTATAATATATATCAAATGGTAGTAAAAAATACACCAAATAAAATGAATAAGTTGTGAAAATAGAAATGTCACAGAATTAAAGGTGAGATAAGAAACCCATTACCTCATTGTCCGACATGATCCGTTCGTTCATTAATATTATGAATAGTAAACTACAGTTAATTTATAATTTATGAATAACCTTTTCATATTTATTATTATTTTATATTTCAATTATTACCATGTTATTAACATTAAATAATCATTTATGTTAATAATTGTCCTTTTGTCTATATTTGGTACATCAGTCGAAAATGAACTTCTTATAATTAAAAATTGTTCATGTGGTGAAACATCCATTATATCCCAGATGATATTAATGATATATATATATATATATAATATCTCGTATGTGTATGTATTTATAATATTACATAACATTTAGAGATAATAAATGAAAAGTACTATTGATGGAGACGGTAAGTCTTACGTACCCACAAACACCACTTTCATTTTTATTTCTTATTTTAATGAAATTAAAACTTAATGATACATAGGTATATAATAATTCCATTATAATATCAAATATAATATTATTAACTCTATCCTTTAAATGTCCCACGCATGGCAGGAACAAGTCATATCTAAAGGAGGGTGCGGTAGTCTGCACTTCCTCAAAAAAAATTATCTCGTTTTCCCATAATTGAAACCATAAAGGTATGATATAATTGAAAAATACAGAAAAACCAAGAAAACATAAACGTAATATATATCATAACACAATTCAGTTCCCTCTTAATGGCCACCATGATAGGCGTTAAGAGGTGATTGAACAATCATCGTTTTGTGAGGCGTTAGTTTACCACCCACAGAAATAGTATGTTCTTCACCCATTAGATGGAGGTTTGTGTAAGTTTAGATCCAATACATCTAATAAAAAATACATTTATATTTAGTATACTGGTGTGGTTATAAAATAAAGGAATAAAATGTGTTTAGGGGGTTGGAGATGATAAATAAAAAATAATAATAGAATTTAAGAGAAACAGTTACATTTAATTTGGGAAACTTCTTTTGGTTTGAACATAAAGGACATATTAATGTGAATTATACCTAAGTTAAGACATCTTGGAAGAGGATAGGTATGTATGGAGCTTAACAAGGTAGAGTTTGGACACACCAAAAGGCTTGAGAGGTGTGGGTAATTGGTTAGAAGTTGTGTCCTTTTATAATGGGGAGGGACTCTTTTAGAATGTTTGAAATAATTATTTTATTATAAAAATATATTTAGTTTAAAAAGGACCAAAAATAATTAAAGTATAATATAATATGACTCATGATCTAAATATAATCATCCAATAATAATTGGATAGGTTTGATTTATAATTTTAATATTGAAAATCTTATTTATTTAAATCATTTATTTATGAGGTAAATATTGCATCATTATTGTGTCATATATAATTTAATTTATTTTAAGTGTAAATTTTTTTTAAAAAAATAACATGATGTATTAAATATTTATATCTTTCTAAATAATATTTATAGTATATATTATGACTTATATAACTCCCTATAAAAAATGATTTACTAAAAGATATTTGTTTATGTCATTTTGTCCTTTACTTTAAGTTAATTAAAATAAAGTGTCATTATCATTCATAAGTAGCTCCATGGGGTCCCAAAATCGACCCAAAGATACCCATGGTATGAAATTACTCATCTTATACAGTAAGGATAAGTGTAAATGGAATTTTCTATTATTATGATTTTATTTTATCTTGAATTACTCTATTTACCATTAACTGCGTTAAATAAGTCAAAAAGTACAATTCACCAAAATTTATATTCATATTATTGAACCAAATATTACATAATAATTACAAGAATTTCCGTAAGATTTTAGAAATTCAATTCACAAAATCAAAAAAAAATCTTTTAATTAAAAAATTCATTTTTTGATCTATTACTATGTGGTTTCACTATTCATAAAAAATTGATGTTTTTCAAAAAAATTCCAAACAAATTTTCCTAAGATATATTTGATACTCCGAAATTAAAAATGATTTCTATTTTACCAAATTATAAACATATAAGTTTCATTAATTAATATAATATAAATTTCTGTTTTCCAAACAAATTGTGTGTTTTTAAGAAACAATATCTTTTAAAAGATTGAGACTTCATTATTTCCAATTTTAAAGTGAAATTAATTCCAACGACCACCATTGGATTAAATGGTAAAAATATAATCTAATTAAACTTTAAAAATAAATAAAAATATAATCTACCAATATAAATAAATTATATTAAAAATCATATTTGACTTAAAATACAATATATTTTACTATTCACCAAAAATTGATTTTATCAAAAAAATACCAAAATTTTACCCAAACTGAATATTGAGGTCCCGATTCTAAATAAGAATTTTATATTGTCAAATAGAACATAGAAAAGTGATGAAAACTTATTTTAAATAGGGTTCCCCATCAATCAGTGGTAAATCAACATTTTAAAGTAAATTATGCTTAAAATTAGATATATTCACATTTTAATCCTCTAAATTTTATTGGATAAATGTAAAAACATAGTAAACATTTTTATAATAAATTTGTAGTCTATTATATGCATTCCCACAAATAATATGGTAGGAGACAACTACCATTAAAAATAATAATATTATACTATTATATTTCAGTATGACCCAACATTGTCTGAAATTGTAGATATCAAAAAACCAGTTATTGTGTATCGAGTAAGCCATCGAACATAGAATCCTTTTTATAGTAAAATTAATAAATAATTTTAAAATTTTAATAAATATGAAAATTTCATATTTTTTATTTACCTGAGATGTTACATCCTTTCACATTTGGTAATTGCATCTCCACAATTTTAAAACTAGGCTTGGAAACAACTTTGAAAGTCTTACATCGGTAAAAGAGTAAATAAAACATTCAATTTAAATGAATGAATGATATATACAAATGTCACCTGAGAAAACAAATTTTATGATTCCATTAAAACAAGTACATGTAATAGAAACTAATTGTCATATATTATTAGAGAGTAATAGAGAACATGATCACGAAATGTTAACCGCCACAATACCATAAATTGGTGGTTGTGTAAAATACTGATGAAAAAGGAGATCTTATAAATTTTTTACATCAAGATACATTTCATATAGTTGATGAATTTTATTAGTAACTAGACTAATATTGTATGTAAATATACTTACATGTCATGTGGAGTGTCATCCTATAATAAAATTCTACCACAAACCCATCTTCTCTCAAAAAAGTAAGTATTCAAGATGACTTGATCACACCTAAAGTGATAGAATAAAATTCTAGAGAATCAAATAATATAATAAAGAAGAACTATATATTTCCCCTATCATTAGACACAAGCCAAAAAAATTGGTTAGTTGAAGATCAAATAATCCCCAAAGGATAATATTTTACAAAAAGAAAATCTACTCTTAATCACAAAAATTTGTAAAAAAATTCCCATAGTTCAACAGAGACCATTAAATATACAATTGTAATTAAAATTATTCAAAATTATGAAAACTAAAATTGAAACCTAAAATGAAAAAGGATTTATATTACATATTCTTCCATAGTAAATCTTAATATTAATCACCAAAAATATCGACTACACTTAATGTCTCACACTAAAGTGTAATTAACCTAATCACATATTCTCTATGACAGGTTAGACATTTCCATAAATAACCAAAATCACCATATTTCCACACAAAAATTTATATTCTTCCAAAAAAATATTTCAATCATTACTCCACAAATTAAATCCTAAGGTATTCTATTTTCATTTATCATATAGTGTTCCCAAACGAGAGAATGTATTATAAAATAACATTTATCACATAATCACCAAATCATTTTCATATACTATGGATTTCCATTTGATAAAACATATAATCCCAAATAAACCTATTCTTGATCATTAATATCATTTAAATAAAATGAATTTTTCATAATAACAAGAGACATCATGTAGTCCAGTGGTGGGCGATAAATCCAAAACCCACATTGGTTGTTGGTTCGATTCTCGTAGCTTTGTCTGATGTAATCCCATCATAAAAAGAACCTTAATAATATTAAGCATTTCACTATCCTAAAATCGACCATAACAATTGAATCACTTATATGATGACTTCTTACTCATTAAACAATCGTAATGATCCATTAATCATTCATTATCAACTTATTCAAAAATAATTCATTCCTATAAACAAAATCATGAATAATATACTATAATCCAATAATGTCAAAACATATGTTAAGAAATAATCCACACATATATTTGGTCATTGTTAGTTTATTCATCCTTAATTGGAATGGCATTAGGTATTGGTAAATATATATTTTCTTGATACTGGTGATCCAATTCATGAAACATCTTTGAAGGACATTTGTTTTTATAATGTCCATGAAGACTAGATTTAAATCATTCAATTGATCACTCAGAAAGAACATCTTTCCCTATCCTAGGGTCAACCAGATGCTTCTTTATTTCATGGTAGGTTCTTGCTTTATGACCTTCACTTCTACATATATAGCATCTTCCAAAACATTTGAAACATTTTCCTATATGTTTAATTCGACATTCTTAACACATTGGTTTTTGAATATACCTATCTTTATGATTATTACATGAACATCTGTTGGGATTTGTTTCTAACCTATTAGATGCCTTATAAAAATCTCCAAGGATTAGGTTGTCAATGAAAACTCCATATAGTTGGTTGAGAAGAACCACATGAGTCCTCATCATAGGTCCCATTTCATTCTGTTGCTCGTTCAGAAAACCATCATAGTTTTTTTCACATCCATTATTACTTTTTTCCCTGATAGATCCAACAATTCACTAATGAAAAAAAGGTCAGTGTCATTATATCATCATATAATATATTATAAAGAGGGTAAATAATAATATACTCTTATTCATGTAATAATAAACTCATTTAAAATAACTATGACTCATTATAATATGTTAACCAATATGGTTATGCCACTTTTTCTTCGATAACAGTCTAACCTCTAAAGTAATCTAAATTGACCTTTGATACCAACTATAAGAACTCAGCCTTAAACATTGCATAATCAAGGTTCTTTTCAATAATTCACATTGAGGACATTTTCAGGATTAGTGTTTTCGAGAATTATGCCATAACAATTAAATAACAACTTGAATATTTGAAGTAGACACTACTACCCATTATCAATTTTGCAGAAAATATAATCCCTTAAAAAAGAAACATATCTAGTTCCATGTTTTAGACATCTTGACTTTTCCTTTATCATATCCTTGTCCCTATTCCACATCATCTCCTGTGAAAAACATTTAAAAAACATGGGATGAAAAAAAAGCTCTATAAGGGATACACAAAGAATGAAAATTGTTAGTTATTCCACACATCATGTAACGTAATAATACATTATAATAATTAATACTTTTCTTCTTTATGATGTAGTAAATACTCTTCACTAAATAAAAGATCATTTCTTACCCATTTGTAAAAAAAAGATTACCATTAAACCCATTTAATGAACACATATGATAATAAGGTATCATGGGACATGAACATTCTTATATGGAAAAACCGTTTGGTCTACTTCCACACATATCATTAAATGGAATTTCAATATGGCTGAATTCTATACACAATGCGTTGGAGGTTATAACGTAACCACCCGTTCTGGTTTATCACAGCACCACCCATCATATGGTTTATCACGGAACCAACCGTCAGACGTCCAAGTACCATCATGACACATAACATAATTCAAATATAAAAATTTCACTAGTAACATTTCATTTTCAATCACAAGATGTAATTTCAAGATATTGAAATAATGAATCCTTTTTAATAAACAATTAAAAAAGAGATTTTGTAATCCACGTGTCCCATACCACTATGAAAATTTTAATGGAATTATAATTTTAAAAAATTAACATCTATATAAATAAATACTCAAAACCATTTTTAAAACGTGGACATTAATGATATATATTTAGAATAATAAATACATAAAACATTTATAATGATATTTTAGTAAAAGTGTTTTTAACAAAATGAGAGATGCTTGAATAGAAATAATTGAGGAATAACATTTAATCAGAACATTAAAATATTATGAGAATAATGGTATTCATGATATAATATGCTAATGGATAGTATATACACCATATAAGAGTGAATTGGCACATAAAAACAACGAAGTGTCAATGAAATGTATATTGAGACGAAATCCCTTATAAAGATGAGATACTTTGATTAAGGATACATACATTACATATTTATGTGTGAAAAATACTAATACACCCAATATAATTCGAAATTATATTTAAAACAATCACATTTCATTCCCACATATTCAATGGATGACATATTCAAGATGTACAAGTTTAACCCAAATAATTGAAATTGGGGTATGATGTTCCCATGCAAAAATTCGACAGCCTAACGAGGACAATTTAAAACTCAAAAAATTAATTGATGAGATAAAAGGGTATATCATCACATGGACATAAAATTTATATCATTAAGGATATATAATAACATATCCTAATATAATAATATGTAATATAAAAGGAAAAATAGAAGATGACTTTTAAAAAGAGAAGGGTGAATGGTTTCCATACTGATTTGGTTACATACAAAACATATGACACATGAAAGAAGGGTCATTCAATGAAGATGTAAATAATACTAAATGAATGTATATTACACCAATTGTACAATCATGTTCTATAAATACACCACACCAAAGAAAATAATGGAAAATATATCATGAATCTCATGTGAATAAAAAGTGAGATGAACCCCTTTACCATGTTGTAATCAACCGAGTCGTATTACCAAAAGTTAATAACCTCAAAATAAATCACATAATACAATGAATATAATGAGAATAATTCTAATATATAAGCAATGTATGTACACAATACACCACATGCAATGAATAAGTGGCGAACAATGGAAATCGCACAGAATTAAAAGTGAGATAAGAAACCCCTTACCTCGTTGTCCAACATGACACGATTGTTTTTTAATATTATGAATAATAAACTAAAGTTAATTTATACATTATTAGAAAAATTATTCAAGTTTAATATTATTTTTATATCAATTATTACCATTTTATAAACATTAAGTAATCATTTATGTTAATAATGGTCATTTCTGTTGATATTTGGTACTTGGTTCAAAAATAAAATTTTTATAATTACATATTTTTCAGGTGGTCAATCATTAATTATATCTATAATAATATTAATTATTTAGATATGATATATAACATATATATCTTCTATATCTACGTATTTATAATTATATATAACATTTGGAGGTAATAAATTAAATGCACACTTCATGGAGATGGTAAGCCATATGTACACATGAACGCTGCTTTCATTTCAATTTTTTAGTTTAATGGAATTATAACATAATGATACATAAGTATATTGTATATAATATCATTAAATATATCCTTTATACATCTCATGTATGACATGAATGAGTAATATCACATTGAGGGGGCGTTAGTCTGCACTTCCTCAAATGAAATTATCGCATTTCCCATAATGGAAACAATAAAGGTAAGATATAAATGAAAAATATAGAAGAAAAAAGAAAACATAAAAATAATATATATCATATATAACTAAAGTTCAATATTAATGGCCACCATGATATGTGTTATGAGTTAATCGAACAATCATCGTTTCGTGGGCCTTTAGTTTTTCATCCTCAAAAACATTATGTTCTTCACCCATTAGATGGAGGTGTGTGTAAGTGTAGTCTGAATACATATCATAACAAACATCCTATTAAATTGAAGATACTGGTGTTTTTATACAATAAATTAATAAAAAGAGTTTAGGGGGTTGGAGGAGTGAAATAATAGAAAATAAAACAAAATAATTTAAGAGAAACTCTTACATTTAATTTGGGTAACATCTTTTGGTTTGAATGAATATGACTTCTTAAAGTGCCTTATTCCTAAGTTAGGTAATCTAGGAATATTATAGGTATGTAGGGAGCTTAATTGAGTTGATTTTGGAAAATAAAAAAAGGCTTTAGAGGTGTTGGGAATTGGTTAGAAGTGTTGTCCTTTTATAAGGGGGAGGATGGGCTCTTTATGAATGTTTGAAACAACTCTTTTATTATAAAATTATATCCAGTTTCAAAAGGTCAAAACATCATTAAATAATAATATAATATGATTTATATTCGAAATAAAATCATCCAATAAGAATTGGATAGGTTTGGGATATTATTTTAATATTTATAATTTATTTATTTAAATCATTTGTTAATGAGATAAATACTACATCATTATTGTGTCATATATAATTTAATTTATTTTATGTCATAAATATTTAATAAAAATAAATTGATTTAGTAAATCAATTTATCTTACCAATGAATAATTATAGTCGAAAATATGACTTATATTACCCCTTGTAAAAATTAATTTACAAAAAAAATTTATTTATGTCATTTTGTCTTTACATTATGTTAATTAAAATAAATTATCATTATCATTTATATGTGGCTCCATCGGGTCCTAAAATCAACCCATGGATGCCAATGGTTAGACAATACTCATCCAATAATGTTTAGAAATGTGTTAAGATAATTTGTTATTATTATGATATTCTTTTTACCTTGAATTACCATATTTACCTTTAACCGTTGCAAATTAAGGTCAAAAGATACTATTCATAAAATATTATTTTCATCTTATTGCACCAAATTTTACTTACTATTAATATCCATTTATATCAGATTTTATAAATTCAATTCACAGAAGTAGTAATATTTCATTTAAAAGAAACTGTTAGTATTTGATCAACAACTAAGCGGTTTCACAATTCATACAAAATTGAAGTTTTTCTGAAAAATATCAAAAAATATGCCTAAGATATATTTTATATTCTGAATAAAAAATTATTTCTATTTTACCAAATTAAAAACTTTAATGTTTCATTAATTAATTTAAAATTAATTCCCGTTGTCAAAACAAATAGCGTGTTTTATGAAACAATGTCTATCAAAAGATTGACCTTTGTTTACATCAAATTTGAAAATGAAATTAATTCAAATGACCACCATTGGATTAAATGGTAAAAATATAGTCTAATTAAACATTAAAACTTATTAATAAGATAATCAATATATAATAAAAAATTAGGTAAAACCCAGATTTGAATTAAATTACTCTATTTTTTACCATTCACCAAAAACTGAATTTTATCTGAAAAAACCACACATTTACCCAAATTAAATTTTTAGGTCCAGATTCTAATTATTATCTTTATTTTGTCAAATAAAACATATAAAAGTTTCCAAAACGTGATTTAAAGATGGGTCTCCATCAAAAGGTGGTAAATCTACCTTATAAAGTAAATTATGCATAAAATTAAATTTATTCACATTTTAAGCTTCTAAATTTTATGGGATAAATGTAATAACATTTAAAAAACATGTAAAATAATATTTTAGTTAGTTTTGTTAATTCACACCAATAAAATGTCTAGGCGTCAACTACCATTAAAAATAATAATAATATATTATTATATTTTAGTATGACCCAACGTTGTGTGAAACGTATGATTTCAAAGAAACTCGTTGCTGTGTATCGGGTATTCCATCGAACATAGAATTTCGTTTAAAGTAAAATTAACTATTAATTTACAAATATTAATAAATATAAAATGGTCATCTTCTTTATTTACTAGGCATTTTACATATTAACTCTATAACTATCCAAAAAAAAACAGTCCATTCTAAATGGTTACTATTAGTAACATTCTTACTTCAGAATGTTTTTTAGGATCCAAATGTTACTAACCTTAGTCGAATCCCCAAGAATCCAAACTCTTGAACTAAATTATGGTTTCTTGTGTATTGAAAATGATTATCAGGGTCGATCTCGGATGAGAAATTATCAAATTCAATGGATACATTATTATATATATGATGTAGGATCCTTGATCGATAAATATTTTTTTATAAAACATTACAAACACATTTTAACCAATATTATCATTCATGATGAATATATATTTAATTTAATTAAACATGATGAAAATTTACATTGATCATGGGATCATTATTTGATAGTGATATTTATCATCTAAAAATATTGGTCTACCATCGTTGCGGTTATAAGATCCATGTATATACTACATGTAGTTGTTACACATGACTGCTCTTTTGATCTCTGATTTGTGCTGGTAGATTTTCATGTGTTGGCATGGTGGATTTATCATCTTTTTAGGTTCTTATGGTTCAGAATGATGATTCCATTGTGATTGAATAGTTATTAATGCACTCTTTTTCAATAGAAGAAGTTTAAGGGTGTATAATTTCATGATTTTGAGAGAAACAAACTATATAATTTTTCAGTCCTATGAGAGATAGATCTTGATATTTTATTTTTCATAAATATTAAAAAAATTATATTAACCTTATAAAAAATTTATTTTTTTTACATTTATTAAGATACAAATTAGGGATAAATGTTATTTAACTATACATAAGACCTAAATAATATATTAAACCCTTGTATGATCCTATTCCATGTATTATTGTTGTCATTATTATTTTGTCTGGTCCTATTCAAACTATCATAATGATAAATATTATTTTACAATCTTGTAAATTATATATATATCATCTTAAATCATCGTGGCATATATTTTCTCCTTTTCATTTATTTAATATATTAATATTTAATTTAAAATTTATTTATTTAAATATTAATAAGTATATATTTAATATCCTTGTGACTAAATTATTACATTGAAATTAACTATTTAATTAATTTATGTTATCAACAAATCCTACATAAAATTATTTCTCATACTTGAAAATAATATTTATTACAATAATTATATTCAAATAGAATTTAATTAAGATCATCACATATAGAGCATATGAAACTCAAGGATTATTCAACATCATAATAAGTGGGTATTTCCTAAATTTAATTATTATTTTCTAGAAAATTTTTATGCAACCATAGATGAGTAAATTAGTATCTCATAATCAATAACATAAAAAATGTTCAAAATGAGTAATATAATTCCATTATCTCAATATCTTAAGCATGCTTAAAACTATTGTCTTCAACCAAAACTCTTGATATATATTTATTTGATTATCCATAATGAACATGACTACCTCAACATGAATGTATTGTTTTTTCTTGATTGTTTTGTTCGAATCTATATAATAATAAATTATCTTCCATAATTGGATGGGACACATCCTTCCTCAACTTATACATTAACTATATTCTGTTGGCGATATAACCAATGTATCCTACATTGTATGAATATATAAAATCAGAGGTTTTTTATAAACATCTAAGTACATGAGTCATGATATATATCAAATATAATCATAATGTCAATGGACCATTACACATGTTCATTGAAAGGAATTCCCAATGAAAAACAAAAATATTGAATTCATATTGTCTTGTATATTCTCATAATCTATTGTATTAGAGATCCCCATGTGAAAACTACAAGAAATGAAGCCATATCCTAAAATGGGAACTCTACCCAGATGGAAAATAAACTATATTCCCCTTTCATAGTACATCATGTTTATAGAAGGATAATTTTCTGATAAATTGTTTCATTACATATCATGGTTCTCATCATTACAGGGAACCCTAATAAAATATTTTGATTCAAAATATACCCCATGAAATTATCATAATAAATTCATATATAATAATGATGAATATATGATAAGATATATTTAATATTAACCACATTTAATATATTTGGTAATCTAATGTAAAAAATTGTTGGTTCATGGAAACCATCTACAAAAAAATGAAAATGGAATAATCAAATAATGGGATAGTTTCCCCTTACAAACACAAAAATATGAAGAATATGAATGGAATAACATATATCATATATGAGCTATTATTCGACATTAGAACAAAATAAAATATTAAATATTAATGAAGAATACTCACATAATAATAGATATTAATTATTAAAAATAAGTCTACATGAGCAAGACTCATAGGAAAGACAAAATTTCAAAATGAAATGATCCCATGTTCCACATGACTATTTCATCTAACTATAAAATCAATACTAGTGGTAAATAGATACATTTCCCAACTCATGAATTGTAATACATCTCCCCATACCTTCACCATGAAAAATTAAAACATTATATGACCCAAGATATATATATAGTGTGTGACCACATAGAACCGAAAATAAATCCACCAATGAATTACCACACACATATCTAAAACAATAATGTTTTATATCAAGTTTATATAAAACTAGAGTGAAAATTATTAAATTCCCTCGTACATTTATTAAAATTATATAACATATTATTAATGAATTCTCTATATAATTTAAAATTACCCACCAGAGGACTATAGTGGTTTGATATCTTTAGTGATTAGACAAAAAATTATATTATTTCATGAAATTTATTATATACACACACAAAAATATCTCAAAACATACTATTATTCTTAGACATTCCATACTTTAAAATATTATTCGTAACATGGGTAAAGGAAACCTATGAAATAGTGATGTCAGTTTCTTATTATGTGTGAAAAAAACATTTATCAATAATAACGTAATCATGAAATGAGAATAAGGTTATGAAAACATAATTATATAAATTTAAAATCCATACCCAATATATCTCATACTATAACAATGAATTATGTCATATATCATTTTATTTCATTAGACATGAATCATAATGGAGAAAAATTTAACAATGAAAGAATAACCTTATAATAAGACATAAGTTTTTTGAATACATATAATTATATAAAATATATTACATAGTCAAGGGTCAATTCCAAAACTATCATAGTGTATTGATTTCACTCACCATTCTATTATATCTAGATTTAATGATCACTGTCAATACAGTCATAGAGGATTGATTCCCTCATTGGACCATGGTTACTCCCCAAGCATGTATTTATTAACTCATGGGATATATATATTTACCCAATTCATTATATGTACATTTCATAATGTTTTTGACTATCATATTATAATAATAATAAATTAATGACAATTCAATAATATTATAAATTATTTATCCAATATCAAAACACATGGATAGAAAATGAGATTTATTTAAATTTTGGTATTTCATCATAAAATTAACGAATGAAAATAAATGGTTTTCATAATAATATTGTTATCATAATCATAATTCCTATAGAGAAATATTGAAAATGGTTTACATAGTTCATATCCCCAGATAATAATAATTTACATCAATGGATACTGAAAAAAATTAAATATTTTATTAAATTATAAATGTAATATTTCATGGGAAAAGTTCCATTTTCAATTAGTAATCACATATTAAAAAAATTAAAATGTACCAAGTATAAAGAAAAAAGTTTTATTTTAATATGATCTTGGACATATGAAATATAATATTTAATTCATTAATAGGTCATTGTGATAGGATACTGTGTTCAGGTTATGTATGATAAAACAAATTTTCCATTCATATTTAAATCAAAAAGTCAAAAGTTCTTTATTTTTAAAATTATAAAATGATTATATTTAAACCATAATTTCAAAATCCAAACATGTTTAAAAGTGAATTTAAATATTATATTATAATAGTAACAACACTTTAGAAAAAATATTAATGAGATTGTGGATATTTATGAAAAATAATCTCAACCATAGAAGAAATAATGTATATTTTTATTAAAAATAACTATGTTTTTATTACAAAATATTCTCATTACTTTTCCATAACAAATATAGTAAAATGGTACTATAAAATGAAAATTTAATATCAATTAAAGGATTATAATATCTATGAGATTTTTGAGAGGTATATATTGAGTTTTTAAAATCATAAACATCATAATAAAAAATCCTGGTAAATAATTATATTATAACATAAATTCGTTACCACGGTTGAATCTTATCTATTGTAATACCAATAAAAAATAAATTTAAATTAATAATTAAATATCAGAAATATAATGTGATTAATTATATAAACTTTCAATGAATATATATATATTCTCCATAAAATAAGATAGTTTCATAAAATATAAATATCATAAATAAGACAATTTGAAATGAAAAACCCTTATAAATTTGGCACACATTGAAAAAAAATTATAAAATAGATTACAATTTATGGATTTAAAATACTAAATAATATCTTTATTATAATCATGATATACATTCATGGGTAGTATATATACTGTAAATAATATAAAAGTGGTGAATATGGAAAATGTCTCTAAAATAAAGTGAGATTAGAATACATTAACACAACATTCACTTATTTAGAATGTTCCCTAATATCACTTAAAATAAAATTATTTTTATTGTAGTTATATAAAATAATTATTTATATATACATAATTTCATATGTTATGTACATATAAAATTTTTAATTATAATTTATTAGTAATTCCACATTATAATTTACAGTTTTTAATTATAAATTATTTTATTTTTTATGATAGTTTCAATTAAAATGTTTTAGACTTTTTTATTTCATAATTGATCGAAAATCCCTCATATTTAATTCTTGTTATAAATATAATTTTCGTACTATATATATGTGTATTCATCCATAATGTTATATATTGAAATATCATTTACATGTTTCCTTGATATGGTAAGTCATACGTATGGTTCAATGTTAAATTAATTTTCTAGAAGATATTATGGAAGAAATATTGTTTATATTTTATAAATGCATATAAATTAGTATATTATTAATTATATTTCATTACAATATATTTATCCATATTTAAATTCAATGAAAAAATGAAATGACAAAAATCACATTGCTCTATAGTGGTTGTAGTTTACAAGTATGCATGAGTGATATTATCATTTTACAATGGTTTGGAATCTAAGAAGGTTGATATGATATTATAATTATAAACTAATTTTTTTAGAAATATATTATATAATTTTTAAACTAAACATAATAATCATCAAATTCATGATAGTGATATAAAATGAATTATTCCTTTGTGTGGATGTTGTAGTTCTCACATTGGCACGAGTAATTTATTCACTACAATTTTGATAGAAAAAATGATGAATAATGGTTGCACTATAATTGTTAAAAATAATTAATTATTTTTCAGATTATATATTCATTAATTTATGATTCATAAAATATATTTAGAGTTGGTAAAAGAATAAATTATGTTAAAGAGAACAAGTTGGATAATTACATCCTCTTCAGCTAGTCTTATTTCGATCCCTTATTAATAAAAATTGTAATGCTTTTTAATAAAAACACATATAATTCATGTATGTGTAACTTGATAATAGAATTGGTCAGGGTCTTGTTAATATAGATGTCTCAATGTTTTATAATGAATAGAAAGTATGGGTGTCCATTTATATGTTGGTGAGAGGAAACACATGGATTTTATTGAAAAATATAAATTTTATGTAAGCAATTGGTACAGAAATTTATAAGAGATAATTTGGGACCATTTATCTTCCTACTTGTATGATAATTATTTTTAAATTTTTTTAAAAAATTTAATAAAATCTTATTTTCTATAAAATATAATTAATTTCATTTTCTACACTAGTAATTCATTTTCGATTTAAAGACCACAAGAGAATAATGGAAATAAATTTTAATTTTGTTAAACATGATTTATAAACAATTATAGACCATAATATTATTTTGACACCATGATTCATTGAATAAATATAAAATTTGTGTTTTTCTAAATAATTTAATTTTAATTTATAAGTTCTTATATATATATTGTGTCAACGATGTGTAAAAATTTAAGGTAATAATACCATATCTAATAAATAAAAATATATTGTGAAAAAAAATTAATCACAAAAAAGATAGCAGTTTAAATTAATTTATTAAATCTTATTATCTATATGTGAACATATAAAATAAATTAAATGTTATAGTGTCAATTTTGAAATTTATTTATTAAAAATATTATAAATATTGTTATGAAGGAGAAATGGAAAAAATTGACAAATATTAAAATTATATATCAATATTTTTTTATTAAATCCAGGCAAAAAAATTATTGATTTTTTCAAGTTTGGAGACGTTAAATCATGGTTTTAACATTTTATTAACCATTTTACCCTGAGGTGAAAACATTCACCATTGTTACTATTCATGATTAAAAATAATAGGTTATTATTTTTTAAATTTGAAACTCAAAATTAAAATAAATATAAAATTTCCCAAATTCATGCCTTATATGTGGAATAAATCAATCTTAATATTAATTTATAAGATGACACAATGAATAGTTTTTAATAGTAAGTGTTTCTAAGCATAAAAATGAAATTCTATCAAAATTATGAAAATTTATTATTTAAATTGAATTTATTATATTAAAAAAGATAAGAATTATCATATTCAACTTTATTAACATATCTGTAATAGAATTGAACATTAAAATTATTTTTTTATTGAATGTTTTTTAAAAATCAGTAATTCCACTATTCACTGAAAAGTCAATGATTTTGAAAATATCTAATATTTCTCACTAAGATAATTATGATATTATGATATCAATAATTATTTTAATTTTATGAAATAATATTTCGATGATTATAATAAATAATTAAAATTTCCATGAAAAATCGAAATATAAAACTTTTTTGAAGTAAATTATTATTTGAATAATATAATTAATTCACTAAAAATTGATATATTATTTCATAAGAATTAATATATTATGTTATATATTATAAAATTATTATTTATATATTTAATAATTTGGTAATTCATTTTCAAACCAAAAAATTCAACGGTTATGTTATAATGGTCACATTTAAATAATAACACTTTTATAATATAACACAATTTTGTTAATTCTCTATGTTTCATATTAATAAATCTACAAAAAATATGATTATTTTAATCTAAATATCAAAGCTTTTACATCCCCCATCACCATTAAAAAAAGGTTCCCTCCAAATTTCATTTTTTTCAATAGAGGATTAATATTTGTAAATACATTTAATAAGACCCACCTCATACATTGGAATAATACAAATTCTTTTGAAAATGTGAAAGAGAAATATTATGGTTTTCTAAAAAAACATAGAATTGAGTTCATTAAAATAATAACATTGGTGGGATGTTAAATTATTGATACTAAAGAGGAAACCAATATCAAATGACTAATATAGTGTGATAATGAAAATTTTTACTATAAAAATAATGAAAAAAAACATTCAATTAGGAGAGAAAATTACAATAATTCAATAAAAATAAAGGTAAACTGGAAATTGTTTTATATTAAGATATATTTCCTATAGTTTATATATTATTTGACTATCAAAATAGATAAGTTGATAAAATTTACTTAAATTATTTCATTTTATATCATTAGAAGTATTTTATCCTATGGTTGTGTATTGATGAATTTACACTTCATCACTTACACCATGAAATGAATATACGAAAAGAGTTGTTCATGCCTAACTAAGAAAAATTAACTTTTAATCGATTATAATATGTATTAATAAATAAATATATTTATTTATTGTTTTTCGAAACATTTAAAAAATCCAAAATGGTTAGGCTATGTTAGTTAATAATGATAAATCATATATTAATTTCTAATTCCATAACTTTAAATCACATTGCTTATATAAATTCATTCCATAGATAGTTAACCATAATAATCCTATAAAATGTATCTAACTAAAGTGAATAATATTAAATTTTGAATGATTTGATCAAAATGTTTCTGAGTTAACCTTTAATATTTATCCACAAACAACATAATGTAACTCAAAATATCAATGTCAAAATATGTGAATAACATTATCAAATATTCACATATAACATAATAATAACTCATACAATCATAAAAACTCAATAAAACATATATGATTCAACCAATTAACACAATACTTATTTCTAAATTAAAATAATATAATATTTAATATATTCCATTATTTAAAAATGAAATAAAATTCATAAGAGATTACCTAAGTCACTTTTCCATAAAATCAATAATTAATTTCAAGGACCAAAAAACTATTTCAATTACACAATCAATTTAAAAAATCACATTATCAAAGATACAAATTATTATCTCAATATTAACAAATATTAATGGATATCTTTTTGTCAATAACATGATTTCTATGAAAATATGACCTTACCAATAAATCACTTTGGATTTTATTTGTACCATTCCACATATGTTTTAAAATATCCTAATAAACAACTATAATGGATAAATACTTATATGTTTTTGAATTATTATGTTAATAATATTATTGATATAACAGTTTAATGACATAATTCAGGAATACCAATAAATAATAACTTCAGTACATTCACATTAATGATTACCATAGAACATTACCTTCTATGTTGTATGAGATAACTCTTATATTAGGTAATTGACTCTAATAAATTTATTATTCCTTGTATAAATTATATTTTTCATTAAATGGTATTTTGGGATGAACTTCATATACCTATATTGAAATCTTCATCTTTCCTCAGTAATTAATTTTTTATTACCTTATTTTCCACCATAATTTTATATTATCATTCCTGTGATACATTTATCTGAGTGCTTATTCGCACATACATGACATATAAGAATCCAAATCTTCTTCCCACTATTTTTTTAAAACATCATTTTTCACTTATAAGGTGTGCTGGGAAGCATAGAGAATTTGATATTGTTACTCACATAAAGATATTTATGGTAATGTGTAATAAAAGGGTCTCACATTCCTTATCTCATTTCACTTTTTTATCTTGTGTGCAGCCATTAAATTATAGTCACATTTAATGTTTGCTTGATTCTACATGGTCCCATCCATTGACTAAAACAAAATAACATAGTTTGATAAACAACAATTATAGTGAGAAATAAAAAATAATAATTTATAGGATGTCTATACCATAACACTGTAAACTCAATCTACGATACTTTATTGATAACCCTGGAATTTCATAATAATTATTTATTTGAATACTTCAAAATTATTTATAAATAAAATTTGAATCAATAAATGAATATCCTTAAAATGTTTCAAACTATTGCGATGCAATTGTTCAATCCCTGTGCATCGGATTGATAGTGGAGTTATACATGACTAATTTTTTTTTTGGTTATTACCTATATATTAATCTCATCCAATGTTGTGTCCATGTTTAGTATTTAGATATGGATATAATTATCATAAAACCACATATTATTTTCTTAAGAAAAACATTATGATGTTATTTTATACATATACATATACCTACGGGGTTCTATAAAATGTCTCTAATATTAATCTCTAATTATTTTATAAACCCTACTCTGATACCAACTATAGTTATCCATACTATTCATAACAAGATTTTACATCCTAATAAGACAATATTAAATATATTTTTCCAAATAAATCATGTGGATCGTAAATGTTTACTGTAATTGGAGACTAGATACAGTAAAATATTTAATTATTCAATATATTAAACTTCTCTATAATTATTATTCAACATAGTTATCTTCAAATAAATAACCTACATAAAATTATTCATCATATCTTGGTGAATGCTAACATAGTATAGGGTGATCAAATACTCTCATTTAGGGTTATAGAGATATATTTTAATTATCATGTAAACATAACAGCTCATAATGGTAAGAAAATATGAGATAAATATTTGAAAATATATACCCAACATATCAAGGATCACAATCCTAAATCATGAAATAAATATTAGTATTTCATATGTCATGAATCATAACGGAATCAAATAAAATTAGCCATAAGTGAATAAAATTGTTCTTAGACATTAGTTTTTTCATAAACATAATTATCTAAAATTATTACCGTTGTTAAGAATCAATGCTATTATTATCATATTATATTTTAATCAGTAATTATTCAATCAAATACTTAGTCATGGTTCACTCAAAAAAATATCTTAGTGGATAGAGTGAATTACTGAACTCGGTTCACTACCTATTAAAATACACATTCTCTCATGAGATATCCATAAGTACCTAATGAATTATTAGATATATAATTCATATAACACTCATTATATAATTATAACACATTCACATGCAATATATAATATCCTAAATAATTCATCAAATATAATAAATATTTTTAAATAAGTGGGTTTCAAAAATATTTCAACAATTGATCGCAATATAATTTGTGAAAAAAAATTGTGGTTGGTAAACATATCATAATAATAATAAAAAACAATATAGATAAATAATTAAGATGGTATCCTTGAATAATATCAGAACTAATTCATATGTAATATCAAAGGATGTCGTCATAAGTGAAATGATTCAATAAAATATCCCTTGATGATTTCATAAGAAAAATATAAATTTCTTTTTTAAATATGTTATTCCAAATCTATAAATTTTACAAATATTTAAGAAAAAATTTTCTTTTGAAATATCATTTTAAATTGAAATATAATATTCATTTCATTTATTGTCACAAAAGTGAGAAATTTTATTCCTGTTATATATTTTAATATATAGATTCTGTTCACATAATAAAAAATCAATAATACGTTTTTTAGAAAATGATTAGAATATTAAATTTAAACATTTTTTTAAATAAATATTTTATATAATAAGAATAAAAAATAATTTAATTCTCTAAAAAAATCCTGATATATTTTAAATAAAAAATTGACAAAGAAGAAAAAGATTTCTGAGAAAATAGTAAATAAAATATTTTCTATTGAATATATATTCCAAATAATTTTAAATATTAATTATTGGAAAATTGATGTATTTCATGAGAATACCATGAATAAATATGGGAGAATAATTTTAATTGGATAATTGAGATCGTGTTCATTAAATTGAAATAAAAAAAATCATGAGTATTATCGGTATGCAATGAGATTGTAACATAAAACACTGCTCACTTTGGAAACTATTGATTTTTAATCCCTATTAAAGAATAACATCATATAAATAATTAAATTTCATTTTATTAATGATATTAATTATATAAAATATTAAATGGTTCATATATAAACCTCATAATAAATATTGGTGTATAACATTACATTTGTATCAATGAAGATAATTTATGGCTATAAAATCTTACAAATGTTGTAATATCTGAATAAAAGTATCATAAATCAGGGAACCACATATAGATTTTATAAAACACATGATTTCATGATTATAATAATAAAATAAATTACACGGAATTATATACACCACAAAAAATTATCAACTGGTGAAAATTCATTATAACTCATAAAATACTAGTAGTAATATAATCTCTTACCTCAATCCTGACATGCATCTATACTGATCTTGATGCATATATAATAAAAATAAATTCATTATGATTAATTAAAATAATTATATAAAAATTTATAATTCCATACATTATCCTCTTATTATATTTAAACATCTTATTGTAAATAATTCTATATTAAAATAATTGTTATTAGGTGTT
Organism: Viscum album; assembly: GCA_963277665.1. Classification (NCBI taxonomy): domain Eukaryota; kingdom Viridiplantae; phylum Streptophyta; class Magnoliopsida; order Santalales; family Viscaceae; genus Viscum; species Viscum album. Next base: position 741,480,159 of record OY728150.1, on the reverse strand, counting down.
TACAATGTAACTTTTCATGAGAGTTTCTATAGGGAACTAAAAGAAAATTAAAATTTTCTCATGGTTAAACCATATCCATGATTTTATTCATGATATAAAAATAATATAAATCAATAATATATATATAATCTTTATAAAAACACGGGGGTAAAAAAATTACACCGTTTGTGCAGATGGTAAGTCATACGTAGGCATAGACATTGTTTTTATTTTTTAATGAAAATAATTAAAGAAATATTGATATTATTTTATCATTCCAAAATAAATATATTATAATTAATAATATATATATATTAAATATATCATTATTACCATCTATGTTAAATGGAATCAAAAGACAAATCATATCACGTTTTTGCAACTGGTATTCCACACATTGGCAAGAGTATTGGAATCATTTTCCAGAAGATTAAAAGTTTACAAATTTGATGTTATATTATAATTCCATAATATTATATGTTTTCATAAAAATAATAGTTCTAAATTAAACCCATATTAATAATCATCTATGAATAATGGTTATGGAAAATTAATTGTGTCTCTTTATAGAGGTGGTAGTCTACACGTACACAGAAGCGGTACTTTCAAATCCATTTTTTTAGAAAAAGGTGAATAATGATGATAAAATTGTCATAATAATATTTTACAATATTTTGTATAGATAATATATTATTTATTATTATTTACTAGAATTTAGATAAAGTTAAAGAAGAAATAAATTGAAATAGGTCAGGTTGGATGATTACTTCTTCTTCTAGAGGAACTGTTTAGATCATTTATTAATGACCCAATTAATGGTATTTTAAGAATAACTATGGCTCAAAAAAGTGTCTCAGTATCTTTTTATGATAATAGGAATGTTTTGGTAAATATTTATTTCTCTAAGTGGTGCCTATATGATAAATTATGTGTTTTCATTCATAACTATTTGATAGGACACACTTGGAAATTTGTTAAAGTAAAAAATATAAAAAACGAAATTTCAAGCAAAATGAATCCTATTTTCTATTTATTATATTGAGGAATATTATAGGGTCTAAAAGTTTCAATAAAGTAGGATTTATACATGTTTCATTGGTAAATTTTCCGTAATATCATTTTTACCCCTCTCCCCACTTATAAATATGTTTTAACCATATACATGGAAATATATTTTTTTCAATTATAAAGGTTATAGATATAGTTATATAAAAAAATTGGAACATAAATTTATAAGGGATGAAATTATAAATAATATATCAACCTTAATGTCATATTTTTTTCATTTGAATTTTTAAATTATTATTTAACATATTTATTTTTAAAAAATTAACATTAATGTCATTTTGGACACTATTCAGATAATTTGACGTTAATGAAATCATGATAAAATATTGCTTTGGATATAAGGAATTTAATAAAAAACTATACATTATTGTTACTAATAATATTCATGGAACACACTAATACATCCAAATAATAATAATTCATTTCTTTTAATTCAAATACGATTTTTCTAATACTCACCCAAGAATTATACTTGCATTTTTTGAAAATTTAATATAATTATACCATAAGTAAAATTAAAAATTTATTACCATCATAAATATAATTTATTAATATTAAAATTATACTTTTATCTTATTCTATGACATATTTTTATCCATTTTTGAAAAAATAAAAAATAAAATGGACTGTCATTTTAAATTTTTTTCAATTAAGAAAATATTAATGAAATTATAATTAAAAATTGAAAAATGTCATATATTAAATTTTTGGTTTATTATAGAAAGGTTAATCCCATAAAATTATATATATTTTAATTTTTTGGTAATTTTTTTAACTTATCATGAGGATCTCCCCTGGTTGTACCGAGTTGACCATTAGAGACGTGACAAAAATGGACCAGAAAAATAAGCGTGAAGGCTAAAAATACAAGGGACCTATTTATCAAATGTAAACCTAATAATTCCAAATATGGTATCAATTTTTAAATATAAAATATGTAGATGTTGTAGATAAAAAATTAATATAAATTTGTAAAATTAAATCCATTATTAGATAAATGTATTTTTAATCTTGACAAATATCTTATAAAAGAACAATGAATAGTAATGACTCAAATAAAATAATTAAGATTATTATAAACTTAACTGATTATATAACAATTTTTTACCAAATATAAATATAATTGGAATTTTAAAATATGTTATTTTATGGTAGTATTGGAATAATCTTATTTTTCAATAGCCTTAGTAAAATCATTCATTTAAAAAAATAAAAATCTCACCCTCGGTTATTTTCAATATATTAATTTTAAAATTTAGTTTAATCATATAATATAGAATTTTAAAATTAGATATATATTAATTATAATTTCCAAATAAAAAATTCAATAAATATCATTTCATATGAAAATGAGTTTTTGAAGAATAAAATAACATTATTAAAAATCGAGTGCTTATTCCCTAATCATTAATTAAAAATTTTATATATAGTAGGTCTATTATTTATATTTTTAATTTTATATTTACTCATATGCATAAACACCATTTCAATATCATGGTTTAATAGTCTCATTTAGATACTAAAATTATTATAATATATCTCAATTTTTTTATGAATCGATGTTTAATGTAGATATATTTATAGATATTAGTATTATTTTAAACTAAATTACCTAGGTGTTACAACAATTATTAAATAATCTATAGAAAACCATAAAAGTAACACATAAAAAACAAAAAATATTTTTTAATAACATAATTTCCATGAAATTACCCACACTATAAGAGACACATTTATTCCACTAACTCCAACTAATGAACATATCACACACCAATGAGGAACTCCCAATGAGTATACCAAGTCATGAGAGAATAACGTTTTAACCTATGACAATCCATTACATGGTTGGGTAATCCTGTTTTCCCAGTAAAATGAAAATGAAATCCGAATCATAATACATAAGAACACATCCTAATCCATCATGAATACATATCAAACCACAAAATACAATGTTCCAATATTTCAGAATGAGTGACAACTATGAATAAATCAGGCCCCAAAATATAATAAATAATAAATTGTATGATAAAATATTTTCCAAAATAGTTTAATAAATCTTTCATTATTTAAACAATGTGTCACCACACACACATAGACCATGTCACATGAGAATATTTTGAGCAAATATTTTTATCAAAACCATTATCATATATTAAAGTATGAATTTAAATTTCAAAAAACCAAAGATATCATGTTATTTATTAAATATTCGTGAGGGATAATACATATACCCCATTAATGTTCACCCCACAGAGTCCTATATTAAGAGTGTTTAAATATAAGATTATTTCAATGTCACCTCCAATTTTTTTTGTTCAAGATACCTCATGTGAGGAGATAATAATTTTAGATTCTCTAAATAACCATTTAAATGATTTCATTCATGAACCCCATAAAAAATAGAATTTTATTTCATTCAATATCATATAACTACCCTCCCAAAATCTTACATCAATTTTAATCATTTCAAAAAATGATGTATAACATATGTAGTTATATTTCCCACTATGACCATGGTTTCTTTGAATTAACCTCTATATGTGGATATTCACCAGTGCAATGAACATGGAAAGAAAGTATATAATTTACTATTTCTGAACCATGACACATTTTATAATGGTTGGTGAGACATCGCATAATTTTTTTTACCTTTCCATGATAAATTGATCATCACCAACTACAGGGCCATCATTCCAACTGATAATATGTGCTTTCCATCCTTATTTCATATTGGGAGACTCCAATTTTTCAATTCTAAAGGAAACACCCATATGAGTCAATAATAAGAACCATATACTATGATATGAACACTACATTAATACACCATTCATGATATCCCATATGGTCATAACCATGATTAATGTAATACAAGAACATTAATAAATATTATATATTTTTTATGAAAATTCATTATATATCCAAAACAAAAAAGGTCAAGAATTCTAACATGATATTTTACATAGAGAATTTATACATGAATAAATTATTTTGGTACCATCATCATCATCTTGTCACGACCCGACCTCGGGGCCCGTGCCGTGACTACCCCAAACCCGCCTTCCATAGGCCAGGGGCTGGCGACTAGCACCAAGGCGTAAAAATCCTGGTAAACAGGGAAGGCATTGCCTTTATAAGTAACATCCACCACAGAGTCAGCAAGCGGAAAGTAACTACAAAGTGCAGAAAAGTAAAGGGGGCCGGAATTCAAGCCCAACTGAAAGTACAACTGAATAGTAAAGAGTAGCAACTGAAGAAAAGACGGCGGCCTCGTGTCGTCCACTGGCAATCCCACCTGAAGGGTGGGTACAGATAGCCTCCAGGCTCCTCGGGTCCCACGTCCGCTCCGAGCACGTCCCGCCCAGTGGTCCACCTCCTGGTACCGTCCTGCTCCACGCCCCAACCGTGATCAGCGCTGTCCGTCGTCTGCATCCAACACAACAAGGTGCGGGCATAGCCCGTGCAGGGGTGAGTATAAGCTACTCAGTAAGGACCCCGAGACCCCCGAAGGTCTCCCGCAATCCACAAAGGATATAGCACAAAAAGGAAGGTGAAATCACGAAGTAACATCTGACTCGACTTAGGTATATGCCCATACATATTCCTAAATCCCCAATTCTAGCTCTGATCACGAGCTCAAGAACAACTCAATCCACACAGGAAAGAAAGACTCAAATCCACAAGGAGAGTAAACAGTAAATCCACATAGGATAGTTCAACACAATCCACAAAGGAGAGTAACAAAAGATTCAGCTCAACCTGGTATACTTTTTCAGATGACGTCAAGGATGATCACTGATCCATCTATGTCATCGGACCCACGAAGGATCGATAGGTACTAACCCCCGCAAAAGACCCACACAGGATCGGGCTCACACAGAACCTGTAGGCAGTGGCTCACACAGAACCGGTAGTAAGGACCCACATAGGATCGGGCCAACACAGGACATGTAGCACTGATCCACGTAGGATCGCTGAGTGCAGTAGTCGACGCAGTCCACTGAGGATCTCTGCACAGTCGTCGCCGCAATCCACGAAGGATCTCTGCTCTGTCGTCGTCGCAGTCCATGGAGGATCTCTGCTCTGTCGTTGAAGTCACAGCCAGCACTAGGGTTCCCGCACACAGCGAGCTCGTTTAGGAGGGTCCGCTCCACGAGCCGAGAGGCAGATACATCAACTGACACGTAGTCCGAAGTTGATGTATCCAAAAGTTCCGTATCGACAACAGGATCTCAACGCAACAGACGGCGCGTCAATCAGACGCCCGGTCTGAGAGTTATTGGCATTTTCGTCCCAGGGGCCCGGTTAGTTTTTAGGGCAAAACCAACCTGACCGTGCTCCGCCTGTGTCCGATCCTCGGGCGGAGTATGCCAAAAGTTCCGTCTCACTTAGAGGAAACTACCACAGCTGACGGTACGTCGATCGGACGTCCGTAGCTCAAGTTATGAGCGTTTCCGCTCCGAGGGCCTGGTCGGTTTCGTGTACGAACCAACCCGGCCGAACCCAAAGTATTCCGAAACCTTGAGTGTAATATACCGAAACGACCGAATCGATCCAAGGATCGCGTAGCCGCTGACGGTTCGTCAATCGGAGGTCCCAGGCCCAAGATACGGGCAAAAGACCGAAGGGGGCCCGAAAACGGGGGTTCTGGGCCCGGGGCGACCCGGCCCGAACCACCCTTGGGTCGGCCGAACCGGGTCGACCCGACCCGGCTAGGCCGGGTCCGGTCCGGCCTGGGCGCGGCCCGGCTGACCGGACCGGCCGGCTCGGCTTCGGTCGAGCGGCCAAAGAAACCGCCGCGGGTTTGACCGGCGGCTTGGAGGAACGCGGCCCGCGCGGGCAGCGAGCTGGGTTGCCGGACCGCGGACGCGGTCCGGCGGTTTGCCGTCGCCGCGGCCGAGCCACGGTGGATTCCTCCGGCGGCGCGCCGGGCGCCGCCGCCTCCGGTCTCCGGCGCCGCCGCCTACCGCGGGCCGCCGGAGTTGCTCCGGTGGCCCGTTTTGCTTCCCGTCTGCGCCATAGCTCCTCCCCGGGGCCGATCTTCACTGCGGGATCAACGGATCGCCCCTGCCGCATGGTTCGTCGTCGTCCACCAAATCCGCACAACAAAAAGATTGGCGGAGGGTTTCCGGGTCTTGTTCGTTAGATCCGCACCCTCCGCGTTAGTCATAAAATCATCGGGAGGAAAAGTAATAACCAATCAACAATTTTAAATAAATTAAAATTGTTCCGAGATCGGGTTCTTTATTTTAAAAGAATAAACATGGGAAATAAAATATTCCAACAACCCCTACCTCGAAGTCGCCGTCGGACGTGAGGTCGTCGCAGAATCGCTCGTCGCGGAAGGAGGGGATCATCACGTCGTCGCGAAAGAGACGTTCGTCGCACCGCGGGAAAAACGTCGCGCCGACGATCTCCGGATATAGAACAAACGAATTTAATTAATTAAATCCGTTGTCATTGAAATTAAAAAGGGAGAAATAAATGATCCGTTTCTCACCTTAGTTGCCGAACGAGGATCGGCCGTGGAAGAAGAGGCGTCGCCGAAGAACGTCGCGGGTAGAGCTCGTCGACGTCACAGATCACGGTGTGCGTCTTCGAATTCCGGTCGCCGGCATTCTTCGCGTTCTTTGCATTCTTCGTGAGGAGAGTGGAGGCTCAGAGAATTCACACAACGATGGCAATCCTCCAAAATAGACAAGTTTGTCTATTTTATTAATTTGCCAACGAACGCAAACGCGTAAGTAACGACCCATTAAATTCGTTGAATTAACTCAACGAATGAAACAGCCCATTTAATTCACGAAATAAACCGCACAATTAAATGGTCTGTTAAGAAATTAAAGAAAACGCGCCGGTTGACTTTTCAGTTACTTTGACGGGTTTTCGCCGGTGCGTTACTTAGCGAAAGAAACGGCGAGGCTCGTGCGGGCCCCACCTCACAAATATCCTACCAAGGGGTAGGGTATTTCCGGACAGCTCCCTATCCGATTTAACTCAGTTCAAGTGGCTTCCAAGCGGCTTCCAAGCGGCTTAAGTGAAATAAAATAAAGTTGCCGCACAACCTTTATTTTATTTCCGACTTAAAGCCCAAAATTTTAAAAACCACGGTTGAGAAAACGCAACTCCGGAAGAGGCGTTTCTAAGCAAATACCGGCGCTGCGATTTCATTGGTGCCCTCAGAATTCGATTCCGGGCACCGGTTCAAAAGATAGAAAAACCCGCTCGTCCGTTCACTGAATGTACCCGAGCCAAACTTCGGAAATTGATTCCGGGCACACTGGGCCTCGGAATTAGGTGCCGTCTGAAGCTGCGCTCTTGTAAAATTCCAAAGAAAATTAAGAAAAAAATTTCCTTGAAATTTTCGGGTCTTTACATTACTCCCACCTCAGGGCTTTACGTCCCCGTAAAGATACATCAAAAACTAGGGGAACAAATGGGGGTACTGAGCACGCATCTGAGCCTCCCGCTCCCAAGTGCTCTCCTGGAGGTTCCCGTGCTGCCATCTGACGCACACAAGAGGAATAGACCGCCCACGTAGGACCTGCTCCTGTCGATCCTCGATCTCCACTGGGACCTCCGCAAAGGTCGCCCCATCGTCCACGTCCAGCTCCCCAAAGTCGATGATGTGCGTCGGGTCGTGCACGTATCTCCTCAGCTGAGACACGTGGAAGACGTCGTGCACCCGGTGCAACTGAGGTGGTAGAGCCAGGCGATAAGCCACCTCTCCTATCCTGCTGAGGACCTGGAAAGGCCCGATGAAGCGTGGAGACAACTTGCCGCCTCGGCCAAATCTCCATAAACCACGTCGAGGTGAGACACGCAAAAAGATGTGGTCGCCATCCTCGAAATCTAGTGGCCTCCGCCTCCTATCAGCATATGACTTCCGCCGGCTCTGAGCTGTCCTCATCCTCTCCTGGATGATCTGGACCTTCTCTGTCGTGGCTCGGACCATCTCTGGTCCCACGAGTGCTGACTCCCCAGGGTCTGTCCAGCACAACGGTGATCTGCAGGGTCTGCCGTACAACTCCTCGTAAGGTGCCATCCTGATGGTGGAGTGGTAGCTGTTGTTGTACGCGAACTCCACCAAGGGTAGGTGGTCCTCCCAGTTGCGACCGAAGTCAAGGACACATGCACGGAGCATGTCCTCGAGTGTCTGTATGGTCCTCTCCGTCTGACCATCCGTCTGAGGGTGGAAGGCTGTGCTCAGATGGAGCCGCGTCCCGAACGCCTCCTGCAAACCCTTCCAAAGCCGGGAAGTGAAACGAGCATCTCGATCGGAGACGATAGACGATGGCACACCGTGAAGCCGTACGATCTCCTGGACGTAAAGACGGCCCAAGCTCTCCACTGAGCCCTGCTCTCTGATGGGTAAGAAGTGTGCCGACTTGGTGAGTCGGTCGACAATCACCCAAATGGAGTCGTGACCTCTAGAAGTGCGTGGAAGCCCAGTCACGAAGTCCATAGATATGTCGTCCCACTTCCACTCCGGGACCTCCAAGAGCTGTACCAAGCCTGCTGGTACCTGATGCTCTGCCTTCACCTACTGGCAGGTGAGGCATCGTGAAACGAACTCTGCCATAGCTTTCTTCATGCCCGGCCACCAGTGCTGTCGTCTGAGATCCTGGTACATCTTCGCCGCTCCGGGATGTACCGCCAAGGGAGAAGTGTGAAACTCTCTCAGCACCTCCTCTCGTAAAGCGACTGGTACGAAGTTATGTCCTCTGAAAAGGATGTCGTGCTCTGCTCCAAGGGGGAAACCATCACGCGCCTGACCTGAGGATATCAGTGCACGCCAGGTCTCACAGTCAGCGTTCCCACGCTGAGCCTCTCTGACCCGCTGTAGAAGTGGTGGAGAGACAGTGAGAGACTGAAGAAAGGCTGCTCCGTCTCTATCCACGAAGGATATCTGTAAGGAGGCTAGCTGCTCCGTCGCCTCCTCAAGTAGCTGAATGCCCATCCTCCTGCTGAGGGCATTGGCTACCACGTTTCCCTTCCCAGGAGTATAGACTATCTCAAGGTCATAGTCCTGGAGGAACTCAAGCCATCTCCGATGTCTCAGGTTCATGTCCTTATGAGAGAAGATATACCTGAGACTCTGGTGGTCAGAAAATACTTTGTAGCGCTCGCCCATCAGATAGTGCCGCCATGTCTTCAGAGCGAAGACCACTGCTGCTAACTCCAGGTCATGAGTGGCATAGTTCTGCTCATGCGGCCTCAACTGACGTGATCCGTATGCGATCACGTCCCGCTACTACATCAGGACTCACCCGAGTCCAGTCCCTGATGCATCGCAGTAAACATCATATCCAACTCCCTCCTCAGGCAACCTCAAGATAGGTGCGCTGGTCAATCTCTGTCTCATCTCCTGGAAGCTCTGATGTCATCTGTCTGAACACATAAAGGGTTTTCCCTTCTTTTTCAAGGCTGAGAGTGGTTCCGCAACTCTGGAGAAGTCTGGCACAAATGTCCGATAGTATCCGGCTAGGCCCAAGAAGCTCCGCACCTCTGTCACGCTCCTGGGTGGCTCCCAAGCTAGCACTTCCTCGATCTTCGTGGGATCCACTGCAACTCCCGCCTCAGAGATGACGTGCCCCAAGAAATGGACCTCACGTAACTAGAACTGGCACTTTGAGAGCTTGACATAAAGCTGGTGCTCTCAGAGCGTGTCTAGCACAACTCGCAGGTGGTAGGCATGCTCCTCCTCAGTCGTCGAGTATACCAAAATGTCGTCAATGAAGACCACGACAAATCGGTCGAGGTATGGCTGGAAGATCCTGTTCATGAGGCTCATGAAAACTGCTGGAGCTTTGGTTACGCCGAACGGCATAACCAAGAACTCATAATGGCCATACCGACACCTGAAGGCCGTCTTCTGCACGTCCTCGTCTCAAACTCTGAGCTGATGATAGCCTGACCGGAGGTCTATCTTCGAGAACCACCGCGCTCCCTTGAGCTGATCGAAGAGGTCATAAATCCGTGGCAGCGGATACTTGTTCCTCACTGTCACCTGGTTCAGGAGACGATAGTCGACACACAGTCGCAAGCTCTCGTCCGCCTTCTTGGCGAACAAAATCGGGGAAGCCCAGGGTGAAAAACTGGGTCGGATAAACCCCTTGCTCTGCAAGTCCTCCAACTGTACCCGCAGCTCTCGAAGCTCGGCGGGGGCCATCCAATATGCTGGAGTAGATATCGGGGCTGTCCCGGGGTACAAGTCGATGTAAAAGTCTACCTCTCTACGAGGAGGTAGCCCTGGAACGTCGTCGGGAAAGACGTCCACGTACTGGTCCACCACTGCAGGAAAAACTGGACTCTGCACGTCTACTGCTCCTAGGATGAGGCTAGCCAACTGATGAGAGATGGGCTGCACTCTCCTCCGCGGAAGTCCATCCTGTGCTGCAAAGGTTCCCTTCTCGCCGGTGAAGGTAAACCTGCTCCCGTCAGTGCGAACACATCGCACCTTGCGCCTAAAACAGTCGATCTGGGCATGAACCGTGGATAGACAATCCATGCTCAAGATGACGTCGTAAGGCCTCGACGCCGCTACAAGGAGATCCCAGCCGAGGCTCTCGCCTCCTAGAGTAAGCTCACACTGCTGGCACCAGTGCGTAATCGTCGAGTCTGCTCCCGTAGGAGTCTCTAGCCGTAAGGATCGAGCCAACGGCTCAGTCGGAATCTCCGAGCTCCGAACAAGGGCAGAGGCTATGAAAGAGTGACTCGCTCTTGTGTCTATAAGTACTGCAGCAAGGGTGGAATAGACACAGATCGTACCTCGAATCATCTCTGACATGTCGGGGTCGTAGTCCTCCACTGCCTGGAGCAGGGCCTATCCCTTCCCACCAGCTCCCTGTGGTCGAGGTGGCCCTCTTGGTGGTGGTGGAGGTAGATCCTGGAAGCGTCGCCCACCACCCGCTGCTCGGCCAGCTCCTCTGCCTCATCTGACTCCTCCCTGCGGACCGCCACGGTCGACCCTCTGCCTCTGCCTGGGTGGCCCCTCCACCGTCTGCTGCTCCTCTGATCGGTGAGTCGGGCAGTCACGAGCCATGTGACCCTGCCCGCCGCAGGAGTAGCACAGCCTGCCTCTCGGAAGGCTGGCACTCCGCTGTGTGCCCCGCACTGCTGAGCCGGTGTCTTGAGGCTGTCTGAGTGGGGGTCTGGTCTGCCTGGACCCGAGAGTCATCCGTCGGCTACCTGCTGCCGAAGACTCAGCTACCTGCCGCCCTGCGCTAGGTCTCGCCGCTGAAGAAGACTCTCTGCCAGGAAGCTCTTGATCAGGAGGGCTCGCTCCAGTACTCCTGCCTGGGTCGGAATGCTGAGGGAGATCAGCGACGCCCGAATCACCTGCCGCAAGCCCTGCTCGAAGGTCCGGCCCCGGAAGAAGGGGTCCCGTACCATGTCGGTCGAGTAGCGAGATAGGTCAGTGAACCTCGCCGCGTAATGAGTGACTGTCATGCTGCCCTGGCACAGCTGGAGAAGCTCCTGGATGCGCACCGCTCAGAGGGTGGCCGGGACGAACTCAGAGCGGAAGAGGCTCTCGAAGTCCGTCCAGAGCAAGGATGCCTCATCGTGAACCTGGAGCATCAAGCTCCACCATCGTCCTGCCGCCGCCTGCAAGAGGCTCGCCGCGAGAATCACTATGAGATCCGCTGGTGTCCTCACTAGCCTAAAGATCTGTACCACCGCCTCTAGCCAGTCCTCGGCGGCCTGGGGGTCTGCCTCACCGCGAAACCTGGGTGGTCGCTGGCTCTGAAACTTATGCAGTGCCCTGAGGCGACGTGCATCGTCAGCGTCTGGTACTGGTAGCATAGGTGGCTCGGCGGGTAAAGCTACCGCCGGTGCCACTGCTGGCAAAGGGCCCTGCACCGAGGCCTCGTCGCTCGGTGGGCTGCCGTCGCGCCCTACACTCGGAACCCTAGCTGGCTGTCGTCGCAGGGCCATCCTGAAAAGGAGAACAAGAGCGCCACAGTCAGAACAGTATACCTGGTGAGCAGGCACAAGTAATCACAAGGAAAACTTGAGACTTTCATGAAGCAGATCAGTATACCCGGTGAGCTGACACAAGTAATCACAAAGAAACTTGAATCACACACTCAATCAATGTTTTCATGCATTAAGTCGGAAATCAGGAGTCAGGGTCCTGGTGTACGGATACGTCGGCCGCCGCACCAACACTGGGCTCCCTGAACTTATAACCACACTCAATACACTAAACACTATTGCTTCATATAGAAAGAAAAGACGATCAGAGTCTGCAGTAGAACCGACCACCTCTGATACCAATTTGTCACGACCCGACCTCGGGGCCCGTGCCGTGACTACCCCAAGCCCGCCTTCTATAGGCCAGGGGCTGGCGACTAGCACCAAGGCGTAAAAATCCCGGTAAACAGGGAAGGCATTGCCTTTATAAGTAACATCCACCACAGAGTCAGCAAGCGGAAAGTAACTACAAAGTGCAGAAAAGTAAAGGGGGCCGGAATACAAGCCCAACTGAAAGTACAACTGAAAAGTAAATAACAGAAACTGAAGAAAAGACGGCGGCCTCGTGTCGTCCACTGGCAATCCCACCTGAAGGGTGGGTACAGATAGCCTCCAGGCTCCTCGGGTCCCACGTCCGCACCGAGCACGTCCCGCCCAGTGGTCCACCTCCAGGTACCGTCCTGCTCCACGCCCCAACCGTGATCAGCGCTGTCCGTCATCTGCATCCAACACAACAAGGTGCGGGCATAGCCCGTGAAGGGGTGAGTATAAGCTACTCAGTAAGGACCCCGAGACCCCCGAAGGTCTCCCAAAATCCAAAAAGGATATAGCACAAAAAGGAAGGTGCAATCACGAAGTAACATCTGACTCGACTTAGGTATATGCCCATACATATACCTATGTCCCCAATTCTAGCTCTGCTCACGAGCTCAAGAACAACTCAATCCACACAGGAAAGCAAGACTCGAATCCACAAGGAGAGTAAACAGTAAATCCACATAGGATAGTTCAACACAATCCACAAAGGAGAGTAACATAAGATTCAGCTCAACCAGGTATACTTTTTCAGATGATGTCAAGGATGATCACTGATCCATCTAAGTCGTCGGACCCACGAAGGATCGATAGGTACTAACCCCCGCAAAAGACCCACACAGGATCGAGCTCACACAGAACCTGTAGGCAGTGGCTCACACAGAACCGGTAGTAAGGACCCACACAGGATCGGGCCCACACAGGACCTGTAGCACTGATCCACGTAGGATCGCTGAGTGCAGTAGTCGACGCAGTCCACTGAGGATCTCTGCATAGTCATCGCCGCAATCCACGAAGGATCTCTGCTCTGTCGTCGTCGCAGTCCATGGAGGATCTCTGCTCTGTCGTTGAAGTCACAGCCAGCACTAGGGTTCCCGCACACAGCGAGCTCGTTTAGGAGGGTCTGCTCCACGAGCCGAGAGGCTGATACATCAACTGACACGTAGTCCGAAGTTGATTAATCCAAAAGTTCCGTATCGACAACAGGATCTCAACGCAACAGACGGCGCGTCAATCAGACGCCCGGTCTGAGAGTTATTGGCATTTTCGTCCCAGGGGCCCGGTTAGTTTTTAGGGAAAAACCAACCCGACCATACTCCGCCTGTGTCCGATCTTCGGGCGGAGTATGCCAAAAGTTCCGTCTCACTTAGAGGAAACTACCACAGCTGACGGTACGTCGATCGGACGTCCGTAGCTCAAGTTATGAGCGTTTCCGCTCCGAGGGACCGGTTGGTTTCGTGTACGAACCAACCTGGCCGAACCCAAAGTCTTCCGAAACCTTGAGTGTAGTATACCGAAACAACCGTATCGATCCATGGATCGCGTAGCCGCTGACGGTTCGTCAATCGGAGGTCCCAGGCCCAAGATACGGGCAAAAGACCGAAGGGGGCCCGAAAACGGGGGTTCTGGGCCCGGGGCGACCCGGCCCGAACCACCCCTGGGTCGGCCGAACCGGGTCGACCCGAACCGGGTCGACCCGACCCGGCTAGGCCGGGTCCGGTCTGGCCTGGGCGCGGCCCGACCGACCGGACCGGCCGGCTCGGCTTCGGCCGAGCGGCCGAAGAAACCGCCGCGGGTTTGACCCGCGGCTTGGAGGAACGCGGCCCGCGCGGGCCGCGTGCTGGGTGGCCGGACCGCGGACGCGGTCCGGCGGTTCGCCGCCGCCGCGGCCGAGCCGCGGCGGATTCCTCGGGCGGCGCGCCGGGCGCCGCCGCCTCCGGTCGCCGGCGCCGTCGCGACGGCGACCCGCGCCGCCGCCGCCTACCGCGGGCCGCCGGAGTTGCTCCGGTGGCCCGTTTTGCCTCCCGTCTGCGCCATAGCTCCTCCCCAGGGCCGATCTTCACTGCGGGATCAACGGATCGCCCCTGCCGCACGGTTCGTCATCGTCCACCAAATCCGCACAACAAAAAGATTGGCGGAGGGTTGCCGGGTCTTGTTCGTTAGATCCGCACCCTCCGCGTTAGTCATAAAATCATCGGGAGGAAAAGAAATAACCAATCAACAATTTTAAATAAATTAAAATTGTTCCGAGATCGGGTTCTTTATTTTAAAAGAATAAACACGGGAAATAAAATATTCCAACAACCCCTACCTCGAATTCGCCGTCGGACGTGAGGTCGTCGCGGAATCGCTCGTCGCGGAAGGAGGGGATCGTCACGTCGTCGCGGAAGAGACGTTCGTCGCACCGCGAGAAAAACGTCGCGCCGACGATCTCCGGATCTAGAACAAACAGATTTAATTAATTAAATCCGTTGTCATTGAAATTAAAAAGGGAGAAATAAACGATCAGTTTCTCACCTTAGTTGCCGAACGAGGATCGGCCGCGGAAGAAGAGGCGTCACCGAAGAACGTCGCGGGTAGAGCTCGTCGACGTCGCAGATCACGGTGTGCGTCGTCGAATTCCGGTCGCCGGCGTTCTTCGCGTTCTTCACGTTCTTCGCGAGGAGAGTGGAGGCTCAGAGAATTCACACAACGATGGCAATCTTCCAAAATAGACAAGTTTGTCTATTTTATTAATTTTCCAACGAACGCAAACGCGTAAGTAACGACCCATTAAATTCGTTGAATTAATTCAACAAATGAAATAGCCCATTTAATTCACGAAATAAACCGCCCAATTAAATGGTCTGTTAAGAAATTAAAGAAAACGTGCCGGTTGACTTTTCAGTTACTTTGACGGGTTTTCGCGGGTGCGTTAATTAGCGAAAGAAACAGCGGGGCTCGTGCGGGCCCCACCTCACAAATATCCTACCAAGGGGTAGGGTATTTCCGGATAGCTCCCTATCCTCTTTAACTCAGTTCAAGTGGCTTCCAAGCGGCTTCCAAGCGGCTTAAGTGAAATAAAATAATGTTGTCGCACAACCTTTATTTTATTTCCTACTTAAAGCCCAAAATTTTAAAAACCACGGTTGAGCAAACGCAACTCCAGAAGAGGCATTTCTAAGCAAATACCGGCGCTGCGATTTCGTTGGTGCCCTCAAGATTCGATTCCGGGCACCGGTTCAAAAGATAGAAAAACCCGCTCGTCCGTTCACTGAACGTACCCGAGTCAAACTTCGGAAATTGATTCCGGGCACACCGGGCCTCGGAATTAGGTGCCGTCTGAAGCTGCGCTCTTGTAAAATTTCAAAGAAAATTAAGAAAAAACTTTCCTTGAAATTTGAGGGTCTTTACACATATAATATATCTTCCTATACAAAACATACACTTCTATAGACATTATTCATAATATTATTCTTCAAAACCGTGGTAAAAAATTGTAATAAAATAAGGGGTGATTTCATATTATATGTAAAGTTTAACATAGGAGATATAAAACAATATTAATATTTAATAATATCATGAGAATAATTTTTTTATAACCTATTATTATCAATATAAAATCATACCCTATAATTGATATATCATTATGATAAATCATGGAATAAAACATTAGTATGTGAAAATACTGGGAAATCATCAAAAAATAAATCATGAGTTAGGAGATAAAATTATAAGCTTGTCAACATTTCATTTGAGTGCAGAACTATCATATTAATATATATTATATCATACGTTATGGTCATGTATTGAGGTAATCATATCAAAATATATTTGGAATCCCTAATTGTTTATCATATGATATCGGTTATGGAATCACAAGTTATTTCTTATATCATAGTTAATCAAGAACCACAACATGTTTCTCATATAAAAATGGAACAATAATTATTACATATTAAACCAAGTGGATAAAACACATAAAATTGTTTCCCATATTGAAATAATGATATATAAATACTTAACAAATTCATTTGGTTACTATAATAGACACACCAGTCCCATAATGAAACCCATACATATGGGTGCTACAATATCATAATCCATTATTCATTCCCAAAAATGATAACCTATGTTAATGTAATGGGTTTCATAATGATATCATCAAACAGTAATTAAAATTTGGGAATTAAATGTTCTTCATAATTATATCAGCATAACATAATTAATAAGTGGGAAATCAATATGTTTCATTGAATCATATTCATATATGTAATACATCTAAATAAATTTGATGGTATAATAATATAGTAACCCCAGTGAATCATAAATGCAGTGTACGATGTTATTATACTAGTTGAATTTCCATTTAATGTTTAATTATTCATCACTGTATGGTTCATGTTATAAACTGAGCATCATAATAGAATTTTGATACGTGTAACACTTTGATGTGTTTCTTTTTTATTAGGTTTATATATCGATAATAATTTTATTATACTCTTATACATTATTTATTATATAATATCTTAACATGATACAAAATATAATATCTAGAGGTCTTGTGTCATTGGATATTGGGAATATTACATAATGACATCAAACATGAAACACACCATCTTTATTGAAAGCATACTTTATATTCCCACTACATTCCCTCGTACGTCGAATTGCGTAGGATAACCTAAGAAAATTCAATAAAAAAGTGTGAGATATAAATCCAAATAATGTATTAAACAAGGAATAACATGGAGAATACAATACATGTTAATAAATATACATATCAAAATATTATAAGAGAAACATGAACATAAAGGCATGATATATCATGATTATTATAACTTGGAAATGTGGAAAAAAGCATCACATGGTATTATCAGGATGCAAGGATCATTTCACATGGATCATTAGTAAAAAATAATTACACATTAATTAGAATGTGTAAACTATCATTTCACTTTATGTATCAATATACGAATCATTACTCAATGCATTAGAGTGCTATCATGGCGCACCATTCTTAATTATTTACTTTCATGAATAAGTGTGCTACATGGATCATATAGCATGGATTCATTAGACATAACTATTTATTCCACGTTAAAGGAATGTGTAATTAAATCATCAGACTCCATAATCAATAGGTAAATTTGAATAAAGGTTAATACCCTTGATATATTAATTGACATGGTATTCACTACACAATTACTTGGGTTTGGTAAATTATGGTGCAATTTAGGTAGCATAACGTCGTGACATAAGAATTCTAAAAAATGGTTGATGAGAGCGAAAGGGGTGTTTCATCAATTTTATTTGAAATGGATATTAAGGGGATCATATATATACATTTCCCAACATATGTAATGGAATTTTGATTCTTAATATCAAATAATTTCCTGAATGTAACTAAGAGGGGAGAAATTCGGTACGAAATTTTGGCATGGTAACGAGTGTACAAGAGAAGAATAATTTAGGGGTAAAGGGGAATTTCATCTTTAAAACATTAAGAGGTAAGTATGTAGAATGTTAGAAATTATACTGCAACATTTTTAACTGAAAACAAATCGGTCTTTGAATATAATAAATTTTGGACAAAAAAATAGAAAGGAAGAAATCCCTTAAAGAATTTCGGCATGGTAATATGTGTAATGAGAGACAATAATGAGAGGGAAAGGGGTCTATAATCATTATAAAATAATTAGGGAAGTATAAGGGTTGTGAAAAATCATACCCCAACATTTATAATTGAAAATAATAAGAAATAACAATATAAAAAACCTGGATAAAATTTGAAAGGATGGAATACCTTACTTGGAAGTGTAATCCCAAAGGCATGGCAGAAGATTGAGAGAGCCATCATGGGAGCTTGGGAGCCTTGGGAGGATTCTAGATAGAGGATATTAGAGTTTTTTTGAGCACCAATGTTTTTTCTTGAATGGAATTGGAATCTTGTGTGGGGTTAGATAGAAAAAGAGTTGAAATTCATTATTATTTATGTTTTGAACACGACACATGAAACTAATCAAAGCCACAAACCAGCACATGGTTTATTCACTTTATTTTTTCTAAAGGGGAGTGGAAATAATTTTTTTAAAAGTCCAATGTCTGAAATTATTTAAACATTAGGCTTGTTTATGTGGAGGTGAGTCACACTCCCAATGAAATCAATTTGAAAAGATAAAATGTTTTATAAAACTTGAAGGGTCAACTAATGCTTTGTTAAATAAATAAATCAAAATATAATATCACATCAGTTTAATGGGAAAATATATATTGACCAAACATAATTTTTATAGTTTATTATTATATAACTATGAAATAAAACACATTATATATTTAAATGGTATTTAAACATTACCGAAAAAATTGACTGTCTCAGAAAATAATAAAAAATTCATCATTATGTATGTTTGATGTCCAAATTCCAAAAATTATATTACTTTTATCTAAATAATTGAAAAAATATTTGAATAATTACTTTCATAATAAAAACTGACATTTATAAAAAAATTCATGGGTTTTGACAAAAAAACAACTTTTATACCATAATAAAAATTTCATTTGTATTCATATGAATTATATGATCATTTATATTTAATAAAAATTAATTTAGTAATAACATATAATTAAAAATATAATTTAATTAAAAAATCCATTAATTTATCAAACTAGATTTCTTAATTTAATATTAACTAAAATTATATATTTTTTCTTTAAGGTTATTTAAAATGTATCACTAATAAAAAAATGAACATTCTTTATACAAAAATAATGTACATAATATTAATGTTAGGTTCTTGTTACATAACCCCTTATAACACCAGCATAATACATAAGGGTATGGTGTGATGATGTAATCGACTCTTGGGGTATATTAGATAACATCTCTAGGGTGGTAATCTTTATCAACTTCCAATTCTCCCATATGCAGTTTATCTCCAACATAAATTGTTGAAGCTCAACATGGGCTTGGTCAAGAGGGAAGCCCAGTGATGCCACCTCCTTTATGAGGATAAAAAATGGTATTTTTATGTATCTATTATACTGGATGATGCAATCACATTCTTTGGCTAGATACATTGTATTTTTTAAAGCCCTATATTTATACTAATCATGAGATCACTATTCAAAGACTATATTAGAAATAGTAACAATTCATAATATTATTTTAAAATCCAAAAGCATATAACCATATAAGGGATTATTTAATATATCAATTTTACATACTTGGATATTTGATAACATCAAGAGGCATATTAATTAATAAAAGTTTTAGTTATTACAATCATCTTTCCTTATGAAATATCGCCCTCGAAATTTCCTTTTTCCACAGTAAAACAGATGTGGGAATATCTGCTTCATCACTTCATATGATTCCCCCATTAATTCTTCATGATTATGGATTCTTCAAAATACAGCCATGAGGGTCATTATCTTATTTCATATAATTTTTTCACTATAATATATTATATTCACTGGCGTCACTTCATAGGAGAGCTCATTCACCAATTGTACCACCTCTAAATTGAGTACATGCGATTGTTCAGGAATGTACATTCTCAACAGGGATACATGGAATACATCATGTACATGAGATAGGTTTTTTGGGAGATATAGTCAATAGGCCACTACTCCAATGTGATAAAGGATCCACAAATTCCTGAGGTACCTTGGTCTAAGCATTCCATTATTCACAAATCTCATTACATTTTTCCAAGGTGATATGCTGAGGAATACAATGTATCTCTAATCAAACTCTATATCTCATCGATGATTATGAACATTGATATTTTTCAACTCTGAGTATCATTAATGTGTTGGTGGATGGCTTTAACCTTATCCACCATTTCATTGACCATTTTTGGACATAATAATTTTCTCTCCCCAATAAAATCCCAACTTGATGGTGTTATACACCTCTTTCGATACAGGGCATTATAAAGATCCATTTTGAATCTTGATTGGAAAATATTGTTGTATGATAACAAAACAATATAGATATAATGATCTAATCCTCCATTAAAGTACATTGATCATGATCTAAACCGATCTTGAAGATTTTTTATATTTCCCTTCGAATGGACCATCAGTAAGGGTGTGATAAGTTGTATTAAAGTTTAGCTCAGTATTCAGATCATGTTGAAGAATCTTCCAAAACATAGAGGTGATTCATGGATCATTATCGGATACAATTTACAGTTATACACCATATTACCTTAACAATTCTCTGATATATATATGTTCTAGTTGATCTAATGAACAATCATCTCAAATAGAAATGAAGTATTATTTATTTTTATGAGGATCCACAACCTTCTAGATATAATTGTTTACTTTGTTTGTTTTAGGATGTCTGGTGACAACGTCCATGAGGATGTTATCCCTTTTCCATGAAGGTATGGGTAATGGTTTTATCATCCTTATAGACTTATGCCTCTTAGCCTTCACTTGTTGACATATGATGCATGATTATGTGTAATCAATGATATCATTCTTCATGTTGGCTAACCAATAATTCTCTCATATATCTCGATACATCACTATGTTTCTTCTGTGATTAGATTTACTTGATCTTTTTGAATCATCTAAAAGTTCTATATTTAACTCCATAATTTATAGAACACATAGTCTTTACCCAAATATTTCAATTCATTCCTCATTGACAATGATTTCAGAGTATTTAACTTTTCTGATAGTTTTCACATTCCTCATAATTCACACATCATCATTTTTATCATCCTTTAACCTCTCTAAAAGAGATGGTTGAGAAATAATTTATGATAGGATTGATGATTATCACATCTTTATGATTCCCAGGTCCAACATCATCAAAAAAAAATATTGGAACCTTTTCAATTCTCATCAATGATCGACTAGTTGTGACCTTTCTACATAGAGAATCCAACACCTTGTATGCTTTCCTAGGGTGGTAACGGATTGAGAAATCAAAGACTTTGATCAGCTCTAACAATCTATGTTTTTTCATGTTCATCACTTTCTATGTGAATATATATGTATGGATTTTGTAGTCTCTATATATTTCACCCTTCTCACCAAAGATGCAATGCCACCAAATTTTCAAAGAGAAGATCATTGCAGCCAACACCAGGTAATGCGTTGGATAGTTTTTCTTATGAATATTCAATTTCTGGGAAACATAGGCAATGACTTTGTAATTTTTCATCAACACACAACCCAATACCTTATTCAACACATCAATAAATACCATAAAATTTTTTCCACTTGTGGGTAGTGAGAGCACAGAAGTAGTGATAAACATCCTTTTCATCCCCTTAAAGCTCTCTTCGCATTCATCACACCATGAAGACATTACTAACTCTTAATTTAGATTGGTAAGAGTTTTGGACAATAACTAGAAATTCCTATGAAATTAGAAACAATATCCAACTATCCCAAAAAATCTACAGATATCCATTACTGATATTGGCATCAGCCACACCAAAATTACGGCTTTCATAGAGTGATCCATAGATATCGCATTTCTTATGATGATATGACCCAATAATGAGACGTACATCAACTGGTACTGACACATTATGTACATTTCATATAGCTTATCCTATCACAATTTCTCTAGTACTATGCTATGATTCTCATCAAACAGCTTGTTGGTTTTTATTAAATTATAGTATCATCTATAAAGACTACCAAAACATTGTCAAGGAAACATCTACAGACTATATTCGTCATGTAACTAAATATTTCTGGAGAACTAGTGACTCCAAAAGGGATAACATGGACTTCATAGCGACCACATCTTCTACAAAACGCAGTCTATGAGATATACTCCTTCTTCACCCATACATAGTAATACCCCGACTGAAAATTCCCCTTGGAGAAGTATTGTGCTCCATGTGGCTGATTGAAGAAGTCATAAATTCATGACATATGATACAAGTTGTTTATAATTATTTTGTTATTATCATGATAATCAAAGGAAAGGCACATTGACCCATCCTTCTCATTGACGAAGAGGACTAGTTCACCCCATGGTGATGCTCTTGGGTGTATAAACCCCTTATCCAGATTTTCATTTAGTTGTTTCTTCATCACCTCCAGATCTAAAATAAACATTTTATATGGTGTCTTGGATATTTTACATTATCTAGGTATAAGGTAAATTTAATTTTAAACATCTCATCTAGGTGGATTTCCAGAAAATTCCTTGGGTGTTATGTTGAGATTTCACACATCCCTACCCTGAAATTTTGAGCACAAACAGGACATTGATATGAATTTATGTGACCATTTTATTCATATATGTCATTGAAGAATTTATGTTTTGGAACGATGGTGTCTTGGTTAACATGTGTTGTCCTAATGGGATTATAAACCTTACTAGGTACCATGGTGTACTAGTTAGTACATGTTGATTGAGAGAGTATTTATTTTAGTTATCTCATTTCATCATTTATACACACACATATGATGGTGTATATTAGGGTTTCTTATAGGGACCCTATAAATCTATATTCACCTACACAACATTTGAATATCATTGAGAATATAGAAATATTTTATTCTATTCAGGCCAAAGCCTAAGATATGATGTTGATTAGGATATAGATGATTGATCGATATTTATGATTGTGATATGGTCCAAGAAACAAATTTGGGCCAGTGTGTGTATTTATCATTTTTATTATTTCATAAATGGGATCAGTTCAGTGTTAAATCACAAAATATTTTTATGAATGTTTCATTTTGACATAGAGTGGTCATTTTTAATTCAATTTATAGTAATTTATTTAGATGTGTATAAATCATATCTATTTCCTACCATTTTTATGACTCATATCCAATTTTATATTCTCCATATTATATGGATTATTTCCTCACCTCTACTTAGAAGTCTCTATGATATGGATAGATGTGATATAGTCAGTATCGAATCATCATCCCCGAAGTTATTGTGTGGCCTTAGGAAAGGGAATCAAATTCACAACCAAGGGATTTTTGGGAATTCAGTTTTTGTGGGATTATATTGGATAACCCTTTCTCCTTTTTATTTATATTATTATTTCCACATTAACAAAAATATTTAATTCCATTTTTCCTAGGATTCATAAATATTCTTTTCAATTGAATTCTATTCCATCAAGTTGATAAGGTACTATATAGTGGGTATTTCTGAAGTAAGATTTCCATTCTGCTCATGATTTCCAATTATATATGGTGAGGTTGTATTAATCATGATAATTTGCTATATATAGTTTTTATAATCCTTTCAGTGGCGGCATAATCTAACCCTTTATCAATATAATGGTGTTTTACAATAGTATTATATATTTTACCCCTTTTCAGGTTCATAATTTTATAGTTTGATGACTAGATGTAAAATTTGGTTTAGTTAAATTGGATATAAATCATTAAAATTATTAAATAAATCATTATAATGAATTTTATATTGATATTTCTATGATTTATTCACTGTTTATTTTTTCATCAAGCTATATTGTTTTCAATATTATATGATATGAAATATTTTAGTCTCATGTATTTTTATTTTGTATGAATTAATCAAAATGTAATTGTTTTCATAATTTTTTGTAAGAATGTAGTATATATTTTAGTATCATAATTAATTAATGTTGGTGGAATACCATTGACACTCTAGATACATTTTTTATGTAGGTTGAAATAACATGGTATATTCCTAAGGATCCACCTAGGGAATATTTATTATATATTTATTTAAAATATCCATTGTCATATTTTTCCTATATTGAAATGGACATATAAACTGTCCGATGATAATTTTAACTAGGAGTGTAGTTGGACATATCGTATATTAATTTTTCCTATCTTGTTTGATTAGGATAACATAGCTCATATATCTTATTTTGAGATATTATTAATGTTGTATTTCCCAAATCCACCTCAATTCCATGATTATATGGTAACTATAGATATGTTAACAATGTTATATATTTTATGTACATTTACAAAAAAACTTATTCATTTTATACATTAATTATTTCACTTTTTATATACTAATACTATTACTCATTAATTTAGGAAAACACATTTCATTGTCATTTTATTACCTCAATATAGATATGATATACTAATACCCTATATGTTTACTTCTTGGAAGAATATAGATCGTAATATATTTAATTATAATAAGGATCTGACATTTAAAATTCTAATTTATTAAATATAGAGCATGAAATTTTTCTAGAACTATTATGATTTGGTTGGATTTCATATGTGAATTAGTCAGATGTAGTTCATGTTATTACATGATTATTTATTCCAAATCATGGTCTTTAAACTATAATATTTTTTTAATATTGGTGTTTTATGTGTCTATTATAACATTTTGTGTCATATTAATTTATTAAAGCTGTATTTCTGTTTGTTTTTTGTTTATTTATACATACATTGGATTTAATATTGATGCTATTATCTAGGTATAATATATTCTAATGGAATAAATTTATTTCTATAATAAATTGTTTTATTTTTTATTATGTCCCATTAATAATGGTATCATTCATGTATTTTAAAAAATCAACCCAATACATTCTTTTGACAAATTTTGTGAAATTCATATGTGACGTCCCGAACCCAAATTCCACTTAATGGGTGCCTCATGCCCGGTGGTCCACATGTCCTCAAGGGAATATCCTCAATCTCTAGAGGCTTATGACTAGAATTGAGGTCATAGGTTGTGTCTTTGGAGGGACTATGCCCTCATTAGAAAAGTCTGGCACAATATATGGATATTAAAATAGTATATAATGGATTCAATATAAATAATCAATGGAAGAAACTCATACTATAGATAAATGAGAATAAAAATAAATGTATCAACTTGAAAATTGGTGATGTAATGTAATGTCACAAGAAAACAAGAAAACATTGATAAAATATAGTAGACATAACATGTTCCACAAATTTAATAAGTAATTAAAAACTACCCCAAGAATCCAAAAATCCAAATCAGTCATATGATATAAGGATCCATCCAAAATTGTATGAAACCATGTTTTTGAAGTCATACTCTTCCTTTTGTTAATACCTACAGCCATGTAATCTACTTCGGGTACCAAACACAACCCAGAGAGGGTGCAAGATAAATCTCAGTGGGAAACCACCAACGATGTCTATTATTTCCATCCCCTGTAATGGAATATATTAGTGTAATGGAATGCATGTATAATGTAAATAAAGAAGTCAAATATGAGTAAATAGCCATGTACATACTTCATCCCCTAGCTGGTGTTTGAACATTTAACCAATTATTTACATTATAGTTTTCAATATGTAAATAATTCACTTATTATTAATAGTAAACGTTCAAAGATGTAAGCAAGTAAACATAACACTAAAGTCCCACTAACATAGTAGTACTTGTGTATATATAATGGTTAATATTGTAATACAAGTAACATTGTTCAAATAATTCCACAATGAGGTACCTACCAAGTCTATGGAGTGAATCCAATGTAAAATGGGGATAAGAAAAGTCCAGGACCAATGGTCTTTAACCATGGAACCTAATTGTCAATATTGCATCCACGAAGTGAATCCAATGCATCATATATCCATGGACTGTATAAAAGGAATCATATAATACTATATTAAGGTATCCTTCAGTATCATAATGGGAATCCAAAAGTTATACAAAGGTCAGTTTCTAAGTGGGTCTCAACATAAAAAAGGGTTATCATTTAATTAGAAGGGGGTTACCAAGTTCTCATCGTATCATTAGATTAGAATCCAAGGCTAAAAAAAGTCTTGTATTTCCTATCGATAGTGAAGTATTATAATAATTCATTTTTAACCATACCTTCATTTCATTAGTGTGACAAGTTCATGTGGCATGTTTCTATTTACATAATTGAATTGGATCAAACCTCACCTTTCATTAGTGTGAATAAGTCAGGTAGCATGAATCCATTTATCCATTTGAAGAAAGTTCAATATTCATTGTCCATTCCATGACATTCCATTAATATATTATGGGTTTCTAATGTTATGAAACAAATTTTCCTTACAATTCAATACAATCATATTATATACTCATTATACATGCCATTTTTCATTTAACATTTAATAATAATTTTGAGGAACTTATCTTACACGGGTTATGTGGTGATGATTCATGGTACCGACCATTATGAAATTTTCATTAATAATATGTCATATATTATAGTAAGGTTCAAATTTTTAAATTTTATGAAAATTCAAAACTGAACTATGGCTAAAATGTTTCAAAACACTAAAACTCAAATATGGAATAACCTTCGACATAAGGAATATTGGGTTGTGGGTGTAACCACTAACAACATATCATACATTTTAAAAGATCACAATAATATGATTATAACATGTATAATTAGGGAATATAATTTTTCGAAATTTATCTTGATGAAATTTGATGGCCCCTGAAGTATATTCTAAAATCAAATAACATTATTAATGAGTTATAGACCACCAACATTAGGGTTATACGATCCACCTCCTCTAGGAAGGGTCTATTTATTTTTCTTTCATTAGAGTAGATCAATTAAATGGTGAATAATTATCTCATAATGATATCTTGGTCAAGAGAAAGTGTGTATAAGAATGGATAATGAGGAATTGAGTACATACTATTTCACATCCAACATGACTAATGGGAGCTCAATCGGATGTTAGACGATGATGATCTCTTTATTCCAAGTTTAGATACTAAAAAATATACAAATTGAGAAGAAAAGGGAATAATTGTGTGGGTTCTTGTATTATGGGTGAATATAGGAGTAAATAAATCATTATGGGAATTTTAGACATTTCACTCTAATGTTTTAACGTATGAACACTTTGTCGAACAATGTGCAAACAGTGTGAAAACCATGTGTGAAGGTTATG
Source organism: Viscum album (assembly GCA_963277665.1). Lineage (NCBI taxonomy): Eukaryota > Viridiplantae > Streptophyta > Magnoliopsida > Santalales > Viscaceae > Viscum > Viscum album. The sequence continues at coordinate 741,452,961 of OY728150.1, read as the reverse complement.
CCCAAAATAACATCCTCTACATATTTTGATCATCCAAATCACAATATAGGCACGAGTACCGAGAAAAAAGGTGTATTCATGAAATTTTAGAATAAACAGCCATGCTTGATGGCTATGTTCTAAATAATACAATCTGCACGCTATGGAAAACTGTGCAGTTACCATACGCAAACTGTGTGGCATAGACTGTTTTTTTATAAATAGGTTCTCCATGCTCTATGAATTACTCAAAAAACCTCAAAACATTTTCAAATCCATTAGGCTCTGATATTAGGTCTAATATAAATCTTTAGACAAAAAATTAAATGATCCTTACCATAGTGAAAACCATGGGTTTTATAATATTCCCCCTTAAAAGAACTCGACCCTGAGTTCACATTTCAAAGGTAATGAAAAATTGTCGGAGAAGAAATCTGTCCATTGAGAACATACATCATATTCACACTCTAAAGTCTTATCGAGTACATGGTCATGCTGCAATAACACCTATATGAGAGGGATATACTTTCCTCAGAGAGCATTCATACTTCAGCCAACTATGCATACTGGATATTCCTCAATGGTAGAATACACTTGAAACTGAACTTCCTTAGGATAAAAGTAATGAGATGTGTCATCATTATATTATTGAAGCTCTAAGACCTTAAGTACATCGTTAATGGAATGTTACCCCTATAGTAGTAGAAGCTGATATGCTACAGATCTGACTATATCAAGAATTTCAAACAGTCAAACATTACAAGGAGACAACATTCCCTATTTTGGTAATGGTCTATGGCCAGTCATATGAGATACATGAAGGAAAAAAATCACAATCTCGAACACTATAGGTATTCGAGGGTGATCAACATAAGATTTCATTCTAGATTTTGTAGTAGAGATACACATCTTACTCAAATGTACCTATTCTGATGTCTTCATAATGAGATGAGGAACTAGTAGGGATGGTTCTCCTACCTCTAGCCTGCACAGGGGTGAACAACACAACCATCCATATAAATCCTCAAAAGGATTCATCTAAATCATTTCCTAAAAACTATTATTATAGTTGAACTCAACTAGAGGGATTTGATTTTCACACGAACCACCAAAATCAAGGACACATGCTTAGATCATATCCACTAAAACATGTGTTGTCTATTCATATTTTCCATCTTTCTATGCGTGAAATGTTGTTCTTATAATTGAATTATTTACTATAGCATTCTATAATCCTTTCATGAACCATGAAGTGAAATGAGAGTCCTGATCTGAAATGATAGTATGGGGAACCCAATATGGTCGTATGTTCCCATGGTCATACAATCATCCCATCTCAACAAATAAGAATGTATCTTTAATAGGAATGAAGTGGGATGAATTCATTAGTTGTTCAATGAAAACCCAGATATCATTTTTACCCCTCACCATCCTAGGTAAGATGACTACAAAATCCAATGTAACATCCTCAGATTTTAATTCTAGGATTATAAGTGGCTGTAACAAGTTTTTAGGTCTCTGGTGCTCTACATTCACATATAGTCATGTGGAACAATAATTGATAAATTCCTCTTTTTGATGTTTTTTCCCTAGCCACCAATACAGGCATCGCATAACTCGATTCATCTTTGAGATGCTAGGATGAACTACCAAATTAGAAGCATGGGAATCATTCATTAACTCTTAACCCATATATGTAGGTACCAAGATCTATCCACATAGACACATGACATCATCACTATTGTCAGATCAATTTGGTGGTGTATTATCTCTTGATATACTCTCATGGAGACCCAAAGAATCAGGATTTGAATATTGCACACTCTTCACCTTTTCATGGATGGTATAGGTAACTATTAAGCTTGGGAGTTATGGCAACTTATTACAATCATGAAACTCTAGATGTATTTTATAAAATAGGTCCATTAACTTCCATTCATTTATGGCTTCCTGTATGACCCGCAATTTAATTTTTCTATTCAGTGTGTTAGTGACCACATCTCTCTTTCCTGGTTTATAGGAATTATCAAAATCAATGGATTGAATATATTCAACCCATATTCAATGTTTGAGGTCTATGTTATGCTAAGAAAATATATATTTGAGGCTCTTATGATCCATGTACACCATAATACACTAAGACAAATGATATTACCTCTAGAAACAGAAGGCATGGACCAGTGTAGCTAGATCAAGGTCATGAATCAGGTAATTTCTCTCATCAAGCTTCAACATTCGATATCTGTACAAAATGACTGTTTCTTCCAGTATTAAAACTACTCCTAGGCTAATTTCTGATTCATCACAGAAGACAATATAACCTTTTTTCATGTTTGGGTAGAACTAGAATAGGTTCTTATAAAATCCTCACATTAATCTCCTGAAAGTATTTCTCATATGTGTAAAAATAGTGAACATTACACATTTCCTTTAATATCTGTATGAGTTGAGGAAAAAGGTGAGAAGTCTTGTATGAAACTCTTGTGACACCATGAAATCCACAAGAAACTCTTAATATAGAACATGTTCATGGGATTCTCCCAGAAAACTAAAACACTATCCTTTTCAGGGTAAATAATTACATTAATTCTGATATAATAACACTGAATATGTGGACTTTCTCATTCTTGTAGTGTCACTTTTCAATCCTGTCATAAATATAAAAAACTCTCATTGTAAATAGAACAATAATATGATGTTTGGAATGGTCTCAATGAGTGAACAAATTCACCAAGATGTCATCCAAAAAGACCACAAAAAGAGTCCAAATAAATTTTGAAAAAACTATTTATTAATACCTTGAAAATGGAAGGCTCGTTCGAAAGGCCTAACTGCATAACAATATACTAATATAGACCATACCTGCTATAGAATGTTATAAAAGGTATGTCTGATATTCTAACTCACATCTAATGATTTCCTTATCCCAATTCGATCTTAGAGAATATTTTTTCTCTATTGATCTAGTCAAATAGATCTTTTTTTCGTGGATAATAGTTCATGATTGTAATCTTATTTAACCTTCTATAATCAACCCATAAACCAAGTGTTCTATATTCCTTCATATAAAAAAGCATGGTTGAACCACTAGAGGATGTATGTGGTAGTATAAAACCATTTCCATCTACATAATCTAAATTTCTCTTGAGTTCCACGAGCTCAGTATGTGACATTCCATAAGGGGGAATGGACACTATAGTTTCTCCTAAAAAAGATCAATTATAAACTCTACCTCTCTTTGGGGAGGTATGCAAGAAAAATCATCAGGAAATACGTCCAAAATATAATAAAATATAGGATGGTAATCAACATAATGTAAAACCTAATCCTCTTGAGAGAGATTAAGAATATATGTGGTCACTCCACCATTCCATGATGCTTTGGCCCAACTCTCAAAGCCTGTAAATCACACTCACCTTTGAAAATATAACTGTTACCTTATGGTGATATAAAAAAACCCTACGATGATATCAGTATATAAATTCATTATAGTTGTGATCCAGCCCGTCCCAATAATGAAATTGTAGCTCGTAATCTCATGAAAAAAGAGATTCCACAACAAAGGGTAAATGCCTACCTCATAGAGATATTCCCTACCCTAGAGTATGCCCTCTGTCTCAATTTCTACTAGTGTATCATGGTTTATTACACTATAGTGATATTGAATCTCTTTTCTTATAATTTCAATGAAATCCACTTAAACAAAAGAGTTTGAAGAACCAGTATCATAAAATATATAGACAAAGGTGCAGGATTCTAAAATAGTACCTCATACTATATATTGTCATGCATCCTGATCCCCTATTATCTGTTTTAAAACATGAAACTGACATTATCCATTGTCATGTCCAATATATGGACTACCAGGAATATTATTACTATACTAGTGTTATTAGTGAACTAGGGTCAGACTACAATGACCATGACCACCTTCTCTGCTAGACCTGATTATGCTATTCCAAATCCTCACCAGACATGGCATAAATAACAATACATTGAAGGTGGAGCTAGAACATATTCTTTTCCACTTGAAGATCAGGTGAAGGTCCAACAAAAATGAAGAAGATAAACCATATGGTTGAAATCACAAAAATTCATAGGGTCTCTATTACATTGGGTTTCTTAAAGCACTTATCTTCCACATTGATGACACACTACTGAGCTATCGAAAAAAGCCCTATGGTTTTCACTTCCCTTATAATAATCCATGAGGAAACAATTCATACCCCCAGAAGAATTACTATCCTGGGGAAGCATTAATTATTTAATCCATGTTCTCATTCCATTCCACTTGTTACACTTAGTGATAAGATCATGATAAAATATTATTGAAAATGAAGGTAGGAGAAAAATAGTCACCTGGGTTAAGATGGCATATTGGAACCCATCCAGTAAACATCTAGCACCAGAATGATCTTCTCTAGAGGGAAACAGTGCAATGTGTTGTAAGTCAGTGAAATGTTCGGAATATTACATAACCATTATAGAACCCTACTATAGATGTATTAAATCTAAATATCAATTAGATCTCAGAATTTGGGGAATGAAATGAGCATAGAACACTGCATTGATGTCTTCCCATATCATTATTTTATGGTGATCAACCTGGGTAACCACATCCCACAAACATTTGGCTGAATGCCAAATCATTTCTATAAAAATCTCGACCCTTTTTTCCAGAGCACTCTTCAGATTATCAAATATATAAATGGAGGCTTCTATCCAAGACATTATAGCTTGTAGACCACTGTCCCCTAAAAAGGATGGATGATGTTGCTTCTTGAACTCATGAGTTAGATCAGCCATCATGGGTGAAAGTCATGGAGAACCAATCATGAACTACAATCAAATGTATAGAACTATAACACACAGGGGAATCAATCCCTGGATCAGGTACAATAGGCAGTTTCTCAAGTTTCACTCTTGGGGGTAAGACTATCGGCTTAGAGACCACCATGTCTAGAGAAAAATCCTCACCACCTTCCTAGAAAATGGAATGAATATGTCTTGTTGGAATTTGTCTACAAATTCTAATCACACACCTCAGATCATACAAACAAGCATAATATAGCATCACTAAAGGTAGAAAAATAATGAAAACTCACTTCCCATGGCATACTACCTAAAACTACCCAATTAGATGGAATTTATTGGTAAGTGCTCAAGTATATATTTCATTTAATTTTGATGTTAATTTCTATGTTTTCTCTTTTAAATTTCATAAACATGACATGTTGGGATAAGGATATGAAAATTTTTAATTTTAGATTTTATGATTCGTTTTATAATGAATATTCATTTCGGATGAATCGGTTCCTATAAAACTATCACATGAAACATCTCACATTTACATATAGCATAATTTATGAACTAGGTAAATTACTCATATCGACACATGATGGTCTATATACCTAATGAATTGATAATTTAAATCACCCAATCATAGAAAAAGTAGTACAAGTACATGAAAAAATTCACATCATCATTCAATACTCACTATCATGAAATGAAATTAAAGCAATGAAATGAACTTATATATCATTGAAATATGGATGACATGTGAATTTTAGGTTCCTATAATGATTCATGTAGAAACGTTTTATTCCCTCATATCATCGGGATTAGGATGCAATAAAACCCTCAAATAGAGAAATAATCAACAACACAACATACTACGTGCATCACCCAATAGTGAAATAATATGAACTGTAATTGGAAAAATTAGAGTAACAATTATAATTTAGGTAACTAGGTTTTTACCATTATTATTGGTTCACGACACCCATGAATGGCTTATGGCTAAGTCCCAAACATTCTGATTCTCTTATATTTTTTCTTAAAATAGTATGGAATGAAAATAAGCATCATTGGATACCACTTTGTGATGTCCCGAACCATTATTCCATTTGACAGGTGCCCCTATCCTGGTGGGCCACATGACCTCAAGCACATCTCCCCAAATTCTAGAGGATGGAGACTAGTAGTGAGGGATTAGTATTCATCTGTGGGGAGACTATGACATCGTTTTCAGAGTATATTATTGTAGAAGGATATTAAGAATAGTAGAGAGAGAATGATAATTAAATAATCATCACATGAAAATTGATACAAAAGATAAATTAGAATAAAAATATTTGTATCATCTGGAACAATAATGATGTAATGTCATGTCACTAGTAATCTAGAATCCTTTGATAGAAGACAATAGAAATAATATACTCCAAAACTGTAATAATGAAATCCAAAATATCCCAATAATCTTGAGATCTAAATCCATTATCTACTATTAGGTACCATCCTAAAAAAAATCCATCATATTTTAGAAGTTGTAAAAATCACATTGTCAATACCTACAACCATGTAATCTACTCTGAGTACCAAATGATGCTCAGAGAGGATGTGAGAAAAATCTCAGTGGGTCACCACCAATGGGGTCTAAATATTTCATCCCATATACTGGAATATATAACTTTGAATTAATCCACATATAATGTAAAGAAATTAGTAATATATAAGTGAATAGCCATGTACCTTATTAAGCCATCAGCTTCTGTCTGGCCATGTAACCTATTATTTAAAATATTGCTACCAATTTGTAATTAATTCGCCAGTTATTAATATTGAATGTACCGAGATCTAACCAAGTAAAAAAATCCTCAAGGGATGCTTAAAAAGTTGTATCTATGTCTATAAGTGGGGTAAGAGTGTAATCTAAGAGTATTATCTAGTGCATTCCACTATATGGGGCCTACAGTGTCTAGGGAGAGATTCCAATGTAAATCTAGGCTATGTAATGATCAGGGAAGTTGGTATTTAACCATGAAACATACTTGTCAATGCTTGATCTATGGAGTGTATCCCTGCATCTTGAATCCAATGAGTGTATTCAATGCATCATGTATTACTACTATATAGATCATATGGTATAATACTGTGAATCCAAAATTTAGACTAAGGTCATTTTCATAGTGGGCCTCAACCTATGTATGATGTATCCCTAACTAGGATTGGGGTTCCGGAGTTCACATGGTATCATCTGATCAGAATCCAAGGCTATCGCGAGTCAAGAAATTCATATTGTTAGTGAAATATTATAAGAATTCATTTGATTGTAGTCTTTAATTTCATTAGTGTGATATGGTCATGTAGCATGAAACCATTTAATCATGTCATTTAGCTCAGGCATGTATATTGAAACCATTTAATCATTTAATTTATCTTATATATTCATGGTCCATTCAGAAAACATCCCTTAATGTGGTAAGGGGTTCTATGGATATGCATCGAATTTTCATTATCATTCAATATAGTCATGTTAAACAATAAATATACTTTCTATTTCACATTTCACATTTAATAATCAATTTTATTCACATAACATCAGCATCTCATGTGGTGAGAATACATGGTACATTCCATTATGAAATTATCACTAATTAGAATCCATTTATTATAGGTGGGTACTCCATTAGAAAATTAATTTTAAGGAATAACAGAATAGTGGTTCAAACAAGTCAAAAAACAAAAACTCAAAAATGTAATAACATTCGACATGAGGCGAATCGATTTGTGGGTGTAACCGCTAACAATTACTCAAACTTTTGGAAAGTAAAAAATCAATCAATTATAACACGTAAAATCAAGGATTTTAATTTAACGAAATGTATCATAATGAAATAATCAATCCCAAAAGGGATATTAAAAAATAATTGAGCATTAGGTATGAGTTATAGACCACCCTCATTAGGGTTGTACAATTATCATCCTCCTATATTGACCATTTATATTCCTCATAATAGAGTAGATCTATAAAAATGTGAAGAAAACTAACACAATGATATCTATGATGATAGGAATATAGAAGGGGAATAATCGATAAATAGGACTCATGTACTTACTATTGCACATCCAACAAATAAATGGGAACTCGATCAGATGTCAGATGAAGGATATCTCTTCATTCCCTATTGAAATCATAAAAAACATCCAAATTTATAGGAAAAGGGATTAATCACACTAGTTTATTAATTAATAGTGAATAGGGGAGTTAGTATATAATTAAGGGTATTTTAGACATTTTAACCATTATTTTTACCCCGCACATAGTTTGTCTGCACTGTTTGTAAAACAATGTGCAAATCGTTCTAGGTGGTTCTTCACAAAAAAAATCCTCTACATAGTTCGACCAAACCATGCGTATTCTTTTTCTAGGATCCTCGAAAAAATTGGAGTTCTCCCAAGGTTAGTCCATATGGCTATGCGATATGGCTCTTTCCGAATAAAAAAAATTCGCATGAGTAGGAAAAATGAGGGCTAACAATGAAAAAACTCTACGACTGGGCCTATTTTTTAAAAATGAGGTGTTCTGAGCTCCAACCAAGCCCCTGAAGAACACAAAACCTTATATAACTCATAATGTATCCATATTAGGTACAAATTAATGATTTATATAGCAATATAAAGTATCCATACCTGAGTGAAAACATCAGTTCTTACATAATACCCCAATATATCCATAATTGTCCCTTAATGTATATAATAACTTCCATTGGAAGGGAATCATTACAATGGTATTATGGTATGTTGGTTTATGCTAATGAGTGATCGCGATTTAATTCATAGATCCTTAAAAATAATGAATAAATATTTTTTATTATTATCCAAATATAAAGGGGAACTTATAGTGTTAAGGAAAAGTATTATCATGACTCCTATATTGATCATAACTTAGTTGTGTGAATTTTTTCTATCTATTATGATACATCATTATAGATCTTAACATGTGTTCCTTTTTATAATTACCTTGTATTTTTATAAAGATATAGGTTCATCTTGGATCAAAATAATAATTTTCAAGATCATTAAATTTAATTATCTATAATAGTTTATGCATTAATTTTTAATATATAATATTTTTCCAAGAGAAGTGTGTGGTATAAATTGACATAAAGATCATGAAGTACATATTTTAGAAATTTTATATAAAATGGTGAAAAATTGTTTTGGTGGAATCAATATAATAATTTGATTTTTATCCTAAATATAAACCATGAAAATGTAACTTGTTTACCTACTGTATTTGCAAAAATTTAATAACATGGAAGGTGTAATGTGTGAAATAATAGTAGAATATGATTCCATTTAAGATAATATATATTTAGATATATATGAGGATCAAAAAAATTATAATATTATTCATTCCAACATAAAATCATCTATTATAGACTATGTTATGGTATTAGATCCATGAATATATAATTATTCAAAAATTCAATGATTATGAAGATAACCTTCAATATGGGTCTCAATATTCTCATTCCATCTTCTGTGATCTTGGTAATATTTTTATTCCAATAATTATGTTGGATTATATGATTATATAACATCACTTATGTCGATGAGTTGTTCCTGTAACTAATTCAATGAATATCAAGATATACATAATTTATTCTAGTGGAATAATATGAACTATGTGGTCTATAGTTTTTTTCAAAGTATTTCACAAAATGGTAAATGTAGATTAGTAATGGACGAATAAAAATTTTCAGTAACATCCACTATATGTATTGATTTAATACCAAATTTTAATAGATTTCATCACTTGTTTATTAATATCTTAAAAAGGACAATATAATGTTTGAAATATTGTGTACTTACTAGCCTAGATATCTCATACTATTCAAACATAGGAATATTTATATATATATAAATTGGGAAAACCTATAAATTTTGAAGATTATGGTGTTATTAGGATAGTTATTTTTTGTTGTAATATGATGTATATTGTTACATTTAGGTAAATATTAATGTGGGATCTAAGTCCTATTTTACATGTGGGCACATCTTATCAAACCAAGATCAATGAATATAATAAATTGAATATTAGAATTGTTGATGATTAGTTTAGAAAAATATACTCTTAACGTTGATTTATGTAGGTATAATAAAATATCTATACTAGACCAATAATATTATAATAGGTCAAACCCATCTATGTAAATGTATTATATTATTGAACTCTTCATTATCAAATTTAATTGTAAATTTTTTATAATTTTTAATGAATAATCATTTCGTTATATTATTCATTCTTTGGATATGCCAAAAAATAGATAATAATTATTTTAAATGGTTTTTAAGATCCACCGATATTGAAATGAATATTTTAGTGGATGATCATTAAAATATATCATTTCAGACCATGTTTTCCATAATGAATCTACAAATTTAGTTTAAAAATTCACGTGTAATATCCATGTATAGTCTATATGGTTTATGGAGAATTTGAGATTATATATTAAATTTCATAAATAATATGTAGGCTTATTTTACCTCTTAAATTCAGTGCTATGAAATTTTTCTAGGTTTTAGATTGATTAATTATGAATAGGACCCTTATCATGTGATCAAGTTATATGTTATTGATCTATATATGAACAATTCATGTCACAAAGAACATACCAGAAACATCAATCAGAGTGAAAATGTGTTGGATGTGAATTTCTTTCCAATTAAGTATATGTTACCAAAACATGAAATATTATTCATGGATAGCTGAGACTAGTGGTTGATGTGAAATCATCGTGTCCTAAAAATATTCTTCAATAGGTTCATTGAATATTCTCAAGGATGAGAATATTTAGTGTCAAAAATCTGTGGTGTCTACCATGAATGTGGTTAATAGTTTATTTTATTAGTTTACATGAAATTTCTTAAATGTTATAATTAAGGGTTAAATGGAATTTATATTTGATGTGTAAGGATGGTGGATGAGGTAGATATGGAATAATTATTGGTATTGGGTATAAATAAGGTATAAAATCATATTTGAGAAACTCTATTATTTAAATTGTCCAATTTTTTCAAGTAAATTTTATTTTGATATCCGCTAAGGTTCCTATGTATTGTAGTTTAGTTTTTATAATAAATTGAAAATATATATTTTTTATAATAAATATTTAAGCATTTATAATACCTTTTTAGATGTTAATTATATTTATACTCTAAAACCATCTTTCACTACTCGTCCTCAATTCATCTTCAGCCTCATTCAATCAAGCCTAATATTAGTATCTGCATTTTTTTCGATTTTTTGTAAGATCATGGTTTTCATAAGGCTCTATTAGGATAACTAATTATACATTGGATTTTTATTAAATTATTTAAAGTAATATAATCCCTAAATATAATTTTTCATATGATTTATAAGTACAAAGTTTCTTTATAAATTTATTTCCTCAGGATGAAAGAGAACACGTAGTAAATAATCTTAAGATAGTTCTATCAGTTTCTCATGAATTTTATTTATCATTAATGACATAAATTTACATACAATTATATCCAAATGTTGATTAATCCAATCAATATTTAAATAAAATTTACCTATCAACATTTAAAATGATTTAACTATAGTATTGTTATATTAGTCCCTCCTCACTTTTACAATTTTATAATCTAATAAATGACACCAATAAAAGATTGAGTGACCCAAAATTTAAACAAAAAATAAGTATAATTAATTATTTTTTACAATAAAACCATGAAAATTATAAACTTTAAGACAAATTGTGTGCTTTATAATGACTATTCATCCTTGGGACTTTGTTTCACTATGTAAGGTCCAAGTTAGGAAACTATAATTTTTTTTAAAGAATATTATATTTTCACTTAATTTATTGAGTTAATCGATTAAAATATATTTTATTTTTGTTTTATTATTCATTAAATGAGGTATTAATTAATGGAAATTGCACAATATATTTACATGATATTTTAATCAATGTGGGAGAATTAAAGGGTGGTTTCTAAGAAACAAATTATATTTATTAATTCTTCATCTCATAGAAATTTTTTCCCTTAACAAATTCATTTTACCACCTAAAAAGTTCATTTTACAAATATTCAGAGGATTTTATACAATCATATTTGAATATTCAATTTTTTAACCATGATGATGTATCCCAAATTACAAATTTCACTCTCTAGTGAAAATATGTATGGTCATATCTCTTATAAATCGATGAGTGTGTGAATTTTTTTATTTTAATATATTCTAATTTATTTTTTAAACATATTTAATACAAATTTTGGGTGTTCAAATTTCATATTATAAACAATTTTTGGGTAAGGATCCAACCTAACAAATAACTATTTCTATTTTTTAAAACTAGAAATCATAGTATAAGATCTTAATATTTTAAATTTGTATAGAACTTGGAATCTATTAAATAAGAGAATCGTAAATTATAATTGAACTCTAAAACTCAGTATCTAATTTTTCAACCAAAGGAAACCCTTTTAAAATTTATAACTTCTTATGGGGACACATCCTTAATACGTTAATTATACATCTCCTGTCTCCTAACAAATCACGAGGCCTATAAAAATATTTTAATAAATGGATGAACACAAAAAATATATTAAGGTGCATAAAATAATGAAATAAACTTTTATTCCATGAATAGATATAACCGCGTGAAATTTTCTTCACAAATTTATAATTTTCGACCATAATACATAAACTCTTTTACATACCACATGAAAAAATAATATTCCTATAAAAACCATAGAAAAGATAAATATTAGTGGTATATTAGGACTACCATATCACTCTTTCATTTATTATATCTCTCATATATATATAGGGGTTACCCTTCATGGTTTCATTTAGAATACCCACCGTATAATATTCCCTTAATCTCTTTGGAGAAACTCAACTATTTCACTATATTTCATTACATAATATGTTGATGATATATCACGGGATCACAACCCTTGATTTATCAAGGAACCACCCATATTAATAATATATTCTTAAAAACCATAAAATAATCATAAAACCTAAAAAATGTTCACATATCATTTCCACTTTGAAATCACTTTATCTTTTTTATAATCTTTCACACTCATAAACAAAAACAATTTATTTTGAAATAAAATTGTATACGTATAAATGAAGCATCAAGACATTAAATCAATAAAACATCATGAAATATTATTCATACATTATACTTTAACAAAAAATTCCTTTTCTATTTTGTAAAAATATTTGAAATAGAAACCTTTAAAGTGGTTTTAAAAATAAAGTCAAATGGTACATACTGAAAACATAAAAATATTACTTTTAGATTAAATTTTAATCTAATTTAAAATGTATATAAAGTTTAATTTATAATAATTTTATAAACATATGAATAAATATTTAAAATAATATTTAGAATATTGACACGAATAAAAGGATTTAATAATTAAATCATTAAACATTTAAAGTGTCTCATGCCAATTTGAAAATTTAAATCATTAAATCCTTGAAATAATATTTTTACCAAATCATTAATTAAAATTATAATAGATAAAATATAGATATTAAATGTCTTATTATTTTCATATACACATTATAAATGAATAAAAGTGTATATCATTAATAAATGCCTCAATGAAAGGAAATTGTGATGAAATCTCATACCATGAGCCTCACTCATCACTTACTATATTTATTTTCTGGAATAATAAATTTTTGATAATTATTTACTTTATTTAGAACTATTTTAATTATTAATATTACATTTATATCACTTCATTCTATGTTATAATAATTACTTAATTATGTATGTTTATGTTGAACATTTTGATGACATTCATTACTTGATCCCAAAATGAATATTGTATTATATCGATGTTTTAAATATTCATTAATCTCGAAAGAAATATTAATAAAATAATAGAATTTTTTTTACATAAATTATACTTTCATATCCCCTTAATAAATATAGATTATAAAAATGAACTCTATTACAATCATGGATAAAATATGTCATAAAAACAAAGGAGTGATGTTTTCAATTTTCAATGATAATTACAGAAAAATGGTAAATATTTTTTATACATAAATAAATAAAATAATAAAATTAATATATTATTAATAATGTATATACTATTAAATGTATATATATACAATGTGATTTGATGATTAATAATGAATCACATCACTTCATGGATGTAATAGTCTATATGTTTGCACGAACGACGTAATTATTTCTATGTGCATGGAAATATGAACATAATTGATATATTATAATAATATAATTATAAATATTTCATTAATATCATATATAAATATTACTTCCATAATTATAACCAATAATGATTGATGGTGATGGAAAATGTTTTTTATCGTTTCGTGGGGGTGATAATTGACATGTACGCCTGAACTATAAATAAGTTTCCCATTTGATGCAATTGGATGTGGATATGGGAAATGATACACACATAATAAAATCATTGTATATTAAGTATACTTAATTTATTATTTTTTCAATTTTTTATGATATTTGAAGAATGTGGAAGAATAAATAAAATAAAAACACCTAATTAAAAACAATAACTTTTTTTCAAGAAACCTCATTTGATTAACAAACATAACACCTCTATGGTGAGAACTATTCCAGAAAAAATATATCTATAATATGGGGAGGGATTTGAGTAATTCTCTTGGGATGATTTTTTCTAAACAAAATATGTTTTTAGGTATGAAGAAAATAGAAAAATGGATTCTTTTTTTATAGGAGAGTGGAGGGTAACTCTTTAAATTATATAATGTATTGTATTAATATATATTTATTTTATACTAAATATGTGTAAAAAAATATTTATTTTGAATTTACAATAATTTTGGATTAAATAACCATAATCCAATTTTGATTAGATAAGTTTAAACTATTTTATAATCTTTACCAATTTGTTTTAACAATTTTAATTCATATCATGATATCATGTAATATACATATTGAGGTTTATCATAATTAAAATAAAATTACAAAATAAAAATAAATGAGTAATTCATCAATTTTTTAGACTTATACGAATATTTTTTTTGAATTTTATATTTATTGAAAATTTATATCATTTAATAAAATATTTTATATTTTAAAATACCATTTGTAACATCCCAGGTAAATAAATAATAATAAATTCTCATATTTATTAATATTTTCGAATTAAATATTATTTTTTCTTTAAAGGGGATGCTATGTTCGATAGCTTACCTGATACGCAACAAAGAGTTTCTTTGAAATATTATGTTTCACACTAGTAATAAAATAATATTATTTTAAATTGTAGTTAACACGTAGCCTTTGTATTGGCAGTAATGAATAGAAATAACTAAAATATGATTATATATGTTTGTTAAATTTTTTTAACATTTATCCAATAAAGTATAAAGGCTTAAAATACGAAAAGAATTAAATTTTATGAATATATACTCTAATTTTCACTAAAAGGTCAAACAATCCCCTTTTTATGGAGAACCATATTTAAAATTACATTTGGTCACTCTTATACATACTATTGGACCAAATAAAATTCCTCTTTAGAATCGTGACATCAAAATTTACTTCATGTAAATTTTTGGTATTTTTCCGATAAAGTTCTTTTTTTAATGAGTAGTGAAGAATGTTTTATTTTAATTCAAAACCACTTTTTAATATAATTTTTTTATATGATTAGATTATATTTTGATTTGGTTTTAATGTGAAATTATAATATATTTTTACCATTTAATCCAATAGTGGTCATTGAAATTAATGTCACTTTGAAATTGGATTTAAACTAGTGTCAATCTTTTGATATATATTGTTTCATAAAAACACGCTATTTGTTCTGACAGCGGTAAATAATTATTGAATTAATTATTGTAAATATATGTTTTTAATTTTTTAAAATTGAAATCATTTTTTAATTCATAATATCAAATATTTCTTAGGGCGATGTTTTGTAATTTTCTGCAAAACATCAATTTTTTATGAACAATGAAACCACTAAGTTGTACTTAAAAAACTGATTTTTTGTTTAAAAGAAATTTTACCACCTCTATGATTTTAATTTCAAAAATCTGACATACATGGTTGTCATTAAGATGTAAAATGTGGTTCAATTGGATTAAAATAATTGTTTTGGTGAATAGTATCTTTTAAGTTTTTAATCACGATTAAAGGTAATTAGTGTGATTTAAGGTAAAAATGATATTATAATAAAATGAAAATATCTTGACACTTGTCCTAACCCTATTGGATGAGTCATGGCCGACCAAGACAACCCATGGGTCAATTATTGGGACTGCATGGATCCACTTGGGTAAGATAATGACATTAATGCCTTTTATTTAAAGTAAAAGTAAAAATGACACAAACATGTATTGTTTTACAAAAACAATTTTTACATGAGGTTATACTAGTCATATTTTTTACTATAAATATTCATTGGAAATATAAAATGATTTCCAACATCAAAGAATTTTTTTATGATTTTTAGACATTAAATAAATTAAATTATTTATGACATTCATGATGATGCAACGATTACCTCATTATTTGAAGATTTAACTAAAATGAAAAGATAATGTAAAATCTAAGACATAAACATGTTAGAAACGTATTGGATTAGTATATTTCGAACCCTTATCACCTTATCCTCAAAATAAATCAATGTGAGACATTTAATATCTGAAGTACATTTGAAAATAAAGTAACATTTTATACTATTCCAAGAGTGCCCCTCCTTTCCTCTTATAAAAGGCCCCCACCTCTACCTCCTTACCCACACCTCTCAATCCATTGGCTCGGCAATCCCCTACCCATTTTGCCTCTCCAACATCCATCTCTTACTCTTATAAGACTCACTTTGGGCCTAAGTCTTTTCAAGGAGGCATTTGAGCTCAAATAAAAAAAGAGTTACCCGTTTTAAAGGTAGTGTCTTTTCTTGTGTTCTTATGATTTATCTTGCTTCTCCAACCCCCTAAACTTTTTATTCCATTATTTTGTAACAAAACCAGTTTCTTCAATAAAATAGTATGTTTTTATGATATGTATTATATGTACACTGACACACACATTCATCTAATGGTTATAGAGCATATTGTTTCCGTGGATGGCGAATTTCTGCCTCACAAAACAATGATTGTTCAATATTCATATAACACATTCAAAGGTGGACATTAAAATGAAACTATATTTATATATGATATATATTATTTTTATATTTTCCTTATTCTTCTATATTTTTCATTTTGGTCATACCTTTATGGTTTCTATTGTGGGTAAACACAATAATTTCATTTTAGGAAGTGCGGACTACCACCCCATCAAAGTGATTTCATTCGTTAATGTCGTATGTGGGATGTATAAAGGATATAGTAAATGGTATTATATATGAAATTATACTGGAATTATAATATACCTTTATCTGATTATGATTGAATTTCATAAAATATGAAAAAGAATTGAAAGTAGCGTTCTTGCGTACGTATGGCTTATCGTCTCCATGAATGGTTCATTTCATTTCTTACCTCTAAATGTTATGTAATATTATAAATGCATGTATATACTGGATATATATGATATATATGATATCTACATAATGAATATAACTCTAGATATTATGGATACATGAACAAATTGTAATTATAAAGAGTTTATTTTTGACTCAAGTACCAATGAATGTTAACACGACCATTATTAACTTAAATAATTACATAGTGTTAATGACTTGGTATTAAGTGATATAAAAATGAATAATTAATTTGAAAAAGGTTATTAAGAAAGTTGAAATTAACTGAAGTTTATTATTCAGGATGTTAAAGTATTATGGAGTCAAGTAGGACACAAGGTAAGGGACTTTGTCTCAATCTCCTTTCATTGAGGCATATTATGTTTTATACCAAACATTTTTTTTATACGGTGTATAAACCCCATTATAATTTTATGTTTATTCAAAAGGAATATTTGTTATATGAAGTGTTTAATAAATGACAAAAGGGAATGTTTTTTTTGTCGTACGTATTCGGCGACAATGACTTCTCTGCTGCCGTGACCATTATTTGAGTTTCGGCTTCCTCTACAAGCCATAACTTTTTTTGAATGAAAAATAAATACCATGTTTTACTTTCCTATTATTTTGGTGTTGAAAATGGTTTTCATAATGTTTTTATATCAATGTGTTGTATTGATATCTTGTGATAGAAAAGTGGATATATAATGTTTCTTTTATGCATGTTTTATGTGATATGATTATGTTATGTTTCTTGGGGATTGTTATAAAGACGGGTGGTTCTGTGATAAACTAAGGGCTGGTGAACCGATATAGCTCTCCAATGCATTGAGTAACGCGAAAGAGATAAACGTTAAGGTTTCTCCGATGAGATTTAGTGAATATACTATGATGGGTATTCCAAACGTAACCAAGAGGGTTACTCCCTACGTAAAAATGTTATTAATGACTCAAGTTACCTTTATGTCTTATGATTTATATAATTTATTCATGATTTGATGAGGTATGTTAAAGTGCTTATGTTTTATGGGAAAATTTTTATTTCATTCTTATGTATATATGTACTCATGTTTCCTTTCCAAATTTTTTTATAACCCTTACTAATCATTTTATGCTCATCCCATGTTTTTGAAATGTTTTTCACAAGTCAAGGGAATGGTACATGATATGATGATAGTGTCAATGAAGTGTCAAGAATGAATCCATGTTTTATTTTAAATATGTTTCCATTGATGGGAAAAAGTAATACTATCTTTTACTGTAACCACTTTGTTTAAATGTGGGATGTAATGCATGTTTTATGATCTAATTCTCTAAAACTCTAAACCTAAAAAGATCATCAAGGTGTATTCTTGAAATATCTCAAGATTAAGTAATGTTTAAGGATGGGGCTTTATAGTTTGTATCGGAGGTCGGTTTAGATAACATTATGAGTTATATTTCAATTAAATGATTATCCAAAAATATTTTTTATGGTCAAATTGAAATGATATAGCATTTGATGATTACCATGTTTCTTCATCTAAGACATGTTTGTTCAAAATGGTTTTCCACAGAGGAAATAGGGAAGAAGTGCTGGGAAGGCATACCCAAGGAAATAACCTTTCTAATCAGCATCCTGAGATGGTCGGAATTGGAACTAAATAGTTTGTTACATTAATGGCATAGTTGACTCATGTGATTAATGGTGGTGGTATCCATGCATGAGATCAGCAAGATCAACCATAGAGGAACATGTCAGTGGTGGAACATTTCATGAGGCAACATCCCCCATCAATCAGAGGATCATCTGACCCTGTGCAAGCTGAAGGGTGTATTGAATCACTGAAGAAGATTTTCAATGTCATGGGGTGTTCAGACAATCAAAAGTTTAGTCATTCTATTTACCGTTTGGAGGGTGAAGCAGATCAGTGGTGGTCAATTGTGAAAAATATCAGGGATGCTGATGAGATTGATGCTCTCGACTGAGATGAATTCAAAGGTATTTTTATTGAGAAGTATTTTCCTAAGGTTGTTCGACATAGGAAGGGAAAACAATTCCTGGAATTTAGGCAAGATGAAGACTTAATGGATACCTATGAAGAAAGGTTCACTCGATTAGCAAGGTATGCTCCAAATTTTATCCGAGACATTTATAGTAAAATCTATCGTTCTTACTCATGATTGAAGCCAAAATATCGAAGGGTTTTAGCATCTCATGAGTTCAAAAGTAATGAAAATATTGTTTTATGTGCTTATAAGTTGGAAATTGTGTTTGCCGATGATCAATTATTCTATAACAACCAACAGAAGAAGAGGCCGAGGTGGCGGGAGAAAGGGAAGAATTCTTCAAAAAGGTCTGATGGTAAGAAAACTATGTTTTCTATTTGTGATAAATGTGGTAAAAGGAAAGTTGGGGAATGTCTTCTGAATTTTGGAAAGTTCTACCAATGCGGTAATATGGAACATAAGGCTCAGGATTTCACTAAAAAAGATTAGGGTAATGGTAAGACCATATTTGATGTACAGTTAGTAAAATGTTTTAAGAGCAATGAGATGGGTCACTATGCAAATGAGTGTTTGAGAATGATCTTGAGTGGTGAGAAGTAGTTAGACTACAAGAAGAAAGGGGAGGTGAAATCCTTTGCAACTACTTCAGCAGATGTCGGGCTATCAAATGAAGATGTATCAGGTACTTTGTATGTTTTTTCTGATTATTCCAGTGTGTTGTTTGATTCGGGGTCTACACAATCTTTAATCTCTGAAAACATTTCTAGTAAAATGGGAATACCATCTCATGAAATGAACCATGAACTTGTGGTAAAAACACCTGGGGGAAATGTTAATGAAAAAAGAATTTATAATAATATTCCCATTCTTATCCGTGGAAAGGTCCTACCTACAAACCTTATTGTTTTACCTCTAATAGAGTTTGATGTTATCCTGGTTATGAATTGGCTCTCTATTTACCATGCTAAGATTGACTGTATAACTAAAGAAGTTTCTTTTCAAAAAGACTTGTAGTTTGTGTAAAAGAATGAACCCTGACTGTTGATAACATATCAAGAGGCTGAGAAACTTTTAAAAGATGGAAATGAATGTTACCTAACACATATCGTTGAAAACAAGGGAACTATTCAGATTAATGAAGTGCCAGTGGTAAATGAGTATCCTGATGTTTTTCCTGATGAGATGCGTGGAATAATACTAGATCAGGAAGTTGAATTTATTGTTGACTTAGTTCCTGATGCTAACACCATTTCAAAACCCCATTATGAAATGGATCAAACTGAACTTTAAGAGTTGAAGGAGAAATTGCATGATTTATTAGAGAAAGGATTCATTCAACCTAGCACATCACCATGGGGTGGTCCTGTTTTATTTTTTCAAAAGAAATATGGTTCAATGAGACATTGCATTGATTATAGAGCCTTGAATAACATCACTGTTAAGAACAAATATCCTTTTCTTCATATCTATGATTTGTTTGATCAGCTCCAGGGAGATCAGTTTTTTTTCAAAGATTGACCTGAGATCGGGGTACAATCAGTTGAAGGTAAAGGAAGTAGATATTATGAAGACTGCGTTTCGTACAAGACATGGCCATTATTAATTTTTAGTAATGCCATTTGGTCTAACCAATGCGCCTGTTGTATTCATGGACATTATGAATAGAATTTTCCATGTGTTCATGGATAATTTTGTGGTTGTTTTCATTGATGATATTTTTGAGTTTTCTAAATGTAAAGAGGATCATGAAAGACATTTGAGGGTTATTTTGAAAACCTAAAAAGAAAATAAATTGTATGAGAAATTCAGAATGTGTGAGTTTTGGTTGCAACAAATTTCTTTCCTTGGTCATATTGTTTCTAAAGATGGGGTAACTATTGATCCTGCAAAAACAAAAGTCGTTGAAGAATGGACAAGACCCACAAATTTAACTGTGATTCATAGCTTCCATGGTTTGTCAAGTTATTACCGAAGGTTTGATAGAAATTTTTCATGGTTATCTAGTCCAATGACTAAGCTAACTTGGAAGGGTTTTAAGTTTATTTGGACAAAAGAATGTGATGAGTGTTTTCAAGATCTAAAAAGTAGATTGGTGAATGCAACACTTTTGGTACTACCTTCTAGGAATGGTGAGTTTGTTATCTACAATGATTATTCATTGAAAGGAATTGCTTGCGTCCTAATGCAGAATGATCAGGTATTTACTTAAGCTTCACGATAGTTGAGAAATCATGAGGTAAATTATCCTACATATGATTTGAAATTAGCTTCTGTTGTTTTCTCTTTAAACATTTGGAGGCATCATTTGTATGGAGTAATGTGTGAAATATATACCGATCAAAAAAGTTTTATGTATATATTAACTCAGAATGAATTGAACATGAGACAGAAGAGACGGCAAGAATTAATCAAGCATTATGATTGTACAATTCATTACCATCCATTAAAATCAAATAAAGTGGATGATTCTGTGAGTCAAAAAAGTAATGCTTCATTAACCGTGCTACGTTTGGAATGAGATCCTTTGGTTTTTGATTTGATGAACTTTGGAATATAAGTTGTTGGTGCAGGAATTTTTTTTTTTCAGGTATCAGTGAGATCATCCTTATCAGACAGAATTAAGAAATCGCAGAAGAAAGAAAGTGGGTTGTAGAAAAAGGTAGAGTAGGTTCATAAGGGTAAGTTTCCTAAATTTAATATTGATAGTGATTGTGTTTTGATATTTTGGAAGAGATTGTGTGTGCCTTATGATTCATAGTTTAAGGGAGAGTTTTTATGTGAAGCTCATAGTTCTCCATTTTCAGTTCATCCTAGAAGTACTAAGATGTACAGAGATCTGCGGGAGTATTACTGGTGGGATGGAATGAAAAGAGATATTGCTGATTTTACTGTGATGTGTTTGACTTGTCAGTAGTTTAAAGCAGAGTGATTGTTAACAAAAGGGATTCTTCAGCCTTTACCAGTGCCATAGTGGAAATGGTAAAATATATCCATGTACTTTGTTGTCGGATTGCCGAAGACACCTCGAGGTAATAATGAAATCTGGGTTATTGTTGATCGCTTGACTAAATCTGCTCATTTCATTTCTATACGAGATACTTTTTCCCTAGATCAACTTTAACATTTGTATCATAAAGAGATAGTCAGGTTACATGGAGTTCCCCTCTCCATTGTATCCGATCGTGATCCCAGGTTTACTTCTAACGGTTGGAAAGGCCTTCAAAAGTTAGTTGGTACTGAATTAAATTTTAGTACATCTTTTCATCCTCAATCAGATGGGCAGTCAGAACGAACAATTCAGAATTTAGAGGACATTCTACATGCATGTTCGATGGATTATTAGGGAAGTTGGGACCATCATCTTTCTTTGGATGAATTTTCATATAATAACAGCTTTCATTCTAGTATACAGATGGCACCGTTTGAGGCATTATATGGGAAGCAGTGTCAAACTCCATCTTTTTGGGATGATGTTGGTGAAAGAAAGATGATGGGACCAAAATTGGAAAAAGAGATTGCAGAAAAAGATAAGTTGATTCAGAAACACATTTGAATAGCTCAGAGCATACAGATATGTTATGCAGAATACATGAGGGAGGATCTATCATTAGAGGTAGGTGATCATGTTTTTGTCCAAGTTTCACCATGGAAAAGTGTGATGAAATTTGGTAAGAATGGAAAGCTGAGTCCAAGGTTCTTTGGACAATATGAAATTATGGAGAAAGTTGGATCAATTTCTTACCGAGTGGCTTTACCTCCGAGTTTATCTCAGGTACACAATGTTTTTCATTTTTGAATTTTGAGAAAGTATATGCCAGATCCATCTCATGTTTTGAGCCCAAAGGTAGTTCAGCTGGAAGATAATCTCTCTTATGAAGAAAAACCAATCCATATTCTCGACCAAAGAGAGAAAGAGTTGTGAAATAAGGTAATTTTCCAGGTAACGGTTTTTTGGAAAAACCATATGGTTGAAGAGATAACATGGGAATTTGAAAATTCTATGAGGGATAAATACCCCCACTTATTTTGATAAGCGAATAAAATTGCGAGGATGCAATTTCCAAAATTGGGGAAGGATGCAACATCCCAGGTAAATAAAGAATAATACATTCTTATATTTATTAATATTTACGAATTAAATATTAAATTTCCTTTAAAGGGGTTTCTTTGTCCGATAGCGTACCCAATACGCAACAAAGAGTTTCATTGAAATCTTACGTTGCAAACTAGTAATAAAATAATATTATTTTAAATTATAGTTAACATGTAGCCATTTTATTGGAGGGAATGAATAGAAATAACTAAAATATGATTATATATGTTTGTTAAATGTTTTTACATTTATCGAATAAAGGATAAAGGCTTCAAATACCAAAAATAATTCATTTTTATGTATATATACTCTATTTTTCACTAAAAGGTCGAACTATCCCCTTTTTATTGAGAACCCTATTTAAATATAGTTTTGGTCACACTTATACATTTTATTGGTCCAAATAAAATTCCTATTTATAATCGGGTCATTAAAATTTACTTTATATAATTTTTACGTATTTTTCTGATAAAGTTATTTTTTTAATGAATAGTGGCAAATGTTGTATATTAATTCAAAACCACTTTTTAATGTAATTTGTTTATATGATTAGATTATATTTTGAGTTGGTTTTAAAGTGAAATTAGAATATAATTTTATCATTTAATCCAATAGTGGTCGTTGGAATTAATATCACTTTGAAATTGGACTTAAACTAGTGTCAATCTTTTGATATATATTGTTTCAAAAAACAGTCTATTTGTTTTGACAGTGGGAATTAATTATTAAAATAATTATTGTAACTTATATGTTTTGATTTTTTTAAGATAGACAACATTTTTGAATTCATAATATCTAATATATCTTAGGATGATGTTTCAGTATTTTTCTGAAAAACTTCAATTTTTGATGAATAGTCAAACCACTAAGTGGTACATAAAAAACTGATTTTTTGTTTAAAAGAAATTTCACCACCTCTGTGTTTTGAATTTCAAAAATCCTACATACATGGTTGTCATTAGGACGTAAAAATTTGGATCAATGGGATTAAAATAATTTTTTTTGGTGAATAGTATCTTTTATGTTTTTAATCGCGATTAAAGGCAATTAGGGCGATTTAAGGTAAAAATGATATTATAATAAAATGAAATTATCTTGACACTTGTCCTAACACTATTGGATGAGTCATGGCCGACCAAGAAAACCCATGGGTCAATTTGTGGGACGCCATGGAGCCACTTGGGTAAGATAATGACATTAATGCCTTTTATTTAAAGTAAAAGTAAAAATGACACAAACATGTATTTTTTTACTAAAACAATATTTACATGGGGTTATAAAAGTCATATTTTTGACTATAAATAGTCATTGGAATGATAAAACTATTTCCTACATCATAGTATTTTTTATGATTTTTAGAAATAGAATAAATTAAATTATTTATGACATTCATGATGATGCAGAGATTACCTCATTATTTAACGATTTAAATAAAATGAAAATATAATGTAAAATCAAAGACCTACACTTGTCAAAAACCTATTGGATGAGTATATTTCGAACCCTTATCACCTTATCCTCAAAATACATCAATTTGGTACCTTTAATATCTAAAAATCATTTGAAAAAAGTAACATTTTATACATTTCCAAAAGTGCCCCTCCTCTCCTCTTATAAAAGGCCCCCACCTCTACCTACTTACCCACTCCACTCAAGCCTTTGGATCGGAAAAACCATGCCCATTTTGTCTCTACACATTCATATCTTACTCCAAGAAGCCTCACATTGGTCAGATATTTTTCCAAGGAAGGCTTTGATCTCAAATCAAAAAGATTTACCCGTTTTAAAGGTAGTGTCTTATCTTGTGTTCTTATGTTTTATTTTGCTTCCACAACCCCCTAAACTTTTTTTATTCCTTTCTTTTGTAACAAAAAAATTAGCTTCAATATACTATTATTTTTTTATGAGAAGGATTCGAGGTACAATTACATACACCTTCATCTAATGGTTAAAGATCATACTATTTTCGTGGATGGTGAATTTCTGCCTTACGAAACGATGATTGTTCAATATTTTTCTAACACCATCATCGTTGGCCATTAATATGACACTATATTTATATATGATATATATTATGTTTATTAATTCCTTATGATTCAGTATTTTTCATTTGTGTCATAACTTAAAGGTTTCATTATGGGTAAACACGATAATTTCATTTTAGGAAGTGTGGACTACGGACCCTCAAAGTGATTTGATTCGTTAATGCCAAATGTGGGACGTATAATGGATGGATTTAATGATATTATATATGAAATTATACTGGAATTATAATATAACTTTATTTAATTATGATTCCATTCCATAAAATACGAAATAGAAATGAAACTAGCGTTCATGCGTACGTACGACTTACCGTCTCCATGAACAGTGCATTTCATTTCATACCTCTAAATGTTATATAATATTATAAATCTCTGTATATAGTGGATATATCTGATATATATGATATCTACATAATGAATATAACTCTGGATATAATAGATACATGAACAACTTGTAATTATAAAGAGTTTATTTTTGACTCAAGTACCAATGATGGTTAAAACGACCGTTATTAACTTAAATAATTACATAGTGTTCATGAAATGGTAATAAGTGATGTAAAAAGGAATAATGAATGTGAAAACGGTTCTTAAGAAAATAGAAATTAACTCAAGTTTATTATTTAGGAGGTTAAATAATGATCGATTCAGGTCGGACACGAGGTGAGGGACTTCGTCTAAATCTCCTCTCATTAAGGCATATTATGTTTTATACACAACTTTATTTTATAAGGTGTATAAACCCCTTTTACTTTTATGATTATTCAAAAGGAATATTTTTTATATGAAGTGTTTACTAAATGACAAAGGGGAATGTTTTTTTTCATACGTATGTGGCGACAATGACTTCTCCGCCGTCGTGACCATTATTTGAGTTTCAGTTTTCTCTATAAGCCATAACTTTTATTGAATGAAAAATAAATACCATGTTTTACATTTCTTTTATTTTGGTGTTGAAAATGGTTTTCATAATGTTTTTATATCAATGTGTTGTATTGATATCTTGTGAATGAATATTTGAAATGTTATGTTTCCTTTATGCATGTATTATGTGATATGATTATGTTATGGTTCTTGGGCATTGTTATGAAGACATGTGGTTCCGTGATAAACTAAGGGTGGGTAAGCCCGATATAGATCTCCAATAAATTGGGTAACATGAAGGATTCAAACATTAAGGTTTCTCCAAATATATTTAGGGAATATACTCTGATGGGTATTCAATACGTAACAAAGAGGGTTACTCCCTACGTAAAAATGTTATGAATGCCTCAAGTTACCTTTATGTTTTATGATTTCTATGATTTATTCATGATTTGATGGGGTATTTTAATGTTCTTATTTTTTATGGGTAACGAATGATTTCATTCTTATGTATATATGTACTCATGTATGCTTTCCATATTTTTTTATAACCCTTACTGAGATTTTTATGCTCATCCCATGTTTTTGAAATGTTCTTCATAGGTTAAGGGAATGTTACATGATATGATTATAGTGTCAAGGAAGTGTCAAGAAACAATCCGTGTTTTATTTTAAATATGTTTCCGTTGATGGGAAAAAGGAATAGTATCTTTTATTGTAACCACTTTGTATAAATGTGGGATTTAATGCATGTTTTATGAACTAATTCTCTAAAACTCTAATCCTGAAAAGATCATCAGGGTGTATTCATGAAATATCTCAAGATTAAGTAATGTTTAAGGCTAGGGCCTTATACCATTTCTGTCAATTTTTAAAATATTTATGTCATGTCTTTGTAAAAAAGAATCATAACATGATATATTCTAACCAAATCCTTTAAAATATCAATAAATTCTAATTATCATCCATAAATTATTGGATGAAATTAATTGTATTTAATAATATTTATTTTAATATTCATAATTTTATTTTTTTTGATTTAATCATTAATGAGGAAATTATAGCATTATCATTATGTAAGTATTTTAATGAAATATTTATTTCATAAAAATTATAGATAAAATAACATTATTTATTTAAAATTTTTATTTTGACAAATAATGTTAATTGTTAAATAGATACGATGTATAACCCCATATTAAAAATACTTTACATGTTAAATATAAGGTTGTGTAAAAATTGTTATTCTATTTTAATATAATATGAAAAATGCATTAAGGTTATCCATGTGGCTCCAAGTGGTCATAAAACATATACATTAATTATATTTTCATAAAAAAGTCTTCCAATTAAATTATGAAATTCGTAAATGTGATTTTATAATATTTATTATATAATTATTACTATTAATTACATAATTTTCACATAACCATGCAAATAAAAATTATTACTAAACTTCATATTCGTAATTTCTAAATAAATGTAGCTATTTACATAATATGTACAATATAATTCCAAAATAATTAATCCATTTTTCAAAATTAAAATCACAAAATTCATTGATATTAATTTATTAATAATGATTTTGACAGATCGAGAAAAATGGGGTTTTAATGTAAAAACATTCAAGAGTTCACGATGATAATATATCCAATTACAATGTGAAATTGATTCCAAAAACATATATTGGATTAAATTATAAAAACATGTTTTAGTTATACATTAAATCCATTGAAATACTATATTTCTATGTATACATTAATTTTATGAATGTGATGTTTTGTATTAATATTTGTAATATTCACAATTCATAAAAAATATAAAAGTTCTTAGACAAAAACAAAAAATTCAAAAAAAAAGATGAATAAATGAGGAAAAATAATTGCAATATTTAAAATATTATTTATAAAATTTTTAATATATATATATATATATTGGGTTTATCATCAAAAGATGATAAAACTGTATTTTTTTAAAAATATTGTATTTATGTATACAATTGAATTTTTTTATCATGTATATATATCATACAAGATGACTAAAAAACATTAAATTATATAAATTTAATATATTTTTCATTAATATAATACAAAAAGAGTGATTTATTATCTTATTGGTATAAAACACACATTTTAAAATTTGAATTGTAATTCACAAAAACATGTCCTTTATATTAAATAGTTTATCATTTACACTTGTAATTAATTTGGTAACAATTAAGTCATTATATAAACATGTGTAAAACTAATTTTAATTATTTATTAAATATTTTTCATTCATTTAATTCTAACGTCTACATTATAACAGTAATATTTAAATAATAAAATTTAGTTGTTCCCTTAAGCTCATTGTAATGTATCATGTTCTCTATAGAGTTTACGTATTAAAACCCTAGTAATGAACATTCTCTCCCCATGATAAATTTAATCCTCATAATTTGAACATAGTATTAAAAACTAGAGGTTTGACTATATAAAATTTCTATCTCAAAATCTCACTTTAGAAAAAAAAAATTAAAAAACCCCTTTAAATTAAACAAACGGATGTAAAATGGTCACCTAAAATGAAACATAAGAGTGTTACATGTAACAAAAAATGGATTTAAAATAAGAAATATTAATATTATAATGGTGACAAGTAGAGAACATTTTCATGGGAATGTTATCAATCGCAAAATCTTAAATCTATAATATGTTAAAAGTTAAATGATTTCTTAATAAGAAAATTATACGGACAATTTATTTATTTTAATATAATTTTCATAGATTTGATAAATTATTTCACTACATATAAAATGAACATAAAGTAATATCCTTAATTTAGAAGTATTTTATCATCTTTTAAGAACATTCCACTTGAAACAAAACTTTTACTCCATCGAATGTGTATTCTGGATGAATTTTCCAATCCTAAAGCATTGAAATCAACGTCTATAGAATGACATAATACAAAATGTTTAATTTTTTATTTAACCATTCATTATAAATTAACCAAAACCAAAATGGTTACGAAATGATAAAATAAATCTCTAAAAATAAAGAACTTTAATATGATAAAAAAATTCATTAAATTCCAAAATTGGACAATATTATACAAAGATCAACAAAGACCGTTAAATAAATTAATATCATTAAATTTACACACAAATAATCTAACAATGATTAAAACCGTAAATCAATAAGTAGTTGATCACATAGTCTTCCTAGATAAATTTTAATATTTTTCTCTAAATAACGACAATCACTCTTATTGCATAATACTAAAAATATAATTTCTTAATTAACATAATAACTACGATATGATATATTTATGTCAACAATAAAATATTAGGCACATACAAAATATAATTCCACATTTATTTAACAAAAAAATACTATATTATTATAATAAATATAATTATATAATTTTCCCAAAATAGAAAATGTATTTCAAAATTACATTCATAATTTAACCCCCCAAATCATTTTTTCAATATCATAAAATTAATGTTCAAGAAATAAAATTATTATTATTCTATAAATTTTTTAACTGAAATAAAAAATTTATGCATACCAATAAATTCACATATTCTGGTTTTATTTAATGAACCCTTTCCGCCCTTCGGTTGTGGGTTTGATTCCCATATCCTTTCCAGTCATAATGGGATTTCACCCATTCTACGGGTTTTCCAATTTTTGAAATCTATATAATTATTATAATATTACCAAAATATTATAAAATCCTAATAAATAAATGTACATGCTTTAATATAAATTTTATCTCATTCCTTTCATTTGGCATCCCAAAAAGTTATAACCCATTATTACCTCAAAAATGAACATCTCAAAAAATAATGTTATTCACCATTATATATTATAACTAAAATCCTCAAAATGGTTTATAATACATTAAGAGTATTTTTAAGAATTAAATTATAAACTCTTGATGATATACCAAAATCATAAGAAAACATCTTAATTTCTGATTTTGTCTTAATCATTATCTGATACCATCTACAAGGATCTGGCCTAAAACATAACATCTTCTAGTGTTTCTGAAATAGAATTCATATTCAAAGTTATTTTAAGTTTAGAGTATTAAATAATTAGGAAAAACTCTTACAAATTAGACACATATATTTCATATGGACACAAATTATATGTATCAACTTTTTTCACCAAAGGAAACCCTTTAAAAACATTACTTCTTTTGAAGACGCATCTTCAGTATTATCATCCTAAAATATTATTTCCCCATACAACTTTTAAGACCTATGATATTTTATAAAAAAACATGGGATTATAAAAAAATAATAGTTATGTACAAAAAATAAAGAAATAAATAATTATTCCATGAATAGTTATAAACCCATGAAAATGATTTCACAAAAATATAATCTTCACCCATTAAAAATCAATACTATATGTAAATTGTGGAATCCATATAGTTATTATAGTTATGGATGATTTCATGGCTATATATGGTGTAACCTTCATTCATAAATTTAGAATACCCCCTAGAGTATATTTCCTTAATCTCATAGGAGAACCCTAACTATTTAACTCTATGTAATTACCCAAAGCATTGGATAGATATCATGGGCTCACACGAACATAGTTTAAAGTGGACCCACATGTATTAATAAACTATTACCAATAACCATATCATAATCATAATATATAAAACACAAATAACGTAAAAATAACATTTTCTCTATAAAAACTACATTATATTTTTACAAAGTCACACACTCATAAATGGAAACCCATTATTTGAATATAGTAACATAAACAAGAAAAGTATGGAAAAACATACTATGGAATAAAATCATGAAGATTCATTCAATACATATTTGGTAAAAAGTATTCCTTTTATATTTTGTTGAAATAGTTGAAATTTTGACTATTGGAGTGGATTTTAGAAGAAAGTCAAACATTATACATAGAAATCATAAAATATTCGTTTTTGAAAACCACTTAATGAAATTAAAAATAGATAAAAATTTTACATTATAGAAATTTTATACCAATATAAATAAATATGTAATATATTATCAAGAATATTGACAAAGATAAAATGATTGAATAAATAAATCATTAATCATTCAAAGTCTCATAACCTTTTGATCACTTAAATCAAAATATCCATGGAAGAATAAATTTACCAAAACATTAATTAACATTATTATTGATAAAATTTGTATATGAAATTATATATTTTCTATATATACACCTTATAAAATATTAATGGTATATATCATCAAGAAACGGTACTATGAATGGATATTGGGATGAATTACCTTATTGGGAGTCTGACTCGTCATGTAAAATATTTATCTTCTTGAATTATAAACAATGAATAATTATTTTTTTTATACATAACCTTATTAAATTTTATTATTCCTTTTATATCAATTATTTACATGTTATAATATTTTCATAATTATATAATTTCATGTCTATCTATTTCAGTATATTCTGTACATATGTCCAAATAGAATTTGGTATGATGTCTATAGTAAAATTAGTAATTAGTAAATAATATGTAGAATAATATTCCCCATATCATAATAAATTCTATAAA
Source organism: Viscum album (assembly GCA_963277665.1). NCBI lineage: Eukaryota > Viridiplantae > Streptophyta > Magnoliopsida > Santalales > Viscaceae > Viscum > Viscum album. The sequence goes on along the minus strand of OY728150.1, from coordinate 741,421,104 downwards.
TAAATTATACTTTTAAAATCATCCATTATATTATATATACATTAAAAATGAACTACATTACCATCATAGAGATGGTAAACCATACATACGCATGATTAACAATTTAATTTTTCAATTATCAGAATAAAAATATGGGGAAAATTATTTTATTCTCGTATATTGATCATAATACCATTAATATCATATTTAAAATTTAAATAAACTTACATAGATTTTTAATTTTATTATGTGATTGAAAATTAACCACATAGCTTCGTGGAGGTGATAGTTCAAACATTTTCATGAACAATGTTATCATTTTTGTGTCTATAAAATGTAAGGATATAATTGATATATTATTCTTTTATAATGAAAATTATTTTATTAATAACATATTTAAATATTAATTCCATCATTATAACAAATATTTACAAACTCTCATGGAAAATTAATTTTATCGGTATGTATAGGTGATAATTAACACATATGCACAAATGATAAATTATTTTCCCATTTCATGGAATTTGAGGTGTATATATGAAACTATACAAACATAATATAATATAAATATACTTATAAATCCCTATTAAATATTTTATCAATGTTGAATAATATTGATAGAAGTGGAAGAAGAAATCAAGTAGAAACACTTAATTAAAAATGGTACCTTTTTCTTCAGATGACCTACTTTGGTTAACAACTTAACACCTCTATAATAAAATTTTTACCTCAATTAGGTGATCTATAATGTGGTAAGAGATTAATGGAACGTATATTGGTTATTTAGGGCCAATAAAATGTGGATATTAGGTTTGGATAAAAGTGAACAATAAGATCCCTATGTAGGAGATGAGAGGGGCACTGATGGAAATCTTCAAAGTATTAAGTTAATGAAAATTAATTTTCAATTTGAAATGGGTCTAAATATACTTATTTAAAATATATAATCATTTAGGGTTGAAAAAAATTAATACAATTAAAATTCGATAATTTTTACTAATTTTTACCCTTCTTATTTTTTATCCCATATTTAACAATTTTAACTCTTACTATGATATAATGTAATTTACATTTTAGGAATAATATAATTACTATAAAATGAAAAAAGACCAATAAATGAGTCAATTATGAAATTTTGCGTCTTTTCCAAATTAGTTCACTAAATCATATATATTTTTTAAATATTATATAATAGAAAAAATTATTTTTTAAAATTACAATAGTTTCAATTATAAAACTATTCAATTCTTGAATTTTTAAAAATTTAATCAAAACACTGTATATTAAAATCATATTATTAAAACATAAATAAATTTTAAAATTAATCCAAAATTTTTTTATGACATTAATTTTATGAAAATACATTTATTATAACACTTTTAATATCATTTATTTGATTATTTTTATTAATGAGTTAATTATTGCATCATCATTATTTCACGATTAAAATTTATTATTATTTTATTAAAATTTATAAATAAATATTAATTATTTTTCTAAATACATTTACTTTCTATTAAATATTTATTGAATAAGATAAAATCTATATAAAATCTTCATAAAAATATTTTTCTTGAGAAAAATGTGACAATATTTTTCTTATGTTGGTATATAATATTATAAATGAATTAAGATCAACCAAGTGGGTCCATGTTGTCCTAAAAATGACCCATGGATTCTATGTTTTATAAAACCATATTCCTATTAAATTATTACACATAAATATGGTAATTTTAAAATATATATTAGATAATTATTACCTTTAGTTACCTAATTTAACATTAATGATGGAAATAAAAATTATTATTAAATATAAGGTTCTTAATGGCCAAAAACATAACATTCAATTTTTACATAACATAAAACTTATTATAATAAATATTTTAAACATTTTTTAAAATTCCAATCACATAATTAAACAAAATGTACCTAAAATTAATCTCAATAACGGTTAAAGAAAAAGGGGTTTTCAAGCAAAATTTTTTAAATGTCTCTGAGCATTGAAATCCAATTTAAATTTTAAAATGATAAAAATAACATAAATTGTATTAAATGATAAAAAATTATTTAATTATTCATTAAAACCATTCAAAAATATAATTTATCACCGTAAATAAATTTGATGAAAAAGTGGTTTGGAACTAATGTATGTATTACTCATCATTCATAAAATTGAATGTTTTTAGAAAAATATCAAAATATCATCCCAGGTAAATTTTTATACACTTATTCTTCATAATAAGTTTATTTTTTAATATATAATTTACAAAAGTGTTAAAATATATATATATAATTGGACCAATATCCGAATACGGAAAAAATTCTATTTACAAAAAATACACTTTTTATGCATATAAATGAATTTTTTTATCATCTCTAGAAAAAACATTATTTGAATGTACAAAATTAAATTAACTATTTTTAATATACATTTCATTAATATAATACAATAAGTGATATTTATTAACTTATTTTCATAAAATAGACTTTTTCATATTAACATAATTTTCCATTAAAAGTCTTTTATATTCAGTTGGTTTTTATATATATTTGTATTTAATTTTGTAACCTAAGATTCATTATATAAATAGGTGTAAACACTATTTTCATTTTATAGTTAATATTGTTCCGTCTTTCAACTCAGATGACTATGTTATATTAGTAACATTTCAATAATAATATTTAGTTATTCTCTAAAGATCATTTTCATGTATCATGTTCACTATAATGTTTCCATTTTATAAACATGGGATGATAAATTTTATAGATATTGTATACAATATTATTTGATGAATAATAGAAAGGGGTTTGGTAATAATTTTATTTTATTTGTAGTTTCCTCACAATCGATATGTATTCTTTTGGGATACATGTATATTCAATTATAAATTATCATTGTAAGGGAATTATAAAATTATATAAGGATTGATCATACATAGAATTTAGTGTTGTGTAATAATGTTTACGATTTTACTTGATATATTGTGTGATTTTGTATCTATTTTATATGGTAATGTCTTATATATGAATTATAAAAATATTTTTGAAAAACGATTGTCTGTTTATGTATACATGTATTTTTTATTGATATTACTATTTCGATATAACTATCTCCCATTAAATATAAGAAACTATGAAATATACATGTATAATTTATCATTTTACATTTTTTTGATAGGGTCATAGTTGTTTTTTTGGATATATAAAAAATATATATATTTAGGATTTCTTTTATGGAAAATCACATCCCAAAATACCAACCCATATCCATCATATTTTATTCCAATATCTAAAAATTACGAATCTTGACAATGATATCATATACATATCAGTTAGATTAATAAGTGATTAATATACTTGATAAATTATCCAATATAAATTTATCCCACATCCATCATAATATGTATAAATAGTTATTTTCATGTATATGATTAAGGCGTGGTGATCTATGATGAGAAAATGTCATTATGAAAGTAGGAGATAACAAATAAAATAAAGGTGAATAATACTTCTTATAAACATAAAATAATTATTATCATTGTTATATTAATAAGTTAAAAATTATTTTTTTATAATATATGACCATCCTCTCTTGCATCGAAAATAATTTAATTACTCCATGTGATGAATTGAATTGAATTTTATTAATAACTCAATTTATAGATAAATGAAGTCTATTCACGATAATCTGGATTTTCATTTTTCAATAAAATTTTATTAAAAATAAACAGTTCATATAGACGTATAATATTCATTAGACAAAATTTTGAAAAGTGATTTAATTAGAGTAAATTTGGATGTATTGCTTTTATAAAAACCTATTTAAAAAACATGATAACTCAAAAACATTATAATAGATTATAATAATCAAAAACATTAATAATTGATAAACAAAAAAATATCTCACACTGTGAAAATACATGGATAATATAATAAACTATATAAACTAAAAAAGATTTAAAAAATACAATTCTATAAAACATATATTCTGAAGAAAAAAAATACTAATAAAAATTCATATATATCTTAGATTTTATTATACAATAATTGAATAAATGATGATTTCACTAAAAAATACTATAAATATTTTATTAATATATACATGAAACACTAAATAAATCAATAATATAAAAACTATATGATAAATTACATTTCATAATATTATTTTAATTGACTATAAATTTCCATTTTAATTAAAAAACATTGTATTGGGAATATAATCCTCCCTCAATTTTTTTGGAATTTTCGAACACCATAAATATTATATATAAAAACTTATCACCCTTAATCATTTGAAACTAGTCATTAATAATTCATATATTTTATCATTACATCACTTTTATCTAGTATTCATAATAACAATTTATAGATAAACTCATTTTATCACAATCCTTCATAAAAATATTATTTGGGTTATCATTCAAACAAACCTTATTAAATGAAAAAAACCATTTGAAAGATAAATTTGAAATCTTTTCTCATTGTTCATAATATATGGTATCATATAAGGTGGTTTGTATTTTGGAGAAACACGTAGATATAATTCATTTATTTATTCAATATCATGAAATTTAGTCAACACTAATACAATTTAAGGAGAATTATCGAAATATGTAGTCCACTATAAGACATCATAATTTTCAAGATATTTCTCTCCCTATTTTTTTAATTTATTTTTCATTAGATTGTGTTTTCTTCAAAGATTACTTTTGATTGAATAAAAACAATCTGATGTGGAATGAAAACATGATAAAACCCCACGTGGATCCACATGGAGAGCTTTTTGTGGGAAAAGAACTAATTTGTAGGGATATATGATTGTTTAAAATTTATGGAGTCTGTTTATAATTTCATAAATTTTTATGATGGGGTTTTTTATATTGAGAAGATTTAAATGTATTTTAGGTTTATTAAAGTGGAAATAGACATTAAACCCATCACTAGAAAATATACATGTTTCTGCTATTGGAAACGATGTCTATACCAATGGTTGTAAACTATTAGTATATGCCGGTTAACAATTGTTATATACTATACTTATGATTTTCCAAATATTTTTCTAGATTAGCATATAGATAGGCCTATTCTAATGGTTTTTCTTATAAATTTGGTATTGGTATATGTAAATTTATGTATACCAATTGTTTCAATGCAACCAAGAGTATATATTTATACCAAGATTTAATTACTATTGAGATATTGTATTATTTGACAGTTTACCAATCGTTGATGAAATGTTTTTATAGATTTTTAACAATAGTTTACTAAAAATATTGCTAAAAATAAGGTATACAACATTATACCAACAATTTAGAGTCATTGATATATGTAATTTCTAGAATTCAACACATTTTTTAGAAGAATCCCTTCCTTATCATACACTAGAATACAACACTTAAATTAACAATAAGCATAAACCCGCATACAACACTTAAAACATTAGAGAAAAATATCACTAAATGCGCACATAAAAATAGAATACTCAAATTTTTTGAAATATATTATGATTTTTTGGTTCATCCACATTAAACTATGATAATTTTTTTAACAAATTACCCAATAAATCATGAAATGTATAAATTTTGTTTTAGTTTGAACATTATATCACTACACCGTACGTCAATGTATAATTCACATTAATCATTTTAGATAGGGATTTTTGATTCCTATAATGAAAGGTACAAAAAAATAGTATTCCAACCATTGGATGTACCAAAACACAGTATTCCAATTTTTATATTGTGTTTTATGTAAATTTTTTTATGAGGAATTGTGAAATGAGATCAATAGATGATGATTTATTTTGGAAATAGTTACTTGATGTCTATGAAGGAAGAACACTACATATTTCCCTCTTTTTTATGATGGAAAATCCCCTAGTGAGATTTAATTTATTAATAAAAAATGTCTTTAAAATAAGATATTTATTTGGTATTTATTGATATTGATTTTCTGAGTATGGTTGTAGAAGGCATGACTTAGAACATTATAACGCTGCTTCCCATTGATAAGGTGTCACTATGAGGATCAGTGAGTTATTGATGTTTATTAAACAATGAATTAATTTATGATTTATTTGTATTGGTTAGTAATTAATTAATTACATATTTTCATGTGATATTGGGGCATGATTACATAAGGATTATTTGTACAATGTGGGAGAAGTTTATTACCTGCATGGCTATAGAACTAGTAACTTTCCAATCAGGTTCTGTAGTACCCTTAAACGTAACCATTTTTTTGTATTCCTATTAATGCATATGGATTATTAGGGTTTCTTTTCTAGGGTGAATGAGTTGGTAACAAGTGAGTTTAAAATGAATAAATAGATAGGGTAGAATCTTCTAAGAGTGGTGTGGGTAATTTTAGTTTTTTTTTGGGATTTAAAGTGGTTAAATACAATACCTCTATGAGGAATTAGAAACAATTATTATGAAAAAAACCATGATGGTCTTTGTTCATGATAGTAAAAATCTTTGTCTTTGGATAACAATAAAAATCATGGGTAATGTACCACCAAGTGGGTAAGATATATGGTAGTGTTTTGGTAAGTGTCTTCCATAAGAATTTTTGTGGTAATGACTAGGGGTATAACATTTAATCATATAATTCTATATATGAAATATATTAATAAGGATGAGATTATTCGACCATATATATATATATATATTTAATTTTAACTTGATAGTTGAGTTTATTATAGTGTTTAATGGGTGTATATAATGACCATGACCCAAGTATCCCAACGATATCCGGCTAGGCAGAAAAAATTCATCAGATGCACCTTTCAATCATCAGAGGCTGGCATAGACACTACAGGTTATAAAATGAAATTAAGAAATATATTTTCTCATATTAATTCATTGAATTATTGTTAAAATTATCATATTGAATATTTGACATGAAATTTATAGAGGTCATACTGACTCACACACTCATTCTTTTCATTAGTGGAGTCACGTGTATATTGGGACACCAAAATGATATTAAAATTTAATACCTATATGTTCATTAATCCTTGATAATATTAGTCATATTCATACGTATACAGTTTAAAGAAAATATAGACCAAAAGTAACCCACATAATAATATTCCACTCAAATATGACTGGAGTTCAAATATTAGTTGTCATTTATGTGGAATAACCCAAATGAATGCCCCGAAAAAACCCCTATGTCCATGCCGGAACCATCCACCAAAAACTAAAATTTAGTTCTCTTGAGTTTCATACACTTTTTTATCTCTTGGATCTAATGCGAGTGCCTTACCCATAGAAAGATCAAAACATTATAGTCTACACACATCAAAAAATGGAACATACAGAGTGTGATTATAATAATCCAGGGAGGAATTCACCAACCCTCCCCATATAACCTACACTATAATAGAGTGTATATAGAAAAAATGAAAAGATGTATAATTGGAATATGTGTAGTAAAAATATATAACATGGATATAAATTACAACACATGATATAACAAAAAACCTACAAGGGGAGAATCCATATGATGTTAACATACATTAAGAATCACTCTAGAGTTTGCGATAACCTATATGAATAAAATACCAAATACCATGTTAGAGTGTTCTACCAATCCCTAAAATTGGATAAGTTAATACATTATTGGGAAATCTTATTAGCCATTATTTTAGCAGAGGGGAATGTTGAATACTAAGTACGAGCACTATTATCCAATCCAAATACGTAGTTAGGAAGTTGCAAGCTCATCCTAGACATCCCCCTTATTCTATAACATGTGGTAACATTATTATACTAACATATATCAATATATACATTCAAATATATGGAACACAAAAACAAATCATGCATGAATATATATTAAAAGTATAAAAAATATGGGATGGGTAAAAAAAATAAAATTATTTGTATTGACATAATAGAGTACAATATTTTCGATCATTCACTCATCATTTCAAACTCATACACCTTAAGTTTTGTGTTAGTGAATTACATAATTTCACCTCACCAAAAGAAAGATGTATCATATTAACCCTTGATAGTTTATAAATTCCATTGATGATATATATTGAATACTTAATATAGAATTCATCATTCTCCAGATTAATATTGTCATATTGGATCATATAAGACGGTTGATGAACACACCTCCATTGTTGAGAAACATTGATGGTTCCAAGCATGACACTGAACATTGAGGGTTAATAAACATGATATTAATTTTATCCAAATTCTTCAAATGTATCAAAAGTCATTAAATATCATAGAGTCATCTTTTATTTCCTACCCATATGTCACTGAGCCAATCTTGTTGAATTCCTATGAAATAATTTCTCACCATCTATGATTTACAAAGGTTCCCATTAATGAATTACATATTTTTTGAGTATGAATAATAAAGATATAGTTCTAAGTAAAATTCACCCATTTATTCATCATTTAGACAATACATGGACTGAATAAATTGGATTCAACAATTTAAGTTCAACAGAGAGGAAAATGACACAGTCTTCTATTCAGATATATATATATACATATCAATTTGAATTTATTCCATATAGTTATTATTAATGTAAAATTCTACTATAGATATGCGATCCTGCAATATTTTACTAAAATCATAGAAAAATACCAAGGAAATATAAAAAAACTAAATATTTTCCACATAAAATATCCATACATTTATGGATGAAATATTATAATCAATATAACATGAGTACCTGAATCTCACTATAGTTGTCTCTATATCTATGATGTGAATCATGGGTAATTTTTAGAGAATTTAAAAGCAAAAAAATATGTATATTTATGATTTAAATTTTATATAACCTCCCAAATTCAACAAATGATAATGCCTCTCTGTTAGGAAAAAAGTGGGTTCCCACTATTAGATATTCAGTTATTAACCTTACTATATCATAACCATTAAGGAATCATATAATATGAGATAAATATATTATTTTAATCTCAAACCTATAAAAATAATGGAGATTTAGTGGATGAAATTCACCAGTGGGATTTTTAAATTCCACATTATTATACAAATATGTTAAATATTTATAAATAAATCATGAAATATTCCTTTTCAAAATAATTTATAAAATATTCCAATTAATGGTATAATAAATTATCATTATATTTGTGTGTACAAACCATAAAGAAGAATAAAATTAAATTATGAACACTTCAGTTATGGTGAAATTAACTACATGACCCCCATGAGCATACAATAATGAAGAATAAACATTAAACCATCCATCATGAATCTACCCACCATCAAGACTTTTTTGATTAATTATAAATTAAAAATATGATATTCGGGTGTCCACATAAAACTATATATTGGATGATGTGATGTCACTGTGATATAAATGTACACCAATATGATCTTCAGTCACATTAATGTTTAGTCAAAACATAATATAAATCCATACACATTTATTATTTTATACCTTCAACTATTATGGGTGAATTTGGTGTCTAAGATAACAGAAAACAAAATTTAATATTTTATGTTTATAGATGATGATAGAATCAAACTATAGATGAAATTTTATCCCACATCGCCACCTCAGATTTTAATAATTTTTTGAAGAGAAATAGTTGATGTTTTTTGGTTAGTTAAAGCCACAAATCTCTCACCAAATAGGTTGTGATTAAAATGTATGACAATACATTGGTAAAAGGTGTTTTGATTAAAACTATATTGTATTTTGGCTGCCCGAGTCAATCATTATGATACCTACCTAATAACACATATATTTAGGTACATCAAATCAAAAAACAACAAATGTTAGTAATATCAGTAAAAAATTTAACGAATCAATATTTCCCTAAAAAACATCACTATCATCAACGACATCAGTATCACCATAATTGTCCTCATCTGTGTCCATAATGTTATCCCCATCCTAATTCTTATCTGCATCCATGGCCACATCCTCATGCTCTTCCTCCACCTCACCCTCCACCTTAGCCTCAACGTTGGTCCCTTCCTCATTATCATCATCACCAAGAATTACATCATCTCGAACACCACTAGGAATTCTTCTTTGAGAAATATATAATGAACTCGTCAATGATATATATTCATTATAGGTTGCGCTAGCCTCTAGTGGATGTAATGGAAATGATTCTTTTTTTAGTTTCATAAATTTATTGCTTTCCCTATTAATACATTCTTCAACCCGTGTGACCCATTTTTGGACTGTTCTACATGTTCTTTATCATTTTATAACTCAAGGATACTACAAATAGTAACTAGAGAGGGACAATACCTCTTTAGAAAATAGTCTTCCATAGTTAATATCACACTCTTCCAGGTTTCTCATCTTTTTAACACATAATGAATGTGATCTTTTGGCCCAACATTATCAAGATCATGGGAATCAGTGGCCTCCAAAGAAGCTTATTACAAATATAAATACATTATTAAGTAACAAAATAGATATTAGAATTTGAAATCAAAAAACTAAAACATTCAATCTTCTTCTATGCTAATTCATTGAAAATAATTCCTTTTTTTCTTTCTACTCTAGAAAAATATATTTTCCTCAAGGAACATGCCCCTAAATATTCAATATATTCTTCTAGAATGACATTGAATATATGAAACAATAATTGAAAATATTTTACCAATAATAAATTTCATAACTCAAATTATATCAGAAATTTATAAATAGAATAAATTATAGGGGAAAAAATAGAAAGTTCAAGTCTAAAAAAATTATAAATGACTATCATACTTGCTTCCCCTCATGAGCTGACATCGTAGTATACCCCATAGTGTGAAAGTATTTTTTAACATCAACATTTTTTAATTTCTCTGGATGAGTCCTAAATAAAATTCAATAATAAAAAATATATTATTAATGAAAAACATGATAAATTAAATTTAAAAACATCAAATATGATTAATACCTTAAACTATTGAGTCATCAAATGAGTTATCATTTGCTGATATAGTTCTATCAAAAACTCATTCTTCATAGGTACCTCCTCTAACTCTGTGACAACTCTAACAAGACATGTAATATAAAAATCATGTTTTTATGATTTTAAAATCTCAACTAATTCCATTAGATGTGCTGGTCGTGCACCCTCACTATCATGAAAAATTAATCTGAAGTGGACACCAAAATATTAATTCATACAAATACAAAAATAATATTTGATTAAATCAAAAAAATTATCCACATATGAAACACCCCATGATTTTTAAAATAAATTTAATATCGAATGCCTGAAACAGAGATTATATTTAAAAAAACACATTGATATAACCTAGCAAGTGAACATAATTTTACCACCTCTGGGATTTCAATTTCGAAAAACTAAAATACTCAGTTACGTTCAGAAATACATTTAAAGTCTCATAACATCGACTTAAATTTTTTGTGAGTAGTAAATTGACACATATAAATAGTAACATTACCTTATGAATTGGTATATAACCCTTATGAATAGTAAACACACCCATAATGTAATAAAAAAATTAGACACCATATAAATGAAATAAATTATTTTAGAAAGTAAGAATTAAGTGTTGGTATTGTTTGAGTAATTAATATGAAATTTTAATTTTAATATAATATATTATATTAAAATAATATACATTTTCATTAAATTTATTCCAAATAAATAATTTCTTTTCTTATAATTTTAATATTATTTAATAAGTCATTAGTTAATTGATGAATATATTTTAAAATCTGTTTAAAATTTAAATATGTAATTTTCATGTAAATAAATGATATAATCTAATAATATAATTTATCTTATTTAGAATGTTTTTTGATAAAATAGATTACATTTATAAATTATACACATCAAAAAATTGTATTGTGTATTTTTGTGATTTATCTAAAGTACTAGGATTTTTATGAATCGTGAAATTCGACAATTTATTTTATAAATACATTATGAGTTAAATACACAATTAATATAATCCTCACTAATGTAAAAACACTTTTTTATAACTAACATTAACTTATTAAATTTTTTATTATAGAATCATTAATATTTAATCTCTTATGTAAAAAAATCTAATGATTAAAATATGAAGAGAACCCTCCTTTCATCCACTATAAAAACCACCCACACTCCCCTCTTCTCGTTACTCCATTGAAACCATTTTCCTTGTCTAAAATATACTAAAATATTCCCCAATCTCCTCCTTAATGTCTAATATCCTTTGGTCTCATAAAAATTCTTAAACCTCATATATAAAGAGGTTCTCAATGTAGATTACTTCAAGAGTTAAATTCCTCTTTTCATTCTTTTAATTTGAAGTGCCTTTTCATCTTTTTCTTTCCTGAACTACATTCAATAAAATGCATTGAAGAATATATTGACTTATATGAAATGTAATTTTTTTATGATAAAGAAACAATTGTTCTTTATCTCTCCTTTCAACTTCTTTTATACTAGAACTGAAAACACCACCCGAGATGTGTTTATTTAACACATTCTAGGACGATGTGTTTTCAATTTATATTAACGTCGTAATTTATTTTAATGAAACGATTTTTATAGTTTAAAAATAGTATATTATAGGTATTGAAACTTAATTTAGGTTATATAAACAGTTTGTACACATGATATTAATTTACAATCAAAATTAGTTCGTTGTGATCATAAACCACCTACTTAATCGAAATATTTATCATTACATTTTTCACTAATTATTCATCCTCGCCTAAAGTAATAAATTCACTTATATGATCATTTATAATTATATATTAATATTATTATCATATCACATAAATTTGGGAATTATATTCTCATTTTACATTATGTTACATAAAAATAAACAGATCATGAAAACTAACGAATCATGCACCCAAAAACAGTGATATTGATTATCATTAATCATAGAAAAAATCATTCTTTAACTTAATAAAAGGATTGTAAATAAAATTATTGTATTATAGGTTTTTAATTAATTTATTAATAAGTCTAGATTCATATTCTAGTATATTATGCTAAATAGCAGAACATATCTGGACATAAGGTAAGGGATTTCTACCTAATCCTCCATTTTCTTTTTGGTTACTTTTATTATCTACTTATCCTCAATTAAATTATCATTAATTCATATGTACTCCTAATAAATTATATTTGGAAATTATATATATGTGTACTAACTATAAACCTACTTTCAGTTATGGGGTGTTATTTGTTTTAAAAGCGTCTTTCAAAATTCCTTCCCGAAATACAATCCTGATTAAAGGGAATTTATAAAAAGAAATCATATTTTCAAGCCCACTATATAATATATTTTTTTAAACCAATATCTTCCTAAAATAAATAATTTTATTAAAAAAATAATATCTTACTTCATTTATTGTTTCATAAAATTTCTCTTTGAAAATAAATCTTTTTTGACGTGAAAAAATTCTTATCTAATGAATTACTCAATGGTATTAAAAGAGTAATTTTGTAAATTTAAACACTCTTATTGAATCTTATATATAATTGGGAATAATATTTTGTGAAGTCATCTATCATATTGTATTTAATGGTTAATGATTATTTTCACTGTGGATGAGAAATCATAAATACATTCACCAATTTACCCGGATTGGTTAGTGTTTATGATTATTGTTTGGGGAATGTTATTTATATTTCTTTTGTTACATTAAATATTAATGTATATGTAGGTTATGTTTATTCCAATTAATATGAGGAATTAATTGGGCTTTTTAAGAGCACGGTGGGGCCTGTTATATCCCTATGGTGTATCAGTGGGTCTCTTGTGAAAAACTAGGTCTTAGCAAGAGGCTTGACAAAATGGTTCTTTATAGTCATGGCACGAGGCCTTGATGATATTGTTATGATGTTCTGAATTATTAACTCCCTCATTATGAAACTAGTAATTGATAATTCATGTGGTTATTTGACTAGTAGAATAAGTGAGATTATTTTTTGTTATGGAATAATTTATTTATCTCTTATTCATTCCATATTATGTTATAATGTAATTTTTAATGTCAGGTGTTTTAAGTTATTCAACATGCTCAATGTTAATTTTTATGATATCTTACACTGTGTTACTTACCCATAATTAGAATTCAATCTCAACCATTATCTTATATTTTATTTTCCCAATGATGCGAAGAGGTTTTTTATGAATGAATTGGAGGGATAAACTTAGAGTTGTGGATATTCCCTATAAAACATTTATGTTATATAACTTTTCATGTTGTATTGTTGAACTTATGTATGTATAATGTTTCCAAAGCTACTAAACTACTTGATCATCCGGGATTATCATTCCTTGTTTATATTCCAATGTAATATAATAACTCATCTGCAATAGGAATATAAGGTTAAGACCTTATAGTTGGTATAAAATGAAGTTTAGTAGAAAACATCAAAACTATATTTTGGAAATTTATATTAGGGAACAAAACTATAAGATATACATTGAGAATATTTGTACAATAATAACCTAGAATTTTTATAATGAATAGATTATGTAGCTATTTAAAGGAAATACATACCTTTCTAAATATTACATGTGTACATTGTTATGGTACAATTGTACCTTGGAGTGAAAACTCAGACAAGGAGTTTTGAGCATGATTTGGTGTATCATGGTGCACGAAAATGGGCCTTACTGTGCACCTGGTTTGATAGTCCTAGTTATAAGCTTTGGATAATTAACATTTTCATTTAAAGTCGTCATATAAGATTTAAATGTAAATTATTCCTATATGAAACCATGTTTATAAATATGGGACTACTCATGCATATGATTTCATTTTATGGTATGTATTTTGATAGGTTGAGAATATACATTTCGATTCAATACCTAATACAGTGTATGCCATTATTCAAAAATGGTTCCATGTGGGAGGAATGGAATCTATATGAATTCTTGTATCCCATGATGGGATTTCCATCGTATTAAAGATAATTATTTTGTAAATACAGCTACGAATGGTGCAGAGCAACATATAACAATACTGGGAAAACTGGCTTAGTTTATGAACAATAACCTAAATCATATAGAGAATCCTTACCCAAAACATGGAGGAGCTATGAAATATTTCATTATATGAAAATATCATCCATCATTAAATGGGACAAGAAATCAATTTTTATATGAGAAATGGATATGTTCTATAGAGAATCCATTTCTCACTTTGGGATGTAACGCTCAAGAGAAGGTTGTCATGGAAGTTTATGTTCTATTGGGAGTTTCAAATCAATGGTTGTTGTTAATCCGAAAAACAAAGGAGGAGGAATAAATATAAGATATATAATGGATGTATTTAAAGTATTTTTTTTCTAGAAAAATACTACCCCCATGATCATCAAGAATATATGGAAAGGTAGTTTTTTAATCTATTTAAAAATGAGGATGAGACTGTTGCAAAGTATGAAGTTGAGATCACTATGTTATCATGGCCTGACGTGGACAACATATGTAATCCATGGACCAATATTTATTGACTTTTTTAAGAATTAAAACCATTCCTCCAATGAGAACTAGTCTCCAAAAATTTATCATCATATGAAGATATAGTCTAATGTAATATCACGATTGAAAAATAATTTTATTAGTCTTATATCGTTAATGTAAATAAATAAAAGAAGAGGGATATTGAAATATATAGAAAATGAAATAAGGAAGTTGGGAATAAGGTAAGAGTTTAACATCCAACCTGCAATAATAGTTTTAAGAAACACCATGGCGCATTCTTAAAGGGAAAGAGAGTCTATTACAAGTACGGATAAAAAGACCACCAATATTATTATTATAAGTGGAAGAAATAATCAACCGATATTTGATTCTATAGTTGTAAATATATGAGACATTATTTAATTTAAATTCATATGTTTCAAATAAAATTTCCCCAATGGTTTCCAAGGGAGAATGTCTTAAATTATGTAGTCACAACTGCTGAAGTTGATGTTCCTAACAATGTGGTGGTAGGAACTGTCATCCTTTCATAAAACATTTCCAATGATTTATCAGATTATAGGTCATCTCATTATTTTATATCTTTCATGTTTTCCTTGAATATTAGATATATACAATTTAATTCAATAATTTATTATTCAGTCAAACCTCTTACGAGAAATATCATTGAATCCAAGAAGTGTCGATCAATGCCCCCATGACACATAAACATTCTTTATTTTCAAACCTTATCATCGTACCTTTAATTTACATTTATATAATACTTAGTATGAATTTTCATTAATGATATGAGGCAAGTATATGTTGTATCACGTGGGAGTTTAAATTATTAATAATAGCATCGAGTCCCATATGTTTAGAGAAAAAACCATGCTAGCTGATTATTATCTATATCTACCCACAGTAGATATACTAAACACAATTATTGTGGATGAATGGAATGAAATAACTATGGGTGATGAAAAGGATGTTTAAGTAGAGTGCATACCTATTGGGAAAAAATGTGTTCATTTGCCATCATAGGATTTTTTTTAACACACTCCTGATTATGAAATTGAATTTTCCATTGACTTAATTCCTGGTTCATGGCCAATAACAAAGACCCCATTTAGAATGCCTAGTATGGAATTAATAGAATTAACGAAACATCTAGAGGAATATACTGATAATGGATTTATTCACACAAGTGTTTCTCTATGGGTATACCATATCCTTTTCATTTAGAAGAAATATAGATCTATAGAGACTGTATATTGACTATAGGGAGATAAATTTTATAAAAAAATATAAAATAAGTATCCCCTACATCACATTGAAGATTTATTTGATCAACGTACGAGAGACCAATATTTATTCAATATTTTACATAATTCTAGATATCATTAGTAGTGACTAAGGATGAAATACATTCTAATGTCAACATTTCAAACTAGTTATAGGCATTACTAGTTTACAGTAATGCCTTTTTGACTGATTAACACACCCTTTGTTTTCATGGATCTCATCAATTGAGTTTTCAAGAAATATAAAGATGAATTTTTGTGGGATTAATTTTTTATATCTTTGTATAATCCAAAAGAAATGAATATCATTAAAATCACTTACACTCTATTCTTAAGACTCTTATAAGAAATAAATTGTATCGTATGTTTAGTACGTATGAATTTTGGCATCAATCAATTTCATTTCTTGGCCACATTATCTCTAAGGAGGGAATATCAATTGATCCTATGAAGATAAAAGTTCTATAATAGTGGACTACTCCAACGAACATAACTAAGGTTAGTATTTTATTGGTTTAACAGGATATTATTGTTGTTTTGTTCGGGAAATCCACCATTTATCCAATCCAATGACTAAGAATACACGTAAAGGGGTTATATTCGTATAGAAAAAATAATATGGGGAATGTATTGAGAAATTGTGGTTGATATATCCTAATCATATAATACTATATTTATTTTGGATTCACATTATACCTTTATATGATTGTAATTAATGTGGATATATCTTAATCATATAAATCACTTATCTAACATCATTGATTTTGATATTACATGTTGATGTCATTTTATTTATTATTTTTTAACTTAATTACAAAAATATATATTCAAACAATATTCTTATATATTGGTAAATTTTTATTTGGATAATATTTATTTTTTTATTATGATATCTACTTATTGTTACAGTAACATTATTTATAGAACCTAATCTATTGTTTGTAGTCTCTAGAATATAGTTTGGCACAAATTTTAACTTATAACATCCAACACTCTAGACGATGGTCGTTGAATATGCTGGGAACATACAAAATGGAATCATAATATAATTTTTCTAATATTACTATATAGATACCTTGTAAATAGGGAAATGATTTTTGCGAACATGGGGAAGGAACTAGCCATGTACACAGCTATCAACTAGCACAATGTAAATCTAGGATACTAGAGATGTTAGATTGATTTTATTACTTTTTTTTTATTTTCTTCAGATATATTTCATAATTTATGATATTATGAGGTATAATTTATTATTCATTGTTAGACCAAGGTTTTTATAGTTATGATTAAATTCATCAAAAAAAGAACATAGATTTACATCTAATGCATATGATTTTATATGATTATAAAATATATTTTATAAACATGTTGGGTTAGAAAGTATAAAAAAATAATTATTTTGGTAAATATATTCAAAAAGTATATTTTATGATTTTTTTTTAAAATTAGATTGAAATTATTTAAAATTTAATAATAATGTATTATGTTTTTTATAAAAAGAGTTATTAGTGTATATTATATGAATTTTCTCAAGGATCCTATATTTTTATATGATTAAATTTCTATTATTAAAGGGATTATTTATAAAAAAAATTAATATTTTAAACACTAATGCATATTGATTTGAGAATACACATATTGGGTATATATTAGAATTAACAATAAAATCATCTATGTGAATTAGTATTGGTATGGGATACATAACTGAACCATTCTACCATAGGAGTATAAGGTCAACTCATAATGAATGGCTTGAGATTTTTTAGAATATAAAGGAATATAAGAACTATTGATTTTATAATTAATAATTAAACTACATGGATGCCAATCCTATTTTAATAAACATGAAATTCAATTGTGTGGAGAAACAAATATTGTAATGAGTAATGGTATGTAGAAGGTAATGAGGGAGTGTATACTTGTAAGAATATGAAATATGATTTATTTAGTGATGAGAAAAATTGTTCTAAAACTCGATGATAGTAAATTGCTTGAATAAAGAAATTTATTTATACATTATTTTTTTACCATGTATGAGTAGATATTTCATATATATTTTTTAATATAATTAAACACAACTATTTTGTGGCCATGTGCATTTAGTTTGATTATGTTATTCCTTGGATAAGTTTGAATTATAATAATATTTTTTTATTCGAGTCGAATTTATTTGATATGAAGGGGATTTATGGACTATTGGTATGGCTACACTTTTAATAATTTAAATATATTTTATTATAAATAATATTTTCTAACTTTATTTGATAAAAATAAAGAAATTTATATACAAAATATTTATTTTAATAGGTTGAATCATGGTATATATATTGTATATGGTGACTGTACATTTCTAAAATGACATAAAACATCATTTATCACCTCTATAATTATCTAGTTATTACATAAAATATTTATATATTTATATATTTTTATGATAATGTGTTCAAAATGTTTTTTTAAATATTTATGTCATGAATATTTTTTTTTAAATTTAAAAATATTTAGTTGTTTTTTATTTTTATAAGTGTCACAATGTCAATATATAATTGAACGGAAGTATTTACGTATTATTATTATTATGAAGTGATGTAAAATATTCTATTACAATTATTATAACTAGATTGATATCATTAATAATAATATGATTATTTTTATCAATATTGATAGTATTATTATTTCATGATAAAGGGGAAAACATCCCCTCCATTTATTTGGGGCCAATCTACACAATTATGTGAGATGAATTCTTATATTTACTATAATTTCAATGCAAGAAATACTATGTAAATCAGTTATGGTATTCTTCAATCTCCCCTATTCTATTTTTTCAATATCCCTTTCTCTAAATTCTCCCATACTATATCCTTATATGATTTTTCATATAAAAAATGCGTGGAATATGATGATTTTTTATTGCCTTTGTGAAATATCCAATAACCATTTTAATTTTATTATAATAAGAGAGTAATACCATATAAGTTGTGCACACAACATACGAAAATGTTTTTTTAACCTCTCAATATCTAATATGTTTTTTTCACATAGATACATTCTCAAATTGATTTTTTAGAAATAATAATAAATAATTTTGTATGATTATATAGTTATTAAAGAGGAGTATGACATGTGTGACATTAAACAGAATATTATTAAACCACATAAAGATAAATTCTTTTATAGTATTTTAATTATTAAATGAACTCTTCTATTACTTTTTTCATTAAAATGATTTCACACACAAACACACATATATATATTATTTATAGATTATTTGATGGAATCTATAATGATCGATGTTTTTTCATGATATTTAAATGAAACTCAACATGGTATTTCATAAAAAATTTAGGGTTCCAGAACTAAAATTATCTTCAAAACTCAATTTTTTTTGTAAATTTCCAATGGGAATTTATTAGGATTACAATGTAACCTATGTAGTAATTTATTTTGTTGTTTATATGTAAAAAATAATTTGATAGTCTAAACTAAAATTTTAAATTATAATATTTTTTATGTGTTGATTATGGTATGGATTTATTTATCCCTTTTAATTCTACACGATATTGAAATTTTGGAATTATTAGACTCACTGACATGTAAAATTTTAATATTTGTTAGTGGAAAAATGTTTCTTTGAATGGGTTTGGGAGGACTTGACTGACATAAATATTTCTATATTTTTTATCGTTTCTTATGTGGAATATTGGTATATGTTTTAATAATATTTATTATTAAGCTATTTTTCCATCACTTTACTCTATCTAAAACAATTATTTTATTAATTGGTATGATTACACTCAAACTCATAGAGGAAAACACATATGATTTGGTCATGTAATATGGGTTTTTATTTCATATAATAACTAGAATAATTGATATATTTTATATATATAGGATATGTGATATTATTAGAACCTTGAATAATAATCCATTGGGTGTGTGTTTTCTTTAAGATTTGTCAGATATTTCATCTTACTTAAAAATATAATCCACGAGTCAAAAGACTTTTTTGATTGTATAAGGAATGATACCATTTAATAACACTCTATAATTTATTTTTTGTTTCATTTGATCAATCATGGTATGATTATTATGATTTTTTAATATATATATATATTTGTGATTTTAATTTTTAATTTGATCATTTATAGTTTTAGTTTGAAAAAGAATTGTATAGAATCCATAAAGGTGTCAAATAAGTATTCTTTTCTCACTCAATACACGAACATAATTAATTTTCACATAAAATTCCATTTATTTCAACCTTGATGGTTTATAATTATTTATTCCGTTGTAATAATTGGACAAAAAATTTGAACATATAGTAATTAATATAATGATATATAGAAAATATTATAAGTTATAAGTTATAAAATATGCAAATCAATTGATTTTATTTTTTACTTGTATATTATTCCAATAGGGCTAAAATTATAATTTTTTTACTCATAAGTTTTATAATGTAAGATGCATGTGATATTTTCTTTATTTTTAATGATATGGATATTTCATTATTTATGATATAACATACATATTTGTTGAGATTTTCAACTTTTGGGTGTATCATGTTTTATATCATAATTATGTCGCTTATTTCTTATTAATTTAGTATACCATTGGTTGGAAATTATTATTATTAATGGGACATAGGTTTGGAACATGTCCATCCTAATTGTACATGGAGTACATCAATGGAGTATAACACATTACTTCATGTATTATAGATAAATATCTAATCCAATATGTTACAATATGATAAATAACATTGGTGGGATAATTTTATAAATTATAGATGTTAATAAAAATATTGAAACATTAGAAATAAACCATAATTGGGATTTATTAAAGTATTTATAGGATAAGAATAAGTTACCAAGGTATTTTAGAATTGAGTGATGTCATTTAACCAAATTATGGTTTGTCTTTTAATATATATTTATATTATGGGTTTCATTCAGTACTATTATTCATCATGATTCATTTTATTTTCAATTCCATGTGTCATGTAATTTAAAAATTTATTGTAAAAAATTAATATAAATTTGTTGTCATCATAAAGGTTTTTTTCATTTTAATTTAATTGATAATTTAAATTATTTATTTTTATTACCATATTATCATTTTATTTTCTAAGATCTACGTTGTAATTAATGATTAATTGTTCAATATATATAATGATTTATTTATATGCATCTATATAATAAATCAATTTCAAAAATAATTTTTATTAAATTTCATTATTATTATTTTATATGAATGTGAAGTTTAAATATTCAAAACAAATGGATGATCATTTATTAATATGAAATGAATATTTTATAAGTACCTTTTGGATTTTTATTGGAATAAAGAATTCGATATATACTTTTTATGTAAAATTCCTATAAAATATTATAATTTTATAATAAATATAGATTGTATTTGTTTTTATAACATCATTTTGGAATTAAAGGGGGATAAAATATAATAAATTTATTATTAAATTTGTATTTAATTATTTTTAAATTTATATATATAATTATTATGTTATTAAGATTCATTAAATAGTTCACATTTATGTTAAGTAATTCCTAAATTTTTCAATATTACAAGTATTTATACTGGTAGATATATTATTTTTGAGTTTTAATTATATTAGTTTGTTTCTTAATTAATTTATAGATTGTTGAATTGAAAAATCATTATAATCATTTGATTTCATAGAATGATTGTTTAACTTCATTACAATTATTTTGTAGTAAAAATTTAAATTTTAATGGGTTGAAACATTTTTCATTGATAGAGTTTTCATGTAAAGTTACATTTGATTTTTTTGGGTTGATGTTATGGTTTATTAAAAGATATTTCATTAATTTTTATTCATCATGTTTTAATTTGTAAAAATAAAAAAATACATTTAGATATTTATTGAGAACCAAAATAGAGAGAAAAAAATATATGAATGAAAATACAATATATAAAGTTAAACATTTGGATAATTTGAAAAAAACATGATAAATAATATAGGTTTATTATAAAATGAACATAAAGGGATTCAGATATGTAGAAATGTGTTGTTTCATCTTCATCCATGTGCCACCACTAGATCCCATGTGTGAGTTAATGTGATTGATATCATACACATTATAATCATCCCCGGTTTATACTATAAAATTATGATGGTTTATGATTATTCTAAAAACCATAGTCCTCTATGAAATCCATTTCACATAGAATCTCCCTAGTAACTACCAAAAAAAATGCAATTTCAAGGGCTTCTTTTATGAATAAATAATCAAATAAAATATAAAAAAATTTAAAAAAACCCATGGATTCAATATAAAAAACCACTATAGGTTAGTAGGTGAAATAAACCTATCGAATTAGTCAATTAACAAGATTAATATAGTAAATAGACATGTATTTTTATTTCATATGAATATTTTGATAGAATGTTATTAATTTTTTAATTTGTGAACTAATACAATTTAGTGTTTATTATACTTAAAAAACTGTTTATATTATTACATACATGTAATTAAATTGTTTAAATAAATTATATAAGTTGGGGGTTGTCTATAAATATTATTAAATGATTTATAAATTAGAGATATGTTGTTTTTAGGGACTGATTTTCTATTAGGTGGTGTTTAATTAATTAATAAAGATAAATGTGTTTAAATTTCATGTATTTTAACATAAATTGTTTTTAGATATTTATAATTATAACCTATCATTTACTTTCTTGTTTAGGTAGTTTTATTAATAATTTATTGTATTTTATTTATTTTAAAAATGATTATTTAATTTTTTAACTAAGAATATTTTAAATTAGTATTTCTTCCAATTTAAATTTACATAATCATTAAATGTATTTCTATTAATTTTAGGATATTTTTATTTAATAAATCATGACATGTTTGCATTTGATATATTCATTTTAGTGAATGGGTATTTTAAAAAGGATTATTTTATAATTTTGTGTTTTTGAACAACTATTATCTTGTTTTTGTGTGTCAGGTTTTAATTTATTTAATTATATTACATGGTTTATTATTTTTAAATCTTTTATTAGTGAATTTGGTTTTTATATTTATTTTTTAAATATATTATCAAGAATTGATTATTGTATGTGTCTGGGTTATTGGATTTAGAATTAAATTTAATAATTTGAATTTGATAAAAGATGGTCGTTTTTATGTTTCCTTTAATTTCATATATATTATGAACTGATAATTAATTTTGGAGGAAAATTTATTATGATTACATAGAGATTTGATACGTTATTTCAACTGATTTTAAAAGTGAATTGTGAAAATAACCTATATAGTTATTGAATGGAAATTAAATTTATTTAATTTTTAAAATAGCATGTTATTGAATGAGATGGTCTCAGTCAATCATATATCATGGATATGAAAAAACATATTATAGGTAGATTTAAATGCATAAATTATGTTAGTAAAGATTAGGTTTCAAATTAGAAAAAATGATATTATCTATGAATTTATAATTGACTTATAGTTTTCATGGAAAAATACATTACTTTACTTCAAGATCCAAATACCATCAAATATTATAACATCATTCTATTATAGAATTCATATCCATGGTAATGAACTTTAATTTTTGTGATACACATATAAAAAGGGATACCCTACATCACTCATAGTCCAACAAATGGGCATTGTGACTATAAACTGGCACATATGTCTCTATAATAATTTTTATACCGTCATTCACTCTTTGAACACTATTAGTTCATTGTTATGGTTTATAAAAACATTAAATGTGAAAAGGAAATGTTCATATATGTTATAAACATCAAGAAATCATAAATTTTGATATAGGTGTTTTTTATGGTTTTTTAAGATATCATATTGATGTTTATGAAATTATATATAACTTTAGCTATTGTTAATGAATATATAATTTTATTTAAAAGGGGAGCATGGTTTTTAGTAAATACTAAAATGGGATTGAAGTTTTACTATTAAATTTTAAATGTTTGGAGTAAAATATTAAAGGTTGAAGTGTGAACTTTTTCAAGTATTTTCTTTTTTAATTCAATCATTGGTAATACTAATATTAATTCAAATATAAATTCAATGATATTTTTTGATGATTTTTATTTTATAATAATGATGGATTTACCAACAAATTTATATATGGTTTTGAGAAATTCTAGTTTTTAACATTTCCTTTTGAAGATTATTTTAATGAATGTAAGATGCGAGATAGACATTTAGTTCCAAATATAAAAATTATTTAATAATCCATTATAATGGTATTTTTCCTCAATATAATTGGATTATATTGTTCATACATTATATTTTGAACTCTTATTATAAAAAATAACTTATATATATTCGTAATTTTTTTAGATGAATGATATTTTAATTATTAAAAATGACAATTATTTATAAATATTAAA
The DNA here is from genome assembly GCA_963277665.1 of Viscum album. Classification (NCBI taxonomy): domain Eukaryota; kingdom Viridiplantae; phylum Streptophyta; class Magnoliopsida; order Santalales; family Viscaceae; genus Viscum; species Viscum album. The sequence goes on along the minus strand of OY728150.1, from coordinate 741,396,018 downwards.
ACCATTTGGGGTTGTATAGGGGTGTAAATATATATGGTTGGGTAATGTGACACCCCACTTTGGAATTTAGGAATAAATAATTATTATATAATTTTAGTGTAAATGATGTTGAAATATATTATATTTTACAAAAACAAATAGAGTAATATTGTCTAAATAAAAATCATAGTAACATGGAATATTAAGAATTTTTAGGATCTTATAAATATGAAACATAATTTATAGTTTAGTGTCCATTCCATGTGATCGTTAATTCCTAAAAATAAAACAATTATAATGATTTTTCTGTTTAGACATTCAAAAAAATTACATAACTAATTTATGGATTCATGTAGTAATATTATAGAGTTATTTATAAGTTACTATATTTGATTAATGATTTTTTACCTATTATTGGTTTGTTTTATTTAACATAAAATTTATATGAGCCCTTATTATTGATTTTTGTGTAATTATTTCATATTTTAATTAACATGGGGAATAGGTAGTGTTATAAATTTTAGGATGTGTTGGAAAATTGTGTATATGTATTATCATATTATGATAGATTTTATTAGTAATGTTTTTATTAATTATATTATATTACTTTATTTTTTTTTTAATTTTCATGATATAGATAAAAAAACAGCATTCCATTCATTTGGGTGAAACATGTGAATGTAGAGGGGTTTATTTATCTAACTTATTTTATTCTCTATGGATGTTCAAATGTAAATATGAGGTACGACCATCTTCCTTCATTTATATTACTTCATTATTCCAATGATTATCATGTACCACACATGCATCATTAATATATATCTTTTTTCTGACTAAGAATTATGGAAGAAGGGGGTTTCTCTATATAATGTCAAACAATTTGAGAACTATGTGGATTATAATTACCAATTTAATGGAAATCTCACATGTGTAGTGTAAAATCCATTTAGATTATCCTCAAACATCCTTGACTAGACAATTAATTATTATAACACTAATGATTTTCAATATTGTAGGATTTTTTTTTCAATTAATATAATTCATTTGTCATTATTTTGATATCCATTTTATATATTACTTTTTTACTTCATGGTTCATAACTGTTGTCATTTAAATATAAAACATATTTATGTTATTTAATATGAATTTATTAAGTAAAATCACCCAAATGATGTTCATGGAATATATATATATATATATATATCCAAATTTAGTTATATATGATTCATTCAATGTGATTAATAAAATGAATATTTTATTTAACTTTTATATTAGTGAATTTTTTTCTGAGATTTTATTTGTTTTCGATAATAAAAATCATTATGATGGTTTTGTATTTTATTTTAAAGCATGCTTGGACAAAATATATGTTTTGTGGTTTTATGTTCACTCATTTATTATTCATCATTACTTATATATTTTTTATTTTATCATAGAATTATAGTATATTGAAGATTGAAGGGTTATCCCTCTGAGAGGGTGAGCAAGGTTCACTTGAGTGATATAATTATTAATATAACACACAAAGACTTTACAATATTTTCATTTTAGAAGAATGTTTTTTAGTGTTTTATTTTATAATATTCAAAACCATGTTAATATTATGGTACACACAACACTGAGTTATCTTTTTTTACAAGTAAGATAAGGTTTTATTGACTTTTAATAATGTTCCTATTTTAAAAATTAATTTTTTAATTTTTTTGAAATTTTATATATCAAAATAATTTTTTTAGTTTGGAATATTAATATTATTTTAGGGTTAAATGTTTATTATTTTTATGAGAAGTATCATTATTTGATGAATAGTTATATGTACTTCAAATTATTTAAAAAATGCCATTTAATTTATATATTTATTAATATATATTTATATTTTAAAATTTTCTTAAAGTCAATATATATAAATAAAAAATATATGTATAAAATTTTGGTAATTTGAATCAATTTAATATTGAAATTTGAAATAAAAACTTTTTAAACCATTGAACATTTTTACATTAAAAACTTGATTTCTCGACATGTCTGCTGGATTACTATTAAACATCATATATACACATCTATAAATTGAATCTTTAAAAATGTATATACATGGTTGTGTTGATTATTATACATTTATTCTAATAATATAAACTTATTTTTATCCAAAAATATTTGTAAAAATAAATAAATTTAATTACAATGATTATTGTAAAATTAATATTAACAATGGACTAAACCATAATCATTAGGTCCAAAATGACCTAAAAGCATAAATAATTATATGGATGACAAAATATAAAACATATACCATCTTGTTCTAATTTTATTGTTTAATTGGAGAGATGTTCATAAAAGTTCCATATATGATAAGTTAAGTAAGGAGAATGGGAAACAAATTTCTTACCTATGACATTTATATAACATCAAGATACAACCAAAACAAAAAATTTTAGTTTATTAATATTTTTCTTTAAAATTTAAATTAGTTATTTTTTCAATAATATTTATCAATATTTTTTATATATGAGTTTGTTATATTGAATGCTTAAGAAACACCAACAGAGTGATTATTTAGTTAATAATTAACTAAAATAAATAATACTATAAATATTAAAAGTGAAGTAAATTTATTAAATTATAGTATATAATTACTTTGTTAGATTAATATATAATTTTTCAAATCTGGTAACTTAATAAATATTTATTCCCATATATTTTTGATGATTTTAATTAAAAATTGAATAATTAATGTTAAAAATAAAAATAATGTTTTTACAACAAATTTTATTTAAGAAACTAAATTTAAAAAATATATATAATCCCAAATTATTCTTAAGTGTCAATAAATAATAAAATATTATATATTTTTATTGATATATTTACCCGTAGAGTGTAGGATCATTTTTTTCATTGTTTGGGTTAATGTAGTGTTTTTTAGCATTACATTTTCTTTTTTTAAAATTTATTTCCAAAACACACAATATATATATTTTCAAATTAGATATAAAATATATATCTAATTGGGTTAATATTTTATAATAATTTTTAATTTAATTTATAATTTAGGGTTAAATGTTTTAGGATAGAAATAGATATATATTAATCAATACTAAAATGATAAAATCAAGGAAACGTAGAAGATAAAAATCAAGATTATAAAAATGCGCATAGTTTTGGGAGGATAAGGTTTGTATTAATAATAATTTAACATTAATATATTATTTTTATATTTTATATTATTATTATGTATGATATACCTCCTAATAATTTATACCTTTTGGTATTTAAAATACTTCCACTCCTCCTCCAATATAATAAGACCCTCATTCCACCAACTTCATCAATCTTCTAAAGACATATTGGAGCAAAGAATATTTTCCAACATATATCGCCACAATACCTCCAAAAATCATATAATACTCCATTTGGGAATAAATCCATCCAAATAATCCCTTTGGGGAAAACCACAAGGATTCACCAGAAAAAGAGGTTACATCCTTCCTCAAACCCTATTATTATATTCATTTATCCATTCTTTAAATTATTATTATTCAATGCTAATATAATAAAAATAGTTTCCTAAATATAATCATATGTGTATATATTATGTTTTTGACCTACAATTACACACACTTCCATCTAATGGGTAATGAACTTTCTTTGTATGTGTATGGAAAACTACTGCCCCAAAAATTAACACTGTCCATTTTTTTATTACAAACAATCATCGGCGGGATTTATGAATGGAATTATATTTATATATTATATTTATAATCTCCTTTTGATTATATAATTTTAATATATTAAAGTATTTTATGATTTCCAATTTTTGGGAATATGATTACATCGTATTTCGACGGGTGGACTACCACCTCCTCAAAACAAAGTGATTCTTTTATGCGATTCATGGAATTTATAAAGGCTATATTCAATTAACAATAAGTGAAATAGATAAAATACTTGTGATATTAAGGACACAATTATATTTCTATAAATATAATATATCATTATATTTATTACCCTTTTCACACACTAAAAAGTGATAACCTCATTCATAGACATATGGACAACCACCTCATCGACCCGAGGTGATTCCTTTTACATCACAAAAATTATATATATATATATATATATAAGTGTTTATGATTAATTAACATGGTATTTATGATTTTATTAAAGATATTGAAATATATAATGTTACTTAATTATTTCAATTTTGAACATTGAAAAATGGGAACTTTACTCATGTGTATGTATGACCTACCGTCTCCGTGAATGCAACGTTGGTTCATTTTTCATAACCATCAAATCATGGTTGGATTTAAATGTATGATTGATATATATATATATATTTTATATATATGTCGGGATTATTATTTTGGATATTTTTATATAATTACCCCTTTGTCCATAGTTGACTTAACATAGTATTTTTAACAATAGAATATAATTTGGCCAAAACACCCGACATAAATATTGTAAAAATAGTTATAAAAAATATTTTAATAATTTTTGTAAAATTAATATTTAATAAGGAAATAATATTATGAAATTAAATAATTAACATAATTTTTCATTCAGTAATATAAAGAAACACAAGACTAGTCAGACACAAGTAGTAGATTTGGTCTCAATTTCATTTCATAGATACATATTGTAATGTTATACAACTAGTTTATTTTATATAGTGTATATACATCCCACTAAAAAGTTTTATCATGTGTCTATTTATTATAAAGATATTATAATATTCATTTAATGTTATTCCTTCATGAGTATTATGATTAATATTTTGAAATTGGTAAGGGACACTTCATAATGATTAATGATTTTTTCCCTCAAGAATTTTTTTAATAATATTTCAAATGTATTTTCATTTGTTGGTGTCCAATAACCCAGTTGTTAGATATCATAAAATATGGAATTATTGATAAATAATTATGTTTTATTCACTAAATATATTTTATAAGGAACATTGTTAGTTAATTAAATCGATTACTTGATATATGTGGAATTATTTACATAGGTAAATAACAGGTGGGGCACAGTTATTGATTTCCCCTTGATATTTCCATAGTCTCCTCGGATGAAATCAATTTGTGAAATAACCATATAATTTATTTCAAATTTGAATATAATAGTATTATATAGGATGAAGATCAATTAATATAACCCTATCGACTCATCAGTAGTATCTTGAGACAAATCATATGGCCAAATTAGATGTGTTTCTACCTGGTATGCTAAACCTCCTTGTAAATGTTATTGATGGTAATAGTTCCAAGTATCTAGATAACATAGAATCCCATAATTACTCATTAACATCATTTAGGTTCAGTTGTTATTTTTCCAGCAAAATTTACATCGACATATCTAGGTATGTATTTCATTCTCAATTAATTTATTAAATAGAATGTGTTTCAATTTTATACCATGCTATATTGATTCTTTATTATGTAGTTATTTGAATGGAATGGGATATTAGATATTATATTTTACATGTTGATTTATTTTCATTGATTAATTATTTCTTCTAATTTTCTTCCCATTACTAATATTCTGATCTCACACTTATTATGTTTCTTTTCGCTGTGTTATAATGATTTATTCTTGAATGAGTTTTAAGGTTTATTTTTACTTCATTTTTTTATATACCATATTTTTATTTTTTATATCGTAGTATAATATGGGTATCATGTATGAAATGTTTCTTTCTAATACTACAATTTTCTCTTTGTCCTTTGGGATTTCAATCTATTTAGTAATGCTATTGTAATTAAATAGGGCACCAATACAATACATAAAGGGTGAGGGAATGATAGTTGATATCAATATAATTTTATTAGAAACAATAGATACTAGATTTATAAAAATAATATTAGGTTACATAACCCTAATATAGATATTGAGAATAATTATAGAAGAAAATTCTAGAATTTGGGTAAGGTATATATTTTGTTAGTATTCTAGGAAAAACATATCTCTCTATAAAATTCATGATGATTTCGTTCTGGAACTTATGAACCAATGGTAAAAACTATAAAAAGGTGTGTCGGACATCACATGTTGTATCCGAGTGCAAAAATATGGGAATTACTATGAACCTGGTTTGAAACTCCAGAGCATAAACTTAGGATAATTCATATTTTAATTGAAAATAAATTTAAAGGAATTGGTAGTATTAATATTCACAATGAATCCCTGTTAATTATTGTTAAATTTTCCATGATTAAAATTTTCAATTAATGTAATTTAATTTAATAATTTTGGTATTATACATGATAATACATAATTGAGTCCATATTATCATTTAGAAATGGTGTATTATAGAAGAAATTTTTTCTTCACTAGTTTGCATGATCCAAATATTAATAAATATCATATAATTTATGGTATTATTCAAATATTTATAATGAAATTGATCTCCAACAAATTATCATCAAATGAAGACAATGTATCTAGTGATAACTAGACATAGAAAGAAGTATATATGTATTATGGATTAAAAAGAAAGTATTAGAGCCTTGGGTAGGATGGGAAAAAGATGGATAATGGGAAGAAGGAAAAAAGTACTTTCCCATGTGTAATAATTGTGGAAATAATCACATTGATAGTTTCATAAAAGGAACCGGTGTTTTCTATAATCGTGGAAGAAAAATCCTCTGTGCATGTGATTTCATGGGAAAGAAAAATGTTACTAACATATAATTCATTGATTGAGACATGGAAGAGCACTATGCATGGAACAAATGGACCCTGGTGGTATCACACACATCCAACCTTAACATGGTCACTAGGTCATGCCCTTCCATTTACCACCAGTTCCCCACAGACATATGGTCCTAACACATGGGTGCACCCAGGTGCCAGAATGGGACATTTGACTAATGATTGTCCCCAATGGCCAAAAAATATCATTTATAGTGTTCTGTTTTTTCACTCACACACAGCCTAGGAAGCTTTCATGAAGTTTACCAAACATGATCACTACTAAATACCAAGAACAATTAAATGTGGAGTTCTAATCATATAGTCTCTCAAAACGAGATTGCAAGTTGTTGAAATGCATCATATAATTTCGTAATTTAACCATTTATCATTATGGAATGTTACAATGAAAATAAATGTCTCAAGTGTCATAGGAATATACCATAAAATGGTTAATGGATCATATTAAATATTATTCTACCACACACAGGATGATGAAAGACTATTCATCTTATACATAGACTCAATTATTAATTCATTTGAATTTTTTTTTCTATGATGTAATGATTATATGAATTATTGAGTATATAATGACTATACTAATTTATCATTTTCATAAGGATTTGAGATTTTTTGATGAATGGTACCGATGAATGGTATTCGGTGGAAACTAAAACATTTTTGGAAAACACTTATTTGATGAAAATGTTACCCTTAATATATTCCAGATACTGATATAAAAATGTTAGAATAAATCGATTATTGATACAGATAATGTATAATAGATATTATAGAGTTTCGTTGAACTAGTTATTGACTTTTACATTGTTTCATATTCAATAACTGATGGATTTTAAAGAAGATTTGTATTTAAGAAATATATCCAATAACAAGTTTGTTACTTAATGAATAAAGAATCTTGAATATTATCAATATGGATTTATTACAATCCAAAATATTACCATACATCAATAGAATACATGATGTTTTTATTAAGATATTTTAAATGTGACACTTTAGATTTACATCATGTTTATTTATGTATAATGAAAAATTTATTTTAGAAATTTGGTGAACTTATTTAAGAATTATTGGATCATAATCTGTCTGAATATTTTTCCATTTATGAAATTGTTTATGGAGATTTTTTGAAAAGGATATAGCAATTATTTTATTACTCACTACATGATGCATCTTATTCTAACATATCCTGTCTAAATGGTTCAAGGATAAATAAAAGAATTGATTGTGAATGAATTTTTCAAATATAGGAAAAGGGAATTGAAACAAATTTATTTTCCTATTATTATCATTTATTAAAATCATGGAACTTTATTAACACTTCTTGATTATGGTTTTTGGTATAAGGATTTAATCTGAAAATTTTCTCTATAACTCACTATTAGAACATTATGGATGCCTTTCTCTTCAATGTAAAGGTTTTCAGTAATATTTTCATATTCCAAATCCTTGTTTTCTAGTAAACATCACATATCATTTTACCTATTAATAATAATATGTTCTATTGATCTTATTTTATGGTATGTATCCTTTTAAATTTAATTATTTCGACAACATATGTTTCAAACAACACTATTGTTAAAAGTGAAATGATATACAATTAAAATTCATTATCTAAAAATGAATGTAACTACCTAGTCGTTAAATTGAAGGGAATGACTAGTATTGAAAAAATTATAAACTTTTTTTATTTTATATTTAATAAAAAGTATTTTTACATCCATTCAGATGATTTTGTATACATATGTTAATAATGAATCCAATTTTACGCTTTAAAAGGAAAATTTTTTATAAAGGAAGTTTTACCACCAATTAATGTAGCAGCTGTTCTAAATTTAAATTTGGACACATTTAAAAATATATTGTCAAAACGAAAAATTATTTTCAAATTATTAGTTTCAAAATTAGATAATTATGAATATTTTTTATTTTTCTGAAAATATCAATTTTCTATTGAATAATAAAAATTCATGATTTTTATAGAAAATGATTTTTTTCTTATATTAGTATTATGTTTAGGATTTTGAAAGTAAAATATCCTATGATATTATATATTATAATTATTTATCTCATAAATGAAAGTGTTATATATTTACATCATTGAATAAGTAAGCAAACTTTTATAAATTGATCGGTATTATTATTTTTATGAGACATAATTGTATATTTAAAATTTTATAAATAAATTAATTGTTAAAAATAAATTTTTTTCATACAATATATTTATAAATTAATATTTTTTCTTCTAATTATAATATTATTTTATGATATCTTTTTTAAATTTTCAATGCTTTATAAAATCAGTTAAAACATTAAAATTTGAATTTTTAGAATAAATGATTAGTTTAATTAAAACGTAAATATATGATATTTAGAATATAATTTGTATAAAATGGTTTTACCCTATTTATTATACATGTATAAAAATTTATATTGTATTTTTTTCTAATTTAATTAAATATTGGATAAATAATAAAATGCTGTAATTTATAGTATAAATACATTATAAGTTAAATAAAATATTCCTTGAGTAATTAATGATGTAATGACTATAATATTTTACTCTATTTAATTTGTTTAATATATTTAGAGACAATTATCAGTATATTCCAAGTCTTGATCCCAAATAAAAAACAAATGAATAAAATATTCAAAAAAACACCCTTCACCTCCACTATAAATACCACCCATCTCCTCAAACCAAAAAATATATGATGCTTTCTTATATAATTGTACATTCCTCTATAAAAAATCTCCCACATGTTATTGCATTTCAGGTATCACCAACATATTATTTTTGAGTTCTTTACTGAGGTTTTCAAGATGATGATTCCCATAGGTAACTCCCTTTTTGAGATTATTTTTTATTTCAATTTCTAATTAATTCTTACGATTTCCATAAATCATCTATCCAACAAGGTATAAAAATTACATAATTTTATATATATAAGAATTCTTTATATTATTATAATGTTATATCAACCATTCATTTTTTTATTTTCCCCTTTTTGTTCTAAATATGAAAACGTCGTCTATGAGGTGCAGATTTACCACCTTTATTGATGGTGAGTTTTTCTACATTCTACCTTAAATTCAGGTAATATAAAAATATTTATGTATTAAATGATTAATGTATATAAATTATATAATATTTAATGGTTTAAAACCATTATATACACATGATATTAATTAATAAAACCATACTAGTTTTTTTGATAAAAAAGGACATAATAATCTAAACTGCTCTCTTTAACATTTTATATAATGAATTAAAAAAAAATATAGATAATTTGAAATAAATGAAAATTTAAAATTAATATTTTTAATTAATAACATATATCATCATTTCTATTCAACTATTATCATTTTACATGGTTTTCTATACATGAATACGAGTAAACTGATTATGAAAACCACGTAAACGAACTCTCCCAAATGATAAAATTGTACGTTATAACACATCAAAAGTGACATAATTGAACATAATAAAATTTCAATAAAAAAATAAATTCATAATATTTTATTAATTAATTAATTATTGTTTTTAATTTTTTTATATAAGATGTTAAGTACAAGTGGAGAACACTTTCATACAAAAGTTAAGTGTTTTTTTCTTAACCTTCATTTTCTATTAGGGTTTCACATACATTATATTTACAGAAATTTAATTATTAATTAATTTTATATAAATATTAAATATAAATTTTATATGTATCAAAATCATGTATCAGTATTATTTCCCCTTTCATTTTTGTGAAATTACTAGTTTTATTGGGTCCCATACTAAATTATTCCTGGTTAGAAAACCCGATTAAAGGAGAAATTCCGATTTCTCAATAATATTTACATGTCATGAATAATATGTTTTAAGAATCCTTTATATTTCTAAAATAACTAATGTTTTTATGAGAAAATATATTTTCTCATTTCTGGTTTTATATAAGTAAATATGAACAATACAAATGATTTTCCCAAAAAACAATTCTTTGCAAAGTAAAAAATGTATTTCGTTCAAGAATTCCTCGATGAATTTATAGTGTATTTTCATAAATATAAAAAAATCTATTGAATTTTATCATTTAATAAGATATATATATTATGATTATCATCTATAAATTTCATTAAATTATTTATGATCAGTTTGACTGGGGATGTGCTATTTGGATACCATTCATCATATTATTCATAATGGTTAGTGATTATGTGTTTATATTTGAGAATGTTATTTACATTTCAATTGAATATGTTGTGTATTACTCACCCCATTCATATGATAAATACATTAAAAATGTTATTTTACGGTTGGGGCGTGATATAAAAATTCTATGCATCAGTAGGCCTAATGAGACAAAAACCAAATGTACTTGGTTGAGGCCTTGACAATAAAATTTCAAATTTGTAATCACCCAACCCAATAACCCTCTATTTTCATCTTTCATGGGAATGAAATAAATATTATATTTATGATGTCAAGAATTATGAATTACCTCATATTGATATTAATTATTTATAATTAATGTGATTATACAATTAGTAGAATATCTACGGTTATGTTTCATTATCATGTGATTGTTTATGCAATTATTTAATCACGTTTTATTCCCATAAAAATCATATTAATATTATGACTTAATGGAATTTGTTTTTTTATTCACCAAGAAATATCATTTATGTTTTCTTCCAATGTATTCATTATCATGACTAAACAATTTAGCTCACCCCTTTCTTGTATTATATTTTTCATAGGATGTGAAGATGTATATTATGAAATATTTTTGTGGATAATCATTAAATTTTTATGTTTTCAAATATAATTTCTATATTATTTTTCCATTGTAGTTATAATTTAATAAATGTGTTAGTATCTTGTTTTCTAAATTTACTAATCCATTCAATCCTTTGGGATAAAATGACTATTTTATTGTACATATGTAATTATGTTTGGAACATGCTCTAGGATAATTGGGTCATGGTCTTTATAGTTGGTATGAGATAATGATAAGTGGATTACTTTGAAAATATATTTATAAAACATATATAAGGTAATTTATCAATAATATATACATTTGAGATAAGAATAGAAGAACATATTATAATTTTGGGTTGTAGATATTATGTGGGTATTCATAGAAATACATTCATATCTAGATACCACCATTGAAATTGTTCCTAGCATAGATATCACTATGGATAACAAGTCTAACATGTTTTCTTGTTCCTGACTCTGCCTAACCATGTACATGAAAGCATGAATTTCTATAAACCTAGTTTGACACAACTGAGGGACATGATTATGATATTTTAAATTTTATTTAACAAAAAATATGAAGTATTTAAAAATATATTTAAAATAAAAAAAACATAATTATTCCTAAGGTTATTTAGCTTGAAAATAAGGGGTCATGGTTTTTTATAAATGAAATATCAATTATCTTCACTATGACTATTATTACTCAACAATTTTTTCTAGTTTAGTAAATAGTTGGTACTGAAAAAAGATTAGGATAGCATTGAACATGAGTGAAAATATAGTGCTTATGTGAACCATATAGGACTTTGATAGAAATGTAAGATATCATTTTCATGTATAATAATTTTTCATTAAATACTATTAACAATATATGACTAAATCTACTCATGAAATCACGAAAAAAGTGAATGATAGTGTTTTATAAGAGATCTAGTGGTGGGGTCCAAGGAGAAAAATAAGGCTTTATTTCAATCATGTAATAATTATGGAAGAATACACCTAAGAACGTGTCCCAATGGAATGAATAAATTATTTCTGACTAAGGTAAAACTCCATAAATAAATGAATTATTGTGGAAAAATGAATTGTAATATGAAAGTATGTAAAACACAACATAATAATCATTTTGTATTTCATTTTATTAATTGTAGGGAATATGGGTATTACCAAGTCAATGCCTTCATCAGTAGGATAATATCTAAACGAATGAATGACCTATGTTTAAATAAATTGGTAATGTATTTATCTATAGGTATTAAGTTGATAACATTAGTGATTAACCTTATTTTAGGAATTTTAATCATATATATTTTATAAGTTATATTATTATAGTTTTAGTAAAAGGATAACCCTGTAAATACCAGGATTTTCTATGTAAATTATTTAAATTAAATGGAATTATTACGAGTGTGTGAAAATTGATTCTATGTGATTCTGAACACTGGTGTGCCCAACATGAATTTCTAAACATTTTTTAGGTAGGCTCAATAAATTCATTGGCAGAGTTTTCTATCATTTGAACTGGGGCTCATATTAAAAATTTGAGGCCACTATTGAAACCACAGTAATGGGATTCACTTACGGAAGAAATCACTTCGACCACAATATGTCTGGAGAAAGAGTAAGATTTTTGACTTTTTAAAATAATAATAAAATATCTTTTTTATTTTATTTCATTCTTTATTTTCCTATAATGGAGAATTGGTAGTAGTGGGACCAATGATGTGGCATACCATTAAATGACCTAACACCTAAAATCCTATGTATGAGTGTTTTTGGAATAAGAAAGTTCTCTATTAAATAATCCACCATTACTTCCATGTGTGTCACTCAACCACCCACTCTACAATTTATATAATGTTTGGGGAGAGGTATTGGCACATATTCAATAAGAAAATATGTTCAGATAAAGTATCGCGACGCCAATCAATTAGAGGGCTGAGCTGGTTCTAGTAGGAAATGTTGAGTGACACTGAATCACAAACCACAAAATGATGTTTGATTGGTAACTTTGGTGTATTGTTGTGGGGATGAAGAACATAGACACCTCTTCAATCATGTGAATTCTACCATGATCTTGATGTTGTGATTTATTTTGCAACAATTTCAAGTGATTGATGAATCCTTTTTTCTCCCTCGCGTTTTCAAGCAAATACGGAGGGTGCGGGCCATACAAACATGGCCCAAATCCTTTTTTACCTTGTTTACCCATGTTTTCTCCGTCAATGACGGCTAAAAAATGGCACTAGAAGACAATGATAGAGGTAGCACGCTGTCACGCGACCCATGAGAAGGCCGCAACACTATGCTATGGTGGTTAGCAGAGGGCCAACACCGACTGGTCATGGAGGTGGTGTGGTGTGCCATCGAATACCACCGGTGGGAAAGGGACGCTTTCAAAGCCACGAGGGGAAATGAGGGTAGAGGGATTGAGCTGGTCGTGGGAGGTGGATATAGAGTGGTGCACCATCACACACTGTTGGATGAGGCAGCGACTCAAATCCACTGTAAATGGAGAGCAGCCCATCCTCTTGTTGCTCGGGGTTCGCAGACCCTTGTCGCCCAAAATAGATGACCATTTGGTGGTGGGGTAGCACTCCAATCGCTGGTCGACATGACCTTGCACCCGTAGGGCTAGCTAGGAAGATCGATCCATCTTCTGGCAGACCCGGCTGGACATTGGACTACCGAGCGGACCAAACAGGTCCAGCAGAGTAGACCCTCCCGATGGTCCTAACTGAACATGCAGCCCAGTGGGCCATTACGGGTTGGCTAAGCCCTATTCAACGTGATAGGAAAAACATTGAACAGGCCCACAAAATGAACATGGATATCCCTTAGAAGGTTGAACCTGAGTGGGGTCAGGTGGACCATGTGACCTGTTGCATCAAGATGGCGTGACTGAGTCAGACTTTTCCCAGACCCTACTTGTCCCCGAGTAAAGAAAAATCTACAACTGAAAATCTGGGAGTCTTTTAGACCTGTCGTAAGTGTTCATTTGGATAACTTATGGGATGTGGCCACCTTGAGTTATTTTATCGGGCCTAATCAAGCTGGGACAGACCAAGGTGTGACCACCCTCGTTTAACAGAAAGGGTTCTAACTAACAGACCAGACAACCATTTGATGAACCTTCTATAGTTTGAGAACCCTTTCAATGAGGTGGTCCTTTTGGTTTACTCTAATTGTGTTGAGGAGAAAGTTAGAGTGTGGCTGGGTTGGATTGAACCCAAATCCAACTGGTCCCTCTGAACAAAAATATTTATAAGTTTTAGATCGAGCGTCTGATTGACGCGCCGTCTATCATGTTAGAACCCATACAACAAGGTGGTCCTTTGGGATACTTCTTCATGGAACATTATGGTGGTTGATGTTAGACCTATGGATTGATGTAAAGTTCTCCCAAATATTCTATGAGGTGGAATCCAATGGCTAGTATTTAGGTGGAGGTTGGGGACAGATCATACATAGGTTAGTACCGGGAGATTTTATGTGGGTCAGCACAAATCATGTGGAGGAATGATCCTATGTGGGCCAGTTCTAAGTGATCCTCTGTGGTTTAGTGCATACCAATTCTATGTGGGTCAGATCCTATATGGTTTACCACTCTGCAATCCTATATGGGACATCCCTTACCGATCATGTGTGGTCAAACCCTGTGTGGGTAATCAGGGGGTAGTACATATCTATCATATTTGGTTCAAAATTCATATATTCAGAAGAAGTTCCTCTTGATATAATGATATGAACTAGCTTCTATAATTATCATCTATAATTATTTTCCATACTTATATACCTGGTGTGATATGATTCTTTACTTTTGTGGTACTTTTAACTTCATTGTGTTATCCTCACGGTGTTACCTATGTGGTACATTATCCTTTGTGGTGTCACCATTGTGGTATATTGTCCTTTGTGGTGTTATCTTCGTTGTGTTACCTATGTCATACTTTTACCTTTGGGGTTTTACCTTCTTGGTGTTACCAATGTGGTAATTTTTCCACCGTGGTGTTTCTATTGTGGTATTCTTCCCTCATGTTTGAGACGAGTATATCTTGATAACATAGGTATATGTATTGTATTATACCTATGTATGGTTTTTTAATTCTTTCTTATTTGTGGTTGAGATCGTGCTTTTTGGTTTTTCCTAAGTGGAACTCTTGGAGACCATTGGGGTTATTGGGTTCCCCACTGAGTATTGTTATAATCACCCCTTCATAGGCATCGCCTGCACCTTGTTGGGTCTTGTGCAGATGATGAAAACCGTTGATCGAGGATAAGGGAGCTAGGACATGATGATTCTTAGAGGTGGACCATTATA
This sequence comes from Viscum album, assembly GCA_963277665.1. Classification (NCBI taxonomy): domain Eukaryota; kingdom Viridiplantae; phylum Streptophyta; class Magnoliopsida; order Santalales; family Viscaceae; genus Viscum; species Viscum album. The sequence goes on along the minus strand of OY728150.1, from coordinate 741,380,257 downwards.
CATGATGTGACGTATGACTATTGATCATGAGGTTTAGCTAACCTTCAGGTAGGATACTTAGGGGATGTTCCAAGATATTTTTTTCCTTGTGTAGTTGTAATTATAATTTCTAATTGGGATTGTATTCCTACCCCTTTTTCATTCATCAAACATTTAAATATAGCTGTTTACATCATGGTTAATTCTTTTTGTATTATTGGAGTGTTTTTTTGTACATGTTTAAAGGGAATTCGTTTAATTTATGGGATACAACATTCTGATGCTAGTCTCCAGCCCCTGGCATGTGGAAGGAAGGCTTGGGGTAATCACGAACCAGACCCCGGGGGACGGGTCATGAAAAAAGTGGTATCAGAGGAGTTGGTTCTACTGAAGAACTTGGATTAAGATCATTTCAATGTGGAAGTACTGTTATGTTTTAGGAGTGTGGTTTTCAGTATAGGGAATCCATTATTGGTGCGGTGGTCGATGTATCCATTCACATGGACCATGAATTCTGATTTTCAGCCTAGTTCATGAAAACTCTGATTGCTTGTGTTTTGAAAAGTTTTCTTATGATTTTTTGAGTCATCTCAACAGGTATAACTTATTGACCTTGGCACACCTTTTTTCCTAGAATATGACCCCGCATAGATGACCATCCATGATTCCTAAGAGATTAGATGATTGTGGCCCATCGACTAATGAGGATTCAATGTGGGTCCATCATACGATGATAGAACTATCAGGTGTTTCACCAGTCGAACCACCACCATTTGGGAAGAATATTCCACTATCCCCACCAGCAGAGGGTGCACACTAATTTAGTGGGTTTCATGAGTTTCATCAGTAGAGAGCTCTATGTTTATGTGGAGAGATGGATATCCATGAGGCTGAGGACTGTTTGAAGGTTCTGGAAATTGTTTTTCACTTTGTGGGGATACTAGGTGATCTGATGGAGATCCTAGATAACAGTGTCATCCAGGTAGTAGCTAGGAAATAGGAGAGTCTGAAACACCAGTTACACTACGAGGTGACCCTTTCCTTGGTAAAGTTCGATGGACATTTTAGGTCAAATTTCGTCCCAGCACCTTTAAGCTTAGAGCATATAGAAGAGCTGCTTCACTTACAGTAGAGAAAAATGACCCTGGACTAGTACGTGGTGAGGTTCACTGGTCTCTACCACTAATCCACCAACATGGGACAAGAACCTTTCTATAGGTCCTGATCCTTTGAGAAGGTTCTTCTATGAGAGATCATAGTGTCGATGATATTGCTCAGAATTATGTCACATGATGGGGTGCTAGAGTCAGAAATTTTAGTGGATAGCTTCCTAGATGAGCATGAACCATAAACGAGTGCCACCATCAGACATTAGGTAGCACATTCATCCATAAACAGATGTAGATGGATGAAGCAGGGGGCCAAGCCAGCCATAACTTCTCATGAATTCCCTCAAAATAAAGTGTCGGTGGTGAGGGGATCATGTGATAGAGGGGGACATTTGAGGATCAGGAAATACTAATAATGCTGCGGATAGGGTCCATGGTAGAGGACCATGGTAGAGGTAGTGGATTAAGTGAGGAGGTGTGTAGGGAAGTAGACGTGGAAGATGAGCTATTCAAGCATCTGTAGTGGGAGGGGATTTATGGTCCTTCCACCACCACGACTAGGTGATTCACCCCAACCACAGAGAGCATGAGGATAGGGACAAGATCTGCTTCAGGAATTTGAGGCCTTTGACCATGGTGATACAGTGATGATTAGAGGTATAATCTGTGTCTACTCCACCTTAGTTGGAGTACTTTTAGACACATGTTTTAGTAACTTTTGTGTTTCCATGACCCTAGTTTAGAGTTGGAGATTCTAGTGGATCAAATGCTTTGATCCTTATGGATAAGGACTACTTCCGGAGAAGATTCAACAGTTACACACTGCTTCCAGCTGTGTGAGCTTACTATAGGAGTTGAGAGGTTTGGTTGGGATCTTCTAGTTGCGGTGTCAAGGCCTTATGATGTCATCTTGGGTATGGATTGGTAATCCACTTTCCATGATCATATTAACTATATAAGGTGAAATTTTTGGTGTTTCCTTGTGGATGGGACCTATTTTCCTTCACCTGTTATAAAAGAGCCTTTACAGTATAGGGTGGACATTCCCAGAGGAGGGTGCAGCTGATCTAACATTAGTTGGACAGCCTTACCCTAAGTGTAGTTGATTTTGAGAGTTTGAGTTATCCTGTAGTGGTGGATTAGTTTGATGGTGTTTTTTCTTGTTGATGTACCTGTACGACCTCCACATATTGAGGATGATTTTACATCAACCTGTATCATAGGATAGGACCGATGTTTACACCATCATATCATATGGCTCCCGTAGAGAATTGTGAGTTACATGTACCATGGGAGTACAATCCTAGAAAGTGGTTCATAAGTCACAACGTGTCTCCATGGGAATCACCGATTTTTCTTTCCAAGAATATGAATGGGAGTTTGAAACTCTGTGTAGACTATCAGTGCCTAAACTAGGTGACCGTGAATAAAAAGTAATCACATCTAAATATTGATGATCTTTTCGATCAGCTAATGGGAGCTCAATGTTTTTTGAAGATATACCTCAGATCATGATATCATCTTCTCATGGTATGTGATTAGGATGTAAAAAAGTCATCCTCATGATTTTAGTATCGCCAATATGATTACCTGGTTATGCCACTAGGCATGACCAACACTCCTACATTGTTCATGGGACTCAAGAACAAGATATTTCATCCTTTCCTCAATCGCTTTTTTGTGGACTTCATCAACGACATATTGGTATACTCAGCAACAGAGGATGATCATGCCTATCATCTGTAGATAGATCTAGATAAAGACCTAGAGCACAAACATTATGGTATGTTTTTTATGTGCCAGTTCTGGATATATGAGTTCACTTTCAAGGACACTTTATCTTAGAGACTAAAGTTGTAGATGATCTGGAGAAGGTAGTGGTACTACTATCATGGGAGACAAATATGAGTGTGACTGAGGTGCATAGATTTTTTGGGTTGGCTGGGTACTACCAGAGATTCCTACCTATCTTTTCCAGATTTGTGTCTCCCTAGTTAGTATTGATGATGAAAGGACAACCCTTAGTGTGGATAGAATGATGCCCGCAGTGTTTTCTAGAAATGGGGAAGAGACTGATGAGTGCCCCTATCTTGAGGCTACCAGAAGAGGGTGTTGGGTATGTAGCCATTATGATCCATCAGGGCCTCGACATTTATTTTTCTAGATGTAGGAGAGAGAAGTGATCGTGTATGGCTATCTACAGATGATACAACAAGAGAAGAACTACGCTACCCATGACTTGGAGTTAGCAGTAGTTATCTTCTCATTTAATATTTGGAAACATTATGTGATGGGAAAATAGTTTATATTCTACTATATTGACATGAGTCTCATCTATTTCATCACATAGAAGGACCTATACCTGAGACAATAATGATGGATAGAGTTTCTCCCGGACTATGACATTGATATAGTCTATACTTTTGGGAAGGTAAATGTAGTGGTAGACGCACTCCATAAGAGGTTTAGTCTACAACTGCTGAGTGTGGCTACATTGTATCTAATAATGGTAATGATATAATTTGTGGATAAAGATGGAGAAAATTACTTCCTTCTATTATTGTCACTCCACCACATCATCTGCAAGTGCGGGAAGGACAGCATGGGGACATTTATTGTGAGGCTCAAGGAGTTTAGATATCCTCTGGACATGATCCTGATGTATTTTCAAAAGGTGGGGAGCATGTCATCCGATTTTGAGGACGCACAATGGTACCAGTGGTGTAATGGAATGAGGTTTTGAGTAGTTTTATACGTGCCCTCTAGATGTACATCCTGGTGTAGCAAAGATGTACCAGGTCCCCTAGTATCAATACTGGTGTCCAGGGATATAGAGGAAGTGGTAGATTTTGTTTCACGATGACTCACTTTTCAAAAAATAAAGGCCACGAATCAGGTTCTATTAGGCCTATAGAAGCCACTAGTGGGGCTGGAGTTGAAGTGGGGTGGTATCTCTATAGACTTTGGAACAAGGCTACGACATAATACTAGGAGACATGATTCTATCAGGGTGATTGTTGACCTACTAACCACATTGACCCACTTCCTACCTATCCGAGAGCAGGGATCAATAGAGGGAATGAGACATCTCAATGTACATGAGATTTTATGACTTCATGGGATTCCATCGACAATCGTCTCAGACTGCGATGCACACTTAAATCCTGTTTGTGGAATGGATTATAGGAGGCATTCAAAAATCAGCAATGATTGAGCACTGCCTTTCATCCACAAACTGATTGTCAGATAGAGCAGACTATTCATACACTGGGGGACATGCAATGTGCATGCATCCTAGACTTTTTCCGATGTTCGGAGGATCGCGTTCCCTTGGTGGAGATCGCATAAAACAGCATCTATCACTTCACCATCGGTATGTCACCATTCGATGCCTTATATAGTGGACCTCGAAGATCACCTCTATGCTGGACGGACCCATGGGAGTCAGCACATATGGGTCTAGAGTTGGTATGAGCTACCATTGAGAAGGTTCATATCATCCCAGATCATATGAAGACTACACAAGGAAGACAAAAGTCTTATGCTGACTGGAGATGAAGACCTTTGGAGTTCATGGAGGGAGTTCATGTCTTCATACGGGTCTCACATAGAAGAGGTTTTGAGAGATTTGGATGAGGTGGAAAACTCTCACGGAGGTTTATCATAACATTTCAGAATCATCGGAGGATTATTGAGGTATAATACTGCTTGGAAATTCCACCACGGTTGGAGAGGTTTCACGACGTCTTCCATGTATCCAAGATGAGGAGATACATGCATGACACATCTCCAGTCATCGACCATATCGAGCTAGAATTTGATGATGGGGTGACGTTTACGTAGGTTCTAGAGGTGATTGCGGATATATAGGTGTGGGTCCTTCATTCATAATAAATACATCTGGTGAATGTTCGTTCTCAGAATGATAACCTCCATGAATGCACAAGGGAGCGGGAGGCCCAAATTCGTGCTCAGTACACCCATTTGATTCCTTAGTATATGTTGTGGCATTCAGGAATTAAAATTTATTCAGTGTGGAAAATGTAAACACCAAATTTAAAATTTAATTTTTTTATTTATATATAATTATTATGAGTCTGTGAAAATTGATGGTGTCTGATTCTGAGGCCCATTGTTTCCGGAATGAATTTGTAAACGTTTTTATGTAATTTCATTAAATGCATGGGTGACATTTTCTATCTTTTGAAATGTTGCGAGATTATAAATTTGATGGCACTATTGAATCTATAATTCCGAGATTCCTTTAAGGGAAGATTAAATTCTCCCATAGTAATTCTATCGAAATAGTTGTATATTATAATTTTTAAATGATTAATAAAATTGTTTTTTAATTTTATTCCTTTCATTTTTTATCTCCAATGGACAAGTAGTAGTGGAATTTCCAATGACATGTCAAGATGCTAAATGTCATGACTCCTCAAATCCTTTGTAATAAATCCATTATAATTAGGAAGGTTGCTATTCAATGAATCCCCATTAAGTCCATGGGTGTTACTCTCCCTCCCCCTCTCATTTTTATTTGATGTTTGGGCAGAGGTATTGGCACGACTATTCCTTGTAACTTTGTTCTGATAAAGTGTCGCGACTCTAATCCCATTGATGATGGATCTTCTTCTACTGGGTCATGATGAAAGACATTGAATTGAAAACCAATGGATAATGTTTGAGTGGAAACATTAGTGGATTGTTTTCGGGACATCAAACAATGACTCTTCCTCAGTCGTGGGAGTTCTCCAACAATCTTCAAGTATAGAATTTTTTTTAAATTTAACTCATCGTTGAATCCGTTTTCCGCCCTCATGGTTTCAATATAATGCGGAGGTTGAGGACCAAAGTAACATGGCCCGGACCCTCTACTACACTGGTTACCCTTGCTTTATCCATGAAAGACAATCGATGCCACCACACCGTATGGACACGTTAGAGGCAGCGCAACATTGCAAGTCGTTGGAGGAGTTCGTGAAACTACGTCGTGGGGGGCTAGCAGAGTGCATGGAACTGGCCTGCCATGGAGGAGGTGTGGCACCCTATCGTGTCCTGTTGGTGTGAAAGGGTTGTGGCCGATGTCACAGTGGTCGAAGAAGGTGGTCATCTCGAGCCGACAGCAGAAGGTGGAGGCGATGTGGCATGTCATCACACGCTGATGGAGGAGGCCGCAATTCGAAGCCACGACAGGTGGAGAGTGGCGCGGCGTGGCCCCATGCTGCGCTGGGTTGGTAGACCCCATGTTGCCCAAAATGGTCGACTGTTATGTGGTGGAGAAGCCCCCCACCGAGTGGCCGAAGTAGCCCCAAACCCACGAGGCCATTTAAGAAGACCGATCATCCTTGTAGCAGACCGAGACGAACCTTGCCTATAGACTAGTCCCTCCTAGTTGGCTGGACACACCTGTGGGCCCGGGATAACCTGTACCCCAGTGGTCCAATGCGGGTTGTCCAAGCACCACCCAACAGGTCTTTCCAACAGTGGATCGAGCCCACAAACCGAACCAGTCTGATCTATAGAATATCGGACCTGAGCGGGTTTAGTTGGACACCGGGATGTGTTGCGTTGGGCCGGCCTGACCGAGTCAGATCAGGCCCTGAACTAACCGGTCCCTGAATAAATAAAAGCACGTAACTAACGAACTAAGTGTCTATTCAATATGCGATCAATGAAGTTGGGATCCTTTTTGGGAATTGATTCCTTTGGGATTTTCTGGTGGGACCAACTGAGCTGGGCTGGACCAAGGTGTGATCACCCCTGTTTCAAGGAAAAGGGGTGTAACTAAAAGACCATGCATCCATTTGTTGAAATGTCTGTGGCTCCAAAACCCTTAGGATAAGGATATCCATTTGGTTCACTCTACGTGAGTTTTGGTGAAATTTGGAATGTTTCTGGGTTGGATCGAACCCTAATCCAAACGGGCCATCAGAACTGAAATGCGTATAAGTAACATATCGAGTGACCAATTGACACGATGTCTATCGCGTTGGATCCGATATGACATGGATTTCCTTCAGGATACTTCACCATGGTTCTTTTTGTAAGTGGATTTACAACCTATGGAATGTTGAGTGGTTCTCCCAAACATGCTTTGAGTGGGAATCCAGTGGTTGGTAGTGAAGCGGTGGTAGGAGACATATTATATAGAGATTAGTACTGATTGAACATGTGTGGGTCAGAACCGATCATGTGTGGTTCATATCCTATGTGGGTTAGTGCTCAGTGATCTTATGTGGGTCAGAATATATCGATCATGTGTGGGTCAGTGCTCAATGAACCTGTGTGGGGCAATGCATACTGATCCAGTGTGGGTCAGATCCGGCGTGGATCAGTGGGGGTAAGTACCTATCAGTTATGTGTAGTTCAGACGTCGTATAGTCAGCATCAGTGACTCTCAATAGAATAAGATGATCTATATTCTCAACTAATCATATTTACCTTTGTTCCTTAATTATATACCTAGTGTGAGATGATTCTATACCTTTGTGGTACTTTATCTTTCTTGGTGTAACCTTTGTGGAACCTTCACCTTTGTGGTGTTATATTCAGGGTGCTACCTGTGTGGTACATTTACCATCATGGTGTTAATTATTTTGTACTTTTACCTTCATGGTGTAACCTTTGTATTATTCATCCATCATGTATGAGACTAGTATATCTTTATATTTTTGGTATATATATGGCCATATACCTATGTAGATTTTAGGACTACTTCATTCTTTGTGGTTGAGATCTTCCTTTGAGGATTCTCCATAGAGGAACTCTGGTAGGCCTTCGGTGGTCTCAGGGTCCCTAATGAGTATTTTTATACTTACCCATGCACAGGATTCACCCACACATAGTTGTGTATTGAGCAGACGACAAACAACATTGATCTAGGCTGAGGGAACGATGACTACACAACACTCAGAGATGGACCATTTGACATGACATGACATACGACTATTGATTATGAGTTTTACATACCCTTTTGGTAGGATACTTAGGGGACATTCCAGGAGTTTTTTTTCTTTTTCAACATGTACTTATATTTCCAGTTGGACTTGTATTCAGGCTCCTATTTCATAGAACAAAATTTTAACTAAAGCATTTTACTTCCTGGTTTCTTTTTTTTGTTCAATAATTGTGTTTTTCTACAGGATTAATGGAAATGGATTCCCTATAAGGGATACACCTTAATGATTCTAGTCACCTACCCCTAGACTATATAAAGATGCAATGGAGTCATCACAACACGGGCCCTAAGGGATGGGTCATGACAATCCTTCAGTCCTGGTGACAATTTTTCACATCGGGTAAGTATGTACGGTTTGAACCCAGCCCCAAAGGGTGACATTGGGGAATTCTAGCCACTAGCTGACATGATGTCTTAATTATTGTGACCATATTTATCTTATAGATGATGTTTAGTTTTATTTTAGGACATTATATCATCAAATATATATCCATAGGATTGGAAAATGATTTGGTGATTAAGATATTATTGTTATTTCAGTAGATGTAGGATATTTTATGCAATAAACGTTAAACTATATTTTTGAGGAAAATATGATTTTATTTTCAAATTATCATGATTCAGGTTATTTATAAAAATGGTTAAAATATATTGTAAATTTTTATACCTTGTTGTAATATGAATTTGGAATGTAGTGTTTTGGATGATTCTTACGGTTGAAATGGAGGAAGGTGAACATTTGATATTTTGATAAAATGTTTATGTATGATTTATTGGATAGTCTTTTTTCAAAAATTTGTGTTTCAATAAATTGATAAAGGATGAAAATCTACAAGTGGATCCTATGTTAGATAGAAATGATTCAAATGTGAGAAATTCCTTTAGAACATTAATTTAAAGGTGTGATGGATGAAGTGAAAATAGATAAAACTATTACCAAAGGATGTGATTTTTTATGGCATTGAAAGTAATAAAGTAAATTTATTTTATCAATTAATTGTCTAATTAATTAAAAAATCACTCAAATCAAGGGAGAATATATTTGAACAAATAATTTATCAATTTAATTGTCATTCTAAAAAATCATTGGACTTTTTATCAAGTACAATATTTAAAATTTGGTGATTGTAAACATTTTAGTTAATGTATTTTTTGTATCTCTCCATTAAAACATGATATTTAAATTTCCCTTACATGTCAATGTTATCGATTTAAAGTAATTATTTTGTACATTATTTCCATGTTTTTGGTGACGTTCACATATCCTTTTTATCCTTTTTAAGAGGATAATTTATTAACCATATTTTTATATTGGTTTCCCATAAAGGAATTTTGACGTATACACCATTAATTTGGGAGTTAAAATTTCATGTTTTAAGGAACAGACATTTTGGATGAAAGAATTTGACACTCCAATATTTTATGGAATGCCCTATTTTAAATTTAATATCATAATTTTAAAATGAATTTTATAAATCCGCTCTTTAATCGGTGGGAATGAATAATATTGAAAAATGTTTTAATTTTATATATTATATATTTAAAAAAATTCATTTATAAAAATTATTTATATGGATATTATAAAAATGAATAAAATTTTATATAGTAAACTAAAATATTTTGTAAAAGTTGTTTTACCAACTTTTTAATGAAGCACTTGTTTTGAAGCTAAATTTTTACACCTTTATAAAATAATTTGAAAAAAAAATAAAAATATTTCTTAAAATATAAATGTCAAAATTTCCATATGGTGTATTTTTTTACTATATTAATAATATTTATTTTTTAGTGAATATTGAAAAATAGAGATTTTAAAAAAAATTTAATTATCCTTAATTTAAAATTCAATTTTTGACTTGAATATGAACTCCACATATGAATGTACAAATAAAATATTGGTACCTCATAATTGAAAATATAACATATTTACATCCTGGAATATGTAAATAAATGCATATAAATGATAAGTTATGTATTATTATTTTGGTGAGACATAAATGCTTATTTACAATTTTATAATTATTTTAGTGATATAAATTTAAATTTATTTTAATAAAAAATATTAATAAATTAATGATTAGATTTATTAATATTAAAAAATGGTTTCATGAGATGTTAATTAATTTTTTAGTGTTATAAAATTAGTTCTAATTTTAATATTAATATTTTTGAAAAAAATAATATTTTAAAATAAATATCCAATTTATTATATATTGAAATTTTATCAAAAGATGGAGTTATTTTTGAATTCAAACAAAATGTATAGTTTTAATTTTTGGTGTTTTTATAAGGTACTTGATTTTTTGTTGAATAGTAAAATATATAATTTTACGGTATAAATATATTATTACTTGAGTTAAATATTCCATAAGTCTTTGCTACTTTAATCACCGAAATCTTAAGTTACCCTTACTTATTTTCACATATTTAGTGATAAATCTAAATTTTTCTTAGTCTTCAACCAATATAATAATAAAATGAATAAAATAATAAAAAAAACCCCACTCCTCGACTATAAAGACCACATATCAACACCACTTATCCTCACTCTTATGAAGCCTTTTGGATGACTTATATTTTTTTATTTACCCTCACAAACATCTACCCCCATTTTTGTCATTCTATTCTCAACAAACTGCAATTTCAATGTTCCAAATGGAGGTTTTCAAGGTGAAGAATTCCAAACTTAAATTCCCATATGTTCTTCTATTTTTTTTATTTCATTTTATTTTCCATTATTATCATTTGCATTACTCCTATATCCAAAAACTAATTATAACTATAATATAATATAAAAATATATGTATATACATTAATTTTATTATGAATATGGGTTATCCACTATCGATATGTTTTCTTTTCCCCTTTTTGTTCTAAAAATTGAAATGTTATACGTGTGGTGTAGATATATCACCTTCGTGGATGATTTGTTTTAGATTTTTAATTCCTCATTCAATTATGGTCATAAATCCATTTTTATTGTCAAAAATTTATAATATATTAATTAAATATCATTTCATATTCTAGAACCATATTATATATAAGATATTAATTAAACAAAAATTGTGATTTTCCAAAAAACCAAATAATGTAAATTATTATAATTTACATTTTAAATAATGTATCAACCTCAAAACTAGAATAAAATGATACATAAGACCATTTATTATTTCACTAATTTCACTAAAAACATATAATTTAGTTATGAAAACAATTCTAATTTTATATGATTTTCCATACATTTATACTTGTTAACAGATAATAGAAAACTAGGAAAATAACACTCATAAACGATAAAATAGTATCCTAGAACTCATTAATATGGTGATAAAAAATCAAATTTAAAATAAATAAAATAAAAGTTGCAAAGGTTATTAATTAGTTAATAATTGGATTTAATATTATTATCCAGGATATTAATAACAGGTGTAGAACGCACTCGGACATTAGGTAACAATTTCTTCCAAAACCACAAATTTTCTTTTCAGGTTTTTCTTACTTTATAATTACACTAGTTTAATTCTTAATTAATCATTTATAATTATTATAAATTATATGTATATTTTTCATACTTATTTATCCAAATTAGTTCATCTTTATTTTATGGTAAAATTCATGTCTTACATTATTTCCTTCTCAATTTATCCCAATAAGTAAACCTGATTAAAGGGAACATATCAATTTCGTAAAAATTTTCAAGTATCATTCATAATGTGTTTAAAGACACCCTAATTTGTATAAGGTCACTAATAATATAATTAAATATATTATTTGTTTATTTTTTAATCTATATTATCTTTTATCAAAAATACAAATTATTTTTCGAAGAGATCAGTTCGTTGAAATGTAAAAAGGGTATTTCTGGCAAGAAATACATAATGATTTTATAGAGTACTTTTATCTATTCTAAAATAAATATCTAATCTTTTAGTTAATTATTATTTATTTATTATGACTATCACACAAACTGCATTATTAAATGGTTTATAATCAGTTTGATTATAGAGGTTCTATCTGGATACCCATAATCATACTACTAATAAGGGTTAGTGATTATGTTCAAATTTTACGGAATGATATTTACATAATATATATATATATATTGTCTATGTTTTACCCAATTATTATGAAGAATTAATTAGAATTATATAGTAACAAGAAGTTATCATTATATACCCTTGATACATTGATATGTCTTTTTATGAAAAACAGACATGGGATAGGCTGAGACCTTTCCCATTAATTTTCATATATGGATTTGGTAGGGGACTCAAAAATATATTTTCCGATATATTGTCCAAGGCCACACTGATATGTTCATGATGTGTGGAATTATGTATTCCTTCATTATGATATTAGTAATTACTAATTCATGGGATTATTCAAATATTTTAATATTTATCATTAATTATCTTTCTCATGTTATTATTTATGGAATTATTTAACCATTTTTTATTCCTACCATATTATTTTCAAGATTATGTTTTAATGGAATGTATTTTTATTTATTCACCATTACCAATTATTTATGTTCCGTTATAATGAATTAATTACCTTTACTAAGAAACTTAGATAATCCATTTCTTATGTAATATATTTTTCCAAGATGTTAATTTGTTTATTACGAATGACTTTCTGGTATTATTTAGTAATTTAATGGTGTTCCAAATGGAGTTCTTTTATTGTTATTCCTTTCATGTTGTAGTCTAACAATTTTGTTTATATTTTGATTTACAAATCTATTGAACTATTTGGTCCTTTGGTATTTCATCACATGTTAATAGTTCTTATGTTATTCTACAAGGCATTGGATACAACATACTGGCGTCGGGGTTTTCATAGAGTTGGCTGTTATTGCATGCACGATCGAATTTTTCATCCTTTTAATGGAGAAACTATTTAAAAATAAAATTTTGAAATATAATATATTTTATTTCTCCAAATAAGAATAATTGTTTTATTTGAAATTTCAAAAATACATTATGGTGAATTCTTTTTATTTTTTTATTAAGTATAATTTCTAAATTAATAGTGAAAAATACTGCATTTTAGTTGAAAGAATCGATTTAATTTAAATATTTAATAATGTTAATTTTTATATTAAATTGGTTATTAATGATAAATTTGAAAAATTATAGTTTTATTAATCAAATTTATGTTATTGGAATAATATTTATACTTAAATTGAATATAAATAATTATTGTACTTTTGAACATTTCTACATTAAAACTCATTTTCTCGTAACGTCTGTGAGATCAGCATTAAACATAATTTAGCCACTTTTATAAATTAAATTTTAAAAAACTATAACAAAAATTTGTAATATGTATCATAATTTTAGTCTAATAATATTTATATAAATTTTGAACAAGAACATACTTAAAAGTGAAAAAAATTAATTATAATAATTAGGGTAAAATTAAGCTTCATAAAAAACCGCACCATTAACATTCGGTAAAAATGTCACATAAACATTTAATAAGTATATTGGATACCAGTGGATCAATCATATCCAACATTGTTTATAATTTTTTTTATTATTGGGACATATATTCTTCAAAGTTACATATATGTTAAGTTATGTAAGGAAAAATTCAAAAAAACATCACTACCTTTAATATTTTTAAAACATTTAGATAAAAAAATAACATTTTGTCGGATATAAATATAATTTGTTGATATAAATTAGTTACTATTATAATTATTAAATATAATTAATTTTTAGAGATGAATTAGTTACATTAAATTCTTATGAAACTCCAAATCATGGATTATTTAAATAATAATTAAATAAATGAAACGATACTATAAATAATAACAGTGAAATAAATTTTTTTAATTTTAGTATTTATTTACATTTTTTGAATAATATATTATTTAAAATATATTATAACTTAATAAATATTAATTATTATATTTTTTAAATTAATATTTAATAATTAATTTCAAAATTAATAATTATGTTATTTTACAATAAATTATTATTTATTAAAAACACTATCATTAAAAAATCATATATTCTTCTAAGGAATGTTTATGTATAAAAATATATCATATATGGTGTTTTAATGGAACACATTATCTTTTATAATAATATTTTTGACCCATAGATAATAAAAACATTGTTTGGACAGTCCAGGTTAATGTAGTTTTTTGTGCGTTACTTGCACTTGTTTTAAAATTAATCTCTAAAAAATATGATATTAATATTTTTTAAATTAAATATAATTTGAATTTTTAATTGGATCTATATTTCATGATAAATTTTCATTTTATTTATTCTTATTGGTAAAATTACTTAGGTTATAAATATAGATACATAAAAAATCAAAATTATAAAATTGAAGAAACATGGAAGTTAACGAACAAAATTAGAAAAATGCCCTTATTTTTGTGGTTATTATGTTTTTATCGACAATAATTCCCTTATAATCAATTATTTTACATTTTTGAGTCACATTATGTAATGTATACCTCCAAATAATGTATTCATTTTGATATTTACAATATTGTCACTCCACCTCCACTATAAAATCGCACTCATCCCACCCCCTTACACACACCATCCAAGACACAATAAATTGACCATTATCAGACCAAATAGAAATTGAAAATACCTACCCCAACCTATAATAATATACTTTTTATTACTTACATCCACAGAATTCCTTTTGGTAACACCAAAATGAGTGACTAAAATAAGATGTAACATGTTTCCTCAAACTCTTTATTTTTATTTCATCCATTAATAATTAAATTATTCTTATTAAATTATTATATATTAACAAAAATATCCTCCATATACTTATATATTTTTCTATTAAAGGTTAAACATAAAACTATTCCAATGACAATCTAATGATTAATGAACATGTTTTTTTTATGGAGAAATACCACTAAACATAATGACACCATTTATTTTTTCATTACCACATCCCATGGGTAAGAATTATGAAATAAATTCTATATATATATGTATATATATATATATTAAATATATGATATTTATAATATATTTATTCTTTTTTAATATATATCTCTATCATACAATTATTCTTTCTGTTTATGGAATACGATAACAACGTTTGTGGAAGTGTCTACTACCTCTTCCACAATGTTATGTGATTAATTCACCTGGTACATGGAATGTATAAAAGATGGTTTTAATTTATATTATATGAAATAAATGACATTTATATGATATTAATGAAACAATTAAAATTCTACAAATATATTATATCTTTTACTTTATCACCCTTTTGACACGGTAAACTGTAATAAAGTAAGTTATGGACGTGTGAACTACCGCCTCCTCAACACGATCTTATTAAATTTACATAAAACTAAATATATATATAATAATATATAATTAATTAAATTTTTATTTATGATAAATATATTATTCATGAAATATATATTTTTTACCTACCATTTTTCCATAATGCTCACTAAAAATGGGAACATTGCCCATGCATACATATGGATAATCCTCTCCATGATTATAACATTGGTTCATTTCTCATAACCATATATCATGATTGTATTTAAATTTATAGTATATTTTTAAATATTATATTTAGTACATGAGTATTATTTTTTATAAGTTTATATAATGTTTGTTTTGACAATAGTCAATGCACCAAAGACATTTTTAACATGAGAATTAAATTTGGATAAAACAATTTACATAAACCTAATTTTTT
Source organism: Viscum album (assembly GCA_963277665.1). NCBI lineage: Eukaryota > Viridiplantae > Streptophyta > Magnoliopsida > Santalales > Viscaceae > Viscum > Viscum album. Next base: position 741,364,504 of record OY728150.1, on the reverse strand, counting down.
AAATAGTTTTAAAAAAATTTGTATATGTTATGTAAAAATAATAATAAACACGAAAATGGTTATTAATTGGTTAAATAAATAACATACTTTTGTTATTCAGAAAGAAATACACACTTGACTAGTTGGAATCAAGGTAAAATATTTCATCTTAGTTTCAATTTATTTAGGAATATTGAAATTTTGTACTTATAGTTTTATTTATATGGTTTATATACATCCCTTATACATTTCATATGATAAAAATCCTTATTCTCTTGATACTTTATGTTTCATTTAATTTTATTCCTTCATCGGTATTATTATAAAAATGATTCAATCTAGTATGGGAACCTTTATAATGCATAAAGACTATTTTCCTCAAGATTTTATTTAATTATATAAAAATGGTATTTCTATTCATCAACATAAACAATAATTCTTGTTATATATCATCTAATGGGGAATTATTGATAAATATATATTTTTTATTCAATATAGAAATTTTAAAAGTAACATTGTTCATAAATTAAATTTATTATTCTATATATGATGAATGATTTTTGAAAGTAAGACATGCGTGGGGCATGGTTATAGATAACCCCATGATGAATCAGTTATATCATGTGATGAAATTATTTTGTGAAAACCACTTCAATTTTTTTTTCAAAGTAGAATAAACTAGTATGATTCTACATTGTTAATAGTTAATGTAATCCCCTAAATCCATTATTAGTCACATGAGACAATAAAATGGAATATTTAGAAGGGTTTCTACCCAATATGCCAAAATTTCTTTTGAAAGGTCGTTATAGTAAGGGTATAATATTCCTAGGAAATTTTGAATAAAATTACTCTTCATTTCCCTCATTTATATTCGATTATTATTAATCCATGATATATATTATAGAAATATATATGTATTCATATCAATATAATTTAATTGATAAAATGGAATTTGTTTTGGTTTATCACTTTATTAAATAAATATGAATTATCTAGTTTTTTAAATACAATTTGTTATCATCTATTTACATTGAAAAGTTGATTTATTATCATTTATTCATTATTTCATCTAATTTAATTATCCTTGCTGATAATTTTCCCTTTCCCTTTTTATGATTCTTTTCCCTAGGTTATGAAGATTATTTCTCGGAATGTGTTTAAGGGATGAAATTTATTTCATATAATAATGTGTAAAGATTTTATTTTCTATTTCCAAATGTATTATCGGTATCATGTATGTAATATAGATTTAAAAAAATGATAAATTGGTTGGTCCATTAGGTTTGGATTCCTTATAATCATCCTAATATAAAAAAATAATGCACCGTCTCTAGGATACGTGGTTCGGTGTAATATAATTGATGTTTTTATTTTGATTAGTTTTAGAAAAATGTTAATTATGAAATTCAGTTTATATCTTCAGTAATCCTTTAGATATCCTACTTGATTCCTCATTTATCTCAAACTAGATTTATTAAATATTAATTCACCAAGATAAATTGAAGACTCTAGTTAATATTTCATTTCAACTAGATGGGGAAACCAATCTATATTTAGTCATGTATGTATAGTTGTTGATTTTATTCAATACCAGTTAGGTGGATCCATTATCATTTTTTTGGTTATGGTCCAATGATAGAACCTATTAGAATTATTTTTGGGGGTACTAGTTTTTTTATTAGTGTTTAATTAATGTTTTTTAATAATGAAATAGAATTTATTTTTTATTAATATATAATTTTTTAATGAATGATTCCCCATTATATATAAGGGAGTAAATATTAGTAGTTTTATTTGTTAAAAAATTAAATGATGTAATTTATATGATTTTATAGAGATAATATTTGTTATTTATTTTCATCAAGCACATTCATCTATATCAAATAATATTTTTATATATTTTCAAATAGATATTTATGCTTTATTTTCTAATAGATATATTATATATTACATGGAGTTGTATTGGTTAGAATCGCGATAAAACCTATATGATCATCATTGTTGTTTATATAAATTACTATTTTTACCTTCCCTATATATAATTTTATATTCTTTATATATAATTGGATCATTGGATCTGATATATATAATGATAGGAATTCTTATTTGTAAATCACTATATATTATATAATGTTACAGGTACTCTAAATTACAATTAAATTTATGAAAGTATATAAGTTATATTTTTATATTTATTTTTTATTTGATTATTATATTTCATTATATATAGATCCTATTATGTTTTCAACAATATTTTTTAATGAATGTTTTATTTCATATAAGTAATATTTTTCTATATGTAATGATCAATCCAACTGATAGTTGTGTGATGTTGGATTTTTTTTAAGGATATCATTTTAATCATTTATTTTTACCACGGTTATGTCATTCCAATTATTAACATATGTCACCCTTAATTATTTTACAATCCTAATGATATTTGGAATTTACATTAGGCATAAAACATTTGGGTTGGTTATATTTTCAAGATATTTCATATGATTTAAAATATTTCCAAATAAAAATTTAAAGCTACGGTGAATGAGGTAAGACACATAATAAAGTAAATTTCTAGGGATGTATTATATAGAATGGTATATCCCCCAATGGAAATAATATAATTATAATCATTACTAATAAATTTTCATTATCATATTGTTTTTAGGGACCTTTTGTTCTATATAAACTAGAGTTTTAAAACATATGTGTCTTTTTGGTTAGACCACAAGAGTGGCCAAAAATGCATATAAATACAAGTGTGGCCTCCCCGAGATGATGGTTAAATTTTATTACGCCTATTTTTATATCTTATAAATAATTTATAGTTTTTAGAATATTTAAATATACAGGGTAATTATAATTACCTCCTAGAAACCTTAGTTTCTAAAATTCATTAATCTATGTCAAGTAAAATTTTTAATGTTTTTTGAATGACTTTTTTTGAAGTTTCATTTTGGTGTTAAAAAATAAATAAAATGATTAATACATATTATAGTGAATATAATATTTATATGGTTATTATCACATTGATGTGATGTCGTGTATAATTGATATTAGAAACTAGTCTGGTGACTGATGAGGTAAGATTGACCTAAGAAAACAATTAGAATAATGAATAACTGATGTGATGGATATGATCAAGTGGAATAATTATTTATCCATAATCCCAGGATCCGGTAAAAAATGATTATAATAGGTTTATTAAACAAAAATAAAAAAGAGTTAGACAATCAAGGGATTATTACAAGACCATGATGGCGCGACACTAAGCATATCCACCTCTACCATTGTGACATAATAGTTAAGGGTCGTAACAGACCAAATCATATCCATTTCCAAAATCATGTACATGGAAAAATAATTTCCCACTTGATTTTCATACCTATATGCATGAGAACTACAAACTATAAATTAGTTGCCTTGTTATGGAATTCAACCCAGTGAGGTAACACTCTCTAGAGAATATTGCGTGTTATGATTCCAAAGGTTGAACTTCTAGTTGAGAGTCGGATTCAATCCATAACATGTTCCAAATATATCAAACATCATACCAAACTACATTAATTATTACCCATAATTAAGCCTTGTAGGAAACTCTAACGTCATTAATGAGATAAAAGCACCACTTGATAAAACCATTGTATGTGCAAAAAACGCCACCGCAACCTGATAGTCTAAGTGCACTTGTTACGGCACCATCTACATTAGCTATTAGTCTTGTACTAATCACAGGTATCCATAATATATATCAATGAACCCATGGATTCCAAGGTTTCCCGTAATTTCCATGCTGTCTACAAATCCATAACCCCAAAAAGTAGATATGCATTGTACCTGTTTGAGTTTGTGAAGTAGCATGAACCTCATTATGGATCGATGTCATGCCACTATGTACTGGGAAACACATTATGTCCAAGAGAAGGGCATTACGGGAATCCCATGTGGCCATGAACAGAGCTTCCATATCCACAAGTAGGAGATTCACAACCTGTGCACTGCTGCACACCTTGGACAACCCTATCAACAGATCTTGAAGGAGCAGATTTCCACCAAAATCATTCCCAAAAAGGATTCCAACATATACCCATATCCACCTATCCTAGTTTAACTTCAAAAATTGATTCATATCATTAACATTGGAAGCCATGTATATGTAACAAGATGACGCAAACTGAAAACCGTCCGGCTTGAGCTGGTCATGGGTAGGAACCTGATTTTTCCAGATTCTCCAAATTAGATGAAATATAGAAGGTAGACTAAATGCAGTCTGAAATTGTAACATCCAAGAAGGTTCATGACAAGTCCCTTTAAAAATAATTAGATAATTGTCCCTAATTATGAAATGAACGTTCCAATTATACATCCATATCACCATGTCAATGTCCATAAAAGTGTAATTTTTAACTTACATCCCCACCTAATATAGAACAATGCTTCAAAAATAGTGAATGTATGAATGAAAATCAACAATAAACAAATGACCCAAGCCTTGAGGAACAACCACGCTATCTTTATGATGCCTCTCAATCCATGTCGTGATTCAGCATTTGAGATGATAGTCACTGCAAACTAGCCACATGGTGTCATGACTGAGTTACATGAAGGATTGCATGAGATATTCCCAAATAGAAGATGCAATTTAATACATAGATCCATTAAGTATCCTTCCATTGAATCTGATGGTTAAAAATTATCTGAAGCCATACTTATAAAGCATAACCCATGAGAATTTCCTGTTAATACAATCATTAAACGTCAGGAGATCTTACACTCCAAGGCCTCCCAATTCAACCGGCATGATACTTTCCTTCTAAGAAATAGTGAAAATTTTCCTCTCATGAGCGGACCCCATCCAAATGATGTTTCGTATCATACTTTTCAGATCCTTGATTAGATCCTTAGGCCACAAATAATGATAAGAGTAAAAAAACATAGAGGTGATCACTGAGTTGACAAGACATACCATCCCTGCCATGGACATCACCTTTCCTTTCCAACTAGAAAGTTGATTCACAATGTTATAGGATATTCCTTCCATATGTTTCCTCCACACCATTCCCCAATTTAAGGGGAAACCTTGAAAATAAAATGTTAGTGAATATTTTTTGACACCATGAAATTTAATAATAGTGTTATACATACCAATCATTACTCCATTATAAAAAACAATAAAAGACTTGTCCAAATAGATTTCATGGCCATACACCTCTTCATAGTGTTCAAAACGGGCCTTAATAGAAACAATAGTTCTTTTTGAAGATTGTCACAACAATATAATATCATTAACATATAAAAACTAAGATAGAGAAAATTTATTCCTCCCTACCTTGATTTATTTGTAAAAACTAATTTGATCTAGGTCGTTGATGTATCACCTGAGATAATCATCGATAATAGAAAAATAATTCCTGAGAGTGGGACACCATTCCACACAACCCTGGTGTAGGGAAAAAAAATTTTGTGTGTTTCATTGATAAAAATGGACAGCCTCAATGAACAAATAATAGAATTAATCACATTTATGAATTTATTGGAGAATTCATAACATTTAAGGAAATCAATGAGGAATCAACATTTTAACTTGTCAAAGGCCTTTGAGATTTTAATTTTCATTAAAAAAAATTCTTCCTTCGTATTTTTCCTCATAAAATTGACACTCTATGATGCAGTGAAGTGACAATCCTAGATATTTCTCCAAAAAAAGCTAAATTGATTGATAGTAATCATGTATCCAGCCATTCGGCCCATTCTATTCTTGAGTATCTTGCTTATGAGGATATGTATATTTTTTCCAATAGAAACTGGCATAAAATACTTGATATTATGATAATTACCCTTCTTGGTAAATAGGGTAATGAAACATGAGTTCATCCCATACGGAATGTAAGAATGGGTAAAGAAATCCTTTATAGATCGGGTCATATCATCCTACAAAACATCCCATTAATATATGAAAAGAATGTTAGTAAATCTGTCTGGGCTAGGATCACTGTCGACATTATGAGCGGGATGAACTACTCAAATTTCCTCTTTACGAGGGGGTAAAAAGGTATTCATTAACATTCTCTTCAATGCATGAGATTTTTTTCCAAACAATTCTGTGACAGTTGACGTGCCCATCATCAGAATACAACCCTTTAAAATGTTCCAAAATCGCCACAAAAATTTCATTATCAGAAGTATATAAATGACCATTGATGCTAATTGCCTTATCCCTATCTCGGACACCCTTCACATAATATAGTCTATTGAAAATTTTTGAGTTCATGTCTCCTTCTTTTATCCATCTGACATTCAAATTATTTCTATCCATACATTCATGGATCATAAGTAAGTCATCCATCTTGTTTTGAGCATTGATTTCCTCTTGATATAGAGTAGAATGCTGATGATATTGAATCTGAATACAATAGATCTCCTCCTCAACATCCTTAATTTCACTCTCCAGACTAGAAATGGATTTTTTCCTCAAGTCCTTTAGAATTGTCATCGGATTATTATAATTCTCATCCAACCTCTAGAGGGGTATGTCAATGGGCTCATGTTTCCAAGCATGATGCACAAGTTCCCAACATCTATGCTCTATGACCCTCCAATTAATGAACTGGAATGGGATGGGTGTTGACCGTACCAGTTGGGTATTGAATTCCACAAAAAAATAGTTGGGATCAGAGTGATGTTTGTGTATTGTAAACCCAGAACTTCCCTGAGGATCCCCTTGACCATCCATTTTTAAAAAAACATCAATCATGTTAGTTTTCTTTCATCCCATTCCAAGTGTAAGGGAACTATGTGATTTTTTCTACAGTAAGTGGAACATCAACAAGATTACACAGGTCAAGGAATACAGCGAAATTAGAGGAGTCAATGCTATTAAAATTACCTCATGTCTTTTTCCTCAGGCCTTAATACCACATTGAAATCACCAATAGATATCCATTTCTCATCCATCCTCCCAGAAAACTATTTGAGAACGTCCCATAACACACTTATCTTAATATAGATATTGTATCCATACCAAAAAGAGACAGAAAATTCATATTCACATATGCTTCATAAAAACAGAGCACTCTGAGACCTATTCAAATAAGACTTATTTTTAATGGATTCATGCCATAAAACCAAAAAATGATCCTTCTCAAAATCATGCAGATTACAGGACACAAACCGGTACCCAATAAAACCCCATTTCAATTTGTTCCATCTATTAAAAATAATATTAGGCTCAGCAATACATACAAGAAAAGGATTAGGGGCCATGATAAAATATCTAAGGGATTTGTTCTTTCAGTAGTTTCCCAACCCATGAAATTTCCAAAAAAAAATATTCATTGAAAATGTGCCATTCCACATGTTTGGTGACCCCCTTTGGTGCCATTGTAAATTGGTCCTTCCCTTTCTTCCCTCTACCAATTTTCCTTTCCCTTTTCGGTTTCTGTCTACCCCAAAATCCCTAATGGATGAAAACAAAACATCATTCCCCTTAGATTCATGTTATGAGTTATTGAAAACATGCTTGGTATTCTGTGAATGAGATGGGGGAGCATGCTCATGGGGGAAAACCCATGTATGAATATGATTAACCTGTTCATGAGATTTATCAGTGAGAGAACCTGCCCTAGTTTCAATAACGATATGAGTTGGGTTATGTGGTTGAGGAATTTCTATATCATCTGTCCAAAAAAATCACTCAAGGGTGTAAACATGTTCTCTGATTTTTAGTGAGAAGGGTAACTGCTCACTTATATTTTCATTCGAGTAGACTTGGTGGGGAGGGTCTCCATGAATCCCCCTTGGGTCAGTTTCAGCCAAGGCCTTACCATTCATGAATTCACCTCCATCATCATGGGGAAGAAGCACATGTGAGTCATATTGCTCCAATGACAGAGTTTTGACCTTATCTATAGTATCATTGTCACATCAAATTAAAACTGTAGTTTCTACCACCACATGTTCATCAAAATATCTTGGGTTTTCATCCCTCAAAAAAGTTCCTACCTCACCATTGGGAAACCAAACCTCCGATCCATTGGCTTCTTGAGCAGGAATCCTTTGTGGCATAATGCATTCCTCTTTCTCTTGTGCCTTCTTGTCAATCCATGTTTGTCTAGAGGTAGCTCCCTATAGATGAATAGATAAGGCATGCCTCTCTAGCACCTTGGTAATAGCCCCATTCATCAATTGAGGACCAGGTAGAATTTGATCCTTTCCCTCTTCCTTCTATACATCGCATCATCACTTCCTTTCACTTTGCACACAGTACATTCTTTTTCCCTTTTGAACTAAAAATCCATGTGACAAAAAAACATAGACTTCAAGAAAAATTTAGGCTTCCTTTCTTAAACAAAGTCCCACATCATACTTTAATTTCATGGAGTTAGAAAAATTTCCTCAACAAGGGATCTTGACATATCCAATTCAACTAGAATCCTGGAAAAATTTCCAAACCTAAGATTAGTGGTCATCTGATCCAATCAAATGGGGTGGCCAACAACTAAGGAAATGTCCAATAAGATCCTGGGATGGAAATAGAGCTAATTTATCCTACATATTCGAATCTATATCTAAGAATGAGATTTTCAGACATTCATTGTATAAAATTTCTGGTCTCATTCCTAAATGTTCATGAATCCATGATATAGAGATATGGGGCCCTTACTCCACGGGTTTCTCTTGTGTTTATTTGATGGGAAGATGACATGATATCACCCCTTCCAATTGAATTCATTTTCCTGCCATCAAATCCTTATGCTTCAGAAATCCTTTTTGTTATGACATTAAATTTCTAGAGATTCACACCATAGGGGATCATCACATGAGGAATAATAAAAAATCAGTATAGAATAACTCATTCCTAAACCAAATCTTGATTTGATGATACATGAAATACCCTACCCTTATGTATCACCCAACTAGGTGGAGGCTCATTAAAGAAGTAGGATGGCTTAGAGACTGCCCTGACTACATCCTCGAAATTGTAACACCAGAGATTTTTTTGAGAAATATTTTGTTTTTACATCATCAAAGGAATATTTCACTACACACAATCCTATCTTGTCATGATTTATACGGAATCATGGCCTTCCTTGATAGCTTACGTTGTACGCAATGCTGAGTTTCACTAAACAACGATATGCTATTAAAATATTATTAAAACTACCCATTATGAATATTAATACAAATTTTTTTAAATATTTTAAATTTTATCAATAAAAATGGACTTAATTTTTGGATTCATAGTATCGAAATTAGACTAGGGTGAAATTTTGGTATTTTTCTGAAAACCTTCAATTTTTGATGAATAGTGAAAAAACTAGGTTACTATTTAAAAACCGACTTGTTATTTAATTAATTAATTATTTTATTTAAATTTATTATAGGTAAAAATTGATACATAACACCTATATAAGTTCAATGTCTTTCATTGGAGTAATTTTAAAATAATTTTAGATATATGTAAATATTATTGAACTTTTCACCATCTTTTACCCACCTCCTAGAAGAATTTGAAAGTTTACATAAAACATTATATTACCACTTCTATGAGTGGAATTTCGAAAATACAAGAGGCATGTATAGTATAAAGTACTAAAACTTGGTTTAATGAGATGAAAATAATTAATTGTGAATAGTAACTTTTACTTTTTTTACCACGGTTAAAAGTAAATTGGGTAATTAAGGGTAAAAATGATATTATTATTACTTTAAAACATGTACTAATTCTATTGGATAAGTTTAATTAGACCAAAAACAACCTTATTAATAAAATATGACCATTTAGGCCCACTTGTATTAGATTAGGACATTTAATATTATTTTATTTATAGAATAGTTACAATAGTTAAAATAAAAGTTTAATAAATAAGACATTTTTTATATAGGGTTATACATGAAATAAATTCCTCTATAAATATTCATTATAAAGATAAAAATATTTCCTATAGAATGGTATTTTATTTATAATTTTTAGACATTAAATAATTTAATTTATTTATGACACAATGATGATGCAGTAATTATCTTAATAATGAAATATTAACATAATTGATGTTATAAATACCCAAATAAATGTAATTTGAGACTTTTTGTTAATTAAAATCATTTTATATGTTTATATGACATGTTATTATTGATTTAATTAACTGTTTTTGAACTAATCATTCTTTTATTATTTTTACGAAAATCAATTACCAAATACTGTCAAAATTGACATAAAATAGTTTTTATAACAAATATTATATTATTAATTGTTATTTTATTCCTAAAAATCATATTTTCGTTAAAATGACATAGTTAAGGTTATATAAATTAATAATAAACAACTTGGGGTTCGTTTGGCCTATTATAGTAAGTTTATTAACCATATAGTGTAAGAAAACAAGAAGACACAATAAAAGTAATATTATTTAACATAAAGTTATGTCTAAATGATATGGTTAAAATATAAAACTAAACATGTCTAAACTCTAATGGATGAGAGGATTTATACCCATACCCACATTATATTCGAAATAAATCAATTTGGAGGTATTAAAAACCGAATATGACTTTATAATAAAATAATATTTTTTGTTTTTCCTAAGGTGCCCTCTCCTCCCATATAAAAGGTCACCACCTCCCTCTCCTCCTCACACTCCATTGAGCATTCAATCTAGGTCAAACCCTACCAATTTCTCTTCTCCACGTCCCTAGAAACATCCTAGAAGTCCTGGTCTTCTTCAAATACCATTTTTTGTGCCCTAAGAGGAGGTTAAGAAGAGGCGTTTCAAAGAAGAGGTAATGTCTGATACCGATTCATTCAACTTTATTTCTTCTTCTACTTTTTCTTAATTAGTTTTTTCATTATTAAGTAATAACATCAGTATCACTAATATACTGATATGTTATTATATGTATGAAACAACACTATTTCACCATCTATCCATCCTACGGAAAACAAAATCACTGCGCGTGCGTACGTACGGAATACCGTCTCCACGCCATGGTGTAATCTATTTTCCACCACCACCATACATGGATGGGTATAATGGTGTAAATAATAACTATATATGATTATTTTAATGTTCTATTGATTCTGAAATAGTATACATACACTCCAATACAATTCCATGATCATGGGAACAATATCATCGCTCGTGCGTACGTACAGAATATCGTCTCCACGTTGTGATGTGACTCGTTCTACATGATCATCATTACATAATGATTATATTAATAAATTTAATGAATAAATATGATTTATATTACACTAATAACATTCAGAGAATGAGTTATTTATAACCTAGAAAGAATAATAATAATTTAATCGACAAAACATGCATAAGAACTAAAAAGTAATAAACACCCGAATAACAAGTAGCAATGAAATATTTCTAATAAGAAGCTAAGAATATGACCATATATGATACAATAACAATTATTCTGATTCTGGAATATGTCTATGACATTATTTAAATCATTATACAGGAGGTCCGGACACTTACGATGCAAATCAGACCTAGGGTAAGGGAAAATCTCGTAATCTCAATTTTTATCCGAGATTGTTTATACTTCAGAATTTACTGGGGAATATTTATCATCCACATCCATGTTTCCTCAATATGTAATATTCTTTATATCCTCATACAATTTTTAAACTCCAATTTTATCCTTTGGAAGTTTTTAGTAAAAGATATGAAAGGAATATTTTGTCGTTTTTCATACAAGGAACTTTTTGACTTTTCCGGCCAAAGTACGAGAAGAATGTTTTTTTAACATATTCGAAATGAATGGATTTTTAGAACAATATTTCCATGAAGGTTCCTTTAAATGTTTTTGAGTTTATTTTTAATCAACTTCTTTTAGTTTAAAATTATATGACATGTTAAGAAAGGAAAATGTTATTGAAGTAGAAACCATATTTTCCTAAAAAATGGAGTTCAAGTGTTTTATCAAAATTATTTTCCATATAAGATAATATTGGGTTCTTTTTGTATCACTATTTTTACAATTATTGGATTCTGTTATTATGGAATTGATTCTATGATGTCCTTTTATCTTATATAGATTATGTTATGATGGCATGATATTTAAGAATCCCATTTTTATTACATGTGTTATGCTATGATGTATGATTTATGATTTTGTGGCACACATAAGAATGGATTCATTATGAGATGGGTGGGACCTATATATCCCTCCAATGCATTGGGTAATGATTTATATCTCATGAGATAGACATGGATAGAACGACAGGTTAATCCGGTTCAGTGAAACAGGACTGAAATGAGGAGTGAACTCAGTTCAGACATGGGCTTTGTCCGCTATGAAAGTCTTGGAAAAGAGTCTTGACTACTAAGAAATGATTCTCTATGATTATGTGTGTGGGAGACAAAGTTTCATGTTTTAATTTATGATTATTGGGATTAATTTTCACTACTATGATTTATCCCATGTTATGAAATTATGATCTCTTTTGCAGGATCAGATTTCCAAAATGATATGTTCTTATGAATATAATGTGATTGATATTTCTTTTGTTTACCCTTACTGAGAATTTGAGCTCACCCTTTTGTATGTTTTCATTCCCCAGGCCAAGAACAGGGTTATTAAGTAGGATAAGCCAAAATTGACTCCAAATATGATGAAATAAATGGGAGGCAATGTAGATGATTTATGAACCAGTTGTTTATGTTTCCCAGTTTCTAAAGAAACTATACCTATACGGTCCTTTCATGGTTTTGTTATCTGTTGTAATAAGTATGCTTAAATTTTGAATCAATAACAATGTAATGTGTGGGTCGTTATAGTTGGTATAAGATGAAATCTATATTCATCATTTGGAATCTAGGATGTGAAAGCCTTACTAAGAACCCTAAGGACATCTCTAAGCATAGAACACAATCTTAGTGTTTTAGAAATGGCCGTGAACAACCTATGATAAGACCTTAAGTGTAAAATTTTATTTTTGATTATGTGGTTTTCCTATTATAATTAGTGTTTCTCAGACTATTCATCTTTGTTTTAGTCAATGGCTAGAACCCGAAGGAACAGTGTTAATGTGGAATGTGTCAGGAAATGCAATGATTGTCCCCCTGAGCAACCAAACGTTATGGGAGATGGAATGAAAAATCTTGTATCCATGCTCAAAAAACATTCTCATGCTATGAATCATGCAGGAATTCCAAATGAGAAAAGGATGGAGAAACATTTTGTTGAATCCTTCATGAGGAAACGTCCACCCTCATTCAGTGGGTCTACTGATCCATTAGTGGATGAAAAATGGATTAGTACCACTAAAAATATATTTTCAGTTCTTCAATGTTCTGAACATGATAAAGTCATCTTAGAAGTATATCATTTAGAAGGTGAAGCTGATCAATGATGGAATCTTATAAACAATATAAGGCCAAGATATTGAATTGATTACATGTAATTGAATGAGTTCACGAACTTATTTTTCAATAAGTAATTACCTCGTATTCTTTGAACAAATATAGAGAAGGATTTTCTTTAACTAAAGCAAAAGGATGATGAATCTATTGGTAGCAACGAAGAAAATTTTACAAGGATTTCAAGGTACTCTTCGGGGATTATTATCCAACCTGAGTGAAAGATTGATGGATTATTTAGTGTCTTAAAACAATGTCTTTGAAGGGTATTAGCCATAAGGGACTTCAAAAGCTAAGAGTAAATCATTTGATGTGCTCTCACGGTTAAGATGGAGATTGGAGTAACCCATCAGTTATATGGGTTTGATAAGAAGAGGAAAATGGAATTCAAAGGAAAATCTAAACAGCACACTGAAAAGAATATGTGTTATACCTTATTCTCAAAGTGTGGAAAGAAACATGGAGGGAGTTGTCTTAAAGGGACCAGTAAATGTTTCAAATTTGGAAAATAAGTTCATCAAGCATTTTAATGTCACAATGATAGGATGAAGATGTCTAGTGATGCAAACAAAAAAAGGCTACATAGGGTGAACCTCTTACACTTCAATGATACAAGTGAAAGGAAATGGGACATTATGCTAATAAATGCACTAATCCAAGGGTTGTTGATGATGATCGACATCAATAAACTCTTATGTCTAAAGACAAAGGAATGTCACATGCAATTTCTATTAGCGATGTGGAGTATGAGAACGAAGTGGTGAAAGGTACACTTAACATCCACTCTAAAGTAGAAATTTTTTATTTGTTTCTGGATCGAAAAACTATTTTATTTATGATGAATTTTCTAAGGGTATCGTCATATTAGCTCAACAATTAGATGTTGAGTTAGCTGTGAAAACCCCTAATGGAACAATATTTGCATCAAAAGTTTATAATTCTTCTCCAATTGAAGTTTGTGGGAAAGTGCTTCATATTAATCTTGTGATCCTTCCTATAGTGGAATTTGATGTGATTCATGGCATGGATTGGATTTCTTTATATGGATCTCATATCAATTTCCAAATAAGGGAAGTCACATTTCATATTCCAGATCAATCTATGCTCGTCTATCGATGCAAGGATGAACATAACCTTCCAGTGGAAATTTCTTCCATCTTATGGGTCCTGATTCCACTAAATGATTGTTATTTATCTCAAATGGTTGGAGAGGAACTCACGATTAAGAATATGACCATTGTACTAATGTTTGATGATGACTTTTTGGAGGAATTTCCAGGTCTTCCACCAAATCGTGAAGTTGAGTTTTCAATAGAACTCGTACCGGGTGCTTTGCCTGTTTCAAAGACACCTTATAGAATGGAACCAATTGAGTTGCAGGAATTGAAGAAGAAACTCTAGGAGAATATTCATAAGGAATTCATATGCCCTAGTGCATCACCTTAGGTAGAACCTGTTCTGTTTGTTAAGAATAAAGATGGATCAATGATATTCTGCATTGATTATCGAGAACATAACAAGATCACTATCAAGAACGAATATACTCTCCCACGCATTGATGACATATTTGACCAACTACACAGAGCTCAATACTTTCCCAAGATTGATCTTCGTTTATGGTATCATCAATTAAGGTTCTAAATGGAGGATATACCAAATATGGCTTTCCGTACAACTTATGGACACTATGAATTTATAGTGATTCTATTTGGTCTTACTAATGCCCCTACTATCTTCATGGATCTGATGAATATAGTCTTTAGAGACTATCGTTATTAGTTTTTGGTAGTATTTATAGATGATATTATTGTCTATTCAAAGCGCAAGGAAGAACATGAGGATCACATGTGAATTTTATTGAAGACCCTGAGAAAGGAGAAGCATTATGCCAAATTTACAAAAGTGTGAATTTTGGCTTCAAAATGTTGCATTTTTTGGTCACATAATCTCCAAAGAGGTGATATATGTGGATCTAGAAAAAACATAGGTTATCAAAAGATAGTCGAGACCAACAATAGTAACTGAGATCTGAAGATTTCTTGGTTGGGCTGTATATTATCTACATTTTGTGAATGAATTTTCATGATAATCTAATCCACTCACCTGGTTGAATTGAAAAGGAGTTACGTTCGTGTGGACGAAGGAATGTGAAGAAAATTTCAAAGAGTTGAAAAGAAGGTTATCCAGTGCACATATACTCACACATCCATGTAGTGTAGAATGGTTTGTGATATACAGTGATTCATCCAAGAAGGGGCTGGGGTGTGTTCTTTTGTAAAACGATGTTGTCATAGCTTATGCCTCACGATAGTTGAAAATCCATGAGCAAAATTACCCAACTCATGATTTGGAGTTAGCTGGGGTAATCTTTGCAATAATGATTTGGAGGCATTATCATTATGGTGAAAGTGTGATATTTATACTGATCATAAAATTTTCAAGTATTTTTTCACACAAAAGGATCAAAATATGCGCTAAAGAAGATGGTTGGAGTTGATTAAGGATTACGAATGCCTAATTCATTACCACCTAGGGAAAGAAAACAAGGTGGAAGAGGCATTATGTCGACAAGACCATGCTAGCTTATCCATGATGAGGATCACAAAAGGTCCAATATTTATTGATTTACAAAGGATGGATCGTGGGATTATAATGGAAGGGGAGAAATATTATCTTTATCAAATGAATGTTCAACCATCTATACATGTGAAGATTAAAGAGGCACAGAAAGAAGATGTAGAGTTACAAAAGAAGGTTTAAAATTTTCATGAATTCAACCTTGATTGTGATGGGATAATAAGGTTTTGGAATCAGGTTTGTGTTCCTCCCATCTAAGAATTAAAGAAGGATCTATTGGATTAGGCTCATAGTTCATAATTCTCTATTCATCCTAGATGCGTGAAGATGTATAGGGACCAGAAAGAGTACTTCTGGTGGGATGGCATGAAATGAGATGTTGCTGAATATTTCTCTCGATGCTTGGTTTGTCTGCAAGTTAATACTGAGAGACCGTAGTCTAAGGGGATGTTACAACCATTACCCATACAAGAATATTAATGGGAAAACATCACTATGGACTTTGTCCCTGGACTTCCTAAAATATCCAAAGGCAATAATGCTATCTGGGTCATAGTTGATCGTCTTACAAAGTCAACACACTTCATTGCTATTAGAGAAGATTCCTCTCTGGATCAGCTTTCTAGGATATATGTAAAGGAAGTTGTAAGATTGCATGGAGTACCACTTTCCATTATATCTGATTAGGATATGAGGTTTACCTCAATGTTATGGTGATGTCTTCAGCATACTCTGGATACAGAGTTGAGTTTCAGCACTGCTTATCATCCTTAGACAGATGGTCAGTCTGAGAGAACAATTCAAACTCTAGAAGATATGTTAAGAGCTTTCAATATAGATTTCAATGGTGGTTGGGATCAACATATACCTTTTGTGGAAATTTATTATAATAATAGCTTTCACTCCAGTATTCATATGGTTCCTTATGAAGCTCTCTATGGAAAGAAATGTTGAAATCCAACATAGTGGGATGATGTTATGGGATGAAAGCTATTAGAACCTAATCTTGTTGATGAGATGGCAGAAAAGGTCAGATCTATTCAACAAAACATTAGAGCAGCTCAGAGTAGACAAAATATTTATGCCAATAATTAAAGAAAAAGCCTAGTGTTTGAAGTGGGTGATAAAGTGCTCTTACGAATATGTCCATGGAAGAGTGTAATGTGATTTGGAAAGAAGTGAAAGATGAACCCTAGGTATATCGGTCCTTTCGAAATACTGGATCGTGTTGGGAAGGTAGTTTACCGATTGGTGCTTCCACTGAATCTCTCTCATGTTCATGATGTGTTTCATGTATCTCTCATGATAAAGTACATACCCGATCCTTCACATGTACTCAGCTCAGAAGTTGTACCGCTAGAGCATGATCTTTCTTATAATGAACATTCGATAGATATTCTGGTTCATAGCGAAAATGTCTTATGGATCAAGACCACTCACTTGGTGAATGTTTTATGGAGGGACCTCAAATTAGAAGAATCTACATGTGAGCTTGAGGATATTATGAGAGAGAGGTATCCTCATCTGTTTGTCAACTAGTGACGAATTTCGAGGGTGAAATTCATTTTAATGGGGGTAGAATGTAACACCCGAGATTTTTATGAGAAATATTTTGTTTTTACATCATCAAAGGAATCTTTCACTACACACAACACTAGCTTGGCTTGCTATATACGCAACTGTGGCCTTCCCCGATTGCTAGCGTTGTACGCAATACCGAGTTTCACTAAAGAATGATATACTATTAAAATATTATTAAAACTAGCCGTAATGAATAGTAATACCCACTTCTTGAATTTTTTTAAATTTTATCTTTCAAAATGGACTTCATTTTCGGATTCAGAGTATCGAAATTACCCTAGGTTGAAATTTTCATATTTTTCTGAAAATTTTCAAATTTTGATGAATAGTTAAAACACTGGGTTACTATTTAAAAACCAAATTTTTATTTAATTAATTAATTATTTTATTTAAATTTATTTTAGGTCAAAATTGATACATAACACCTATATAAGTTCAATGAAATTCATTGGAGTCATTTAATAATAATTTTAGATATATAAAAATTTCATTGAACTTTTCGCCGTCATTACCCACCTCATAAAAGAATTTGAATATTTACATAAAGAATAATTTTTCCGCTTCTGTGAGTGGATTTTCTATTAGGAAATTTATAATTATTTTATTCAAAGAATAGTTAAAACAGTTAAAATAAAAATTTAATAACTAAAACATTTTTAATATAGGGTTATAAATAAGATAAATTAGACTATAAATATTACGTAGAAAGATAAAAAGATTTCATACATAATGGTATTTAATTTATAATTTTAAGACACTAAATGTTTTAATTTATTTATGATAGTATGATGATGCAATATTTATATTAATAATAAAATATTAACATAATTGATGTTATAAATACACAAATCAATGTAATTTGAGACTTTTTATGAATTCCAATAATTTTATAGGTTAATTTAACATGTTAGTACTGATTTAATTAACTTTTTTCGAACTAATCATTCTGTTATGATTTTCACAAAAATCAATTACCAAATATGTCATAATTGACATAAAATAGTTTTTAAATCAAATCTTATATAATTAATTGTTATTTGATTCTTAAAAATATAACGATTGACCAAATGATTTAGATAAGGTTATATATATTATTAATAAACTACATGGGGTTAGTGTGGCTTTTTATAGAATGTTTATTAACCTTGTAGTGTAAGAAAACAAGAAGACATGGTAAAAGTAAATTATTTAACTTAATTTTAAATCTAAATGATAATGTTCAAATGGACACCTAAACATGTCTAAATTATATTTGATGAGATTATTTCGACCCATCCCCACCTTATCATCGAAATAAATCAATTTGGAACTATTAAAAACTGAATATGACTTTATAATAAAATAATATATTTAGTTTTTTCAAAGGTGACCCTCTCCTCCCTTATAAAAGGGCACCTCCTCCCTCTCCTCCTCAAACCACATTGAGCCTTAATGCTCGGCCAACCCTTGCCAATTTCTCTTCTCCAATTCCCTAGAAAATCCTAGAGGTCCTAGTCTTTTTCAAAGACAATTTTTAGTGGCCTAAGAGAGGTTAAGAAGAGGCATTTCAAATAAGAGGTAATGTCTGTCACCAATTCATTCAACTTTATTTCTTTTTCTACTTATTATTCTTTTGTTGTTTCATTATGAAGCAATAAAATCATAATCTCTCATATAATGATATGTTTTATAAGTATTAAACAACCCAATTTCACCATCTATCCATCCAATGTAAAACTAAATCCCCGCGGATGCGTATATACGAAATATCGTCTCCGGGCTGTTGGGTAATCTATTTTCCACCACCACCTTACTTGGATGGGTATAATGGTGTAAATAATAAATATATAATATTATTGTAAAGTGATATTGATTCTGAAATAGTATACATACACTCCAATACAATTCCACGATCATGGGAACGATATCATCGCTCATGCGTACGTACGGAATACCATCTCCACGATGTGATGCTACTCATTCTACATGATCTTAATTGCATAATGATTATATAAATGAATTTAATGAATAAATATGATATATATTACACTAATAACATTCTAGAACTTAGGTATCAATAACCTAGAAAGATGAATAAGAATATTTCGACAAAACATGTATAAGAACATAAAATTAATAAACACCCGAATAACAAGTAGCAATGCAATATTACAAATAAGAAGAAAATAATATGACCATATATGATATCATAACAATGAGTATGATTCTATAATAAGTCAATGACATTATGTAAATCATTATACATGAGGTTCAGACACTTACGAAGCAAATTAGACCTAATGTAAGGGAAAATGTCGCAATCTCAATTTTTATCCGAGATTGTTTATACATCAGAATTTTCTGGGGAATATTTATCACCCAAATCCATGATTCCTCAATATGTAATATTATTTATATCCTCCTAAAATTTATTAAATCCAATATTAACCTATAGTGAGTTTTTAGTAAAGGATATGAAAGGAATCACTGGTCATTTTTCGTACGAGGTACTTTTTGACTTTTCCAGCCAAAGTACGAGAAGAATATTTTTTTTTACTTATAAGACATGAATGGATTTTTAGAAAATTATTTCCATGAAGGTTCATTTACAAGTTTACATGTTTATTTTTAATAAACTTATTTTAGTTTAAAATTATATGACATTTTAAGAAATGGGAAATCATTTGTAATTAGAAAGGATATTTTCCTCAAGAATGGAGTTGAACTATTTTATCAAAATTATTTTCCATATAAGATAATATAGGGTTCTATTTCTATCTATATATTTACGTTGATTTGATTATGTTATGATGGAATTTATTTTACGATGTCCTTTTCTCTTATATGGATTATGTTATAATGGCATGATAATTAAGAATCCCATTTTTATTACATGGGTTATACTATGATGTATGATTTATGATTTTGTGTCACACATAAGAATGGTTTCATTATGAGGGGGGTGGGACTTATATCTCCCTCCAATGCATTGGGTAAGATTTATATCTCATGAGATAGACATGGCTAGAATGGCAGGTTAATCCGGTTCAGTGAAACATGACTGAAACGAGGAGTGAACTCGGTTTAGAAATGGACTTTGTCCTCAATGATAGTCTTGGAAATGATTCTTGACTACTAAGAAATGATTCTCTATGATTATTTGTATATGAAACAATGATTCATGTTTTATGTTATGATTATTGGGATTACATTTCACTATTATTATTTATCCCATTTTATGAAATTATAATTTCTTTTGCAGGTTATGATTTTCAAAATGATATGTTCTTATGAATATGATGTGATTGATATTTCTTTTGTTTACAATTACTGAGAAATTGAGCTCACCCTTTTGTATGTTTTCTTTCCCCAGTTCAGGAAGAAGTTTATTAAGTAGTAAATTACCAAAGGGACTCTAGATATGATGAAATAAATTTGAGGAAATGTAGATGTTTTATGAACCAGTTGTTTATGTTTCCCTGTTTCTAAATACACTATACCTATACGTTCCATTCATGGTTTTGTTATATGTTTTAATAAGTGTTCAGTAATTTTGATGAAATAAAAATGTAAAGTGTGGGTCGTTATAGAAATTCTGCTTCGGACCATCATCTTTGAGAGTAAGGGGCCCCAAAACACCGATGGATTTTTTTCGCAATCACTAACATTTCATAATGACCAATACAATTAGTAATATATCCTAAATGAATATATTCCTTAGAAATTATCCCTGGATTCTTCACCACAAGATCAACTGAATACCCCAGTTTAGGGTTTCCACCCACGTCCCCCTGTATTAACATCTTCATCTCCAGATGTGGCATTATTGATTAATAACCAATGATTCATGTTTTAAATGAAGAGATAAATTATTTTTGTTTATATGGAAGATAATGTATGGACTTAAAATGTTTGAAAAGGATATATAGATGATACATAAGAATATTCATTGTTAAGGTGGATTGGTTGGTGTTTTCAAATAAAAATATATGACAAAATGGAATTTTTGTATAATTTATGTTTTTTAAATAAACTGTGTTAATTATGTATCTCTATTAAAATTCATAGAGATTTGAAAAAATTATTATTTTCATTATTAAAATAATTATTTTTGGATTATTCTTTTTCTCGTAAATGAACTGCTAGTTTTTAAATTTTAAGGGATGAATATTAGTTGTGCTATGTTGTGTTGTAGGTTGTTTTAAATTCCAATGACATTACTTGTTAGTAGAATCATGAATCAGGATACACTCTAATTGAATCGAAATTGAAGGGAAATTAAAATTTTTAATATATATTATTTTTTAGATATTGATAGTATATTATTAATATTAACAGTTTTTTTCATTGTGTTGATGTTTGAAAAGTTTGGGCTTGATTGTTTTTCGTTTCAATGGATTTTAAGAGATAAAATAGATAACATAACTACAATATTAGATGTATTATGGTGTAAAATCAAAAATCACATTTGGATGGGACAATAATTAATGCTATTTTTAGGCTAATTAAAACTTTTTTAGAAGCCCACGATAGTCAAGGATTACATAAAACATTTTATTATTCTCCAATGACAATCTTGTATCCTCATTATTTTGTTTTATGATAAATTTATTTCTTTAAAATATTATAATATTTCCCTAAATATATCGTGTATATTATAATAACCCTCATTCCCTCAAATTTCATTCCTTATCCATAATATTATTCCATCCATTAATTATACATCCCTCACATGATAAATATGTTATTAATGAATATAAAATAATGGTAGTTAGAATAAGCTAAGATAGATGTCTTGAATTTTTGTTCCTTGTTCTTCTTGAGAATTTATGATAAACTATAAAATACCTTCACTTTTTTTCTATCAATTAATTTTTATAGAAATATTGATGAACTGGATAATGATATAAAATTATAATACTCTACAATGGATGAGGTAGGTGGTCCTTTATTTAATAATAAATATATTTCCTGAAAATTGTGCATTTATTGATTAGTACTTGGATTATTTTCATGAAGGATACATAAAAACGAATCATATGGGTTATAAATTTTGGGATAACATCAGAAAATATTATTTGGATCCAATATGACATTACATACTAGTTGAAGTGATTTTTGGATGGCTCAGAGAATATTTTTCTATAGAGAGAGTAAATTAGCTTCTTTTTAAACGCCATAAATTGGGGTTTCAATTTGTAATAAATTATGTTTTGTATAGAATAATCTCTTAGTTGATAATTGGACTGGTTTAGAGATTATAATCAATTTAATTATATTCAATGTCATCATTTCTATTTTGGCTATGTTTTTTTGAATGTTAATGTGGTCTATAAACATTTTATTTTTCATAATGAAGTTATCTTAGTATAGATAATGAATTTATTTGAAATTTCCTCTCATACAAGGAATAATTTTTGAATGGTATATTAAATTAAACCCATTAGGCTTGTACCTAATTTGGAAGTCTATTAACATGGTCCTAGTTAGTGTACAATGGTAAATTTGGATTATATATTATTTAATAAACATTGTGGTAGACCATTAGATTTTATATAAGTGATATATTTAAAAATTTATTCATGAAAAATATTCATAAAACTAAACACCATCACACATATAATAGTAATGTCTAATAACCATAGTATCATTTAAAAAAACAGTGGCCAGTATTAAAAAATGATTATTAATTAGAAGGAAAATAACATATAAAATTTCTTAGTAAAATTTTCAATGTATATTTGGTACTATTATAAGGTTTTGTAGTGTCTTTCCCATATAAATTTTATATATGCTAAATGTGAAATTATAATTTGGGATTTTTAATAACTAGGCATGTGTTTTAATTTGGATTATAATATAAGGTGCATAATTAATAAATGTAGAGGATAAAGATTTTTTTCATATTGGTTTTTAAAAGAGTGATAGATAATGATTGTTATAGTGTAATATTCTTGTGATTACATAGTCATTTGATGCGAGTTTGGATTTTGATGATCATGTTTTTTAGATTATCACTAAGAGCTAATATTGGATCTATAACCTCTTATGTGTTAGGTATAGGATTAAAAATACTAAATATATGTTTTGGATATGTATTAAATGAAATTTTATGATTTATCCAAACCTTGATATGATATTACATTCTTGTGGGGAAACACATCCATTTTAGATAGTCATTTGTATTCTAAGGGATTGTTTTCGTCCAGTTATTTCACTTCCTTATCCTAATGAGATAGTAGCGAGAAATGATTTTTATAACATCTTCTAAGTGGATGATAGTGTATTAGACCATCCACATATTTACTGATATCATTCAACATTGATTTGGGTCATAGATGATATATCATTACCATTAGATAAATAAAATGAATAATAAAATACCATTAAGAATTTCCATATGTATAATAGATTCAATTTACAAAACTATTACAAATTTCTAGGTTATGGTACTAGAATGAATATTTATTTAATTATTTCCTTTCATATTTTCTAGCATGAGATGTTTTTCATGGTGTTAATTTAACAATTAATTTACTCAATATATTATGAAATATGTCTAAGGACGCATTTATTACTTTATATTAATATTTATTCTCATACACATTACATTCACATTAAGGGAAATTATTAATTTTGGTTTCAGATTATGATTTTACACAATCATTTTATAGATTATCCAGATGGAAGAGCTATAATAATCTGTGGAAGTTGGACTAAGTATAGGACTGTGATATTATAATTTCGTCCAAATTTGTTTTGGAATATTATACAAGTGTATGATCATCTAAATGAGTTACATTCCTTTATTATATGATCCACTTGTATAGAATGGTTTATTTTAACATTGTATACATGTTTAGATTTATTTATTGTTTTGTAAAATACATGTTAATGATCTATATGTGTACCATGTTATTATCATTATAAGTAACATTAATTTATTTCTTTAATTGTATTATTTTTATACTAATTGTATTGCAGCCCAAATTTTTTAATATAGTAGTTTCATTACATGGAATATTCAAGAGTTTTGTATGTTTTTTTATGATCAAAAGGATTTATTTTCTTATGCCAGATGTTGATGGGAGTTGATTGAGAAATATAAAACCTATGTTCTAATAGGTTAATGTAAATCAATCTGATAAGGTTTTTCACATCCATATACTCTACCACAGATAACTCAATTTGTACCATCACTGCAACCCTACGCGAATCAATTTATTAATGAGTGAGGAATACCCCTAAGAGAACCCTCTATTTAGCCACCCAATATTCATGGTTCCAATTAATTTTTTTAGTAATTATGGTGTTGTTATGTCTATATTGTTTTAAATTATAGATTAAATATATAAAAATTAAGTTTTTCATGAACTATCACATGAGAAAATCATCATTCACCGCCATAATTTAGAGAGCATGAAACAATTTATTTCCAGGACTACCATATTCATAACATGCGATATTATAATTCATAATAATTAATTATGAAATATTTTATCTTGTCAAATGAGAAGAATATTATTGTTGGAATCTACCAAGAAATTCAAAACCTCAATAAAAAAATTAATAGAGAGTTTAATAATTCATGAAATATAAAAATATCTATTATGTTATTATAATAACATAATATAGTTATGTTAAGGTTGTGACAATCATAGTTTCATTTCTTTTATCAATGAATAAAAATTAATTTTAAATGATATAGAATATAATTATATCATTATGTGTAATGTTGTATAAATGTTACACACACTCTACTATTAATATAAAAAAACATTTACATTTTAGTACATTGTATTTTAAAAAAATACACATATTATCAAACAATGGATATTTGTTACATACTTTCCAATAAAACATTCAACTACTCAGTAATGATATCTGATTATATAAATTACACTATAAATTTACCACGAAATATATTCTTCGTGAATTAATATTTATACGCATATATAGAGAAAATAATTCACTTTTGTAATGATATTTCTCATAATAAACTAATAAAAATCATTATATGGTAATTTTTTATTTACCAAATCACCCACATGGGAATTTACACTATTACTGGAAAACTATTTTTATCATGTTTACAAATATAAAAATCATATTTTGATATCTTCTTTTACTTTAATTATTCTAAGGCCATTATTTAAATAAAAAAAGTTCCCAGATCAATCCTTTAATGAATTGAATATCATTATTAATAATCCTATTTTAGATGAAAAAAAACTTCATGAAAAAGATATATCTATTATCATGAAGTGGAAATAATATTCCCAAGGTAATTAAAATACATCTTAATTACTTCCAAATACCCCTTCATTGTAATCTAAATCAATTTAACAAGTGTAATAATCGTAACCTAGTAATATATGAGGTATGAATCTATTGACAATGATGATTACTTATAGTAAATATAGTTTCCAATATCATTAATCTATATATAATTAAGGCATAATATTAGAATCAATGATACACTCCACATAAATGTAAATATCCATGTCCTATATTTCCAACTATGTTCAAATAGTATTTTAGTTGTACCAAACCAAATAAATATTTACCAATACCTAGTAAAAACCCATCATAACCCCTTATCTGATACAATTTTGTAATAAATATCCCAATTAACACTCAAAATAGTTCAGAAAATATATTTAAATTTATCAGTGAATCAGACCATAAATTGTCCATTGTATAGAGACTAGAGAAAAAGGTTATAAAATTTAAATTTTATGAGGCATAACCCATTTTATATAAAAATCACACACCAATAGCCACCAACAATTCCCAGAAATATAACATATATTTAGAAAAATATCACTAACTTAATACATAGATTATATTTCAAATAACCTGAAAACTAAAATAACCCAATTAGGGAAACATATATATTCTTATACATTTCACCATATTTTATATAATTAAAAATTCGATTGGTGAACTCCTCCAACCCTAGAGAAAGATTATATATTATTACTAATAATTCCTAACACATAATATAACATGATATTGAAAAAAAAATTATATTGAAAAGAGAAGAGATAATTATACAATATTATGATTATGTTTCACCATAATAAATTTCATCCGTCAAAATGGATGATGTAAATATAATAATTTTTTATAAAATTAAAAACAAGAGAATGAAACCCATCATAATGTTACGACATATCACAACAAATAATAAAGATAAATGTACTCCCATCAAAAATATATATTATTTATTCAAATATAAGTTATATAATAATTTTTAAGGATCCCCTACAATAAAATAATTTTTGACTTCATCTCCACTTGTATTATATAATAATAAGGGAATATAACATCTAGGATGGTGTAAAATTCCCTTGAATGGTAATAAAATCCTCAAGAGGTAAATTAGTTATATTTCTAGTATTGAAGGTATGTTTACTTATATTTTATATCAAATAATACATGGATATTGGAATGCACATGAACACTCAATTATAGAGGTTTTATATCTTATAATTGAGTACTATGTTATGTATTATTGAAAAAAGTAAAAATTATATTATATTCCCACAATAATCATACCTAGTGTCTCATATTTCCCCTTTATTCAAAATAAATATATATATGTATATATTATTTTATTTATCTCATAAAATTCATTATAATATTTCAATATAAATCAATTATTAAAAAAAAAGTTTCCCATATAAAGTACATAACATCAATATTATAATTTCTTAAACATTATTATGTATATTCTCTATTTAAGAATATATTTTCTCATTTAAAAAATAACATCATTATCAAATATTAAAATACTAAATTTTGATCATATAATAATAAATTTCATGATCATATTCATTGGAAAAGAATATTTTATTTTTCAATTATTAAGATACCATATTAATTCATTTATCTCAAAATACTATGTACAATAAATTTTATTTCAATTTTCACCACAAAATTTCTAGTGGAATAATAAAAACATTCCATTAACATCAAATACATTTTATTCCTAGTATTTTTTAAATAAAATTTCAATTTATTTCTACTATTAAATCATATTACTATAACCATTTTCACTTATTTTTAAAATTTCCAAATAAATAATTCATAATAACATCAAACAATTAAATCAATATAAAATTTATATAAATGAATACCACTATATATTATAAAAATTATTTTACTACTCATTGAATATATTAATATTATTTTATCTATTAAATTACACAAATACATGTTAGATCCATTGTTGAAACATTATAGGACATGGGTTTTATGCCTACTGCCTAAATTCCCAAATAAATATTCACTATTTTAAAATGTATGTCAACCACCAATAATTAGTTCATTTAAAAAATCCAATTCTGATAATAAATCCACTCATATATATATAACCATTACTATGTAATTTATACCTAATGTTTCATATTTATAGTTAAAATACAAAATATATTGGGTTTAAAACCCAAAAAAGGAATAGAAAACAAGGGATTAAATCTAGAAATTTTATGTTAAATCTAATTATATTATGATCATCTTGAAAAAATAATGTTTTTTTAAATAATGTTAAATAATAATGATAACCCCATAGTGCCTATAAATTTATATTTTTTTACTTAGTGTTGATTCAGTTCTGTAAATGGACGGTTTGGGTGGTCAAAAATTCAAATCATATAAATAAGTACATGACTCATGATTTGTATAAATGTTTACTAAAATGATGAAACTAAAAATACTATAATAATTGCATAATTTTTTTTTCAAAATAAATGATCTTTAATTGTCTAATATACTATGTGATTTACAATGAATCTCACCATATCCTCCCCAACATTTATTAATATCTCACATTTCCTACAAAAACGTACCCTATTTTAAAAAACATATTCGAAACACAATGAACTATAATATTTCATATTTAGGAACATTAATTTACAGTTTCACATTTATAAAAATTGTTTTAATTGAAATAAAAAATAAAACTTATTAATCACATCAATAATATTTCTATATATAATTAATTGATTTTAAATTTAGATAAATTCAACCACACACTATTATATGTGGTACATGTAAATAGTTTCAGATCAATGGAGTGTTATGGAAATAGGGAAAGCACTAGAAAAGAATATATAAATAAAATGTGAGTTTTTCATGAAAATTATTAATAGGATAAACCACATTTTTATGATCAAAAGATTATCTCATCCACAATTTTCAAGGATAAAGAATGTATTAGTAATTTCATGAGATATATAAATTTTTTTGTTATAATAAAAGAGGTAGATATCTATGAGATATACACAAAAGAAATTAATTGTAGAAATATATGACATTATAATTTTAATTAAGAGTTTTATGCACATGTAATTTACCATTATTCTAAATATGAACAATAATGTTAAATTTGAAGATGTTTCAAGTGGTCGTGAAGAGAAATTTAAAAAGATTAAAGGGTACATGAGAATCTAAGGAATTAAATTTAAATGAAAATATGTAGATAACCACTACGGTATTATTTATATAACCATATTTTAATTGGATAAAATATCTCCATCATATTCCATCAAAGTATATGTCACCATTAATTTTATTTTATACCCACAACAACGAGTAATTATGAAGTATTTATATTAATATAATATGTTGAATACTAACACAAAACGTATAATCCTCATGATTTATCCAGATTCTTTATTATAAGGTTAAGGATGACATATTCCATATATTATTCACATTATGGTATTACTTGATACAAGATATGGATTATATATATAAAATTTAGATGGAGATCCCAAGTACTAGGTCATAACATGTAAAATTTTATATTTTGAGATTAATCAAATTTTATATTTTAAATAATAATTTATTTCATTTATTTCATGTATTTTATACGAGTATGATTTTGATAAAAATAGATGATGGGATAAAATGGAATGAAATTTATGAAAAATATATTGATTTATTATTATTTCATAAAATAAGATAATGAATTTAAAAAAAGTAAGATGATTTTCCCTCTCCCCCTCTCAATTTATATATAATCTTGTATAAATTAATTTATATTATATTAATTAGGTCTCCATAATTATTTTTAAGTAATTAATTTAAATTATATATGTATATAATTTTACTATGATAAAATTATATTGATCACATCTTCTATTTTGGGACAATATTTATAAGGACTCGAATTACCATTACATAATATGGTGACTTCAGACTATATTTAATTTTCATTAATTCCAAAATATTTTTTAGTTATCGAATATTAGAGAGTTTGTTCAAAACTATTAATTAACAATCCCATACATTATAAAGATTTCACTTATACTATGTAACAATTTTTTCACAATATATTACATTTAAAGTAATACATGGTTACTTTCCATGATAAATCATCATGAATTTCAACATTTCTTCTTCCATTACAATTCCCTCCCTTAATCGATATGAATGTTTTTTAAAAAATTTCTGTTGATAAAAAAAATATGAGACATAAAATAAAATTAATAAACCATTAGTCCATTAATACATATTAAAATTTCATTTTCCATAATAAACATAGGGATCATAATAAATAATTTTTTACCAAATAAATCAACTTCTCTACACAAATTATTCCATAAAAAATTTCATAATAAATATTGATAGAAAAATAAATCTCCAATTATTCTTTTAAATTATAATAACTCATATTAATGATTTTCAAAATGATATGTTTTTAGAAAAATCAATGTAGTATAAACTTCACTTTACCTATTGAAATAATCCGATTTCTATAAAAATCTATAAAAATAATAGATAAATCATTTATGTAATATTAGAAAATAAAATTGCAAATTCTTACTGATGTACGATATAACCATCATGGTTATTCATGGAGTAACCATCATCGT
The DNA here is from genome assembly GCA_963277665.1 of Viscum album. Taxonomy (NCBI): domain Eukaryota; kingdom Viridiplantae; phylum Streptophyta; class Magnoliopsida; order Santalales; family Viscaceae; genus Viscum; species Viscum album. Next base: position 741,334,131 of record OY728150.1, on the reverse strand, counting down.
TACACATAAAATATGTATCAAAGTTAGAACAATGATATCCATCATATAATATTCTCATAATATATTAGGAGACACATATTAGGTTAACTCCATCTATTTACTCAATTAATCAGATAGAAATAATTTTCTTACACTGATTTGGATTATACTGTATCCACCCATCCTTAGAAATAAATCCCATGAATTATCTTGACCTAGTGTTCCTCGTTCCATGAACATAGTCATCAAATCCTATGGGTCTACTATAATTCCATGGTTTAACTCCTAGTATACCATATGATATTAATCAATAGGATCACTTATCATACTAAAAAATATCTGTAGAAGAAAACATGCTTTCATTCAGGGCCTTTTCATCCTCACTCACAAACAATATGTGTAACTTCCCATATTGTCCCTTATCTAGATCCCTCCTCCAAGAGAATCTTGATTAAATGTGGAGTTGAAATATGGTAAACTCCAAAAAATAAAGTTGAACATTGTTGATATAGTAGTAACATTTTTCCTTTTCTATCTCAATTTCCATTAATTGTTACAAATCACACCGCTTTAAATCACAACACCCTTGTTATGAACCACCCACACAAAAACTACGCAGTGCCACTACACATCTATCTAGGTATTGGCTCTGTTACCAATTTGTATGACCCAACCATCTATATTTCATGAACCATATCATCTAACACATTTATTCTCCTATAATTCCATGGTTTCTCCCCAATCATATTAAAAACTATTACTCATTTGTGTATCTTATTATACTAATGTCTTTTTGTATAGGCCACACATGTTCATTAAGTGTGTTCTTGTCTTCACTAACAAACACCCTAGGATAATTCCATGAAATTCATCCATCATGATCACTTCTCCATGAAATGAATTCTTAACTATTGAATTATTATCATTAATTATCCGAAAAATAATTATCACCTTTTAGACATTCATAGTAAAATTTGACATTTATGTATCACATTTTTATAGATGACACACGAAATGTATTTTGATTTATACATTGTTGATTACTATTATAGTGTCCATGCAGGGATATGTGGTCTTCATTGATGTAGCAGGTTAAGGTTTGGTCTATGTTCTTTTTCAGGATGAACACATGGTAGCATATGGATCTATGTAACGTAGGCCACCCAAGAATAATTATCTAAACCATGACATTGAACTCACAACAATCATTCTTGTGCTTAACAATTGTTTTTATTACATTTAATAAAATAATTACGATGTATTCTTATCATAAGTCTTATATTTTTTATATTATCTAAAAATATGTGAATCACAACTTTTCCATTGGAAAGAGTTCCTGCAATTCTTTTTATTTCAACATCTCATATATCCCAGGGAAGGAAATTTTTTTAGATACCTTCAGTATGAAATTTATTATCAAAAACAAGAATGGATTTTTTGAAGATTTGAACATAATGGAACATTTTTATACTATTCAATTTTTTTGTTTAGGAAATATGCCCTAAGGTTTCCATTTCTAGTGTTTAGTATACCTCTTATCTTCTTGATATGATTAATTAGGAACAAAATCATAATGTTGAATTCTGCGGTATTGGAAACTTCATTTATAGTGTGGATACTATTTTTGATTATTAGTTCTCCACAGAGGGTGTACTATGATTTTAGAATCATATTATTATATTATTATCTATGAGGAATGCTATGATGGGTGCTTTCCATAACTCCTACTTGGATGTGTACCTATAAGAAACAATTGGTTTTTCTGATATTTAGTGTTTATTCTGGTGGCCAGGTATGAGACAAGAGATTTCTGATTTTTTCACTCATTAATATGTTTTCTAACAAATCATGATTGGGAATAAGGGGATTTCAATATTGCATTAGCCACTTATTGTTCCGAATTGGATCAAAGATGATAACTCTAAAATAAATTTTATGGGTTTCCATATACCCAAAGAAACTAGTATGTTATATGGGATTTGACAGATATTTTAACCATGTTTGATCACTTTATACCCAGTCATTATACAACCAAATATGAGGAGATGGGAAAAATCAATGTTAGAGTGTGTTTTATTTTTTACATAGATCCATATTCTATAGTCTCTGATATTGAACCCCTTCTACTTATCACTTTTGGTAAGACAATATGTTCATTTGATAGTAGTATACCATCTACAGATGAATGTCTATAATGGGGGACTATATAGATTACCGAGTATATTCTTCAGACCTATATACAAGATTTTTTTAGTTCTTGGTATAACCATTTGGGACTAGTTCAATTTTATTAAAAAAATTACCAGTCAATGATCAGAATATATTCATTTTAGGCCTTGTACAACTGGATTTTATAAATATTCCATCTGTTGATCATTGATCATTGATAATTCAAGGTTAGAACAAGATTATTTCAAGAGATATGATAAAACATTTATTTTAATCATCTAATAATGTTGATAACACTGATCATGTATAAATCATATATCGATCTTCTTCATAGACCATGGGATTTCTTAGTTAGTGACTATGAGTTATTAAAGATTTCACCTCATTTTATTCCTCAATATCATGGGAGGCAATGGATGCATGATCATAATTACATAGGGAATTTTTAGGATTTTGATAATGTTGGGAATGTTTCTTGGCATTTTCAAATTCCTCCATATCTAATTTTGATACATAATGTGTTCCATGTATCCCATCTAAAAAAATATCATTCTATTACATATCATTTTTTTAGATGGTGTCATCATGATATTGAGACTACCTTATCTCGGACTAATAATATAGTAAGGATAGTTGATTTTGAAACAAGTGTACTTCATGGTAGGATGACACTTTTTCAGTGTGATATGGAAGTATGGTTCTAATTCGCATGATACATGGGAATTTGAGGCACTGATAAGAGAGAAGTGGCATCATATTTTTGATATGGAATCTTTATGAAATAATTTCTGAGGATATAAATTTTATATATTTGGAGGATATAACAACTTATTAATAGTTTTAATGAACTCCTTAACCCTAATTTTTTATTATTCATGGTTTTGGGTTTTTTACTACTTTTTTAGGTTTAAGAACATGAGAATCATTTGGATTCTTCTAGCCTATGAACATTTGGTGAAATGTTTTCCTAAAACAAGCACCCATTTAATAAAAATAGTCCAACCATAGACAATTAAGGGATTTATTGTTGGTTCATTGTTTGGAAAACCATGTTCCAACATAGTAGAAACCATGAAACCATATATAGGAGAACATGGTTAGGGTGCACCATTATTAAGACAATGTGGCCCTTCTTAACTCACCGTACAAATGGTTCTATTTTATTCTGAAAAATATTTTAAATGTAGCCAAACCCCCATTTGAAAAACATCTCTACCAAAACATTGGATATCAATCATTTGTAGGTTTTGGTGGCTCTCAATAACCATTTTTGGTTCCTCCATACCAATTCTGAGATAGGATAAAGCATGGAGGATTGCATTTGATCAAAATCTAGTGAGTATTATCCTCTTATTCCTTCTCTCCCACTCCCCCTTTCAATACACCATATTTATTGATTCATCATCATTTCTGGATGGATGCGATTTTAATTATTTATAATATTGATTCATTTATTTTTTTATACCTTTATTTTTGTCATTCGTGTTGGAAAATCTCATTCTAAGTTGTGGGTAATGTGATCTCTGTGATATAGGTAGTTATTTACATTTTAGAATAGATAATTAATTAAACCATGAACTACTTGATGATTAAAATTTCATTCAATTGATTTTTGAATAAACAATTTTATGTCAATTGGAATTTGGATATTCTTTTGCATGATATTTTTGGACACCCCTCCGCCCCAAATTCTAATGGAAGTAGAAATGTTGGTTTAAATAGATATTAGTAAAAAATATGATATTATATGTATATTGAATTTAAAAAAATAGATTATATTTAATTTATAATAACCTATGATTGGTTTTTGTTCAGATTTGAGGAATTGATAAAAACCCTGTGTTTTTGTTTTTAAAATTATTTATAGTTTTGAAAAGGTGAAATTGGTAATTTATAATTTTTCATGATGATCTATTTAATGTGATGTTATTTACCATTTTCCTATTTATTGAATGAGAATATTAATGAATGGGTAGTTAGTTTATTATTTTTGAAAAGAAAGGTATGATGATGATTTCCAAGAAATAGTTTGATGAAGAAAAATATTTCAAAAATCAACATTGGTTGATAATATTTTTTTTGAAAAATTGATGAGTCCAATTTAACCATTTCATATTGTTTGTGTGACACATATTCCTTGAACATTGATAATAGAGTGTGAGGATCTTATAACTAGAATGTATCACATGAAATTTCATATGACTAGGGTTTTCATTATTACTATTTTGATTATAAATAACAATTTTTATGAAACATATTTATTCATGATAGTATCTTAATGTATAATAATTTATATAAAGTGTTTATTTAAGCCATGTTTGATTTTTTATTCCATAACTTGGTATGCAATCATGTTTGGTTTTAAATATTTAAATTTACTACAATGCCTTTTATACCTAAAATAGAATGAATTATTTGGATTACATTATGTATAATTTTAATAGAACACATAGTGATACCCTACTTGGATTTATAGCTCACATCCAAACATTACCTTCCAGAATTTTTAGATTATCTTATTCCTGGTCAGATAAAAAAAAATCTTCGTGAATGAGTTGAATTTTGATGATCCTTTAAAATTAGAAGGTCATGCCTATTGTGATGTTGAGTTTATATTCTCTTCATATTAGTACTTTAATGATGCGATATTTTAGATTTTGGTATAAATTTTTGGATTCGGATACAATCTCCATTTGGAGTTGTGTGCTTACTAATATGTATCTATTATCTTCCTCTATTATTATATAGAATTTTTCCCACTTTAATATTGCACGATGTCAGGTATTAGTCACTAACTCATGGGGATCGAAAACAACCTTTTCTCCATATCAGGGTCGGATTCAATATTAGATTACCAGGCTATCATGGATTGTTCATATTATCATCCATAATAAAATACATAAAATAATTCATCATAAATGAATTATTTTTACCTATATGAAATATTTTTTAAATATTGATATAACTTTTTTATTTGAAATAAATTTTTAAAAAGTAATATTATAAAAATATAAAGGAAAAGGGGTTTTTATTTGATGAAAAAAATGAATATTATAAATATATAAAACCAAAATTTAATGGTTATGGTGGTGAGAACAATCACAATCAACGTATACATTAAAATAGAACATTTCATTATGTTTATATAGTGGGTGATAAATCATTATGCAAAATATTTATTTATAAAACCATTAAAATAAAGTCAAAAGTAACATAATTGTAGTTTATAACTCACTTGTATCTATAAAAATACATCGATAATATAATTCAAAAAACATAGAAATAGAATAATAAGATATATTTTAATGGGTATAATAATATTGGTTTCATAAATTATATTCCCCTACCATGAGTCTGACACATAACGTATATTATTTAACTACATAAATAATAAAATTAGGTTAATTTTATACTTTCCTAAATTTATTTTTCTGGTTTGTTACTAATATTATTTTAACACAATAAAATATACATTTAATTATTTAATTAATTTAATTCACATAATTTCTTTTGATCATATATGTTTTGTAGAACAAAATTTTTTTTATTAAGTTGACTATGTTCAAAGTGGTCATTATTCCATTATCTCAAATAATTTATGATAGAATAATTATATTTATTATACAAAAAATATACTTTTTCGACCAATCAAGAATGTTAGTTATGAAAATTAAAATTTGGTACAATCATTGATATGGTAAGTAATACGTACAGACGAGGGACATTTTCATTTTTTAATGATCATTACAGAAAAAGGTAAGTATCAGTTTCTCTTTATATATTTATCATAATATCATAAATATTATATTATTTTATCAATTGTACTTAAATTTATTATTCATGAGAAGGGTTTATGTAAAAAAATCACATCCTATTCGTATATGTGATAGTCCACACATACGTATGAATTACATTATAATTTTTCAGTGAATGGATATGTAATAAATTTAATGATACATTAACTTTCCATAATGAAAATATGTCATGAATATATGTATATATATATATCTATATATATTAACTCAAACATTATAACCATCCATGAGCGATAGTGATGGAATGCAAATTACATCATTTTACGGGGCAGTAGTCCACCATAAACAAGAATGGTGGTTTCATTTTTTATTTGATGGAAGATGATATGTACATTGTTTTTACCATTAACATAAAAGCACCATTGTATTTGGAATATAATTTTGTTTTTATAAATTCATAGTCATTTAGTATTTTATGAATTTGTAATAGGGTACAATTCGAAAAGATATTATTAATACATATAAATCATTTTTCGAATGTCTCCTTGGATTGAGACAATATTCTCTCAAAGGTCGGTATTCTACAAAAAAAGGCTCTATAATAAGGCATGGGATTCAAGTAAATGATTATTACATGTATTTGTAGACAAAATTTATTTTTATGATTGATGTTAATTTATGAATTTATTCCATTATATTGTAGAGGGGAGGAGCACTCCTGGAATTTATCAAAATATTAAATTAATATAAATAAAAATTCTATTAAAAATTTTCTACAAACGAATTTATTTCAATTAAATGATTAGAGTGTATGCAATTAATATCATATGATAAAAATTATATAGGTTTTTACTATTTATTTCCCATATCGTTTAGCTTTAACCCTTCATTAACCATTTTTATAATTACCACAATATTAAAAGTTTCTACATTTTATGGGTTACAAATGATATTATAAAGGCAAGAAATAACCATATGTGGACCACAATTATTTTAAATAACCAAATATAATTTAATTTTTCCAATATAATATTTTATTGAAATTTTATATCTTTTAATAAATATTTATTTTATTAAAATATCAATAATGTAAATTTTAGAACTTTTTAATTTTTTTTGATTTTTAATAACAGAAAAAAATCGTGTAATTATAATATAATCAATAAAAATAACCATAAAATATTATATTTATCTTAATATTTCATGGATCACATTATTTATTTAAAATTATATTACATTATATATTTTTAATATCATTAATTTTATTTTTACATTAATTAAATAATTACATTTTAGGTTTTGTATAAGCATTTATGACAATTATTTAATAACTATTAATTTTAAAATATTTACAATGAGTAATATATAAAATTTATATTTTAAAATAATATATACAGTCATAAATATACTACATTTATCTATTTTTAAAAATTAGTATAGTTATTAAAAACAAGAGTGTGACATTTTATTACTATTCATTTCATAAATTTTATAAAAGTTATAATCATACCAAAATGACAATATAATGAAATACAACTAAATCTTAGATGGGTATCAATAAAATTAACCCTTTAATTTAAATTAATTCATGTTTATGGGTCATTTTAGTTTCCTTATCAATTTTTTAACATTAATTATCTAGATTTCCATTAACGGTGGAAAAAACATTACTAATGTTTCTATTCATATTTACAAAATGTAACAGTGTCTAATTTACCAAATTTAGACCCAAATATTCTAAATATCAAATATTATTTTAAAATTCAAAACATAGAATATGAATTATTTATTTTAAAATTAAATGTAAAAAATGTTATAAAATTTGATTTCTTAAAAAACTTGTCAATTTTTAATTTAAAATGTTTTTATTCTAAAATAAATTATAAAATTCATTTAAAAAACATTAGTTGTATTATTATAAATGAAATTGAAATATTTACAATTTAAAATTATTCGAAAATGTAATTTATTTTAAAAATACATTTAAATAAAAAATTATCTTTCCATTAAAATCAATATTTCTCAATATTCATTAAAATTTTACATAGTTTAAAAAATTATCTAAAAATTATTATAAAATAATTTTTAAATGTTGAAATAAAAAATTAAATTCATTTTTTCAAAATTAAATTCTATAATTTAATAATTATTATTTAAATAATATCATATAATAAAGGACATTAATAAAATTATATTCTTTTTCATTTAAAAATTTATAATTAATATTAATATATTTTTTTATGAATATTAATAAATATGAAAATGAATTATTCTATCATGTTCAATGTTTTTTAAATATTATTACTTTTATATATAAAAGTTTCATCATTTAACTGACATCTAATGTATATTAGAGCACGTATTATCAATAAAAGATATTATTCCATCCAATATGATGATGAATTAGTGGTGGTATTCATATTGTTTTCAGATTATATATATTATGTTATATTTATTTTCAATTTTTATGATATATATTAATTATTATATTGGTTTCCTATAATAGGAATAATATGACATATTAATATATATGAGTATAAATTTATATATGTTTGTATATTTGTATATATGTATGTAGGTAAGTATGTGTGTATTTTTGTGAATATTTATGTGTTCCATTGTTTTTATTTAGTATGAGTTGTTTTTCTTGAATTTATTTCTCCTTGATGGATGGAATTTATTTTTAAAATTAATGGAATTTTAATAGAGCAGATTTATTGTGGAAGACCATATTTCTTCTATTAATATAGTAAAAAATATCAATAAAAAATATTATAATAATATGATTCCATCTATCATTATGATGTATAAAATTGATAAAAACTATAGTGACCAAAGTTTTTCATACCTATAAATTATATATTTTTATATTTAATATTAATTACATAACACAAACACATTCCTAGTGATTGAATAGTAATTACACCATTGAAATTGCAGAAACAAACAATACATAATTATAATATATATATGTCTTCTACTACATATTTATTCACAACAAAAACCCTTTTCAAATATCGTACTAAATACCATTCTTTATATCATGTGGAAATGAAAATTATAAAAATAGTTATATAATAAGCCTGTTAGGGGTGGATAATTGAGATATCAATCATAACATGATCATATAGGTATAAAATTAGAAAATCCTACACTTAATATCAGTAATTATAATAACTAGTTCTGAAATAAATTTTGTAAATTCACACGAAATGAATCATAATGGAATATGAGCATTTTGAGAATAACATTGGCACCAGACATGAAATTGGTTTACCCACATAAGAATTGAAAATATCCTCCTTAATAGTAGAGGATATTTTCCAAGACAATCATATTGGAATTTTTTCACTCTCTCACCCATCAAATTAGTAGCAATTCACTCTCCAGAAAATCATATTTCACAATGTACATGCTGAACTAGGTTCACTCCCAATTCTCATCATGTTTATCTCTTGAGTTATCATTCATTACCCAACTAAATGGAGGGAGATATAGTCCCAAATATCTTAGAATAAAAACCACACATATGAATTCCACATGATAACAAAATATTTATCATATCATAACATATGAAAAACGGGTATCATAATCATTTCACCAATGAATAACCGAAAGAAAAGAAATATGTTTCATAAAAAGTTCTTCATTTCATTATAAAATAAACCATCATGAGAAATAATAATGATTTTATCCTTGAATTGTTTTAGCTAGTAAATTATATCTAACATAAAATGATTTCATCTTATATAGAAATTAATTTGAATGATAAATTGGAAAAAATATTTGAGAAAATACCCTTCAATTTTAAAATAATATAACTTTTTAAAAATATCTAATCTTTTGATGTAATTTTTTTGAAATGAACATGTAGTCACATAATTTTAAATCAAAATAAATTTTCAATATTATAATATAATAATATTCTAAAACCATATAATTTAAAAATATTCCTTGAGAATCATTCCAAAAATATTCATATTGAACGTTAATTTGAAAAAGAAAAATTGAATCATTTAATTCTATTCTGTAAAAATTAAAAAAATAGTAAATATGATTTTAAAAACATTCATGGGAGTATGGATATAATTATTAAGAATATTTTTAGAAATCATGGAAATGGAAGAGAAATATTCCCCAGAGGAGACTTCAATACAAATAATCTTGAATAACGATGGGATTATGATACAAACCATTACCATATGTTCTGTTATTCATTATTCATGATTAAACCTATTGAATAATAAATATTTATTTAATATAATTATATTTGATAAAAATATATCTATAATAACATTTATAATATATGTAAAACATTATATTAACCATTTATTTATAATTTTTTATCCAACCCCATGTTCATAATGATGACTTCTTCATTTTCCGAGCATGTTTTGGTACAACTGTTACACTTTTTACACATTGATTTTAGTAAAATAATTTATAAATTGATTCTAATTTAATATAAATAATATATATTATTTATTTACCTATTTATAATCATTCATAAAAATTGGAAGGAATAAAAAATCATTACATTGTTCATGGAGACGGTAAGACGTATGTACGTGTGAACATTGATTCCATTTTATTACTTATGGAACAAAATAAATGTTAATAACAATTCGAAATTATAGATTTATTGTTATAACATAAAAATAAAATATATTCATTAAATTATTTTTTATTTCCATCCTTGTTACATATAAATAAAAAAATCACATCGCATTGTGGAGAAGGTAATCCCTAATTACTCATGAGCGACATTATAATTTCACAAAGTATAAGATGACATGAATTTACACATAATATTATCATTAAAAAATTATAATTAATTCATAAATATAATATATAAATATCAAAATCATCATAATACAGATAAATTAAATATTTATGATAAAAATTAACTGTATTTGTATCTGAAGAGGGTAAACTATATGTATGCATGAACAATACATTCACTTCTTGTTTCATGGGATAGAGGTTACATAACAGTGTATTCATAATAATAATAATAAATCATAATATTTAGGATACTTATTTTATTATTTTATGATAAATATTATATACATTTTGGAGGTAAGTATGAGTAAAAAAATTGATTGGTTAGAGCGATTACCTCTTCTTTGAAACAACTCCTTTATATCTCTTCTAATGCGATCAATGGTCGGTCTATTGGGATGAAAAATTCCTCTAGAATGTGTAACAGGGATAATTTGGAAGTTCCATTTTAAAATTGTGGTTAGGGGAACATTTTGAATTTCACAAAAGATTAAAATATAATAAGACTATTCTTGATTCAAAAACACGTAAATGAATTATAACATAATAGGGTATGAAATTTCCAACAATATATTATCAATTTTTTTTGATATTTAATATTTTATTGATTTTTATTTAATTTTATAATATATTAATCCCATAAAATATCATTAATCTTAATTTTGATACTATTTATTATGTTGTGTTTACAAACACAAGATACTAATTAAAATTATAAAAAAGTAATTAATTATATCCTAAATATTTCATGTTCATCTAGATAATTAATGTATAACATTTAATTTATCAAATTAAATTAATTTCAATAGTTTTAGTATCGTTCATTTTATTTTTTAGTTAATTGAATATTTAACGCATCAACATTGTGTAATTATTTAAGGTACTTATTAAATAATTATAAATTTTAAAAAAATAACCATTATGAATATAATTTCAAAATAAATAAAATTACAATTATGATTTGTTCATAACTAATTTGGACCTAATCTGAACACCTATATGTTATTTAAAATAAAGAGAGTGGCATTTGGTCACTTCCTAAGGATTAAATATTAAATTAGTCACATTCATAGATAAGTGTCCATTAAATTAATCAATTTCAAATCATAGTTGTTAATTTTAGAATTTAATTCATCCAATAATAATAATTAAGAATAATTATAGCCTTATAAATTATTTTTATTTAAGATTTTAATGGTTTACCGTTTACCAAGGGGTAAATTTTATCACAGTTACTATTCATATTGACCAAAAATAAAAGGGGCCAAATTATCAAATCTGAATATCCAAATTTTAATCATTAATTAATTTTATTAAACTAAATAACTATAAAATTAAAAAATTAATTTGATAGTATGTTCACTAAAATTGACAAATACTGTGTTCTAAGAAAAATACATTTTCCAGTATAAAACTAGATTTACTATTATTCAATGCAAATAAAAATATTTATTGAATGTTCAAATAAATTTTCCATGTATATAATATATAAAATTCATTTAAACCATTATAAAATATAGAATAATTTTAAAATTTGAAATGAAATTATTTTTATTCTTAAAATATTTTTTTAAACATTTTTTTTATATTAAAATAATTTTTTTAAATTATATTCAGGAATTTATTTTATACATTTATTCATCATTTTTTTATAATTAATTTATTACTATTAATAATCTGTAATATAATTCTAGGAAATAGTGGAATCATAATATTTTAATAATGTTACATTGTTCGTTTGAACTCGGTGTTGCGTACCAAGCAGGATATTGATGAAATTGAATAATTGAAAGTGTAATATTTCATAAAAAACAAATGGTGTTATATTTTACCACCAATAAATTTGATATTCTATTTAAATTTTTCACTCTAATAAAAAAAATTTAGGATAAATTTTCCTCAACAAATCCACTAGTTCCCACATAGCTAATCAAATTATTTTTTTTACAAAACAATATCAAGGCGAGTGTAATTGTTTCGAAGAACATTAAATACACAGTCAATAATTTTTAAACATTATTCGTATGAATAAATATTTTAATAATGTGTTATGACATATTTTTTTAGTAAATAAGAAAGAAAAAATATGTATTTCCTCAAGAGAGATACATGTACCACATCTTGAACTTGAGAGAGATCTAAAGGTAGTTCCAATCAGTATGTTATCATCCATATACAAACAAGGATTTCAAAAGGATTGATATATCTAAGGAATTTATTTCAATTATTTCTAATTATTATAACTCTATTATATGTATCAATTCATAGGAATACATTGTCACCAACTTTATACTTTAACATCATTCAATGATTTTTTGCACGAAATGTTGGCTAACATTATGCTTATATGTTGTGTTGTTGAATGCATATAATATTATATTCTATATCCTATTCTAGTTCAGGTCAAATAATCAATCTTTCTAAAAAAACATTCTATAATGTTGGATTGTTTTCACATGTTACTGTATATGGATTTATATTGTGTGGTGTGAATTTTGGATTTAATGATATTTATATAAGAAACTACTTCAAAATGAAGGTGATAAAAACAATATCATTTGAAAAACATAGTGAAATATATAAACATGTATTTAAAATTAATGTGATTCTATCAGACTTACCATTAGTATATGTATTATAAGAAGTGTAAAAAATAACTCTTTATCCGTATCATATAGATGACTTTACTAGAACATTGAGCTAAACAAAAAATCCTGATTGAAATGATGTTATCCATAAAATATTACATTTTTATAATATATATTCTAGAAATAATATAAGGAGATTAATATTCATTGATAGTAACTATGTATTTCAACATTGAAGATGATTAACTTTATCTCAAAAAATATTATGGCCTTTTTATGTATTGGTAAGTCTCATAACAAAATCCATATAGCATTATTGGATTATATGTATGGATACCATATAATTCTGACAATCCATTCATTTATAGCATTGATGCATGGGTGGGGATTTTTTTAGGAATTTAAATATATTAAATTTTAGATAAATACTTCTGATCAATTCAAATTTTCATTACACAATGATCTTACATTCACACATGAATCATTTACTAGTCCCCTTAAGAAAATTTCACCAATGATTCCTAAATCACATGAAGTATTAAGGAAATTTCATCTACTTTTCCCATCGTTTTTAGTATTTAATTTTAATTCCATTTTTATTTTCTTATCCAATACATGTGATTCATGGGTAACTCCAATTTCCATATTCACTTTTAGAGAAGATTGAAAAATTTATTTTTATTTACTAAACTCCATTAGAACTATTTACATTAGCATAATTTATTTTAGAATAATAAAAAATAAACCATTTTTACATTCAGAGGTGATAATTAAACCTGAGTCATACAATGAAAGTCTTGTAAAATATTTATCATTGGTACTAATTGATTCAAAATCCCTTTGATTTATATCAAAAAAATAACTTCTCTTTATTTTTACATAAATTTAATGGGATGTAATATTTTAAGAATATCCTCTTATACTAATCACTTTACATGGAATTAATTTCTTCTCCATTCCATGTATTATTGATAAAATTACACCACCGATATAATTCACATTCTAAATGATATAAATATATAGGAAAACATTTTTCTTCCCCATAAATCGATGAAAATATTATAATTTCTTAATGGTATCAAATTATTGCTTAACCACTAATGAATAAGAATACCAACTAAATCAATATGGAGGTTTCCTTACAAAAATTAAAAAGTATATTGTTCTGTTGTATGACCATTTGGAAAATAGTCATGACACATAACCAATGAATGTATCATGATAATAGTGGCAATTTAAATCATTCAAACTCCTATAAAATTATATTTCCTATAAGTAGAATCAATTCATTTTCCATCACTCTCAGTATTAGCAAGATTCATTCAAGTTCCAACCATTGACTAAAACAAAAAAAATTGAGAATTAGTAATCAGAGTAGAAAACCAAACAATCATGAAAAATAATTTATTGGGTGCCTAAATCATGACACCTTCTTTCATGAAACATTACATTTAACCTTGTTTAGTAATGATCATTATAAAAAAAATGATTTTTATCTTATACCTAAACTAATCCCTAGAATTTTTATCATATTTGATTAAAATGGTTAGAAACATCATCCTATTATAACAATGATCATGGACCACGATTTTTATATATAGATATTTCATATTTTTAGATGAATATTCATTTAGTTACAAAATCACATGACTAAGGATCATAATTTTATAGTGCCTTCGGAAAATTTAAAACATATAAAACTGGTTAAATAAATATCTAAATTTTAAACAACATCATTATTCATAACTATAACCCTTTGGACATATCATACTTAATACCTTTTTACATAACCTAGGGAATGGAATCACAAGAAAAATATGATCTCAGATGCATAGTAAGTTTATATATGTGACATATCAGTCAAAACATCATAATAAGGGAATAAAAATTGGAATTGATATCCAGAAATTCTAAAATCAGATTCTTCAGTCATGGAATAAATATTTTTTGTTCAAATAACACATTTCATAAGGGAATATGATCCATGAAAGAATAGAATTAGTAAATAATAATTAATTGTTGAAGAAACCTAACCATAAAAAATCATTTCCTTTGTATTTTGTCTCTTCTAGAAAATTATCATAATGGAATGGGTTCACACCCAAAAACATCATCGTTTTCAAGGATAAATCCAATTACTATCATAGTGGACATCGTCCTTATGTAATTTCATTCACTCCCAATTCTATTCATGTTTATCTCATAAGATATCATTAATTAAAAAATTTATTTGATAGTAATATAGGTCTCACCCATCACATTATGAATAGCATATATATTTTTTCAATGGGACAATAAATAATTTATTATATCAGAACCTATGAAAAATTGATCTTCATAATCATTTCATTATAGCATAACCCAATTAAAAGATAATTTTTTCATAAAACATTATTGTTTTTTTAATAAAAATAAACCATCTATATATGGAATATCAATGGAATCCTTCAGTAATAACCCCAACAAAATTTAATTAATACTATATAATTTTATTTTATAAGGATAATTATTTAGAAATTAAACATGTAATAATTATTCATAAAAATAAATTTTCCTTTTTAAATAACGTTGATTTTCAAAAAGTTAAAAACATGTAAATTTAATGATTTTTTTAAAAACATTCTTGTATTGTTATAATGGAAGCCTTTAATAACTGATGAATCATGAAAAATGTGAAATCTAATCATTATATATAAGATAGAAAACAGCCCTTCAGTTTTGTTTTCAGATAATTCATAAAAAATAACATTTAGTGAATAATTAATATGATTCCTTTAAACCTATTTTGTAAAAATTAAATCATGGGTAAAATAATTTTAAAAAATTATGATAATAGAACAAACCTTTTATTTGACATGCACATGTTAGAAAAAGTTTCCCCACTGGAGACTTAAACACAAACAATCCAAGATAATGATAAGATTTTGATATAAACACTTACACCAAGTCTAACCAATCCTTGTTCATGTTCAAACATCTTGAATAAATTATATGGATTCATTATATATATATTACATAAAAATATTTATATCATAACATATATTTTTTATTTATAACATATTATCATCTATTTATTAATAATTTTTTTTCCTAATATCTCTGTTTAGAGTGATAATTGTTCATTTCCCAAACATGTTTTAGTTCGAAGTCTCGGTCCTTACACATTGATCCTAGACCCATAATTTATAAAATTTTAATCATGTAGTCAGAATAATATATATTAACTATATAAATATTTGTAATTATTAATATATAAATAATAGATAAAAAATTGAATTACAACATTCTAGGAAATGGTAGGTCATATGTAAAAGTGATGGTTGCTTAGATTTTTCAATAGATGTGATAATAGAATGGTAAGTAATAAATAATTATAATTAATTATTTTAATATGGTATTTACAATTTATATTTATCATATTAATAAATATTACAATCTATTTTAAATATTAATTAAAAAATCACATCACATCAGAGAGATGGGATTTTGTACATATGAAAAAGCGATGTAATCGTTTCAAAAAATATTGGATGATAATAATGTATTCATAATATTATCATTACATTATTATAATTTATTAAAAATATTAGACATAAATTTTAATCCCATAAATAAAATATTGAAGTGTATAATTAGTTGTATCATTGTGAATAGATTATTTGTCATACAAATGCATGAGATGAACATTCAATTCTTGTTTGATAGGAAAGAGGTTGTATAATGTTGAATTTCTTATAATAATAAAATTTCATCTTATTTTGGATAAATAATATATAATTTAATGATAAATAACATATATTTATATGGTGTAAAGAAGAGTAGAATATGTAGCCGATCAGTTACAATGGTGACATCTTCTTCAAAATGACTTCTTTATATCATACCAAAATTGAAACTAAAGTAAGTATATGTTGAATAGAAAACACATATAGAATGTTACTGCAAAAGTGGAGTTTATAATTTCCTAATGTATGGATGATATTGAATGGTAAAAGTATTTCAATTTAGTTAATGATGTTTTTTCCAATTATAATTGAGGTCGTGGAATATTTGTTATACCTAAAATGATTAAAAATATAATAAGACTATTCTAGATCCAAATACTACCAAATGGAAAATAAAATATTACAGGTGAAATATTAAAGAATATAATATATCATTTTCCATATTTTATATTTTTATATATTAAATAAAATTCAAAAATATATTAATCCAATAAAATAACATTATTTTCAATTTTGATATAATTTATTACATTGAATATAAAAACATCAACTCAACAAGTAAAATTCTGAATAAATATTTTATTATATCCTTAAATGTTATGGTAATCGATATAATTTTTGGACCACCATAAATATATAAAATTAAGTTTCATTTATTATTTATAATATATTTATTGTATTTTTATTTTTATTAAATAATAACTTCATCATAATTGAGTAAGTATTTAACGTTAATTTTTTATTCCTAAGGATTAAAAATATGCTTAAAATATTAATCAGATTTAATTAGGGAAATAGTACTATTAATATTTGTTTATTTTAATTTTTCCCAATTTTATAATAAAAATGATATTTTAAACTAAGACTGCAACATTTTTTCACATCCTTTATTTTAAATAATATAAAAGTCATTTTAATGGAATTTTTCCATTAAATATCTCTGTTTTTAACAATGTAGTTAAAGGGATGATTTTATTCATCCCATAAGAATTATTATAAATAATTATGGCCTTATCAATTTTTTTTTATTCTAGATTAAAAATAATAACGCTTTACTATGATGATTAGTTTTACCATGTTTGTTATTCATTTTGACAAAAACATTATATGGGCTGAATTAAAATATTAGAACCTCTTAAAAATAAATAATAAATTATTTTTATCTTATAAAAAACCTATAAATTTTATAATTTCATTTTTAATTAAATATTCAAAATTTGACAAAAACAACTTTTTAGGATAGAATACATTTTTATGAATCATAATTGATTTATTACAATCATATTCTTAAAAAAAATTGAATGATTAAAACATTTGATCTGTTAAATAATATATAAATTTCATTAAAATCATCCATCGATAAATTGAATTTAAATTATTTATATATTTTTTTAATACATAACATCTTTTGAAAAAATTCATTTTAATTTTAATTTATATTTCTATTTTTAATTATAATATTGATTATTAGTAAATTTGTAGGCATTTTTTTCCCTAATTTAGTAATTAATATTAATCCCCACTAAAATAATGGGTGGGTGATAAAAAAATAATATTTTAGTAATTTCATGTAGTTTGTTTGAGATTGTTGTCATATGAAGTGAAATCATTCGATGTAATTAAATGATTGAAATTGAAATATTTCTTAAATAAAGTTATTGGTTCCAAAAAAATGTGAAAAAATATTTTTTAGATACTTATAAAATTTACAATAAGGTACCTTTATAATATATAAAATATTTTATTCATAAATTCATTATTTGATCATGATATAAATTTTCACCAAATTCCATATGAAAATGAAAAAAATTTGAACTAAATATTGATGATTTAAAGAGGTTACTATTGAAAGAAATTTTAATGAAATAATACATTATGATGATAATATGTTTAATAATATACATATTATAATAATCAATTATTATTTTCACTGAGACATCAAAAATAATCATATCTGTTATAGACAATAATATAAAGACTCATAAATAATTTTGTGAACAAAAATAAGGGGTGAAAGACTAAAAATCATGTAACAATATTAGAGATTAAATATATGAATCTAAAAAATATTTTATTTTTAATAAATATTTATTACAAAAAAAATTCATGTGATGAAATATCTTTAATATATATATATTCATGTTACTTTTGAAAACATCAGTAAATTTTAGAAAATTGAATACTTCAAAATTGGTGTTGTTGGCTTAGAAAATTAATAAGATGATATCTACAAATTCAACCCAACAGATAGAAGTAATTTGAGGATATTGTAAAACATTTTTAGGATTAAATAGTTTTAAAAATTATAGAAAATAAAATTAGCGGAGTTTAAATCAATATGTTAATGAAGTAATTAATTGTTTATAAAACAATCATGTTTATATAATGTTAGAAAACATCAATTTCCAATGAATACTCTTTAAATCATCTCAAAATTCTTAATATTTTAACAGCTATATTTTGGTTAGATAGGATATCTTATGCACCCTACCAAGAAAACTCATGTAATGGAATTGTACCACATGCACAATAATAATACCATACACACACCTATGTCAATCACTATACACAACCATTAAATACCACAATTATTCTCCACCAATACCATTTTTTCTCCCTACCGATATGACATATGTTCTTAATGTATCACTTGGGTTCCATTTTTGTTTTGATAGGTGGCTTGAATTCCCTAGATAGCAATCCTCATTTTGCAAAAAAATCCCCCAACCTCATATTTTAAGAAACATGAACCCCCATGACAAAATAAATCTACATGATTCAGATTCAAAACCTATGATTGTATAGCCTATAAACTCATTAATTATTTAATTCCCTCTCAGATTAGAAAAATATTAATAAATTCCATGTTTTTAATACATTAGAATACCACTTCTAAATTATTGTATTTTATTAGTTAAAATATATTAGTTGTTTTAAAAACCCTTTGTTGTGTTTATATTAAAGGATGATATAAATTTACCAATTGTTTGTATTGCAACTAATAGAAACTCCATATATGGAAAAATAAAAACAATATGTCACATTATGTATTTATAATACCTTAGACACACCCTCATCCTCTATTTGTAACACTACACATTATTAAGCCTACCCATGTTCAGTATCTATCACACTACTCACACACACAATCATCTCTTCTTTCTCCACCCCTAATGATTATGGTCAAACTAATAATGGATAATGTCCATCTACACACACACTCTTTAATATGTTCCCTCATATTATCTAACATGAATTAAGATTTCCATTTAAGTTAAGAATTATTTATGACATAGAATATTGTGTTAGATTTCTTTCTTTATAATTAATATTAATTTAATATGTCTCTAATTCTTATCAACATGTGATAATATATTCTTTTTTATCGAAACAACAATTTTATTTTTTAGTAAACTTTAGGTAAAATTATATTTAACGTATTTTATATGATATGGAGGATATATACCATTTAATTGTGTATTTTTTAACTAAAAAAATTATTTAACATTGTTATAATAAAATTTCATATTATTTTATCAATTTTATACTATCGGTTCCAAATGGTCTACTGATTTTATCCATTTTCAAATGAGATGAACCAACAATAATATATATATATATATATATATTCCATTTTACATGTATATTAATTACACCTCACAATAAATCCGACAGAAAAACCTATAGGTTTATCTTACTTTACGCTTAGTGTATATACCATTATTACATTAATATAATTTTTCATCAATTCTATCATATTTCTCCCTAGATGATACCTTATTAGAAAATCCGTATTTTATTTTATTCATTATAAAATTAGAAGTAGATACATAATAATTGGGTGAGATTATATTTTCTGTATAATAGGAATATAAGAAATATCAATTTAAAAACCTATGTAAGAATACGACAAACAAATGTGAATGAGAACCCAATCAAAGTACATGA
This sequence comes from Viscum album, assembly GCA_963277665.1. Lineage (NCBI taxonomy): Eukaryota > Viridiplantae > Streptophyta > Magnoliopsida > Santalales > Viscaceae > Viscum > Viscum album. Next base: position 741,313,185 of record OY728150.1, on the reverse strand, counting down.
ACATATTTTAATATAATCATAATGAATAAAACAAGGACCATAACAATAATCCGTGAAATAAGTCAATTTTCTAACTTCTGTAATGATTCATCAGAGTGTAGAAACATGAGTCAGGAATCATGAACCATTAAAATAATTATATTGAAATATTTTTTAACATTAAAATGGGGCATATCATATTAATTAAAATAACAATTTCTTATGTGATGACTATCATCAATGAATTTTATCACATAATGAACTGTGTACCATGGGGGTTTTGGTTCACTAACCACTTCTTATAATCTCAGGAGATATAATGATTCACTCAATGAAATATATAGATATATAATTTTTGATCCACCCATTAGTTTGTGATAATACTATAAATATGTGTGACATGTGTATAAATAAATTCAAAATTTATTCATATATTAATTAACTTTGGGGAATGAAAAGTGTTTCATAAAAACATATATATGACATGATTATAATCCATATAGTGAAAATTATAATGTTGTATTATTAAAAACTATCACATGTAATGAAAAATAAGTATCAATCAATTTTCATATTTATGAGATAAAAATATTTGAATTTGAATTTTTTTTTAAAAAAGGAAGAAATTTTATTTACAAATTGAATACATTTATTTTTTAAAATAAATAATATTATTAAGAATACATAAAGAATCATTATGTAAAACCATGAAATAGATGAAAATATTAATCACAGGTAGTACTAAATAAAATAGGTAAATATATGATCATGTGCTAAACATTTAACATATATTCATTTATAACTATTGAAAATAAATTTCAACATAATAAAGCAAGATATGTGTAGAAATGAAAAATATAGTTCATTTGATTTTGAAAAAAAAATCAATTCTAAATGAAAATGATGATTTAAAAAACTATAAACATAGATATCAACATATATATGAAATAAAATAATTATTTTGAATAAGGACGGTAATGATTTATGATTTATTAAGTGACATTATGATGGCTTTTAAATAAAATTATTGTTGTATTAATTATAAGCTTCAATGAGGCAAAAAAGATAACAAGACATGTAAAACCTAAAATTTATTATTATAAAAGGAAATATATGGGTTCTAATAGTCAAAAAATTATAAAAGTCATTTAAAATATAGACATGGAAAATCTCAATTTCAAAGAGAGAATGGAAAATAATCCCATATCATAAACATCAGCTTTGTCTATTTTATTATTTAAGATATTATAAATTTATATTTAGTATTTGGATGTATTTTAATTTTATTAATAATTAGTTTAATTAATATCAATAATTTTAAATATCATATCACCGAGAAATCAATTTGTAATTGTTAGAATTAATATTATGTTGTTACTTTTTTTATTTTCTATGCATGATTCAATTTGGTGGATTTAGGGATTTCTACAGGATTAGGTTAACATTATATTTATAATTTTCAACAATATTTATTATTGCTGATAGATTTTTTTAATGTTTCATATTCATTTCATGGAACATTATGTCAATGATTATATAGAGCACTTATAAATATATTTCATAGTGATTATTAAATTTAAAAAATAATTGAATTAATAAGTGACAACATATTGGAATATTAGAATCATAGAATTATTAAAATATATAATTTTCTTAATTATTACAGAATTTGGTTAATATATTTGTTTTTACTGATTTATTATGTGAATATTATTAAATAATTCTTGTATATGGTAAAAGTTTCCTACAAAAATACATGTTTTGTGGACTAATTTGGAGGTAACATGTAATTATAATTTTATAATATGAATTTTACACAATATAATCGATTTCAAAATAGTAATTACGCATAAAAATCATAATTTAAAAGTGTTTTATGGTGAAGATAAATTATACTTATTATGTATTTGATAAATCATTAATTTACAATTCAGTATTCTCTTCGAGTGTCACTAATAAATTGTATATTTTTCATTTTTCATATAACCAGAGGTTCTCTATCATCATAGAGTACTTTTAAAGATGGAATTTCATATGTTATTTAAGATCAAATAATGTAAATATATGATTTGTGGTCTATTGACATAGGTCCTTCTATGGGTGAGATGTGGGTATTTTTGTAAATACTCATTTATTATACAAAAGGTTATGTGATTTTTATGGAATGTAGGTCTAGAGTAGAAAATTTTATTTAAATATTAATTGAATGGTTTATAATTCCCTTAAAAAAATTATGATATATATTTTTTATATATTCTATTTTTTTCATCATGTAATTAATCCTTTTTTAGTTAGTTTATCTTTTTATAGGGTGACTAACTTTTACCATGGTAATGTATATTTATGTCTAAAAATGTAATATAAGTTATTAGAAAATTAAATTATGAATAAAAATATGAAATACATTACCTTATATTAAATTTGTTATGGAAAATTTAACGACTTTTAATGAAATTACGTATAAAACAAAAAAAACTTTTTTTTCAAAATATATTTTTATAATTAAGTATTAATTTATTCCGATTCATTAAAATCCCATACTCCGTAGATTAATGATAATTATATATATATATATATAATTCATTTTATAAAAATTATTCTTTAAAAATAATAATTTAAATTAAATAAAATGAAAATATAAAATATGAAAAATCGATTTTTTGAAAAATATGAATTTAGACTTTTAATGTATTTTTCCTTATTATTATGTAATTAATAATTGATTAATAAACCACTAATATATCATTAGGATGTATCCACGGTTTGTTACCCTAGATATTGCATCCAAAACCAAGTCTATAGTCTATATCCATGGATTGGTTGACTATGGAGCTTATTTGAATGGAAATAGGTATATATACATGATTCAAACCATGGAAATATCCCCCATTAATGTAGAACTATTTACAAGGTTCATCATTGTGGAAATGGAACTACATAAATGGTTTATAACTCTGGTAGTGGACCTATTAGCATAGTTATAAACTGTGATTATTTCATTACATATTGGCATTGTTCATAATTTTGGAATATTTTTATAATCATGATTAAAACATGGGAAATATAACTATTTAAATTGTTATTTATCATGGATAAATACTATTATTTCATTGGAAAAATAATACCCTTCCACCTTCAAAAAAACATATCCTCCCTTGCAGACCAAAGTAAATCCTAGAAGATATTTCAATCATTATAAAAATAATAAAAAAATATATTTATTTGAAATTAAACTACATAACAATTAAATAAAAACCTAAATGAAATTTAAATAAAAAATTAATCCATAATTTATATGTAATAATATACCATGTCCATAAGAATGTGCTACGTCTTCTAACTTAAAGAGTACAAGGAGTCCACTTAGATAGTAGACGTGACTTTTACTAATGATGTTGTGGCCAAAAACAGGTGCCAAAAAATATGTATAGTGGATCTCTATTTGGGGTAGCCGAAGGTTAAAAGGGATGAGTTGTGTTGGTTTTTTGAATTGGTGAGTTCAGTGGAACAAAAATAACAAGATATCAATGTATGTTTACCTATAGGATAATAGCATAAAAAGAATAATTTTGTTTACTGAGGAAGTAGATGCAATCCACCTTTAACAAAGGATTTTTTACTCCCCAAATATCAACCATCTCTATCCTTCCCCCTTTGAAATATCATAGGATGTCCCTATGATGATCCTCCAACATCTAGTCTTGGAAATTTATCCCACTTTACTAACCTATATTTTATAATGGTGATTCTCGGTATTCAACTATTCCCTAAACTATCATAGCTCGAGAATGGTTTCCCAACACTTCATATCTCATGGATATAGTAAACCAAAGAATAATATTTGATCAATTTCTCCCTAGTGGACATAATTTGTCACTGAAAATGGTATCTTGATATCGTTGATCAATGGATCAACCAATATTTTTGTATTAAACGGGTACATTTTTGTATTACTCGTAGAATATTGTTGTATCATAATTTGGATATAATTTCAATCTAATTTTTTTACTTTCTAGGTATAATTGATATCACCACCCAAATAGAGATTAGATTGTTATCTTTAAATGGATTTAGGATTTCTATTTGAACAGTGACCCCCTTCATAAGAAATTTGGGTTCACTTTCTTTTCCTTCATCCCCCATTACAAAACCTTATGATTATCAAAATACATGGAAATATAATTGGTCATTTTCTAAGATTTGGGAGTAAACACAAATCCATGTATAACCCCATTTTACCTTGTATATATTTAGAAAGATTACATTTGGAATAATTTAGTAGAACCTGTATGGATATCAATTACAGAGTAGTATTATGCCTTGGGTTAGTGGATTATGATTAATAGTGTTATTATTATGTCTCTAAAAAGTGAATTGGGAACCTTAAATATGTTAGTCATTGTGTATTTTTAGGATACATAGTTCTAGAAGAGTTTGATCATAAAAATGAACAAGTTTTGGTGAATAATAGAGATATCATTTCTACAGATTTGATGAAATATTCATATATGATTGTATAAGATATAGGGAATAGATTGAGGACTACTCCCCCCCCCCCCCCGAGCTTATGTTCTAATAAAGTGGGTTCTGTACCATGATATTTTAAATCATAAAGGGTATATACTTCTAGGGTTATATGGGTGAATTCTAATTATGTCAGCAATTAATATGATCCTCTACGAGGGAAAAATGATCCAAAAAAGCAAATTTATGTGGAATCTCATATTTTTTATAAAACCACAGAGGAAAATTGATCTAGGTTAAATATGTATTGTTAATTGAAAATGTCTCATTAATAGTTATTGAAATAACTTATATGGTAGGGCCTTTAATATTTATCTAATAAATGTTACCTCCCCAAACATGATATTTAAAAGCATTTCAACGATAAAAGGGAGGAACCTATAGATGTGGATAATGATGGATTGTAGTTATCCTATCATAGACATTAGACATAACATACATAGGATCAAGGTCCATATCTTAGGTAAAACATGAATATTTTTTCACCCACATCTCAAAAGGGTCAAATAGAGTTTTATGTAAATGTTGAGTCTTTCTCTCAGGCCTCATTGGGATTTGATAAATGGAATAGTTTTTAGAATATTTTAAATTGGAATCCAATGTTAAAAAGGGGAATCATAGTGGCTTTGACACTTATAATTATATATTTTACCTTGTAATAAAGAAAAAGAAACTAATATATTGTCCAAACCATCACAAACACAAGATTACATGATCAACATACATTCTTTACGACAAAAATGTGTTAGAATAATTTATTTCATTAGAATATATTAATGTTCCTCACATAGATCCTAAGAAGGATATGGATGGAGAATTTAATGATCTTGTACAAGTCTATGAATTTTTCTTCCTAATAGAATAATGGTTGGAGTGGCCAATAAATATGTTTTTGATGGTTTTGATCTTTCACATAATATTATTTCTGTTCCACTGAACTCATTAGTTAAAGATTCTATTTTCATATGATGAATTTTAGATGAAATGATATTCCTAATGTATGTGGATGATTACCCTCTAAACCTTTAGTTGTTTTGGTATTTAATTGTTATAATCATATTGATGGTTATTTTATGGGGTTTATTCATTTTTTGATATGAGTGGGGAAAATTTAAATGTTTGATAATACATTAGTTGTGCTAGACATATGCATTGATGAGTTTGAGAGGTGTCAGTCATTGATTTGGGAGGCATAAAAAATGATTTTAGTACCATGATATGACAAATATGAGCTGGGTCCCAGAACGGTGTTCTGAGTCATTTGATTAGTGTGGATAGGGAGGAGAGTTGAGCACGTGATTAAGGAATCTTTAGGGTGTTATGCTCAAGGGGTGATGTCAGAAAATTTTAATGTTGCTATCCCAACAATGATAAACTAAGCATGCTATATATTTATTGGTTTTTATTAAAGGTTCCCATTAAAATAACAATAGAGATGTATCCTAACAATGAATAGTAAATATACCTTCATGAAATATAAATATCACACAATGCACTGATACACCATAGAAACAAAATTTCATCTCCAAAATAAAAACATCTTCCCATACATTAATACATTCAAAATAAATACAACATATATCACCACAATTCGAACTATCACTATGATAAATAATTTAAATTTTAAATATAAGTATCATAATAATAAAAGAACATGATAAAATTCAATGTATAAAAAACACAAAAAATTACATCATAAATGTGCCTCAATATCAATATTAGCAAAACCATAATGACCCTTATTTTCATCTAGAGAAATAAAAATATCAATATTAGCTCCTCCAAGACCACCAATATTAACATCGTCATCATAATTGATAAATGCATTAGAATATGGTCCTAAATCAAAGGAAGGATTAAAAAATCATTATAAACTAAAAACATGTAAATGATAACACTATCAATTATTGAAAACATAAAAATTTTATACTAATAATTTATATATCATATTTTATATTTTCATAAAAAATTATTGAAACTCATTTTTTCAGATAAATGATTTTAAAATTTATTGTTATTTAGAAATTGCATTATATAACACTCCACAAATTCAATACGGCATATAAAAAACTAAAGAAGGGGGCTATAAAAGAAGTAATAATGAGAGAAACATTCTTTAAAAATATTCACCGTATGAAATTTTCATAAGGAATGATCTCACAAAATATTATGGAAATTTCAAATGGAAGGTGAACCCAATTCACACTCAACATGGATCAACAGTTTCATATGAAACTGATAATTCATCTATGTACATACATGTATAAAAAATAGTGAAAAAAAATTTAATGGTTAAATATAAATATTATTATAAATATCCAAATAAAACCTATATGTGAAAATTATAGAATTTATTTGATGGATACCCAATCTGATATCTAGTTTGAAAATGGGAATACAGTTCACCCAGTACATATTCTGTCGATCAACTAAGATAATCATAATTCAAATTATTAATTTTTTTTGGAAAACATAAATAATTTTTTTGTTTCCAACTTGATGAGGATGAAGTGACATCTAATTTTTTCTAATTTTAAAGAATGTCATTTCCATATGGTCATAAAAAAGTAGATTCAATGTTGATAACTTCTTTTCCACTATTCGAAATGTTAAACGGATTTTGATAATGATGAACCACCAATGAATATTCAGATATTAAAAGAAATTGTTTTATCAATACGATAATTATCATAATAGCAAATGATCTCACATTTAGTTTTTTATTAACTTTTAAAATATAAATAATTATATTTTAAACAAATATCTGGTTATGATACATTCAGGTTTTTTAAAAACATATATAGGTTTTTTTTTCTAAATATATTTTTCACAAACTAGATAGCGGGTATTTTTTCTTCTACCATAACTCTAATTGTGTCATTTAATCATGAATTCAGGAAAAATGGTGGACTCTATTTACGTTCAAAAGTGAGTTTCATCACCTAAAAATTCTCACATAGATCAAGAAATATTAAATATGGATAGCTTGAAGAAATGATAACAAAAATCACATAAATAAAAGACTCCCCAAAATTTAGAGTCATTAATTGAAAAATAAATGGATCATTACATAAATTATTACATCCTCAAATGAAATGAAATTTATAATTTAAGAAAATTAATAATATAATAAAATTACAATCCCATAAAATATAATTATTTTTAATTTGGATATTATTCATGACTATAACATTATAAACATCAAGAAAAAATGTTATTTTTAACAAACTATTTTATTATATACTGAAAATATTGTATTAATGTAGATTATTTGTGAATCACCATAAATATCTCAAATTATGTTACTTTTACTATTTTTACTATTATTTGTTTTATTTTTATATTAATTGATAAAATACATCATCATAATTGTGTATATTATTTAAAGTAATTATTCAATTACTAAAAAATATAAATAAATTAAAAACCTGAATATAAATTCCTTAGTAGAAAAAATTATTATTATAATAATTCATTACTAGTTTTCCCTTATTTAGACACATAAAATTATATTTAAAACAAAAAGTGTGTCATTTTTTTACTTCCATTGGTACAATGAATATATAAGTCATTTTCATGGACATTCACTATTAAATAACAAAATTATGAACATTAAGTGTTAATTGAATAATATAATTCATATAATAATAATTATCATATATAATTATTGTCGTATCACTTTGTTTCATCCTATATTAAAAAGATTTTCCTTTTTGTAAGATGAAACTTTTTACCATTGTTACTATTCATTTTGATAAAAAATAAAAGGGGCCTAATTTCGAATAATGAACCACATAATGGTAAATATTTAATTCATTATTTCTAATAAAATTTATATAATTTTCATAAATTCATTTTAAATTATATAGGAAAAATGTGACGAATAAACCTTTTATTTAAAAACATTTTATGCCTAAAAATGTTTTTATTATTAACATATTAAATGAATAGTATTTGAGGAATGGTTAAAAAATGATCTGGTAAATAATGAATACATTTCATTAAAATAATTTTTCAATGAATATTACATTGATATTTTGATATATAGTATATTTTATGCTTAATATTTTTAAAAAACATCACTTATATTTTAAAATAATAGTTTTTTTAATTCTAATAATGAATTTTTTCAAAAAAATTAATGAAAATTTAATTTTTCATAATTTATATATTGGTATCCATAACCTCGGATCTAAAAGAAATATAATAATAGAAAATTAATATATTAATATTGTTATGTGGTTCGTTTGAAATCATTGTTGTGTAAAATGTAGGATATCGAATAAATAGAATTATCTAAAGATATTTATTTCATAACAATATTTTGGGTTTAATAAAAAACATCAGAACATATTTAGAGATACCTATGAAATTTAAAATAGTTTAATGTTCTAATACATAAGAAATTTTATTAATAAATTCATTATTTTTTATGATATAAATTTTCACAAAATATCATACAAATATAATAAAAAATGTATAACTAAATATAGTGAATTAAAGAGGATACTATTGAATGCAATAATAAAAAAATCATCTATGGTGGAGATAAATGTTTAATAATATACAAATAATAATAATAATTAATTATTCTTATGAGAATAAAATTATTATAAATTTTTCGGACATGATTATTAATAAATATAAAAAATTTAGTGTGCTATAATAATGAGAATATAAAATGTAAAAATGATATAACAAGATTAGAGATGAGATATATGACTATAAAAATTCTTTGATGGTTTATAAATATTATTTAAAAAATATCTCCAATAGAATAAATATCTAGAGAATATATATGGTCATGTTTCTATTGAAATATTTTTTAAATGTTTGATAATGTGTTACTTCTAAATTAGTTTCTTTCACATATAAATCATAAGAATATGTTTTCTACACATACCACCCAATAGATATAGATAATTATAGGATATTTGATTAAATTTATGTGGAATAAATAGTATAAAAATTTGAGTAAAATAATACTATTACATTTGAGATCAATAAATTGCAGAAGAAAATAAAAGTTATTTTAAAAAATTCATGATTATATGATGTCAAAAAACATTTATTTCGAAAGAATACTGTTTTAATCATCTGAAAAATTTAAATATTTTGAATGTTGAAATGTAGTTATATTTTCTATATAATTATCTCTATCGATACAACACATTTAATGTAATTTCATTATAGGAACAAGAATAAAAACATTCATGCACCCTTGAGAGTCACTATTTTCACATAAACAATACCACAATTGTTCCCTACCAATACCATGTGTTCTCTGTATAGATATCAAATTTGTTCCTATAGTATCACATGGTATATAAAGATGTTAGGATAGATGGAATTTAATTCCCTGGATACCAAGACTCAATTCCCAAAAAAATTCCCACGTCCTCATATTTTAAAAAACATGAAATCCATGGCCAAACAATATCATTAAGATAGTGATTCATGGAATCTATGTTAATATGATACACACTCATGTATTCAATAATTCTCTCTCACATTATAAAATTTTGATTAATCAAAAATATTTTTTATAATTTATATAAAACCCCCTTCAAATGTGTTGATATTTTAAAAATTAAAATATAGAATTCATTTTATCAAACCTATGATATATTTGAATTCAAGTAATAATATAAATTTTCAAATTGTTTTTTTGATTAACACCAATAGGAAAAACAATTATGGGAATTTAAAAATAATATTCCACAATATGTATTTATAATCCCTAACACCATCCCACAACCTCTTTTTTAAAACACCATGCAGTGCCAACCCTCCCCATCTCCTCTATCTATCACACTACTCACAAAACACTAGAAATTTTTTTTATACTCCCAATTTCTAGGCTCCAACTAATTTCTTTTAGTTTAACTCCATACACACACATCCATGATTAAATTTATTAATATTACATCACTTGTAATAGTATTTAAATTTAAATAATTAATCATTTACAAAATATAATATTGTGTTCGAATTCCTTTTTAGTAATGGATATTTATAAATTAATATTTAATTATTATCATCAATTGATGGTACATTATTTTTCCTCCGATCACCAATTTTAATTGACCATTAAACTTTATGTTAAATTATATTAAATTTATTATATATTTTATAGGTTATATAAATTATATCCTTTTCTGTTTTAAATAAAAAAATTATTTATGATTACAAGAATGAAATGTTATATTATTATAACATTTTTCAAATGCGATTTTTTAAATAGTCATATTATTTTATCCCAATTAACATGAGATGACCAAACCTTAATATAAAAGTATATTTCCTCCTTTTTATGAGTACTAATTGTAACTCATAATAAATCAAACCCAAAATCCTATATGATAGTTTTATTTTAATATTGGTTTTTATAAACTTATTATTATAAAAATATATTTTCAAAATTTCTATAAAATTTATTTCAGAACAATATACTTCTATAAATACCTTATTGAATTTTCTTCTTCATAAACTAAGTAATAAACAAATAATAATTGGGTGTGATGATATAGTCAATAAATTGTGAATATAAGAAATATCAATTTAAGTTCATAAATTAAAATAAGATAAAAATATGAGAACGATAACCCAATAAATGTACCTAAATATAGTATAATCAAATTATTCCCAATAAAATATGGATCATAAAAAATAATCCATATAATATTTTTTCCCTCACTGATGAAATGAGTCATTAGAGCATGGAAACATGTGACAAAAATCATGATCCATTAAAAATAACATTGAAATATTATATAACATTTTAAATTGTAATAACATAATAATTAATAAATATAAATTATATGATGAATATATTCTAATAATATCATCACATAGTGAACGCAGTCCCATAGTGTTTTTGTTTCACTATCAGTTCCATATTATATCATGAGAGACAAAGATTCACCCAATTAATTAGAAAAATAAATAATTTTTCTTCCACCCATTAATTAGTGATAAGACTATAAACATATGTGATGCATGAATAAGAATATTTTAATAATTTTATCATATAATAATTATCTTTTGGGAATAAAAAATATTTCATAAAAACATACAGAAGACATTATCATAATCCATAAATAATGAATTGGTGGATAATATCACTAACAAAATATCTCTATGAAATAAAAACAATTATAAATCTATGTAGACCTGGATGAAATAATATTAAGAGTGTTTGAAAAAATATTTTAAAATTAAGAATAAATATAATTTACTTTTTTAAAACATTGACCTTTTAAAAAGGAAATAATTTATAAAACAAGAAGAATTATATTCATTATGCATAATCATAAAATATCTGAAAGGAATAATCATAAAGAATATTAAATAGGATGGGAGATATGATCATGTGAAAAAGATTAAAAATATATTATCTTATCACTTTTGTATGTAAATTTAAATAAAATAGAGAATGTCATGTGTAGAAGATGAAAAAAGTTATTCCTTAATTTGATTTTGAAAATAATCTAATTCCAATTGAAAATGACCATTAGAAATCCAATAAATATAGATATATATATATATATAACAAATTATTGTATATGAACAAGAATTTAATGATTTAAGATTGACAAAAAACGAAATTTAGTTGCATCTATATATAATAATAATGTTGGTAGAATTATAATACACAAGGAAGTACAAAGATAATAAGACAGATAAAACATTCAATTTATCAGAATATAAGGAAATATATGGGTTTTAATAGTGAAAAAACATAGAAAGTAATATAAAAAAACATAGACGTAGATAATAACTATTTCCACGTGAGGGTGAAAAAAAATCCTTCCATAGAACTTAGGCATTTTATGATTTATTAATTAATATATTATATGTTTATGATAATTATTTATATTTATTTTAATATTAGTAATATTTATTTTACATAATAGAACTCTTTAATAATTTCATATCACCAAAATTATTGTTTTTTGTTGTTAAAAATAATATTCTTGAAATATTTTTTATATTTTCTACACAAGATTCATCATAGAGGTTTGGGAGCTTCTCCATGATTAGGTCTTCATAATATTTTCAATGTTTAGTAATTTTTATTATATTTGACTATTTTTTTATTAAGTATCATATTCCATTCATGGAACTGTTTTTATAGTTCACAAGGAGTGATTAAAAATATGTATTTAGAAGTTTATGAAATTTAAAAAAGAATTTAATAAATAAGTGAATACATGTTGAGATATTCAAATTACTTATAAGTTAAAACATATATTTTTAAAAATTACTTAATAATATTTCAACTTTTTTGGTTTTTTGAGTCATTCAAGATGTAGACAATATAACATAATTCACGTAGGTGGAGAAACTGTACTAGGAAAAAACATATTATATTTACTGAATGAAAGGGAACACGTTATAATGTTTTAATTATATAGCTTTTACATAAAATAATTTATTTAAAACAATAATTAATGTGAAAATTCATATTATATAATATCTGAATTGTGAAGATGAAGTATAATGGTTAAGGATAGGATGAAACATATATTATAAAATTCAATATCCTCTTTGGGAGTCTCTTAGAATTGATAGATTTTGGATTCTATAAGTAAATGGTGGTTCCCAAACATGGGTAGTATTTTTAAAGAGAGAATTTTTACAATTATTTAAAATCAAAAATGTAAATTTTTTATTTTAGGTATGTATATAGAGGTCATTATATTTGTGATAAGTGAGATTTTTTTGTACATACTCATTTCATATACTGAGGGTTCTGTGATTTTCCAGGAATTATGGTCCAATGTAGAATAATATTTTAAATAAGAAATTAAGGATCAATAATTCTCTTATAAATACAAAAATATATAAATTTGACATATATTTTAAATTTTAATCCTTTAATTAAACATTTTTATGTAATTTTAGAATTTACCAAATTGACTAATGTTTATCGTGGTAATGTATATTTACACCTAAAAAAATAATTGATCTCATTTCTAAATCTGTATATTGTGTTTAAAATAATGAAATAGATTTCATATAATTTAATTTTTAATTATGACTAAATATAATTGTAAAGTAAAAATGTTGAAAACATAAGATATTTAAAAAAAATTAATTTCATATATAATTTTTATTTTCTTCTCATTCATAAAATCGTTTTAATCATTAGATGATTTATACATTTTGTAATATATATATATATAATTCATTTTCATAAAATTTTATTTAATAGTGATCAATAAAACTTATTGAAATGAATATATAAAATACAAAAAACTAATTCTGTGAAATATAAGTCTTCAGAAATTGAATGCTTTTTTCATTATTACTGAAAATTTAAATATAGATTAAAGATTCCATAATAATAAATTAAGCTATATCCATGTTTTTGTACCACGGATATGGCCACAAAATAAATGGTAATATGATATATTAACAATATAGCTGGTTGTGGCTCCTATAAGTGGGAAATTAGTGTGAAGGTTATATCCAATATTGAACATTTTGGGAATAGGTCTATATTCTTTGTTAACACCATTGAAATATCCTCATCCAAGAAGACCAATTTACATGTTTTATAAAAATGGTAATACACATATATCCTTTTTCATAACTGTGGTAGTATAAATATTTACATAGTTACAAAATCAGGCTATTTTATGACTTATAGGCATGGTTCATAACTGTGGAAATATGCCAATATGCCCATTGAAAACAATGAAAATATTTCAATTTCCATGGTTATCAATGAAGGATATTTCCTACAATTGGTATAGAAACGTTTACCCTTCCACCTTCCAGAACACATATCCTACTCAGATACATAAAGAGAAATATAAAATAAATTTAAATCAATATACAAATCAAAACAAATATATTTATCACCAATATAAATATTTACCAATCAAATAAATGTATATAAGTAATTTAAATAGATAATGAGTCTATTATTTACTCCGGAATTCATACCAATACCATGATAATGTGATATATCTTCTATCTCATAGAGGATAATCAATCCACATAAGAAAATATAAATTAAATTCTCAGAAGATGAAGCGGCCTCAAATAGGTGTAGAAATAGATAGCTGGTGAAGCACTGTTGAGGGTAGATGGTGGTTAAAAGAGATGAGTTGTGTTTGTTTTTTGAACTAGTGATTTTAGTGGAACAAAATAAACAATATTGGATCATATTCTTACCTCATAATAAATAACATAGTCAATTGAATTTTTCAAAAAGATGAATTAAATTCCAACCGCCTCCTACAAGGGATTTTTTCTACCAAATGTCATCATCCTCCACCCACCCCCCATTTGAGGATGTTGGATGTCCTTATAATGATCCTTACACATTGTGTCTTATGAATTTAAACCTCTTTAAAAACCATGATTCCTTAATGGGGTTTCCAAGTATTCATCTATGCTGAAATCTCCCTTGGTTTGAGAAAAGGGTTCCCAAAGATTCCTATCTTATGGATAAAGTTCACCAAAACCTCATATTTTATTATATTCTACCTAGTGGACTATTTTAGAAACTTTATATTATCAGTTTATGTCCTTGATTTATTAATTAATAGATCATAGGGATTAATGTAGAATGTGATTGTATGACTCTTGGATTTTTTGTTATATCTTTATTTGGATGGCATCAGAATCAAATTTTTCCCTCTACTACTCAAAATGTTTTCACCTTATTAATAGTAATAGGCTAATTTTTGATAAATGGTCTTATGATTAATATATTTAAATGACACCCATTATTTGAAAATTTGGGTGCACTTTCTGATCATTCATCCCTTATTCCATATCAAATCAATTTTCAAAATGCATGGAAATCAAGTTAGTCAATTTATATGATTTGAAAATAGATAAAACCCCATGTATAACCTCATTTTACCTTGTATTTATTTGATGGTTTTAACTTTTAATCCTTTAGTAGATTCAATATAGGTTGAAATTAAAGAGTAGTTAGATGCCTTCAGTCCATAGAGTATAAGTCATGTTATAATTATCGATTCTCCTAAAATTATATTGGGAACCTTCAGTAGGTCTTTCATTATGGTCTGTGAGTGTAATCATTTCAATATGAGGACTGTTAAAAATGAGTATGTTTTGGTGAATAATAGGTATATCCTTTTTACAATTTTAATAAACACTTATTAATTATTCGTGAGAGAGATAATGAAGAGTGGGAGGAATCATCCCCCGAGCCTATTTTCTAATAATATTTTGTCTAGGCCTTCAAATTAAAAATTAGAGAGGATATGTACATATACAATTCTTATGGGTGAGTTTTTAGGCTATTATAATTAACTATTATCCTATATTAAGTAAAAATTATCCAAATAATTATTATTATGTAGATTCTATGATTTTCTATAAAATGGGAGAGGAATCATCTTCTGGGTAAAATACAAATTAGTAATCACTAATTTCTATTAAATAGTTAAATAATGATCATGTAATGTAGGTCCTAAAATCTTTATATATGGGACATTACTTCCCCATCATGATATTACAAATCATTTCAACGATTTGAGGGAGGAAAAATTAGATTTGGAAAATAATGAATGGTTGTTCGCCATCGTGGAAGGTAGAAAAAACATCCTTAAGATCCAGGTCTTGAACTAAGGTCCAACTCGATGATTTTTTTAACAACATATCAAAAGGATCTTAAGTAGTTATATGAAAAAACTTTTTCTTCTATTCAATCCACATTGGGTTTTAATGAAATAGAATAGGTTTTAGAATATTTTCATTCCGAATCTAATGGTAAAAAGTGGATGCATGGTGACTATAACACTCTGAATTATATATGGAACTAATTAATTAATTTAAGGTTACACAAATATTTTTAATCATTCACAAAGCCATGATGACATGGTCAAGATGAATTCTTCTAGAAAAAATCAGTTTAAAAATTTCATTTATCATTATTCTATTGAATGATATGAAAAATGTAAGATGTTTAGGGTTGGAGTATATAAAGATATTGTCAAATATAATTAATTTGTTCCTAACCAAATAATTGTCATATTGACTAAATTATATGTGTTTTATGGTTTTTATCATTCTCCTCTTGTTATTTCAGTTCCACAAAACATATCAGGTCAAGATTTTATGGGTATATGATGGTTCATAGAATGAATATGATTCCTAAAGGATGTGTAAGTATAACCTTGATACCTCAGTTTCTATTGGTTTTTTGAAGTTCTGATAATTATTATGATTATCTTGGTGGGTTTGATATATATTTAATATTAGGGGTGAAAAATGTAATAGATGATGTAACATCAGTTGTGCAGGTATTAGGTGTCGATGTGGTTTACATTTGTCCCTTATTAATTTTGGAGTCATATAAAAAGATTTTAATACCATGTAATGACCAATATGATCCTGGTACCTCATAGGTGTTCTTAAGGATTTGATGATTAAGGATTATGAGGAGATATAAGCATAGGATGAAGGAACCCATTGGGAGTTATTATCAATGGATGATATAATTAATTTTCTAGATTGGTATCCCACCATAGATGAATTAAGCATGTGATGATTTTTGATTGGTTTTTAGAAAAGGATAGCATTACCTATATAGCACAATGTGTACCCAAAAATGAATATTACCATTCCCTTCATCAAATATAGAAATCTCTCAATGTTTTTAGTCATCATAGAAACTATATAACATCTCTAAAAAAATCATCCAAGGCCTAAAAAACTCATAAAAATACAATATACATCACCAGAATTAAAACAATCACTATGATAAAATTTAGTCAATATAACAATTATTTGGAATATGAACCTAATTCTGTGGTAAAAGTAATAAAATACATATAAAACATGTGAATATAAATAGAAACACAATTAATTAATGATATCATAAAAATTTTATACACATATATTGTATAACACATTTTTATTTACATGAACTATTATTTAGAAACATATTTAATATAATTCATTTTTAAATTAAATGTTGTAAAAAAATAAATTATGTCACACTCCAAAAATTTGATATCACATATAACTAATTATGTGTGGGTTCATCTATGATGTCAATATTTGAAAAACAATCATAAATTGTTTTCATGGTATGAAATATTCATATGTAAGGATATAGAAAACTACAATTGAAATTTCCAATAAAAGTTATACCCAATTGAAACTTAGAATGAATTTACAATTTCTCCAAAAAACTGAGAAATTAATGTATGTTCAGTCATATTATTAAAATTATAGAAACCAAAATTTAATTTTAAAATAAATATATTGTTCTATTTATCCAAATGAATCATATATATAAAAATAAAAAATGTATACAATGGTTACAAAATCTTATGTTTCATTTGAAAAATGGTAATATGGTTCACCTATTTTTTATTCTATTTTTAAACTAATATAATCAGAATTACAATGATTATTGTTTTCATAAAACCTAAATCTTTTTCTCATGTTGTAGAGGAAGAATAAATATTTAACATTTTAATATTTTAATGATATCGATGGAACATAGTCATCACAATGTAACTTCAACTATGGAACATATTTTGAACTCTTGAAAATGGTAAAAGGATAATGATAATGATGAACAAGAAAAAAAATAGTCATATTTTGAAGCATCATTTTTCTCAAAAAGAGAATGATCATAAAATTTGTCGATATCAAGATTAGTTTTGGATTAATTTTCAATATTTTAATTTTTTATATTTCAAAACAACATCTAGTAGAAATATATCAATGTTTTTTACAATATTATATATAGTGTTGGTACAATATTTATTTACCACATACTATATAGCTGATATTTTTTCATCTAGTTGAGCGAGAAATAATACATGTCATCAAGAAATCATGATAAAATTGAGACATCGTTTTACATTCAATGGTGAGATTCATCACTCGAACCTTACTACTTAGTACAAGAAATATTAAATATGGATTGCTTTGATAAATGAAAACATCAACCATTTTAACAAAAAAACTCCCTGAAATATTATAGTATAAGACATTTGAAAAAACATCTGGTACTCAACTATTGTGATGTAATTCAAATAACAAGTTCTAATTTTAGAAAAATAGAGCATAAAAAACAATATCTAGTACTAAAATCATTATATGACAAATAGTAAATAAATACAGATATAAAATAAGAGTTTATTTATACATTTAGTCATGTTGGATAACCTATTATGGATGGGTTCACACTAGTAGAAATAAATAATTTCGGGGATTGAGAATGTAGGCTTTGACGGAATCTAATAGTCATCGAACATTATGTTGGATAAAATGAATGGTATAGGGGGATGGAGGGAAAAATTAATGGATCCTTTACATGTGTATGCAGAGATAATATAGTTTAATAAAATTATTTTTAGTATATGTAATATGTATGGAATGTGGAAAAACATGAAATTAGAAAAAAAATAAGGAACATGTATTTAACATATATAACTATGTTTTTTATCTATATATCATACATCTACAAATGAATTTTAAATTCTTATATGGACATTATGGTATTATTTTTTAAAAAATATTACCTTATATTCTGAATAATTCAATAAAATTGACATATAAATACATATTTTTATGAATATATTTAAAATGGAATCACTAAAACACTAATAAGTAAATAGAAATATAATATCATTGGAATCTATTTTAAAATATTTTTTAAAATATTTTTACATGGTAGATGAGATAAATTATTACATACCATTAGGTAAAATTGTTACATTGATATAGTACTAAATTCAGTTGTTCGGTATCTTGCATCAGAAGAAGCACCCAATAATATCATAAATGGTAATGTCATGTTGAATGACTACATGTATGTGATGAAATATTTAGAAGTTCTAAAATATATGTAGACACATAAAAATGATTTATGATTAAATATGTTTAGTTCATTATATAATGGGATCCTAGGGCATGTTGATATTCACAAAGTGGTAAGAAATGGATACTCTAGGTTAGGGATAATGAATATGATAAAATAAAAATTTTCTAATTGATCGTTCATGTAAATCATGGAATTGAAGTTCAAATTTTCTGTGATTCTTATATCTATCATCCTAAGGTTTGATCATGATTGGAATTTATTTTAAATAGTGGAGAATAAAATATCAGATGTTCTGAATACATGTATTGAACAGGGATAATCAATGCAAATAAATCATAGTTTAATGTGAAATTATCTTATACTGACTTTATATATGATTAAGTTTGATGTTTAAAACAAAAATCTGATTCAACATTTAGTAATAACTAAATATGAGTTTTTTGGGTGCCATTAATGTAGTAACTAGGTTTATACAAGTTGTAAAAATAGGTTCATGTAAAACCTGAACATTCACAATGCATAAATTTACATTCTTTAATCGGCACTATCATATCATTTAATGTGTTGTAATATTTTCATGTTATAAAAATTATGATAAATCCTTAAAAATGACATCATGTATTTATCGATGATAGTGGATTAAAAGGGAGTATATAGTGACATGTAGAGTGTATTTCACAATTATTTTAATCAACTATAGATATGAAGGTCATTTATATAAATTCAATATATAAATAAGTTCGGTATAGTTAAATTACCCAAAAATATAATAGGATGGAGAAGTAAAACAGACCTCATAAAAGGAAATTTTTGCATCTTGATATGTCCCAAAAAATTAGGTATTCTGTTGATGATACACTCAAGATAATCTGACTAGTGGACTTAAAGAGGTAAATTTTTATTTCTCAATGGGTATCACCTAATCATACTTTAATGAGAAAACGTGTGTTATGTTTCCATAAAACCCAATATAAGTATCTAAATTTACAATCTAATATTCTCACATAATATTGACCATTTTCAACGCTAAAATTATAAAATAATAATGAAATATATCATAAACGTAGAGGATAAGGGAATGAATAAAAATGAAAATTGTAAATACATTTTTTATGTGAATGATTTTTTCATAACTAAAAACAAGTAGTAAAATTTCCATTTCTTGTAAATGTATAAGGTGCAAGAAAATTCACCTTTTCAATATATCTAAAGATGAATTATTTATTTGATAAAAAATAATACAAAAATGAAAAAAAATATTAAAGGTATAAATACTATTATATTAGTGTGTTATTTCATTATCATTTTAATAAGTTCGTCGAATGTTTTGAACAATTGATTTTTCAAATTATATTATTAGGTAATAACGTGTTCAAAATTCAACACAAAAATTAATTCTCAAACCAAAGGAACTACTCCTTATCAGTATATATAATAAAATTTCCCAATATATTTTTAATTAAGTAGAATATTACATAGAAATCTCAATTTTCCAAATAAATTTTATTATAAAAATAATTATATAAGTTAAAAAATGATGATTAAAAGTAAAATAAATGTAAAAACAATTAGAAATATAGTAGTTAAGGGAATCATACTTTTCATACCTAAAACTAAATAGATGTAGGTTCACCTCATTTGAATGAATAATTGATAATAAATTATCATTATTATGAATTTACTAATGTTGAAATATTTAATTATGTAAAACTATTACTAAAATAAAATAATATTAAATTATGTTCCATCACAAATAGAATACAAAATACTACTTTATAGGTAATTTAGTATCAAATTTTATAACCTATAATCAGTTCATCTCTAAATTAAAGAACATAAAATATTAATTCAACTGCAATATTCACTCTATAAAGAATAAATCACCAGTTTCCATGATTATATATTTAATTTTTTTGTGTTTTGAGAAGTGCCCCAAAATGATTATTGGATGAAAACAGTCGCAACTATAAGATTATGAGCCATATAATAACAAATATATTGGTGTTATATATATATATATATATATGTATGTATTTTTTATGTTTATTGTAATTATTATAAAAATTACATTTTTTCCATCTATTAATTTTATAAAATTATTATAATTATTTTAATTATTAGTTTTTATATGATTTAGTAGAATCACTTACTCTCAACCTCCAATCCTCTGAAAACTTTCTAAAAGAAATATTTTGTTGAATAGGGAATAAATCTATCATGAACCTAAAAAATTGCGGCTAATAAGAAGATGTGGAAAAGTGGATATTGAAGTTATATGTTTTTTAAAGACAAAATAGAGTTCACAATTATGTAACAAATATAAATAAAAAGTTTAATTATGAAAATTTAAAATTTATAAATACTATACGGTAATATGAAATGAATAATTTTTTAATTATTTGAAAAAATAGATAAAAATTACTATTTTTTAACACCCATAAAAATATAGTGTAGGGAAAATAAATTTTCTTATCTATAAGGGTTATTTTATAAACCATACAAGTGTTAATGAAAATAAATAAAATTCATATCAAAATATAATATACTGTATTTAAATTTGATATATGAATGGAAAAAATTTATAAAAAATAAAAATTTATAAAAAAAATTCAATCTTTTATTCATAATGTCTATAACTAAATAAAATATTCAACCACCCATTTCCTAAATAATTTTTAAAAATATTATTGTTGTTACACTTCATTTTTGGATGTATATAACTTTAAAAAATAATATGAACTTCATATTTACATAAATTGTTATTAAAAAAATGAAAATTAAAGAACTCAAAAGATTAGAACAAATAAATAAAATATGAATATATATATATTTGTGTTAATAGATGTGAATATATACAAACAATGAATTAGAATAAAAAAAATTTTAAAAAAAATATTAAAAATATATGAAGGTTATATTATATGAACTAAATATTGGGTGATTATACTTATATCATAACATAGAATTAAAAAAAATTAAATAATCATATCGATGATCATTTTTATGATTTAGTTACATAAAATCAACATTGGTACCTCTTTACTAATGGAAAAATTATAAAATAGGATATTAATGAATATCAAAAGATACAAAAATAAAAAAATTTAAGAAATTTATCGATGGTGTAGAAGATATATGGGAAAAAGAGTTTTGTGAGGTTATATGTCAAAAAAATATGATGTATTGTATCCTCACCTACGTATTTAGGTTGGTGAGTCTTATCGTCAATGAGGAGGACCTATGTGTGTTGATGTAACAAATAATTGGATAGGATGAGGCATCTGAAAAGTGATTTTAGAGTTCAAATGATTTATTGAATATATATAATGGGGGATTTTGAGAGGGAACAAATGGTATATATGGGGAACCACAAGAAAATGGACATAGAGATCCTGGAATAGTTGAGAAAAGAATAGAGGAATGGTTTTAGTTGGTCGTATTGGAATATGGGTCACAGTCACAGATGGTATCAAACATGTGGGTTAGAATTGGGGAGGGTATCAGTGGTCCAAAAAAAATTATTGGCATTGGTGGTGTTGAGGGTAGTGGGTGGGGGTCTTCGAGGGTGGTGTGAGGGAGGGTGTCATAGAGCAGTTTTTGGGGTAAGAGATATGGAAACATCAATATAGTAGAGTCATAGTGAGGAGAGATGGAAGCGTTAGGGGAGGAGGTTCTAACAAGAATAATAGGGGGAGGGTCATGTTTAGGATGAGATTCGTGGAAGGGTATAGTGAAAAAAATAAACACTATTTCAATGGTTTTTTTAAAACATTATCATTAAGTATATATATTTCCATGGTTCTAATACAATTTGTAAATAAATAAACATATATTCATTTACCTATACAATGGTGGATATATGTATGTGGATATAAATAATTTTTCTTATAGTGAGTATTTTTCAATTTATACGTATATATATGATAACAATAAATATAACTAAATTTTATGTAATAAATATGGGAAATTATACATCCATTTAAGAATATAATATATAATAAAAAAATGTTTTTAGAAAAAATATGTACATTTATCTATTAATAAAAGAATTATTATTTAGAAAAAATTACTTATTTTTTACATGTTAATAATTTTCAATACTAATCAATACATGAATTAATCAATACAACATTTTGATATAATTAATTAAATTTAATACATACATATATATATATATATATGTTTCATTAAATTAGATTTAATAGGATCAATGTTAATTTTCAAATTGATTTAGAAACTATTTATTTCATAAAAAAAATATTTATTTCAATAATGGTATGTAATTATGTATTGTATTATTCTACCATAATGAATCATTTATAGAATGAATGTTTTTTTTCCTATATCGTAAGTCATCAAACAAATTATATTTATTTAATGGTAAATTAAATATAAAATTGTTGGGTATTATATTCTACCACACATAAAATAAATTCTCACTTGAAATTTCATTACTCAAATGAAAAGATTGGTAAAATTTCCCTTATTCTATAATAGGGTTCTTGTGTATATTATTTAAACATATTGTTTCTCCAAAAAACATTAAAAATGTGATTATTCATGTATTATACTATATTATAACAATGATCCATTATTTTTAGTTTTTGTTTCCTGTAAGGGCGATAAGGTTACAATTATACAAATGTATAATTAGTACTTTTGAATTTTGTAATATTTACATCCTAAAAAGTTATTCACAGAACACATCATGAAATTTGGAGATATTTAGTGGTTGTGATAAACATTATGATATCATCCCTATAATATTAATTATTTCTAAAAGGAAATATTTCTATATAGGTCAATATTCATTTCTTCCTAAATATCATAACCCTGTACTGATATGATATTAAATATAACGAATTTTCAATAACATCAAACTCCAAGATTCATATATGATTATAATTATATCAATTTTATTGAAAATGATTAGTTCTACTGTGTCATTGAATTGTTTTAATCATATATAACATTACTTAAGTAATACTTGATCCTAATAGATTATTGATTCTAGCATTGATAGTACATGATTTAATTCTACACCACTTCCCCAAAGATCCTCAACATGATACATTTTAATACTATAATATATATATATATATATATATATGATAAATCCTTATGTGGAAGGTGTTGATTCTAAAATCCTTTGAAAACTATTGAATATTATCTTAGTATATCTATAAGGACCATAACATAATTATTATATAATCTATTGTCTTAGAACCAGATTTCAGTTACAATACATTGGTTCATTTTTCTTGTTTTAGAGAAATAGATCATAATTCATATATAAAAGATAATATATTAATAATTAGGAAAATCTACTATGTATCTATTTTTTCATAATATTAATCTTTTAATATAAACTATTATCTCATTTCAGCATAAATATTCATGAATTAAAAGTTGGATTATTATTTTATTTTACCCGTAGTCAAACCATGTGAAAAATATTTTAAACATGTGTTATGAGAATAAACATGTTACTATTGGAAAAAATGAGTATATTCATTATTCCATTGATTAATATGGACACCCAGGGGAATAATTTTATAATAAACTACTAATTTTTAACTAAAAGGGTATAATAATTGTTTCAAAACAAACGATATTTGTCATTCATTTATAAATAAGTAATTTAAAAGAAAAATCATAATTATGCCATGAAAATTCATGTAGTCTCCTTAGGATATAATTATCATATCGCTCTTACAGACACATTAATCGTAGGAATTACAATATGGTTTACCTCCACCTCCTAATAACCCATTGCATTGGAGCTCTATGTGGCAACACCAATCGTATATGATATACTCAGCTCAATAATGAGATATAACGGTGTTCTAACATTCATGAATTATTTCCAAAGATAATTTCTCTAATAAAACCAATGAAAACTCGTTTAAACCCATGTGATAACACTTTCAGATATTAAAATACACAGTTTTCATAAATATAACATTTATATCTAAAAATGGAACATGTCATAATGAATAATATTTCTATAAAAAGAACAAATAAAATTTTTAAGTAAAAAATAAAATAATTAAATATCCATGAATTTTGGAAACACTTCTCATATTCTATATGATAAAAAGTACATTTATTTTTCATTTTTAAAAAGACATGAAAGGGGACCATTAAAATACAATTTTTAAAATAACTTTTATACCGTGATTTTAACACATCACATGTTTTCATTATATTCCTAGATAATAAAATTATGATAATATATTTATTTAAAACATTTTTCATGTTTATTATTCATTTTTTCACTTATTAAAAATTAAAAAAGTAACATAATTCTCTAAACCAATATGAGATGTTTTGATGATATTTGGTTCATGAGTCCAAAATGACATTGAGAATTTAATTAATGTAATAGATTAAATTATTAAAAAAATATAAAAATCAATAATAATTAAATTATTATAACTTTAATAAATCAATTATATTTTCAAATTCAACCATGAATTTTGGTATCAACAAAAAACTATGTCACAATGTTTGATACGATAGACTATACGTACTCATGAGTAACGTTTAAATTTTAAAATAAATCATTATGGAAAGAATTTAAGTATAATTTTACCATTATTTAAAAATAATAATATCATAAATATCAATGTTTTTCAATATATATACTTATATATATCATCCATGTGATGTGGGGAAGAAAAATGAATCACATCACTTCATACATGTGGTAGACCACACGTGCGCACAAAAGACATTATGATTTTTCATTGAGTGAATTTGTATTAAAATTAATGAAATATTATCTTTTATGAATGATAAATATTTAATTAATATCCTATATAAAAATTAATTTCATCATTATAACTATTCTTTAAATGCATTCATGGAAAACTATATTCATCAATTCACGATGTGGTAGTCCACTATGGACATTAGTTATGAAACGTTATCTCTTTTGAAAGAATATTAGTGGGATATAGGTCATTTAACAAAAATAATAATATATAATTATATATATTATACCTTCTTTATTATTTTATCATGTTCTATGATGGTTTTTTCGATGTTGAATTAGAAACAAAACTAAAACATTCATATAAAAACAATACCTCTTCTTTGTAAAATCACCATTTCATAACATTGTAGGACCACAAATATATGTATTATGATTAAACCATGACCTTTATAATAAGGGTTGAAATTTAAGTAAAGAATTTGGGTCAATATTTTTTTAATAATAATGGGTTTCAAGTTTTAATAAAAGATAATAATAGGTTCCCATTTATAAGAGATAAGAGAGGAACAAATGGAATTTCTCGAAGTATTACATTAATATAAATAAATTAAAAATTAATATTTTTTAAAAAGAAACTTATTTTTAATATAATATATTTATTGTTTTAGATAACTTCATAAAATAATAATTTTACATTTTTTACTATATTTAAACGCTAATTTTTGGGTTTAGCGCCAATGAAACCCCTTTAACTCTAACCATGACAACATGGATTTTTCTTTTTTGTGGGTCAATATATTTATATTAAAATTAAAAAAAAACTCTTAAACATAACATTTAATATTTTTTATATCTTATAATATTCATTTTGGTGAAATTTATATTTTTTGTATATTTTATATAATTTATTAAGATATTATTTACAAAAAATTATCTCTAATTTCAATTAATAGTACTATTCATTAAATTGAATTTATTAATAACAATAAAACATATAAAGTTGTAAAAATAATATTTTATTATATCTCCCACAATTCTTGTTGTTATAAAAAATTGGATTAAATTGACGATCTCAAATTATATTTCTTTTAATATTTTTAAGGTCAATTTTTTATTTTTCCAATAATTTATGTATTTTTGAGTCAACGTTGAATATTTATTTAAGGAAATTTTTTATTATAAAAAATATTGTAAATTATTACAAAGATAAATATATATTACATACATTAATATACAATTTAATGTCTAAGATATCCAATGAATAAAACCTAATTAAAAATATAATACATATTAAAAATATGTGTGAGAAAATTTTGACACTTCAATAATGATATAATATAAAAGTAATAAAATAATTCATGTGATTTGAAATTTCATAAATTATATAATTTGATTATTATTGTCAAAATATACTCATATAATTTTAATTATAATAGTTTTGTGTCATTTAATGGTTCTTATCTTTCTATCAGTATCCTAAATTACCAGATTTAGCATTTAATGTGTTTATTAAATTACTAAGTTCACATTTAATTATAACAAAATGAAAATAGGTAAATAAAATAAATTTGGACTCAGTAATCCCAAATATATGATAATTATTTGAAAATTACACACATAGAATGTTTAAAAAAATTATTTTAATTTAATATGGAAATATGGAATGAATGATACTTTTTCTTGAAAATGTTTATATAAGTCAAAAAAATGTTTTTATAGAAAAATATGTAATAATAATGATTAAAAAGTAATTAATTAGATTATATATTAGTGATTAATAATTTATTATCTATGATATAAAATTAAAATCATAAAGGGGATTTTTATTACAAAAAAGAAGAAATTTAAAAAATATATTTTCACTATTCAGTGAAAAACACAATTTTTTACAAAAAAAATAAAAATATATTTTCAATGAGATAATTTTGAAATTATAAAAAAATAACTTAATTTCGTAAAATAAATTTTATGAAGAATCAATATATTATATATAATATTCACTCATAAAAAGATAATGTTTTTTTGAGGGAAACATTTTTTTGAAGAATAAAATAAATATTAAAAATTGAGTGATTTTTTTATAATAAATTAATAAAGAGTAATACAATTAATTTTATTTCTAAAATTAGTTAATACTATTGATTCCTTCATATTTAACGACAATATTATACTGGTACCATTTAAATAATAAAATTTATTGGTCCATTTAAGATTAGTTTTATGTATCGTATATACTATCAAATATAATGTTCCATTTAAAATCTCAACTTCTTATATTCCACCACCCCTTCACTTTTACAAATTATTTCCCCAAAATCTTAACATGGTCTCATTGATCAATTTTCAATTTTTAGAATACCATTCTTAAAAACCAAAATTATGAAAAGGGGTAATAAAATATCTCTTTGAAAACATATAATGGTATGTGTGAAGGAAATTTTGAATAACATATACTAATATTTTCTGTTATACTTACATTAAAATTAGAATTTTATAATTTAAATAATTTCCACCACACACCCATATTTTTCTCCAAATAATGATTATGAATTTTTTTAGGTTTGCTGTGTCCAAATTGAATTATAAAGATAAAAAAATCCCCAAAAAATATTCCTTATGTCCTAAGGTATTAACCAAAACAAAAATGGTTAGAATTTGTAAAGGAAATTCCCAAAAATAATAAAAAATTATATGAGGAAAAATAATTTAGCCTCTAAAATTAAATCACAATACCCAATGTAAAACATGTATCATTAAATAAATAAATATATTGATAATTACAAAAAAAATATTTCATACTAGGACTAAAACCCAAAAGTAAAAAAACATTTGACCCAATTGTCTATCAATATGAATTTAATATTTATCAATAAATAAAATTAATTAGTCTAGAAATATAATACCACAATGCTCAGTCTGTAATCAAATAATATTCATGATATGTTAACCTATAATAGAAACAACATATTTCACCATAAATCCACAATGGAACCAAAAATGCATCCAAAAGATAATTCATCCATTTTTTCACAAATAAAATATTTTTGTATTATCTTTACCTTAGTCCTATAATTCACCATGAATCTAAAATTTATCTTCTTTAGAGATAACATTAATCACATAATCACCCATCCTCCTTCCAATACTATGTAAATCTCTTTGATCAAATCATTTTTCTGAGAATAAATATATTTTTATTCCGTCATATTATTTATATAAAAATAAAATTTCACAATAACTATGACATCAAATATATAAGTTCTTGGTGATTCTCCCTTATCATCCATTATTTGTTGTTTCAACCCATAGGGAATTTCCAAATGCAATGTGTTCTGACTCGGAAGTTGAGTAGCCTTTCTTCTAAAACTATGTTAAAATACTATTATAACATTCCAATAAATATGAGATACATCATTAAAAATAAAAGCAATATATTATGTAAGACCTCAATATTCCACAATATGCTTCTCTTTCAATAATATAATAGCATGTGTTCTACACAACTTCGAGTTCTAACACACACCAAAACCATTCAAACTAACCGTTAGGGATAGTAATACCCACAATTTAAAATTTTATAAATATTATCGTTCAAAATAGACTTCATTTTTAGATTTGGAATATCAAAATTATCCTAGGGTGAAATTTATATTATTTTCTGAAATCATTCAATTTTTGATGAATAGTGAAAAACACTAAGTAATAGTTTAAAAACAAATTTTTTATTTAAATAATTATTTATTTGATTTGAATTTATTTTTGGTCCAAATTGATAAATAATACCTATATAATTAAAATGTAATTCATTGGAGTTAGTTTATAACACTTATTTATATATAAAAAATTTATTGAACTTTTCTCAATTTTTACCCACCTCCTAGGAGAATTTTCATATTCACATAAAACATAATCTTACCACTTCTGTAAGTTAAATTTAATAAATAAAAGAGTCACAGTTAATATCAAGTATTAAAATTTTGTTCAATAAGAATAAAATAATGTTTGGTGAATAGTACCTTTTTACTTTTATTTACCACGGTTAAAAGTAAACAAGGTAATTAATGGTAAAAATGATATTATTATTATCATAACACATGTCCTAATTCTATTGGCTAAGTATAATTCAACGAAAAACTACCTTAGGTATAAAATATGAACCTATTTGTTCCACTTGTATTAGATTAATACATTTATTATTATTTAATTTAAAGAAGAGTAAAAATAGTTAAAATCAATGTTTAATAACTAAAAAAAATTTAATATAAGTTTATACATAAGATAAATTCGATTATAAAAATTCATTACAAAGATAAAAATATTTCATAAATAATGGTATTTTATTTATAATTTTTAGACATTAAATAATTTAATTTATTTTATGACACAACGATGCTGCAGTAATTACCTAATTAGTGATATATTAAAATAATTGATATTATAAATACACAAATAAATATAATTTTAGAATTTTAAAGAATTCAACGAATTTTATAGGATAATATGACATGTTAAGGTTTATTAAATGAATTATTTTCTAAGTAATAATTATGTTGTGAGTTTAGGAAAAACAAAATACCAAATAGTGTCAAAATTGACATAAAAGAGTTTTTAAAACATATATTATATTATTAATTGATATTCAATTCATGAAAATATAAGGTTCTGACAAGAGTCTTATATAATTATAGGTGTATCATTAATGAACAATATGGGATTCTTTTGGAAGCTTATAATGTGTTTATTAACCATATAATATAAAAATACTAAGAGATATGGTAAATGTGAATGTAATTAACTATGGATTAAAACTAAAAGATAAGGTTAATATTGTGACACAAACCTGCCTAAAACCTATTTGTTGGGTGGTTATGCGACCCATCCCAATATTATCCTAGAAATAAGTTACTTTTTATCCATTATAAAAAAAATATGAATTTATTATAAAATAATATTTTATGTTTTTATAAGGTTCCCATCACCCCTATTATAAATGGGAACTCCACCTTCTCTCTAATTAATACCATAATAGCCTTTTGGATCGGCCAAACCCTGCCAAATTATCCTCTAAACATCCCTTACTTCATCTTAGAGGACTTCCTTTAGTCAGAATGCCAACTTAATGATCCCTTTTGATCAAATCAAAAGGAAGAACCCAAAGAAGAGATAATAATTTCACCACCTTCTATCATGTTCCTTTATTCTTCCACTTCTACTTTCCTTGTTATTTCCATTCTAAAAATAATAACTCTAGTATATTTTATATACATTGATGTAATTATAAATATTTTACAACCATATTCAGTATTCAATCCATCCTTTGAATGACATGTCACCATACGTGCATACGTACGCCTTACCGTCTCCACATCGTGGTGTAATTGTAATTCAAAACGTTATTATTTTTGTGGGTATGATAATTATGTGTAATTGAATTAAATAATAAAAATAAAATTATAATTATTCGGTATATATGATATACCATCAAATTATATATTATTTAAAATTCAAAATAATGATATTGTAGCTCATGCGTACGTATGGACTACCGTCTCCACAAACGCGATGAGATTCATTTCCCATTGTATCCATTCAAGTATAATTCTAATTTTATGATTTAAAATAATTTTTAAGGACTTGATATTGTTATGGATAGGAATAAGATACAAACTATCCATAACAAAGGTATATTATGTAACAAAACATATAAAATAAAAAGAGTAAGTTGACACTCGAAACGACAATAATAATAAGACATTATTAACAAAGAAATGATAAAAGATCATATATAATATAATATTAATGTATATTATTCTTGTATAATTTAATAACAATTATTTCACTATTATACAGGAGGTTAGCCTACCCTAGAAGAAGGAAAACTACAAGTTAAGGGTTTATTTCACAATCTCTACATTATCTGAGGTTTTTTATACGTGATTATATACTAAGACCTCTTTATCATTCATATCGATGATTCTTAAAAATTTATTTCAAATAATTCATACTATTTTTTAAACTATTGTTTAAAGTAATTTTTACCCTTATTTTAAGTTTTATAAGATGTTTATAATGGAATCATTCAGTCGTTTTCCAAATAAGGTACTTTTTAACCTTTTCGACAAAATTATGGTAAGAATGTATTTTTGAACTTATACAGAGGGTGAGGCTATTTTCCACCATTATAAAATAATTTAATCATCCTTTAAAAGATTATAAGAATATTTTTTAAGTAAATGTTTTATTTTATAATTATGTGACTTTTAAATGATTTAAAAAGAGATATTTCCCTCAAATAATTTTGATTTCCACTATGTCAACATCCTTTATTGCATTTTATGATTATTTCTGGTTTATTTATTATGATACAAATCATCCATATTGTATTGAAGGTTTTGTGATATGTTTGATTGTGGATGTGTTATTTTTATATGATTCATTGTTTATGGATAAAGTATTGACATTTTTATGGTATTTGTAATAAAACTATTTTTATTTTTTTTAAAGATGTTCATCTGAGGAATGCATTGGACTTAATAAGTGATGGGTGGAGCCTGCTATAGTTCCTTGATACATCATTAAGCCTAATTAGACAAACTAGTGTCTTAGCATAATGGCTTGGAAAAATCATATTTGTATTCTTGGCACAATGCTCTGACAATGTGGTTATGATAGTCTGTAATTATGCATTCCATCATTATGAAAGTGGTTATTGATATTGCATGTGATTATTCGACTAGTATAATATCCCTGTGAATATGTAAATTGAATTAATTCATTTTATATTTTTCTATATTATGCTGATGTTCAAGTTTAAAAGGCATTTGTTTTAGTTATACATTTCCTTAAATGTTTATTCTAATTTAATAATGTTTCATCTATATTATTATCCTTACTGGGAATCTATTCTCACCCCTTTATATGTTTTATTTTTCTCAGTATGTGAAGAAGTGTTTTATGAAAGACCTGCAGGGAAAGTATCAGGGGATATGATGGAGACAAGTTGTTGTAGTAGTTTTTCATTTTATGATGTAAATTAAACATTATGAATGTATATCATTATTATAAGCCTACTAAACTAATCGTTCTTTCAACACATGATCTTTTGTGAACATGCTAATGTATTTTAATAATGCACAGACTCTGGTTAACTGGGGTCGGGGTGTTACAGTTGGTAGCATAGGGAGGTTTCGTAAAAACTTTGGAAGCTATATTTAGATAAACTCTTATTAGAACACCTAGAAATGAGATGGAATATGAGGATTAGTATAGAAGAACATCCTCAAAATTTGGTTTTGTAGAGATTTTGTGAGTTTTATGAGACGTACATATTTGTTTGGATACGAGTAGGTAGAGGCGGCTCTGGCACATATGTACCTAATGGTAAAACCCGAAAACACCTCTTTGAGCTAAACTCGAACAGGACCTGGTGCACGATAATGGGCCTTGCTGCACTCTTTGTAACGACACTCCATGGGGATAGGCTTAGGATAATTATCATTTTCTTTACATACCAATATGAAGAGTTTATGATTATATACTTCCATTAAGAATTTTATTTATGATTACAAATTACATCCATAAACCGTTCAATTTATGTTAAGGGTTTTACATGTTTGGATTTATGTATTATGATTCATAAACTAATCTAGTGTATTCCATTGTTTATAAATGGAGCCTAGTGGAAGGGATGGAAACTGTATCAAAGCATGCACTACATGTAGGGATTTCCCTCCAGCTCATGATAATTATTGTGGAGCTGATGAAGCAACTGGTGCTGATCAACTAATCACCATACTCGGAGAACTCACCCAGGTTATGAATAATAACCTTACACGTATTGAGCACCCGGATCCACAGCGTGGAGGATCAATGTTAGATCGCTTCATGAGGCAACCACCACCAACATTCAATGGGGGTAAAAATCCACTAGTAGTTATGCAATGGATAAATTCCTTAGATAAAATATTTCATGCATTGGGGAGTAGTGAAAGGGAAAAGTTATCATGGTAGATTACCGCCTCACTGGAGATGCTGACCAATAGTGTTCATGGATTTAAAACACAATGGATGATAATGAAGTTTAAAATATGAAATAGATGGAGTTTAAAGAGATTTTCATAGAAAAATACTTTCCTCGTGACCATCGAGTAGATATGGAAAGGAAATCCATGAGTCTGAGGAAAAAGGAGTTTGAGAATGTCACAAAGTATGAGGCTAACTTTACAAGTATGGCGAGGCATGCTACAAATTATCTACGTAACCCAAGAAGTATGATTGATACTTTCTTTGATGGGTTAAAATTGTATCTCCATCGATCATTATTCTCACAATCCTTCTCGTCATATGAAGATATTGTCTCATGTTCTATCAAGACAGAAAAATAATTCTATGAGTCTTATGACTTTAAAGAAAATCATGAGAAGAAGAGATCTGCTGATTACTCTAGAAATGGAAATAAGGGGAAGAAGGGAAAAGATGAATATCCATCCTGTTGTAAATGTGGGAAGAAACACCATGGTATTTTCTTGAAGGTAATGGGAGTTTGTTACAAGTTTGGTGAAAAATGCAACCAAGCTCCTGATTGCAAAGGGAAGAGAGAAGCTACCGATGATTAAAGCTACAATTACCGGGAGATGGGACAATATACAAATTAATAACCTATGCGCTAGGGAAAATTTCCACAGAAAAGGCCATGGTATCAAGGCTAAGCTTATGAAATCACTACTTCTGAGGTTGAAGCTCCAAAGATGTGGTGGTAGGTAATTTAATGGTTTCCTCATGTTTTGCCAATGCATTATCTGATTTTGAATCATCCCAATTTTTAATTTCTTCCCAGTTTGCTAAGAAAATTTGATATATAAAATTTGATATAATAAGGGAGTTGTTAGTTAAAACTCCAAAGGGAAGTATCTTTGGAAAAAGGATTTGTAAATCAGTCCGCATTAGAGCACATAAATGTTATTTATCTGCTAAACTCATCGTCATACCCATGATTGAATATGATATAATACTTGGTATGGATTGGCTTTCTGACCATGATGCAAAAATTTATTTTAAGAATAAAGTGGTTACTATTTTTGATGATGATGATCATAAGGAACACCTTATCTTTATTGCTGAATCGTCACCACCTAATTCTCAGCTCGATCCACCCCCATTAGCTCAACTAAATTCAATTTTTGGGGATGAAGTTAATGAAATGATTATGGGGGAGGAAATGAATGTTAAAATAGAGGATGTACCTATTGTGAGAGAATACATTGATGTTTTTCTAGAATATTTTCCTGGACATCCTCCAGAATGAGAAATTCAGTTTTCCATTGATTTAATTCCTAGATCATGGCCCATATCGAAGACACCTTATAGAACAGAAACTATGGAATTTGTGGAACTAAAGAAACAACTAGATGAATTTTGTAATAAGTGATTTATTTGCCCAAGATTTTTTCTATTGGGATCCTGTATTCTTTTGGATAAAAAGAATGATAGATCTATGAGGTTGTGCATTGACTACAGTAAGATCAATTATATAATAATAAAGAACAAGTATCCCCTACCTCGCATTGATGATTTATTTGACCGACTACATGGAGCTCTATACTTTTCAAAAATTGACCATCGATCTGGATATCATTAGTTTTGTGTGAAGAACGACGACATTCTAAAAATATAATTTCGAACAATTTATGGGATTACGAGATTGCATTAATGCTTTTTATGATGAATAATGTAGCCTTTGTTTTCATGGATCTAATGAACATTGTTTTCAAGGAATATCTCGATGATTGTGTAGTGGTATTTATTGATTATATCTAGGTATACTTCAAAAGCTATGATGATAATGAAAATCACCTACACATTATCCTGAAGACTCTGAGAAGACATGAATTATATGGGAAGTTTAGCAAGTGTAAATTCTGGCTTCAATAGATTTCAATTCTTGGGAATATTTTCTCTAATGATGGAATATCTATTGATCCTAATAAGGCAAGAGAAATCCAAGAATGGCCAGCCCCAATGACTATAACTGATGTACACAGTTTTATTTGTTTAGATGGTTATTGTCGACGTTTTGTCCATAATTTTTTCTGATTGGATAACCTATTTACGAAGCTCGGACAAAAATGGGATAAATTTTTTCATAAAAAATAGTGTGATGAATGTTTTGATGAACTGATGATAAGATTATTAAATGATCCTATATTGAATCTACCATCGAGGAATGTTGGGTTTGTTATTTATAGTGATGCATCGAAGAATGGACTAGGTTATTTCCTTATGCAGAATTATAGGGTTGTTTCTTATTCATCACGACAACTGAAAATTCATGAGAAAAACTATCCTAATCATTATCATGAGTTAGCAGCTGTAATCGTTTCTTTCACGATTTGGAGACACATTCTCTAGGGTGAAAAAATGTGAGATTTGTACTGATCCCAAGAGTTTAAAGTATATTTTCTCTCGAAAAGAACTCAACATGAGGAAAATGATATGGATTGAACTAATCAAGAATTATGATTGGGGAATAAAAATTAGGTGGCATATTCTTTGAGAAGAAAAGATCAAGGAATTTTGACCAAGATGATAATTGAAAGGGATCCTATTTTCATGGATCTAGTAAATATGGACATGGGAATAACCATGGAAGGTGAAACATCAATACTTTTTCTAATTGCTGCCTAACCATATTTAATAGAAAAGATAATGTGTTCTTAGACCAGTGATGAAGAGTTTAAAAATATTATTAGATCTGTGAATGTTGTGACATTGAGTGACTTTGGGTATGAAGATGGAATTTTGAAATTTGGGAAGAGATTTTTTGTTCCCGATATACCTGATCTAAAAATTGAATTGTTGGATGATGCCCATAGTTCCAATTTTTCTATACACCTTGGTAGCACTAAGATGTATAGAGATTTTAATGAACATTTTTTGTGGGAAAACATGAAGAGGGAGATTTTTGATTTGGTGTCAAGATGTATTCTTTGTCAACATGTGAAAGCTGGAAGGCAGTAGCCTGGAGGAGTCATGAAACCTTTTCCCATACCTGAGTGGAAATGGGAAATATTATGATGAACTTTGTCATGGGACTACCAAAGACTCCTAGAAGGATCGATGCAATATGGGTTATTTTTTATCGTCTTAACAAGTCATCACATTTTCTTGATATAAGGTAAGATCTACCACTAGAACGTCTAGAAAGTCTATATAATAATGAAGTTGTAAGGCTTCAGGGAGTACCCCTATCGATTGTTTTTTATAGTGATCCCCATTTTACGTCATGATTATAGAAAAGTATTCAAAAATCCCTTGATATTGAACTACATTTGAGCACTTCCTTTCACCCCCAAACTGATGGACAAACAGAACAGACTATTCAAACCTTAGAAGACATTTTGAGATCATTCTCAGTTGACTTTCAGGGTATATGGGAACAATATATAACAGTTTTATAATTTTATTATAACAATAGATTCAAATAAAGTATTCAGATGGAATCATATAATGATCTATATGGAAAGAGATGTCGCACACCAATCTGTTGGGATGAAGTTGGTGAAATAAAATTTTTAGGCCCAGAACTGGTGGAGGAAACAATGAAAAAGGTGGAGGTAATCCAAAGCAACATCGAAGCAGCTCAATGTAGGTAGAAGAGCTATGCTAACAACCAATGGAAGGATTTGGAATTTCGTGTGGGAGATCATGTTTTCTTGAAGGTATCTGCATGGAAGGGAGTTTTACATTTCGGAAAGAACTGTATATTGAGTCCGAGGTACATCAGACCATTCAAAATTCTAGAATGAATTGGGGCTGTAACTTATCGTTTGGCAATGCTGCCAAATCACTCCAAAGATCACAATGTGTTCCACATATCACTGTTGAGAAAATACACTTCTGAACCAACACATGTACTCACCTATGAGTAATTAGAACCGAAACCCGGTCTGTCTTATTGCAAAGATCCCGTCAGGATTCTTGATACCAGAGAACAAGTATTGAGAAACCAGAAGACGCATCTGGTAAAATTTCTACAGAGAACCCATAAGATCGAAAAGGCAATGTGGGAACCCGAGGAACATATGATAAAAAAACAACCAAGTCTTTTTATGCATTAATATCCTAGAAATTTATGGGATAAAATTATTTAATAGAGGGGAGAATGTGACAACCCAAACATCCATGGTACGCTTCTCTTTGAATTGTTGAGTCAAAAGTCCTCTTTTGACTTCTATTTATTTTTGGAAATCACAAATGTATTGTTAATCGTACTAACCATAATGATCATACTAATCATGCTGATCGTACTGAGCATGCTGATCGTACTGACCATGCTGATCGTACTGACCATGTTGATCGTACTGACCATGCTGATCGTACTGACCATGCTGATCCTACTGAACATGCTGATCGTACTGACCATGCTGATCGTACTGACCACGCTGATCGTACTGACCATGTTGATCGTAATAAACATTCTGATCATACTGAATATGGAATTTGTATTTACTCTACTTCTCATATCTTTCATTACATACTTGTGTTAGTACCTTTTTCAAAAACACATGCTTCATTTAAATCATACTCTTGATTATCTTATTCATATATCTTGTTCTAACCAATACGACGTCGCTGAGTTAGTTACAAAACTAATCAAAATGATTTCGTGCTTTCTCTTTCAATATGACCGTTATGATGCCAGGTGTCCAAGTCCTTCCGAGTTTTTCGGAGAAATATGACCGTTGGAGGAGGTGTGACCGTTGGAATCCGAGGCCTATAAATAGAAGGTCATTTGAAGCTGAGGGAAACTAATAGACGATAGACAAGAGAACAAGCGTGATACAAATGTGATACATTTCTTATATCAAGTTCTATAGAGAGATGTTGTGACTTCTCTCATGCGTTGTGCTTTGTACATCCGATCATCGTATCGAGGGCTTTCAAGTGATTGAAAGACAGAGGTGCTTATTACCTACAAAATAGAGGGTTGCCTGAGATAGGCAGACAGACGGTCCGATCATCGTATCGAGGGATGCCGGGGATAGGCAGATAGATGCTATGATCATCGTATCAAGGGCTGTCGGGGATAGGCAGACGGACGAACCGATCATCGTATCGAGGGCTGTCGGAGATAGGCAGACGGACGAACCTATCATCGTATAGAGGGCTCACCAAGGTGTTGGTGAGAAAGACCTTTTATCCTAGGTGAAAGGATAACCATTCTTTTTGGGTTAAAATAATATTAATTCTTTTATATTTCCGCTGCTAATTGTATTAGAAATGAAATTGTTTTTGTTTTCTTTTCTATATCTTATACATTTTTAATTGTTTCAATTACAATCATTCTATTACATATTGTATTGATTGGTTCTATATGCTTTAAGGTAGAATCATTCATCTTTATATTACTCTGATTATTGTGTTCATCTTGAATACAATTTTTTTACATTTCATTAGTATTACAATACATCATACCTTTTATATTCAATAAAATTGTGGGTGTTTGTTTTTGTATTAGTTTAAGATCATTAAAACTAATCTCTTAGTTTCTAAAACACAAAGGTTTTTAAACCTACAATTCACCCCCCCCCCCCTCTTGTATTGTTCCATCAAATAGACATACATTCATACTTATTCGATCCAACAATTTGTATCAGAGGAGGTTTTCCACTGATTTGTATTACTATCTTTATTTCTTTCATATTATTATCTTAAATACATACTACACTAACGTGTGGAGTGGAAAAGTTTTTTTCTAGATGGAAGGAATGCATATTGGGTCAATAGACAATCTGAATTCTTATAGACCACCTATCTTGGATGGAAATGATTATGAGTATTGGAGAGATCGTATGAAGATGTTCGTAATTAATACTGGCGTAGAAAATTTTATTATGCTTACTGGAGGTTAAAAAATTCCTAAAAAAGAAGTCAGTACTTTCACTAACCAAGAGAAGCAAGAATATCAACTGAATTACAAGGTACGCAATATATTATTATGCTCTATGACCAGGAATATATATAGTCAGATATCTTCATGTGAAGTAGCCAACTGTATTTTGAAGAAATTGGAAGTCACACACTTTAGAACATCTAAAGTTATAGAAACAAGGAGAGCAATGCTTTATGTAGAGTATCATGGGTTTGTTTTTCCTTATGGAGAGTCCGTATTTAAAGTGAAAAAAAGGTTTATGACAATTTTCTACAGCTTACAATCTATGGGAGAAAATGTTCATGATAATGATGCTCTAGTTGATAAGATTATAGATATAATTCCAAATGAATGGTGGTCAAAAAGGACAGCTATTGATTAAAATAGAAAGGTTTCCCAGATTTCTCTAGATGAACTCTTTGGAACTCTTTTACATCACGAGACAAGAATGAAGAGAGATGCTGATTTCAACAAGATGAAGAATGGGAATGGAAGTGTAGCCTTTTCATCTAAAGCTAAAATGCCTGAAAGGATTACAAGATCCAAAGCCATGAAAGTTTTTATATCTGATTCAAGTGATTGTAATCTTTCCGATAATTAGTTAGCCAATCTTGCTCGAAGGATGAACAAGATTGTGGGAAAGAAAGACATTCAATATAGATTCAAAAAGAAAGATAGGAAATATAAGAATGATTCAGAGGTAACATGTTATGAATGTAAGAAAGAAGGAAATATAAGGCCTGATTTTCCTTTACTGAAGAAGAAAGACAGAAAGGAGAAACACTCTGAAAGAAACAAGAAAAGGTTTTATAAGACAAATAAAGTCTTGAAGGAAAATGATACATGGAGTTCATGTGGTAGTGATTCATCAGATGATTCTTCAGAATATGAATCCTCAGGACAGAGGAATATTGGTCTTCTATCCAGATTACCAATTTATGATCAATGTCTCATGGCTAAAGTACACAATGCTGAAGCTATTACGAATGTATCTTTAAATGCAAATTATACTGATAATAGATATTATGAAACATCAAATGATGAATATTAATCATCATAAGATGATACATTACCTTATTTTGAAGAAGTATCTATATTTTCTAAATTAATTGAGAATGAAAATTCTAAACTCAAGAAGAACCTTGAGAAAGCATATTCTAGAATTTCAATCTTGACTAAAGAAGTATCAGATCTTTCTAAAGATCTTGTTGTGAAAACATCTGATTTTGAAACTATCTTAAAAACCCTTGATAAAGTTAAATCTGCTAAGGATAATCTTTCTAAGGATCATGAAAATGTAATTTTAATGAAAAATATTTTAGATCCTAGCTCTAGTTCAAATTCAAATGTTTTGGAAAATTAGAATTTGTATTTTAAATTAAAGTCAGAAATTTCTTCCTTGAAAAAATGTTTGTCAAACATTACTGATGGAAAGGAAAACTTTAACAGGGTGTATTCTTAAATTAGACATTTGAGAAATCATTCTAGACTTGGTAATACTTATTCCAAACCTGTTTTTAGCAATAACTATTTTGTTACTCAAAAAACCACTTTCTGTTCTAAGTGTCAATGTGGTGGACACTGGAGAAGAGGTTGTTCTCTTAACAGAACTCAATCTTTAGAATTTCATAAAGCTTATTTTTCAAAACAAATTTGGATTCCTAAAATTCTTTTATCTAACCTTTCTGGATCCAAACAAGTTTGGATTCTGAAAAACTAATTGTTTCTTTTTCAGGAAAATGAGAAGTGTACTAATGAGAATATTTGGTACATGGATAGTGGTTGTTCTCGACACATGACTGGAAACAAAGATCACTTCGAAAAGGTTATCAAAACAAAAGGTGGAAAAGTTACCTTCGGAGATAATTCCCAAGGAAAGATTGTTGCTATAGGTAATATTGTTTTTCTTGGAAAAGTTCTTATCTCAAATGTTTTGTTTGTTAAAGATCATAGGAACAATCTCATCAGCAGAAGTCAATTATGTGATGAAGTTTACATTGTGAAATTTAGAAATGATAAGTGTCTAGTTCACAATTCCAAGGATGAGTTCATTCTATCTGCCCATAGGCAAGAGAATATTTACAGTATTAACATAGAAGACCTTAGGAGACAAAACATACCCTTATTAAGTGAAATAGAAGACCTA
The DNA here is from genome assembly GCA_963277665.1 of Viscum album. NCBI lineage: Eukaryota > Viridiplantae > Streptophyta > Magnoliopsida > Santalales > Viscaceae > Viscum > Viscum album. The sequence continues at coordinate 741,271,058 of OY728150.1, read as the reverse complement.
TCATGGCTATGGAATAGAAGACTAGGACACTTTAATCTGAGAAACCTTAGTAAACTCTCAAAGAAAAGACTTGTGAAGGTGCTACCAGACCTTAGATATGATTCTTCAAAAGTCTGTGATCCTTGTCAATTTGGAAAGAAACATAAAACTATCTTTAAATCAATTAATATTGTTTCAACTTCTAATGAATTACAGCTAGTTCAGATGGATCTTTTTGGTCCTTCACAATCTAGTAGCATTAGAGGTAAATATTATGTATTTGTTTTAGTTGACGAATTTACTAGATTTACATTGGTCTACTTTCTCACAAAGAAATCTGAAGCCTTTTCCTATGTCAAAGCTTATAGAGCCCAAGTAAAAAATGAGAAAAATATATCATTGATAATGATTCATAGTGATCATGGTGATGAATTTCAAAATTCCGATTTTGAAACATTTTGTAGTAAGAAATGTATTACTCACAATTTCTCATCTCCAAGAACTCCTCAGAAAAATGGTGTTGTTGAAAGAAGAAATCATATTCTTCTAGAAATGACTTGATCCATGTTGAGTGAATACTCAATTGCTAAGCACATTCGGGATGAAGCTGTAAGTACTTCTTGTTATACTATAAATCGTGTTTTAACTAGACCATTTCTTAATAAAACCCCTTATGAGTTATAGACTGGCCGAAAACCTAAAGATTCATAGTTCAATGTTTTTGGATGCAAAGTATTCATTCTAAATACAAAAGATAATCTACACAAATTTTCACTAAAATTTGATGAAGGAATATTTGTAGGATATTCTAAAACCTCTAAGGCTTATATAGTTTTCAATAAAAACACTTGTACAGTTGAGGAAACAGTGCATGTAAAATTAGATGAAACTGATCCTTTTGTTTTCAACCAACCCAATCCTACATCCTCAGATGTGTTTTCTAAAACTTTTTATCAACCATTTTTAGGAGATCACTCTGATGAGGAAAATGTTGAAGAATGTATTCCTGAAACATTTACCACAGAAGATTTTCAACCAAACGTTGATGAACATTCTTTACAAAACCCAAATCAATTGTTTCATATGAATCATCCCAGTGATAACATCATTGGTGATGTAAATCAACCTGTAAGAACCAGAAATTTCTTAAGAAATTAAATAGAACATCTTGCTTTTATTTCCCAATTTGAACCTAAAAGCCTAAGTGAGGCTTTAGGTAATGATGATTGGATCGAAGCAGTGCAAGATGAACTATCTGAATTTGAAATGAATCAAGTCTGGACCTTAGTTGATAGACCTAAAGAAACAATTGTGATTAGTGTAAAATGGTTTTTTAGAAACAAGTGTGATGAAAATGGAATCATTTTAGGAAATAAAGAAAGACTTGTTACTAAAGGCTATAATCAACAATAGGGAATATACTATGATGAAACATATGCTCCTATACCTAGACTTGAATCAATTCGTATTCTATTAGACTTTGCATCATTTTTCAATTTCAAACTATTTCAAATGGATGTAAAATGTGCTTTTCTAAATGGTTTTGTTCTTGAAGAGGTTTTTGTCGAACAACCTCCTGGTTTTCAAAATCTAAAACATCCTGATCATGTTTTCAAACTTACCAAGGCACTACATTGTGTTAAACAAGCCCCTAGAGCATTGTATGATAGACATACAAGATTTCTTTTACAAAACAATTATACAAAAGGTACAGCAGATCCAACCCTTTTTATAAAAATGTAAAACAAAAATGTTTTGATTGTTTAAATCTATGTTGATGACATCATATTTGGATCAACTCAGAAATCTTTAACCGATTCTTTTTCAAATTTAATGAAATCCTGAGTTTGAAATGAGTATGATGGGTGAGTTAACATTCTTTTTAGGTTTTCAAATTTCTCAAAAACTGGAAGGAACATATATAACTCAACATATTTATATAAAAGAACTACTAAAAAATTATCTATATGACAAAACTAAAATTATTAGCACTCCAATTGGTACCTCAAATAGACTTGAACTTGATGAAACTGGGAAACCAGTAGATCAAAAAATCTATAGAGGTATGATAGGAAGTTTTCTATACTTGACAGCTAGTCGACCCGACTTAATGTTTTCTATATGCTTATGTGAATGATACAAATCTAATACAAAAGAGTCTCATTTAAAATTTGTAAAGATAATATTTCAGTATTTAAAAGGAACTATGGATTTAGGACTTTTTTACTCATCTGGGAATGCTTTTGTTTTAAAATGTTTTTCAGATGTTGACTTTGGCGGTTGTAGATTGGATAGAAAAAGTACATCTGGAACATGTCATTTATTAGGAGATTCCTTGGTTTCTTGGTCCAGTAAGAAACAACACTCAGTAGCACTATCCACTGCTGATGCTGAATATGTAGCTGCGGGAAGTTGTTGTGCTCAAGTAATGTGGATGCAGCACACACTCACTGATTATGGATTAAGTTTCTCCAAAACTCAAATTCTTTGTGATAATACAAGTCCCATATCTCTAAGTAAGAACCCAGCACACAACTCTCCTGAAAAACACATAGATGTTAGATATCACTTTCTTAGGGATCACACACAAAAAGGAGATATTATTTTACAATTTATCGGAATGAAAGATCAACTTGCTGTCATTTTTAAAAAACCATTATCTTCCGATAGATTTGAGTTTATAAAATAGAAGCTAGGAATGATTACATTAAAATAATCATTCATATCTACTTCATGTTTTACAATTCTCCTTATATTAAATAACTCCCTTTGAATGGGGGAGGACATTTTTTTCTATGTTTGTTTTCTATGTTTCTTTTTTTCTTATGATCTTTAATTATTTACTCTCCTAGTATGTGTTTTTGTTTTTCTGTTTATTGTATTGATATTTTTATCGTATCATTTACTTTTTTGTTTATCGTATTGACAGTTTTATTTTTATACACCTTTCGTTTCCATCGTATCAACCAATGATGGTAACAAGATTGTTTTCCATCATATCAACCGATGATGGTAATGAATTTATTTTCCATCATATCAACCGATGATGGTAACAAGATTTTTTTCCATCGTATCAACTGATGATGGTAACAAGATTGTTTTCCATCGTATCAACCGATGATGGTAACAATATTGTTTTCCATTGTATCAACCAATGATGGTATTGAATTTCTTTTCCATCGTATCAATTGATGATTGTAACAAGATTGTTTTACATCGTATCAACTGTTGATGGTAACAAGATTGTTTTCCATCGTATCAACCGATGATGGTAATAAATTTCTTTTCCATCATACTGTCCGATGATGGTAATCAATTTCATTTCCATCGTATCAACCGATGATGGTAATAAGATTTTTTTCCATCGGCTTGTGAGTTCATGGTAACAATATTGTTTTCCATCGTCTTGTCAGTTCATGGTAACGACATTGTTTTCCATCGGCATGTCGATTGATACTTTTATTTTATTTTATTTCATATGGTTGGGTATTCTTTCATCCTAAAAACCAACAACTACCTTACGTTCTCCGGTGGGTATTTTCTAATTTTTTTTCATTTTTTAATCCTAACCATTGATATGTTTTCCTCTATTCTAGACCGTATAAGATCAACGGTCACCCCTTTTTCGCCTACAAATACCCCCCCTCCCCAAACCCACATTGGGTTTTCAGGTTTTGAGACGAAGCTCCGCTCCACCGGTTTTAAATCATCGTACGATCGTTCATCGGCATCACCTTTATGTATCAATCCTCTGCTAACACTCCCGCCGAAATATCTTCAAAGACATTTACAGAGAAAGACTTTAACAGAGAAAGGTTAGTTTTTCGGGACTTTTTTGATTTGTATGATTCCATAATCAGAAGAATCATCCTGTTTCAAGGATGGGAACATTTGTGTGTTGAAAGACATGTTTTTCAAGATCCGGTTATCTTTGATGAACTTTGTCAGTTTTATAAAACCGTATCTTTCAACAAAGACATGACTATCAATTTTTCTGTGTACAATAGAAAGTTGTATATGTCTGTAAAACAAGCGGCTCATTTTATGAATGTCCTAATATAAGGGGATTCTTTCTGACCATCTCATAAACTACCAGAAGAAGTTGGTACATTTTAATAGAGAAAGCGCTGAATAGTCTTTGTTTGTTATTAATGAAGAGAATAGGAAAGTAACTCATCATTCTCTAGAAAATCGCTTTGTGACGTTATGGTTGCAATGTTTTCTTATCCCAAGGAAAGGGGATAGATAAAATCTTAAAGTTTCTGATATTTTTATGCTTGACTATCTTGGAAATATGAGAAAAGTAAATCTCATAGGGTATGTTTTTGAAACCGTTGAGAATGTCAAGACAGGAGGGATTAAGTCCCAAATGATTATGTATCCAGCCATCCTTACAATGTTCATTCTCGAAAGCATGATGTTTTGTAACATTTCTTTGAAAGGAAACCCGATAGATTTGAAGCCCTCATGGATAAGCAAAAGTACCATGAATAAGTTGAATGTTTGTTTTTATCAAAATTAAAAACATTTTTTCAGAGATGTAGAAGCTGAATTTGCTCAAAACCAATCGGCACCTATGCCAGCCAAAGACATTCAATCTACTAGTGTTACTCAAAAGTCTGATCTGCAAACAAGTTCAAAGCCTAAGAAGAACACAATGTATAGTAATATGGTTGTAGACAACTAGAGAAAGGATAAGGAATAGAGAAAGGAAGGTGATCCAATGTTCGGTCTTGACCCGTCTGAGGCTTTTGTAGAAAGAATAAGGGTAGAAGAAATCCTTAAGGATGAAAAGAAAAAGAAAACTGTTTTAAAAAGAATGGCTCAAGAATTTGATATCTCTAAAGTATTGAAAATGGTTGAGGATGCTAGTGCTCAACTGAAGAAAGAAGTGCATTAAGAACCCATCGTACAGAGCCTTCTCGAGAAAGAAAATGGAAAACAAGTGATGGAAGCGATAGAAGAACTGGAAGAGGTGGAAGGATATTTTCTATCAGAATTCCTTCAAAGTTTGAAGAAACGTAGGGAGGAATCGGTTCAAAATATGAGTGAAGGTGTTCAACAAGTCCCTCATGCCGATCAAGCATGAACTCCAGATAGAGTTTCGTCCCAGGAAAATCAAGGTGCTGAATCCTCTCACAATGATAAGGTTGTTGTCATTAGTGATAAAGTGTAAGAAGAAAGAAAGTATAAATAAAAAGCAAAATGAAAACAACCAGTTGTAGATTCAATCCGATCGAATGAAATGGCCTCGTATGATGAAGATACTGATTCAGAACATACAATCTCTCTCAAGAAGAGTGATTACATTTTCCATGTTTTCAGAAGGGTTGAGAAGACCATTACTTATTTCCCGAGGCTGGAAGGGAAGATTGAATTTATTACTGACAATTAGAAGAAGAAGTTTGGCTCTGTAGAAGAATTAAGAAAGAACGTTTTGACAGTTGAACCCGATTTGAAAGTTCTTTCAGAGAGTTTGGTTTCGCATAAGAAGTCCATCAACAAGATGACCAAGTGGTCGTACAAAACAGAGAGCTCAGCCAATGATCATGAGATAGCTATTGAAGATATAAGAAGGTTTTCAAATGATCTTGCAATGGCTTTCAATAATCTTGATAGAGAACTGGTTGAAAGGTTGAATCTTTTGTCTTCTTAATGAGCCGATGTTCCTTCAGTAAAAGACTTGCAAGAAATAATGAATGTGTTTCAATCTGAATTCACAATGGTTTCATTTTTCAAGGATGAAATGGTTTTATTGAAGAAACAAAATTCTGTGTTATCCAAAGATAACAAGAATCTGCAAGACATAATTGATACCCTTGAAGAAGTAATCAGAGTCCAGGAGGAGACTATTAAGAATCAAGATCATATTTTTGCAGACCAACAAGAGCTTCTCAGAACTCAGAGTGACTCAATTTCTGAAGACAAGAAAGAAATCAAAAATATGAAAGCTGCTCTTCATGAGCTCATAAATAAGGAGAAGGAAAGAGAAAACAAATGATTGTTGTATTTGTTTTCCTTTGAAAGCTGTCTTTGTTTTGTAATAACTTTTATGATTCTTTTCTTTTGTCCTATAATTGTTCTCTCTAACACTTTCAGGAAACCCAAAGTAACCCCATTGTTTTTGTAAACCACAAAGGGGGAGAATGTTTTATAACGGGGGATAATTTTTTACAAAGGATATTGGTTTAAATATTTCGAAACCAAGGAAAATCTGAATATAGTCCTTCAGAATGTTTACACTTAAGGGGGAGTTAGTTGTATTTAAATTCATATGCAGAAGACATTCCAAAAACTCAGGGGGAGATAAGCATTTCTTGTTATATTTACATTGTGTATTGTTCTTTCCAAAAAGGGGGAGATTGTTGAGTCAAAAGACCTATTTTGACTTCTATGATTTGTTTTGGAATTCACAAATGTCTTGTTAATCGTACTGACCATAATGATCGTACTGATCATGCTGATCGTACTGAACATGCTGATCGTACTGACCATGCGGATCGTACTGACCATGCTGATCATACTGACCATGCTGATCGTACTGACCATGCTGATCGTACTGACCATGCTGATCGTACTGACCATGCTGATCGTACTGACCATGCTGATCGTACTGACCATGCAGATCGTAACGAACATGCTGATCATACTGAATATGGAATTTGTATTGACTCTGCTTCTCATATCTTTCATTACATACTTGTGTTGGTACTTTTTCAAAAACACATTCTTCATTTAAATCGTACTCTTGATTATCTTATTCATATATATTGTTCTAACCAATAAGATGTCGTTGAGTTAGTTACAAAACTAATCAAAACGATGTCGTGCTTTCTGTTTCAATATTACCGTTATGATTCCAGGTGTCCATGTCCCTCCGAGTTGTTCGGAAAAATATGACCGTTGGAGGAGATGTGACCATTGGAATCTGAGGCCTATAAATTGGAGGTCATTTGAAGCTATTGGATACTGATAGACGATAGACAAGCGAACAATCATGATACAACTGTGATACTGTGCTTCTATCAAGTTCTAGAGAGAGATTTTGTGACTTCTATCATGCCTTGTGCTTTGTGCGTCTGATCATCGTATCGAGGGCTTTCAAGTGATTGAATGATAGAGGTGCCGATTACCTACAAAATCGAGGGCAACCGGGGATAGGCAGACAGACGGTCCAATCATCGTATCGAGGGCTGCCGAGGATAGGCAGACGGACGGTACGATCATCATATCGAGGGCTGCCAGGGATAGGCAGACGGACAAACTGATCATCGTATCGGGGGCTGCCAGGGATAGGCAGATGGCCGAGATGATCATCGTATCGAGGGCTCACCAAGGTGTTGGTGAGACAGACCTTTTATCCTAGGTGAAAGGATAACCCTTCTCTTTGGGTTAAATGAATTTTAATTCTTCTACATTTCTGCTGCTAATTGTATTATAAAGGAAATTGTTTTTGTTTCCTTTTCTATCTCTTATACATTTGTAATTGTTTCAATTAAAATCATTATATTACATATTGTATTGATTGATTATATACTCTTTAAGGTAGAGTCATTCATCTTTATATTACTCTGATTATTCTGTTCATCTTGAATACAATTGTTTTACATTTTATTAGTATTACAATACATCATACATTTTATATTCAATACAATTGTCGGTGTTTGTATTGTATTAGTTTAAGATGATTTAAACTAATCTATTAGTTGCTAAAACTCAATGGGTTTTAAACCTACAATTCACCCCCCTCTTGTATTGTTCCATCAAATAGACATACATACATACTTATTCGATCCAACATGAATAATACAGTAGCGTGTGTTGTACGCAACTTCGAGTTCTAACAAACACCACATCTAATCAAACTAGCGGTTATGAATAGTAATACCCACTTTTTTGAAATTTAATAAATTTTATCTTTCAATATGAAATTAATTTTTGGATTCAGAATATTGAAATTATCCTATGGTGAAATTTTGGTATTTTTCTGAAAACTTTCAATATTTGATGAAAAAATGAAAAGCAATGAGTTATAGTTTAAAACAGATTTTTTTTTAAATAATTATTTATTTTATTTAAATTTATTTTAGGTATAAATAGATACATAATACTTTTATAAGTACAATGTAATTCATTGGAGTCAGTTTATAATAATTTTAGATATATACAAATTTTATTGAACTTTTCACCGCCTTTTACCCAACTCCTGGGAGAATTTACAAATTTGCAGATAACAAAATTTTACCACTTAGGTGAGAGGAATTTTGAAAATCTGATAGACACAGTTAATATCAAGAGTAAAATGTGGTTCAATAAGATAAATATAATTTTGGGGTAATAGTAACTTTTTACTTGTATTTAACACGATCCAAAGTAAATAGGGTAATTAAGGGTACAAATGATATGATTATTACCCTAACAGATGTCCTAATTCTATTGGATAAGTATAATTCGACCGAGAATAATCTTAAGAATAAAATATGAACCTCTTTGATCCACTTGTATTAGAATCGGACATTTATTATTATTTAATTCAAAGGAGAGTTAAAAGAGTTAAAATCAAAGTTTAATAACTAAAAGATTCTTAATATAGGGGAAATACATAATATAAATTCGATTATTAATATTCATTATAAAGTAAAAATATTTAATACATAATGGTATTTTACTTATATTTTTTAGACATTAAATAATTTATTTTATTTGTGACACAATGATGATACAATAATTTTCTATTTGGTAAAATATTAAAATAATTTATATGATAAATACCCAAATAAATATAATTTGAGACTTTTAAAGAATTCAACTAATTTTATAGGTTAATATGACAATTTATATTTAATTAAATAAATTAGTTTCGATGTAATAGTTTTGTTATGAATTTAGGAAATATAAAATATCAAATAGTATCAAAATTGACATAAAAGAGTTTTTAAAACAAATATTATATTATGAATTGATATTCAATTACTAAAACTCTAAGTATCAGCCAAGTGACTTATATAATTATAGGTGTAACATTAATAAACCACACGGGGTTCTATTGGATGTTTATAGTATGTTTATTAACCATATAATATAAAAATACACAGAGACATGGAAAATGGGAAACTAATTAACGAAGAAATAAAAATAAAAGATAAGGTTAATATAGTGACCATAACCTGTCTAAAACCGATTGGATTTGTGGTTTTCAACCCATACCCACCTTATCATCGAAATAAGTCTCTTTGGAGCCATTATAAAGAGAATATGAATTTATTATAAAATAATAATATAAATTTTTACTAAGGTGCCCCTCACCCCTCTTATAAAAGGGCACTCCCCCTTCTCTCAAATTCATACCGTCAAAACCTTTTGGTTTCACCAAAACCTACCCAAATAACCTATAATAATTAATAATTTAAACCTAGAGGTCTTCCTTTAGTCATAAATCCAACTTAAGGATCCATTTTGATCCAATCAAAAGGAAGAACCCGAAAATGAGTTAATAATTTCACCACATTCTTACAACATCCTTTCTTATTCCACTTCTTATTTCCTTGTTATTTCCATTATAAAATAATATCTACAGTATCTTCTATATACTGTGATGTTATTATAAATATGGTACAACCATATTCAATATTCTATCCATCCTACAGATGCCATGTCACCATGCATGCGTACGTACGACTTACCGTCTCCACATCGTGGTGTAATTGTTATTCAAATCATTATTATTTGGATGGGTATGATAATGATGTGTAGTTTATGTAAATAATAAATATAAATTTATAATTATTAATTATATATGATATACCATCAAATTATATAATATTATAATATCAAAATAATGATATTGTTTCTCATGCGTACGTACAGACTACCGTCTCCACGAACTTGATGAGATTCATTCCCCATCATATCGATTCAAGTCTAATTCACATTTGATGTTTGAGAATAATGGTTATGGTCTTGAAATAATTCTGTATATGAATAAGATACAACTTATCCATAACAAACTTGTCTTAAGTAAAAAAACTATAAAATAAAACGAGTAAGTTAACACCCAAAACGATGATAAAACTAAGATATTATAAACAAAGAAATGTTAAAAAATAATATATTATATCGTATTAATGTATATTATTATTTTACAATTTAATAAAATTTATTTCACCGTTATACAGGAGGTTAACCTAACCTCGAACTACTAAATGAACAAGGTAATGCTTTATTTCACAGTCTCTTCATTATCCAAGGTTGTTTATACATGATTATCTACTGGGACCTCTTAATCATCAATATCCATGTTTCATAAAAATGTATTTCAAAACATTATTACTATTTTATAGACTATAGTTTAATGTAATTTATTCCCCTATTTGACTTTTTATAAGATGTTTATAAAGTAATCATTCTGTCGTTTTCCAAACAAGGTCCTTTTTATCCTTTTCGATAAAATTAAGGTAAGAATGTCTTTTTTTACTTATACGGCTGGTGGGACTATTTTCCACTATTATAAAATCATTGAATATTCTCTTAAAAGCTTATAATAATATTTTCAATGTAAATTATTTATTTTATAATTATGTGACTTTTAATGATTTCCAAAAAATGAGATATTTCTCTCAAATAATTTGTGTTTCATCTATGTCAACATCCTTTGATAGATTTAAATATTATTTGAAGTTGATTTATTATGATACAAAACATACATACTGTATTGAAGGTTTTGTGATATGATTGAATGTGGATGTGTTATTTTTATACCATTCATGGTTTTTGGATAAATTATTGACATTTCGTATGCTATTTTTAATACGAATATCTATGTTATGTTTAAACATGTTCATATGAGGAATGCATTGGACTAAATAAGTGAAGGGTGGAGCCCGTTATATCTCCTCTATGCATCGATATGTCTCATGAGACAAACTAGCATCTTGGCACAAGGCCTTGAAAAAATATTATTTTTAGTCTTGGTCAAAGGCCTTGACTATGTGGTTATGATAGTCTATCATTATGTATTCTATCATTTTGAAAGTGGTTATTGAAATTTCATGCGATTATTCGACTAGTATAACATCCATGTGAATAACTAAATGGAATTATTTCATTTTTTTCATATTTTTCTAATGTTCAACTTTAAATGGATTTTGTTCTAGTTATACATTTCCTTAAATGTATATGCTTATTGAAAAACATTTCTGCTATATTGTTATCCTTATTGGTAATTTGAGCTCACCCCTTTCTATGTTATATTTTTTCCAGGATGTGAAGAAGTTTTTTATGAATGACCTTCAGGGATAGTATGAGGGAATATGAGTGTGGTATATGGAGGCATGTTTTTGTTGTAGTTTTTAATTTAATGATGTAATGTGAACTTTATTAATGTATCTAGTGATTCCAAGGCTACAAAAGAAATTGGTCTTTTGAGACTTGATAATTTGTTATCATGCCAATGTTATGTAATAATGCACCGACTCTGGGTAACTGGATTCAGGGTGTTATAATTTAAATATTAATTAATTTTTTTAGCCTAAATGGTTACCTCAAACCATTCATTTTTCATCTAAAAATATAATAACCCATATGAACAGAAAAGTAAATGCCTCAAAAAATATCATTAGTAAAATAAAACATAAAAATATAATTCCTAAAAAAATCGAATTTAGGAAATAGAATGTTTCATAAATCATAAAATCATAAACCCATGATGGTTTCTATACCACTTGTGAAAACCTCTCCTAAAAATATTCATATATTTAATATTGTATAAACCTTCCTCTGATACAAACTATATGGAAACGACCTAATGCATTGAAAATTCTAGTTTCTTTGAAAAAGAAATGACATACATACCCACTAATATTTATAGTTTATATTTTTATATAATTTGTTCATAACACATAAATAAGAAATCTAATATTACCAGGAATATTCTTCAAAACAATATAATTTTTTTTCATTATGAAACTCTGAAAAAAAATTAATATTGTTTTTTATGACAAATCACCACTACCTTCAACGCATGGGAAACCCAATTTTAGATATTAAAATATCATTTTTATTTCATAAAAATTAAATTTAATATATTAAAACAGTGAACATTATAAAGAAAGCCTTTTATTAAAAATGATATATGAAAACATATAAAGGAAACATAAAAAAAATATATCATTATGAATACGCGAAAATATGATCATGGATTTTAAATTTAAAAAATTCATTCTTTTTGAATTAAATAATAAGAGTTGAACTAGTACCTTTAAAATTGGTTTTTTAAAGTGTCATTTACCATGATTCTAACATGTCGTGTACATTATTTATTATCCTAGATAATGAAATTGTGTTAAATATTTAATTTATTGAGAACCTTTTTCAATTTTGTTATTCCTTTTATATCACTTATTACCATGTTATAAAAATTTCATTATTATTAAATTCCACATCAGATTCATTGATGATATTCAGTTCCTATGTCCAAAATGACCTTGATAATTTTAATATGGTCAATGAGGTAATTATTAAACCATCTAAATATTAATAATATTTAGATAATTATTAATTTGATACATCAGTTATTATATTAATTCTATTCATGAAATATTGTTATAAAAAATGAACAATAGTCCAATCTTGGAGATGGTTGGTCGTACGTACGATTGAATATTGTTTCCGTTTTCCAATGATCATTATATTAAAAAGATAATTTTTATTTTATCTTTAAATAATTATAATAAATATAATAAATATAATATTTTTCATTATAGATAAATAAATATATCATCCATGTGTTTTAGTGATGAAAAACGAATTGCATCGCTTCGTGCAGGTGGTAGTACACACATACACACAAATGATGTTATCATTTTTCTTTGAATGATATTGTATAAAAATAAATGATAAATGATATATTAATATTTATTAATTTATAATTAATATCATATATATATATATATATTAACCATTCTTTTGTGTCATTGAAGGAAAAATAATTACATCAATTAGTCAGTTATTAGACCTTTGTACACACAAAATAGGTATTCTTTTACCATTTGATAGATGTGGAGAAGGATATAGAAAATGAATATAAATTAATAACATATAATTATATTTATGATACATGATTTTAAAATGCCTCAATAAATAGATGATTGATTATAATAAGATAATAAGATTATGGTAAAAATACATTAATCCAATTAAAATTAGATATGTTTTGACTGTATTTCAACCCTTTCCAATATATTTGTATCCCAAATTAAGCTCATTCACCCTTATAATGAAATAATTGATTCTTACTAATATAGGGTAAATATAGTCACAATAAAATTTTTACAAACTCATAAATGGACCATATATTATATTTTAAACCTTACACAAATCTTCTAGAAGAATTTTGGGTTTAATTAAATCAATAAATAATCTAAAATTAATAAAAACTAATATAACCCAAAAATTTCAATTTCTTCTAAATATTTTATGTATTAAATTATTTATCTCCAATAATATTTATTTTAAAATAATTTTTATAATTTAATTGATTTTACATTCACTAAATAATTACTATGTGACTATTGAGTATGTATTTAAGGTAACTATGAATTCACTATAAATTAAAAATAAATTATCCAGATGAAGATAAATATTTTATATTTAAAAATTTATTTATAGTTGAATATATCCTCAATATAACACCATATTAAACTTATTATACTTATTAAAAACAAGGGAGTGAAATGTTTGACAATATTTAAATAAAATACTTTAATGGTCAAAATCTCAACCTAGTGGAACCAAAAGGTAAATAATTCGACCACTGGATGATTGGGATAAAAATATTCTCATACAATAATATTTTTACATGTTTTTTGTTCAGTTAAGAGTTCTTTCCATTTTTTAACATGATTTATCTGATTTACCCTTTAATTTGGTAATATATTAATTGAATTTTCTATGTTTGTCAAACAGAAATAAAAGGTAACTATTTAATAAAATTATTGTTTATTGATATTTTCAGTCAAACACGATTACCTGAGATGGATGGGTTCCCACATATAGAAATAGAGTGTAGTGAGGAGTGAGATAGAAGGATGTTATTGAATCTAATGGTTATCGAATAATGTAGTTGATGAAATAGATGGAACAAAGGGTTATAGGGAAAAATTAAAGGAATTGTGACATGTGTATAAGAATATAATAAAGTTGAATATAATAATATATAGTTTTTGTAATATGTAATGAATGTGGAAAAACCATGAAATATGGGAAAAATGGAACATGTATTTAATATATATAACACTGATCATTATTTGTATATTATACTTTTACCAAAGAATAATAATAATCATATCGACATTATAGTTTTATATTTTAAAAAACAATTACCATATAAGCTAAAAAATTCAATAAATTCCACAAATAAATTAATATTTTCATGAAACAATTTTAAAGACAATAAAAAAAACACTAATATGTAAATATACATATGTTGTGAAATTAATATATTTTAAATGATTTTTAAAAATATAATTACATTATAGATGAGAAAAATTATTACCCACAATTAGGTAAAATTATTACATTGATATTGAACATGAGTTAGTTGTTCGGAAACTTGCATTTGAAGAAACACCCAAAAATAAAATAAATAATAATGTGAGGTGGAATGAAGACCCATATGTGATGAAATGTATTGTTGTTCTAAAATATAAGCTGACACCTTAAAAATAACTTGTGATGAAATATGATCAGTTCATTCTATAGTGGGATCTCATGACATGTGGATATTCTCAAAGTGGTTTGAAATGAAGATTCTTGGTTAGGGATAAATATTGAGATCAAATACCACATTGTTAATTGATTGTTCATGGAAAATGGTATAGAAGTTCAATTTCTTATAGATGGTTATATCTATCATCTATATTTATAACATGAGTGGAATATATTTTAAATAGTAGAGAAGAAAATATGGGAAGCTATGACTACACTTATAGAAAAGGTAAGATCAATGGGAATAAAGGTTGGTATAAAGTGAAATTATTCTAAACTCACTTTATGTAAGATACGTTTTGTTGTAAAAAATTAAAATACGATTCTCCAATTAGTAATTACTAAAAAAGGGAAATGTGTGTGGCCATAAATTAGAAACCTTGATTATACATTCTATAACAAGAGTTTTGTGTAAAACCTGAACTTTCACAAGGAATAAATTTACATATTTAATCAGCACTATCATATAACATTATGATTTGTAATATATTCATGTTCTAAAAACAATGATATCTCATTATGAATGAAATCAAGGATTTATTGCTGATAATATATTTAATGGAAGGATAAGGTGACTTATATAGTGGATTTCACTCAAATTTCCAATAACTATAGATATTCAGATCATTTTTATAATTGAAAAATATATATAAGTTTTCTATAATTCAAAATATTTAAAATAGAATATGAAGGAGTAGTAATATTGACCTCATAAAAAAAATTATTTAATCTTGATATTTCCAAACAAATTATTTACTCTATTTAATATACCATTAAGATAATCTGAATTGTAGACTTCAAGAGGTAAAATTTTAATTCTTAATGGGTATCACATCAACATCAATTAATGATAAATACATCATTATTCTTTTATACTACCCAACATCATAGTATAATTTTTCTTATTGAAGAATATTACATAGAAATAACCAATTTTTATACCTAAATTTATAGATTAATAATTTTATTTGTAAAAATTTAAGTGAATAAGAGAACGAATAAAAATAAAAATTTGAAATAAATTTTTTAATTGTAACTATTTATCCATAATTTAAAAAGGTATAGGTATATTCATTTCTTGTGAATATATAATGTCCTAAAATAATTCAACGTTTCGAACTTCCTAATGATGTAATAATTAGTTGATAATAAATCATCAAAAAATAAAATAATATAAAAGGTATAAAGAAAACTATATTAGTTTGTTATTTCATTACTATTTTCTCAAATTCATCTGATGTTTTGAACAATTAATTTATCAAATTATATGTGTAGTTAATAACGAGTTTTAAATTAAAACCAATAAATAATTTCCAGAACCAAAAGACCCTCTCATTATGGGTTTATATAAAACAATTTCCCTACATATGTATACTAATGTAGAATATTACATAGGAATATTAATTCTCTAGATGAGAAATAAAAGAATAATATTTATATAAGTTCAAAAAAAAGATAAAGAAAAATGATACTTAGAAATACATTAGTTAATGGATGTTCACTTTTCATATTTAAAACCCAATAGAAGTAGTTTAACTTCATCTGGATGCCTAATGGAAAAGAAATTATGATCATTCTAAATTCCCTAAAGGTGAAATATTAAATATTTCAAAATGATTACAAAAAGAAAATAACATTAAATAATGTTCCAGCTTATATAGAATACAAAATAATAATTTATTGGTAGTTTAGTTTCCAATTTATAGAATATAATAAGTTCATCTATAAATTAAAGAACATAAAAATATTAATTCATCTCTAACTTTTAATCTATAAAGATTAAATCATCAGTTTCCATGACTATATATTTTATTTATTGTGTTGAGATAAAGGCCCCAAAATGATTATTGGGAAAAAACATTCACAATTATAAGATTCTGATACATATAATAACATATATATTAGTATTATATATATATATGAATGTATGTTTCATGTTTAATGGAATTATAAAAAAAAATATTTTCCCACCCATTAATTTTATCAAATTATTATAAATATATTTTATTAATCAGATATTTATATGATTTTGAAGAATCAATTACTCTCAACCTCTAACCTTCTAACAATATACTAGAAAAAAATGTATTGAATAGGGATTCAAATCTAGCATGGACCTAGAAAATTTTGGGACTAAACAGAAGATGAGGAGAATCGGAGATGTTTGTGATATTTTTTGTAATGACAAAATGGAGTTCATAATTATTTTTATATGCTTCATAAAATATTATATTATGAATATTTTAAATTTATAAAGGGTTTAAGGTAATAATAAATGAATAAGTATTTTTATATTTTAAAAACAGATAAAAATGACTATTTTTTAAATAACCAAAAAATAGAGTGTACGAATAATATAATTTTTTAACTGGAAGAGTTATTTTATGAACCATACCGGTGGGAAGAAAAATAAATAAATTTAATTCCATAATATAATTTAATATATTTAAATATGATAGATGAATTAAATTTGTTTTAAAAAATTATTATAAAAAATACCATCTTTTATTTATAATTTGTGTAACTGAATAAATGCTTCAACCACCCATTTCATAAATAATTGATTCAATATTTTTTTTGATACACTTCAGTTGATGATATATATAAGTTAAAAAATATTATGAAATTCATATTTACAAAAAATATTTTTATTAATATTTTTATTAAAATAATCAAATTATATGACAAAATAATTAGAATATGAATATGTATATTTGAGTAAATATATTTGAATAGATACGAACAATGAATTGGAATATAATTTTTTTTATAAAATATTATCAAATATGAAACATCTAGTATATGAAATAAATATTAGTTTGTAATTCTTTTAACACACCAAATAATGAAAATAACAGAAATGGATGTTGATGATCCAATTCATGTTTATGTTTCAGAACTACAATGTCGGTCCATCTTTAGTAATAGAAACACTCCAAATTAGGCCATTCATTAAAATCCTATAATAAAAAAATCAGAAAAGTGATAACATTTAACAAATGTGTCGAATATATATGGGATGAAGTGTTTTGTGAGGTTATATATCAGAAAAATATGATGTATTATATCCTCACCTATGTATTTAGGATAGCGAGGTTAAATGTTGGTGAGGACAACCAATGTTTAGTGATGAAACCAATAATTGAATAAGATAAGGCATCCAATATGGAATTTATAGTAAAAATGATTTATAGAATATCTAATGGGGTATTAAGATAGGGAACATCTTGTAGGTATGAGGAACCACTAGAATATTGACATCGAGGGCCTAGAGGAGTCATTCGAGGAGGTGGGTCATGGTTTTATGTGGAGGAAGAGGGAGATGGGTCGATCTCACAGAGGGTATTGAGCATCTGGTGTTGCATTGCGGGGGGAAAGCAGTGGGAAGGGAATCATTATTGGCATTGTGGTTTTGAGGGTATTGGTTGGGGTCTTAGGTGGTGGTCTTAGGGATGGGGTCACAAATAAGTGTTAGTGGGAAGAGATATGGCAGCATCAAGGAACGAGGGTCACAGAGAGGAGAGATGGAACTGTTGGGGGAGGAGAGTCTCAAAAGAATAATAAGAGGATGTTCATGGGGAGTAAGAGATTTGAGTAAGGGTGTAGATGAAAAAATAAACCTTATTTCTATAGATTTAGTAAAACATTATCATTTAGTTTACATATATCCATAGTTCAAATTAAATTTTGTCAAACAATTAACCTATAGTCATGGTGCTATAAAACGGTTGCTATGTATGTGGCTATAAATAATTTTTAAAGTTGTGGTTTTTTTATATATTTATATATATATATACATATATAAACAATAAATATAATTAAATTTATTACATTATATATGGTACATTAAAAAGTTATATAAAAATAAACTACGTAATAAAATAATTTTTTTATAAAAAATAAGTTTTTTTTCTATTAATAACGAAATTACTATTCATAAAAATACTTACCTATTTTTACATGTTATTAATTTAAAATAGTCTTTATTATAAGAATTTATCAATCCATTTTTTTGATATAATCCATTAAATGTAATATATATATATATAATTCATTAAAATAGGTTCTTTAATATCAATGTTATTTTACTAATCGAATTAGGACCAGTTAATTTCATTACATAATTATTTATTTCAATAATATTATTTAATTATATATGGTATTATTCTAATGTAATGGGTAATTTATAGCATTAAATTTGTGTTCCTTGTATCGTAATTCATAGACCACACTATATTTCATAAAAGGATAATAACTACGAAATTTTTGGGGAGTTATATTATACCACACATAAAATAACTTTTTAAAGGAAATTTCATTACACTAAAGAAAAAATAGGGTACATTTACATTATTCTATAATAGGGTTATTATTTATCTTATTTAAGCTTATTATTTCTCTATAAAACATTAACAAAGCTATTATTCTTATCTTACAGTACATTATATCAATCATCAATGATTTTTAATATTTATTTCATTTATGGGTGATCAGGTTCAAATTGTACAAAGGCATATTTTATTACTTTTGAAATTTATGATATTTAAATCCTAAAAAGTAATTCATGGAAGAAATCCTGAAAGTTGTAGATTATTGGTGGAGTGATAGACATTACACTACGAAACCAACAATATTAATTATTTCATAATGGGAAAGTTTTATAGAGGACTATATTCTTTTCTTCCAAAATCTCATAACCCTATTTTGATCTGATATTAAATGAAATGAATTTTTTCTTATATCAGACTCCATGACTCATATATGATTATTATTATATCCACATTATTTACATTTTTTAGTTTTAGTGTTTCATGGAATTTTTTAAATTTTCTTGTAACATTTATGAAGTAAGACTTGATCCCAAGATCTTATGGAATCTATCTTTGTTAGAGCATGAGTTATTTTTACACCTCTTCCCTGAAGATCCTCAAATAGTTCCATTTGAATAATGTAATAGTATATATATATGATAACTATATGATATCTCCTCAAATAGAATGTTTTGATTCTAAACTACTTTGAATACTACAAATGATTATTTCAGTACATATATAAATACCAGAACTTAAGTATGATATATTCTACTGTATTTGAAGTAGATTTGAATTACAGTATGTAAGATCGTTTTGTATTAGTGTTTTAGATAATTGGTTCAATATATATATATATATATATAATCACATATATTAAAAATTAGAAACATCTACTATGTATCTATTTTTTTCAAAATATTAATATTTTAAATAAAACATTGTTTCTTTTTATGGTAAATCAGCATGAATTTAAAGTAGGCTTTTTATTTTATTTTATCCTTATTCAAACCAAGTGAAAAATATTATAAAAATGTGGTATGAGCATAATCATGTTACTATATTAACAAAAGAATAAATTCATAGTCCAGTTAAAAATATGGAAACCCATGGAATGCTTTTTATAAGAAACAACTTATTTTCCTCTATAAGGTTATAATAATTGTTTCAAAACAAATGGTATTTATCATTCAGTTTTTTATAAATAATTTACATTAAAACTAACAATTAATCCATGAAAATTAACGTATACACTTTTTAAAATCATTATCATATCACTTTTACAATCACTTTTATAGTTAGAATTACAATATGGCTGACCTCAACCTCCGAAGAACTAATTGAAGAGAGCTGTATTTGTGTACACTGATTGTAAAAGTTATAACAGGCTCAATTATGAGCTATAATGGTGATCTAATGTTCATGAATTATTTCCATGTATAATAACTTTAATAAACCCCTTGATAACACTTTTAAACCCATGTGAAAACAATTTTAGATATTAAAATACACATTTTTCATAATTATCTAATTTAAATTATATAATCTACACCCATCATAATGAATAAAATGTCCATAAAAATTAGAAAAAATTATAAATAAAACATTAAAGAATCAAATATCCTCTAATTTGGGTAACTCTTATCATGTTATATAAGGTAAAAAAGACATTCCATTCAATTTCTTATAAAGACATGAATGAGGAAACTTAAAATATGATTTTTTTTAAAATCATCTATTCCTTGATTATAACAAATCAATTAGGTTCATTATATTCCGAGATAATAAAATTGTGTTAATTAATTTATTTAGAATATTTTTCAAGATAATTATTCCTTTTTTTCATTTATTACCAAATTATAAAAGATACATTATTGGTTAATTACACATTATTTGTTTTTGTAATAATTTTTTCATGCGTCCAAAATGACTTTGATAATTTAACTATGGTAATAGATATCCTTATTACACTATCTATAAAATCATAAATTTAGAATAGTTATAAATTTTATAAATCATTTATACGTTCAAATTCATCCATGAATGATGGTTATCACCAAAAAAACTATGTTATAATTTTGGATATGGTAGACCATATGTACGCATGAGTAACATTTACTTTATAAAAATATCATTAAGGAAAGAATTTATGTATTATTTTTCTATTATTAAATTATTATAGTACAATATCATCATTTTATTTATATATATACTTAAATATATTATCAATGTGATGTGGGGAAGAAAAATGAATCACATCACTTCATACAAGTGGTAGTCCACATGTACTCAGAAATAAAGTTAAGATTTTTTAGTGAATGAGTTTATAAGAAAATAGAAGATAAATTATATTTTATTAGTTATAAATTTGTAATTAATATCATATATAAACATTAATTCCATCTTTATAAGCATTCATTGTATACATTGATGTAAAACTAAATATATAAATTCGTGAGTAGGTAGTCCTCCATGGACATGAATTACGAATCATTATCTCATTTGAAATAATCGTAGGTAGATATAGGTCAAGAAACTTAAACAAATATTTATAATTATATATATTATAATTTATTTATTATGTAATCATGTTTTGGGATGGTCTTGTGGATGGTGAATAATAAAAAAAATTAAAACATACAGATAAAAACTATACCTCTTCTTTGGAAAATCCCATTTTCATAACAATACAGAACGACAAATATTGGTATTATTATTAAACCAAGTCATCTATAAGGATATTTGGTATTGATTTATGGAATTTGATATGGTATTTTATGAATAATAATGGGTTTTATGTGTAAATAAATTATAATAATAGGTTCCTCTTTGTAAGATATATGAGTGGCACAGTTGGAATTTATTAAAATGATAAATTAATATAAATTAAATTTAAATTCCAATTTGTTCAAAAGAAATTATTTTTCAATACAATATAATTTTATTTTTAAATATCCCTATAAAATGATAATTTTACATTTTTTACTCTTTTTTTATGCTTATCATTTGGGTTTAACATCAATTAAAAAACATTAACTCTAACCATCGCAAAATGGATTTTTATTATTTAAGTATGGATTTATTTAAAAAAAAGTTTAAAAACTAATACATGTACCCTTTATTATATTTTAATGTCTATAATAATAAAATTGGTGAATTTAATTTTTCTTTATTTTAAATACTTTTCTAAGATATTATTTATAGTAAATTGTCTCTAATATAAATAATATCAAGAAAACATATAAATTTATATAAATAATATTTTATTATATCCCATACACGTCAAGTTATTATATAATAAAAATTATATTAAATTAAATATCTCAAAATATATTTCTTTGTTTATTATTAATATGATATTTTTAAATAATTTGGATAAGTATTATGTCATCGTTGAGTATTTATTTAAGGAAATTATTTATTATATAAAATTTTAAAAAATAATTCTTTGATAAATATATGTTACAGGATTCCAAATACTATTAATAGTCTAACATATCCTATTTATCAAACCATATTAAAAATATTATACATATTAAAAACATGTGTGTAATGTGTTTGATACATCCTTAAAAAATAATACAAGGGTCATAATATAATGCATTTGATAAAAAATGTCATAAATTATATAATTTTATTATTATTTTCAATATATACTCATATAATTTTATTAATACCAATTTGTGGTTCATATAATTGTTTTTATCATTTTAGCTTTATCCTAAATTACCTGATGTAGCCTTTAATGTGGTAATAAAATTACTATGTTTAATTTTCATACGAAACAAAAAGAAAAAATATAAATATAATAAATTTGGACCCAATAATCCCAATTATATTATAATTTTTTTAAAAATAAAGAGTTGGAATTTTTAAAATTTAATTTAAATTTAAAAATGAAAATTTTAATGAAAAAATGTTTTTCGTGAAAATGCATTTTTAGGAAAAAAAGAGTACTTATAGAAAAATATGATATAAGGATGATTAAAAAGTAATTAATAATATTATATGGATATAAATAATTAATTATTAATTATGAGATAAAATTAAAATCATAAAAGGAATTTTTAAAATAAAAAAAGGACATTTTATAAAAATAATATTTTTAATATTCTGTGAAAAATAAAAAATTATGAAAAAAATTTGAAACAAATTACTCTAAGATAATTTTCCATTTACAAAACAAATAGGAAGTTTATTTTAAAATATATATTATTATACTTCAATTAATTATTTATAATACTCCCTCATAAAAATAATAAAAGGTTGTCTATGAGGGAAACATAATTTTGAAAAATAAAATGAATAATAACAATTGGGTGATTGTTCTAAAATAAATAAATAACAAGTATAACCTTTATAATTGTTTCATAAATTATTTAATCATATTGATTCCTTCTAATTGAACAACAATGTTATACAAGTCATATTTGAATAATAAAAATTAGTGTTTTGTTTAAGATTAGTGTTGTGGTATCATATATTCGAACGAACATAGTTTTACTTTTAAAATATCAGGTTGATACATTCCTCCACCTCGTTCCCTTTTATAATTTGTTTCCTAAAAATTTTAACTTAGTCTTAGCGATCAGGTTTTAAATTTTTAAATTTCCTTTTTTTAAAACCCACATTAGGAAAAGCATCAACAAGACATCCACATGAAAAAAATAAAATGAATCATAAAGGATATATAGAATAACACATACTGATATTTTATATTATACTTAACTATAAAGTATAGATTCATAATTTAATTAATTTCGTCCACAAACTCATCTATTTCTACATATAATGAGTATAACTTTTTCATGTTTGGTGTGCTCGAATAAAATTCTAAAGATCAAAAAATCCATAAAAGAAAAAAAAATTATTACTCTTGACCTTAGGTATTAACCAAAACCTAAATGGTTATAATTTTTAAATATAATTCTTATAATTAATAAAACCTTATATGTGGAAAAATACACTATCTTACAAAATTATATAGTAATACCAATTGTAAAACATATAACTTTAAATAAAAAATTATACTTAGAATTACCCAAAAAATATTCCATACTATGATCCAACACATAAAATAAAAAACATTTGACAAAAAATTCATCTAATATGAATTTAATATTTACCTCTATATAATATTAATTTCTAAAGAAAACTCAAACCACAAGATGTATTCCCCAAACAGAGAATCTATAGGATATTCTAACCATTTACAGATGTTACATAAATCACCATAAATCTACAATAGAACCATATACGATTCCAAAAGGTAACTATTCTATATTTACTCAAATACAATATTATTGTATTATATTTAACGAGATCCTATAATTCTCCATGAAACTAAAATTTATCTTCTTCAAAGATTACATTAATCAATTAATAACCCAGTCACATTCCAATAAAATGGAAATCTGTATGATGAAATAAATTTACCCAAAATAATTATATTCTTTTTAAATAAAATTATTTAAGTAAAATAAAAATTCGAAACCAACTAATACATCACTTATCGAAATGGTCGGTGATTCAACTTTATTTCCATTAATTTTTTGGTTTAATATTTATGGCATTGCCAAATTAAATGGGTTCCTACTCGGTGTTTGAGTATTCTTTTTACTAAAAAAATGCTAATATATTATTATATAATTCTAATAAATATGAGAAACATCCTAAAAATAACCATAATATACTCAAAAATTAAGATATGTTTTATCCTCAATGGATACCTCATACCGTTCACATTTCATTTGAAAATGTAATAACCCAAACATACCTCAAAAATAAATGCCTTCAAAAATATCATTATTCACAATAAAACATGAAAACATAAATCCTATAAAAAGAATTATAAGATGTTTCATGTATTATCAAAGTTAGAATTATAAACCCGTGATTGGTTCTATAACACTTATGAAATCATCTCCTGAAAATATCCATATCATTAATGTTGTCTAAACGATCCCCTGAAACCAACTATAAGGAAACAACCTAATGAATTTCATATTGTTGTTTCTTTGAAAAATAATTCACCTACATTCCCAAAGATATTTATTATTTATATTGTTATATAATTATTTCATGACACATAAATAAAAAATCTTATATTATAAAGAAGTCACTTCAACCCCTTATCAATTTTTCACATTATGAATCTCTTAAAACAATTAATCATTTATTTTCATGAAAAATCATCCATAATTTTAACTTATGTTATTATTTTACTTTCAATATACAGAAACCCTATGAAAAATTTACAATTTTATCAAGAGAATAAAAATTTCAATAAGTGATATAAAGATTATAAATTCATTAGTCTAGTGACAGTCATGATAACTCATGAAACTATTTTTCTTAAAAACAGATCTTTTTACCCTAAAATGGAATAATAATTATTTTTATACAAATTATATTTAGATTACATATTTATATAAATGATTTATATGAAAAATTATAACTTTTAGTGGTTAAGTCTATAAAGTGACTTAGGAAATAATTATCATATCACTCTTACGATCAGTCTTTCAAAAAGAATAAATGTATGCTTGACTTCCACCTCTAGAGAACACAAATCATTGGATAACCATATGTAAAAACCCATCTTTTAAGATATAATGTTACCACCTGGAATATATAATGTCAATTAACCATTAATTAATTTTATAAAATGATAATTTCATGAATAAAACCCTTGAAAAATCTATTAAACCCATAGGAAACCTAATTTCAGATATCAAAATATCATTTTTCATTAAAAATCATGAATAAAATATAAATATTGTGCACATTATAAAGAACCCATTTAATTAAAAAATTGAAAAAATATAAAGAAAACATCAAATAATTATATCTATATAAATACAAGAATATATGATCATGTTTTTGATGTTAAAAAAATACATTCCATGACATAAATAATAAGAGTTGAAAGAGGACCTTTAGAAGAGGGTTTTTAATGAGAGTCCCTTTCCATGATTCAATTATGTCAAGTGCATTCTATATCATCAATGATAATGAAATAGTTTTATATATTAACATTATTGAGAACATTTATAATGTTTATTATTCCTTTTATATCCCTTATTACCATCTTATAATAATTACTTAATTATTTAATTCCACATCGGATGCTTTGACGATCTTCTGTTCATAAGTCAAAAATAACTTGGGTAACTTTGCAATGGTCAAAGAGGTCATTATTACACCTTATAAATAATAATAATAATTACATAATTATCAATTTGATACATAAATTATTATTTTAAATTCATCCATGAAATATGGTTATAAAAAAATAACCATGTTACAATCCTAGAGATGGTCGATCATACATATTCTTGAGAATTTTTTCCATTTTCCAAATATCATTATTTAAAAAAGATAAGTTTTATTTTACCTTTAAATAATTAAAAAAAATATAATATTTTTTCTTTAAATATGATTACAAATGTCATTTATGCGATTTGGTGATGAAAAAAACATTGCATCGAGTAGATGGTAGTCCACACGTACACACAAATGATATTATCATTTTTCAATGATATATATAGTAAGAACATAAATTATAAAGTATATATTAATATTTAAATTTTTAATTAATACCATATATAAATATTAATTCTGTCATTATATTCATTCTTTTGTGTCAATGATGGAAAAATAATTACAACTATTTGTTAGGCGACAGTTCTTCATACACACAATTTAGGTGTTCTTGTATTGTTTGATAGATGTGGAGAAGGATATAGGCCATGAATATAACATAATAATATTGAATTATATTTATTACACTAGATTGAAAAATACCTCAATAAATAAGGAGTTATTATAAAAATTGATTTGGGTTGGTATTGGATGAAGAAAAGGCTTTTTAATTTTTTATAAAAGAATATAATAGATTCAATTTTATATGATAGGGTTTGATAATTATTGGTATATAAAAATATATTATAATAATATAAATTCATTTTCAATTAAAAAAATAAAAAGTGAGTTATTTATAAGATAATATGATTATCGCTCGAAATCCTCTAATCCATTACAAAATATATAAGTTTTGACTATAAATCTAACCTTGTCTTTTGGTTTTTATCCCAATTTAAGCTTTTTCGCTCTTATCATAAAAACATTTTCTCATACTTAGTAAGGGTAAATATCGTTACTATAAAATGAAAAAAACTCATAAATGGACCCTATATTATATTTTAACCCTTACCTTAATTAATTGGAATAATTTAGGATTTTTAATAACATTATGTCATTTAATAAAATATTATTTACTATAAAATATCTATATTATAAATAATTTTAATAAACATTCATTAAATTTGATTTAAAAAAATTAATAAATCATATAAATTTTAAAATCATATTTTAAAATAACCCTAAAATTTCAATTTTTTCTCAAAAATTATGTATAACATTAATTATCTCAAATTATATTTATTTTAATTTTATTTATAAAATTTAATTGATTTTCTACTTTCACTAAATAATCACTATAAGTGCGTTAGGTAATAATATAAGGTAATTATTCCTTCAGTAAAAATTAAAAATAATATAACATGATAAATATAAATTTTTTATATTTCAAAACTATTTTTAGTCGAACATATACTATGTATAACACCATATTAAAAATATAATCCTTATTAAAAAATTAGTGGGACATGTTTGACACTCTTTAAATAAAATACAATAATGTCCATAATCTCAACCAAGTTGAACTGAACAGAAAATAAATAGAAAAGTGGATGATTAAGATCAATATATTATCATAAAATAATATTTTTATATGGTTTTTTTCAATTAATGGTTCCTTTCATAATTTTTAACATAAATTATCCTATGAACCCTTTGGTACTAAAATTATTAAATTTACTATTTTTGAGAAAAAAATAAAATTTAACTATTTAATAAATATTTATCTAATGATTCATAATACTAAATCATTTAATCCAAATTCTAAAAAATGTAGTTTCTAATTGTAATTTAAAATTAATCAATAAAAATGGAATGAAAAACTATTTATCTTCAAAAATGCATTTCAGAAGAAAAAAATTTCTAACAAAATATGGTATAAGTTTTATTAAAATATAAATAAATAAGTTATATCCATATAAATAATAATTATTATATTTTATATAAAATAAAAATTATAAGATGGAATTTTAATGTAAAAATAATGGTAGTTCTATGAAATTACTATTTTTATTAGTCACATCAAAATTAACCCCTTCTAAAAAATTATCAAAAGAACTCCTAATATAATTTAGACATTATGAATCTAGAAACAAATTTTATTTTTGAAAATATATTTTAAAAATCATCGAGAAATTATATTATTTTTCGATATTAAAAATAATATAAACACAATTTTGAAGAAAACATATTTTTAATGAAGAAAAATATTAATCAAAAAATTATTTGATTATTTAATATGAACATAATAATATAATAATATTAATTTTTAACGTTATACTTATTTAATACATTAACTATTCGTATTCATGTCTTCTAATTTAATGTATATATTATATCGGGCACATTTAAGTAATAATATCTAGTCATCTGTTTAATAATTATTTATTGTATATTCTATGCCAAAAATCATAGTGTTTAATTTAAAAATCACAAAATTTTAAATTTCCCACCCCCAAATCATATAAAAATTATGTCATCCAAATTTCATCATGGGCTCCCTAACTAGGGTTTGACTTTTCAAAATACCTTTATTGAGAATCAAAATCATAAAAGTGTATATAAATCATTTAATTGAATGGAGGGAAAGGGTAGAATGGAGATCATATGAAATAAAATATACATGTTTTACATTTAGGAAGGCATTAAATTAAAATAGAAAAACTAACACCCAAGTATGGATAGAGAGTTATTTGGAATATTGGCTTGTGAAAGATAACCACAAAAAAATTTTAAATCTAATTTAGGTTAATATGCCATTGATTTCACAATTTGTAAAGTAAAAAAGATTAATTTTTTATTTAAATACCATTTATATAGAGTTGAGTATTTATTATATCATCTATAAAAAAATAATAAAGATGCATACTTAAATGAAAAGTGGAGTCCCATCCTATAATTAATTTCCACTACAAAGTATTATTTTTCTCAAAAATATGACTATAGATTTTTCATTATTTAAGAACTATAAACAATATTTATTGATCATGAAGTACAAAATTGAATTAAAATATATTCATCGTTTATTTATTCATTAACCAAAACCAAATAATATAACATAATTAATAATTCCCAAAAATAATAAACTTATATTTTTGGAAATTGACATTAATATATAAAATTCAGTGGTAATATAAAAAGTTTATCATATAACATTAAATAATTAAAAATCCATAAAAATAATCAATAATATTCAATATTATGATTGAAACCCAAAAATCCAAATTCATTGATCAAATAGTATTCCTAGAAGAATTTCATATTTATCATAAAATAAATTCAATTACAGTTGAAGTCACATACAAAAATGTGCATGTCTCAAAAAAATAATCTCCAAAATATGATAACCATTTCCATAAATGACATAAAATGTAATAAATCAACAATAAAATCATATATCCTTACAATAGATAATTCATCCTTTATTCCTAAAATAATATTATAGAGTAATATTTTTACTTTAATCCTATAATGTTACCCAAATGGGTTGTTTGCTTATTATATGTTATCATTAATAACAAACCCAATAAATAAATTTCTATTCTTACATTTATCGATATAATAATTTTTCCCCATAATCTACTTCTTAATAATCGACAATATCATATAATTGAAAAGAAAATTTCCTAGTAAACGGTACTTCATGTAGAAATTTTTTTAATGAGAAACCCTTTTTTCCATTCATTTTTGGGTTCAAACCTCACAACATTGATAGATATGATGGGATATTTCTTATTATATTGGTTGTTTTTTGATAATACTATATTAAAATAATACTTATAAAATTAACAAAAATATAAGAATAGTCATAAAAATAAACATGATATATTCAAAATATATGAAAATTTATAACGTTAAAGGTTGTCTCATTCCTTTTGTTTTCATCCCAAATTATAATAACTCATACTTACCAAATAAATAAATATCTTCCAAAATATCAAAAATCACTATATAATTTTATATCATAAATCATAAAAATGAGGTTTTAAAAAATTTAACATATTATATACATTAAAAATATTAACCGATGATGGTTTCTATAACACCACATATAGTCTCACCGAAAAAATATCATATTCTCCAAATTTTAATATACCTTTATTCATACCAGGGATAATTACAAAACCTTAATCTATACATATTTTAGTATCAATGAATAATAAATCACTTACAATAAAAAGGATCATTTTATTTATAGTTTTAGATACATAGTTCAGAACTCATACATAATAACTCTTATATTACAAAGTACACACTTCTTTTAAATATTCATTTTTCACAATATGAAAATTTTAAACATTGGATGATTTTTTTTCATGAAAATATTCAGGTCATTAAACCTATATTCTTTTATTCTTTTACGATTCCATTAACACTATTATTTTCTTTAAAAAATGGGATTATAATTAAACAAATATTATTCGTAATAACAAAATAAATTTATTATTCTAGTGAATAAAAGTAAAACTCGTGAAAAAAAAATTTCATAAAAACATAAAATTTACCCTAAATGGGTATATTAATTGTTGTAAAAAATTGTAATTTATCATACCTTTTTAAATCCATGATTTCAATGAAACCTCATAAGCGAGAATAGAAAATTGATGTAGTCTCCTTGGGCCATCATTATTATATCACTTTTACAATTACTCGTATAAAAGTAATAACCTTATGGTTGACATCCACTCTAGAGAGACCATTGTATTGGATCTCTATTTGGGTGAACCAATGGAATTAGCTGTAATGGTTTCACATGAGAGATATAATGGTTATAAAATCATCATGAATAATGTAAATGGAATATATCATGAATTAAACACTTGAAAAATAATTTAAACCCATGTTAAAAAACACTTTTAGATATCTAAATACCTCTTTTTCATAAAAATATCATTTAAAATCTAAAAACTAAGGAAATCATAATGAACCCATTTTTTATAAATAAATATGAGAAAATATAAAGTAAACATTTAAATATTAAATATTCAAGATTTATGTAAAGAAAACTCATTATAGGAAAGTTAAAAAATTCATTATTTTTTTTTCTTTGGTAAAAATTGGTGAAAAATGAACTTTAAAAGATTATTTTAAAACAATATCTCATACATTCAGTCAAACATGTTAACTAGATTATTTATATTCCATGCAGTAGTTTTCGTTAATTATTTAATTATTTTACAACCCTATTCATGTTTATTACTTGTTTTATTTCACTTATTACCATTATATAACAAACACTAAATTATTTAAGTCCATGTTGGATGTTTTGATGATATTTAATTCATATGTCTAAAAAGACTTTGATAATTTGATTGTGGTCAAACAGCTAATTATTAAAATAATAATAATAATAATAATTAAATTATTATTATTTTTATAAATCATTTAATCTTTTAAATTCAACCCTAAAATATGGTTAAATTTAATGACATATTTTACAATCGTAGAGATATTAAGTCATACACACACCTGTATAACGTTACCATTTTTCAAAAATGACTATATAAAGAAGGAATTTATTATTTAATATTTTGAAAATTATAATACTATGTTAAAAATAATATTGTTTATTTAAATATCATTATATATATTATCTATGTGATATGGTGATGAATAATGAATCACAAAACTTTGCAAGGTGGTAGTCTATCGTACACATGAATGATGAATTATTATCCCATTTGATTAAAGAGGTGATTGATTTAGTTAATGGAACTAAAAAAACATATAAATATATATATGATACTAAATTTATATTTTATAACTTTTTATGGTATTAGGGATGGGTAATATGAATTATAACTAAATCATGATCATGAAAATCATACCCATTATTTGTAAAACATCTGTAACTTATCACATTAATACTAATCAGATTTTTATTATTCCAAAAAAATAACTATATAATGACACTACAGATTCTTGGGATTTATTTGGGTATTTATTTTCTAAAGGAAATCAAGTTTTTATTGGGATGAAAATAGAATAATTGGTTACTTTTTATAATGGTGGATAGGAGAACTCTTGGAATTTCTAAAAATATTAAATTAATAATGATTAAATTTTAATAAAATAGATCCATAGTGATAAATATTTTATAAAATATCATTAGGGGTCTAAATAACATCATAAAATAATAATTTTATCGATTTGTAATATATTTTTAATCATATCTTGGGGTTTTAACACATATTTAATCCATTTAAATCATACAACGACAACATGGATTTCTAAAAATTATGGGACAATATATTAACTATAAAATTAAAACAAACTAATAAATTTCCTATTGGTGATATTTTAAACATTATCCTAACCATATTTAATAATTTCATATTTTTATTAATTTTATACCATATATTAATATATTATTTCTTATAAAATATTCATAATGTCATTATTTATAACAATACATTACATTGAATTTTAGAAAATAATGAAAACATTAAAATTTAAAATAAAATTAACATATCTATAATTTTTTTATATAAAATTAAAAATTTATTTATTAAATTATTTACCTCAACACAAATTTTTTCATATTGTAAATTTAATTACATTAATTTAACCATTAATGGAATAATTATTATATCTAAGTTGAGTATGAATTTAAAATAATAATTTCAACCCTAACAAATTTATAATAATGTAACATGATAATGATTAATATTTCATATTTAATAATACTATTTCTTTTCCATGATATCCTCTTTATATAAAAAATTAGAAATATTACGCCTATTAAAACCAAGACAGTGACACATGTGACACTTCATTAAATAAAACACTATAAAGGTCATAATCTCATACACATGGCCCTAAAACATCATACATTTTACAATAATATTATTATTCTAAATATATAGTCATAAACTAATAGTTATACATGTTTTTGGTTTATTTAATTGTTCTTAACATTTTATTTGAAACCTTAATTACCAGATTTAACCCTTGTTATGGTAAAAAATTACATAGTTTACTACTAATATTAACCACAAAATTTAACAATTAAATAAAAACTAACCCACTTATTCCAAATACTTAATTCATTTCATAAATATTAAAATAGAAAAGTAGTAAAATATAACTAAAAATTAAACTATATTAAACTCTATGAAAAATAATTGTCCTTGAAAATGTGTTTTTATGCCCCAAAATGTATTTATACCAAAATATGTTATAAGTATGATTAAAATTTAATTAATTATATAATTTCTAAAATATAGTACATGAGTAACATTAAGGTTAAAATTAAAATCATAAACTATCTTTAAAATAAAAAGAAATGTTAGTTTTATAAAAATTGGTAATTTTAACTACTCACCAAAATATAAATATTTTTAGAAAAGATTTAGGAAAATTATCCTAAAATAAATGATGAATTATAAAACATAATATTATATTAATTTTATAAAATAAATATTATTAAAAATATAATGAGTAATTATAATATTCCCTCATAAAATGGAAAAAAATGTATTTTTTTAGAAAATGATTTTTTCAATAATAAAATGAATTTACTAAAAATTATATGCTTATTTTATATAAAAATAAAAATAAATTCTAATTATTTATAAATTTATATTTATTTCATATATAGTTAATCTTATTCATAACTACAAATTAAATAGCTAATATATAAAATCTACATTTATAAACATCCATTTAAGCTCTATGTTGTGTATATTGTATTTTATCGAAGATAGTGTTCCCTTTTAAAATATAAGGATATTACACCCCACACACATTTCATAAATTTCAACCTTTTTATTTTAATTTTTTCTTATTATATAGGGATTAAATTTTCTAAATACAATTTTTGAAACCCCATATTAGAAAAAGGTCTAATTAGAGATTCACTTGAAAAGTGGGAAAGGGGTGTGAGAAGGACTCCTACAATAACTCATACTAATCATATCTCTAGGATAAAAATTAAAATGGAATAGAAAAGATAATTCCCAATTACTAAATGAGATAAATATTTATTTTTTTCATGAGAATGTTAACAACCACAAAACAATAAATCCTTGATAGGATAAAAGGAAATTGATTTCTCAATAAAAAATTAAATGAATAATGATTTTATTTAAAGGTCATTTACCGATATTTTTTTAATTTATTTACCATCTATATTAAAATAATAATTAAATGTACTTTCTTAATAATCAGATTTACATACTTTAATCAATTTCCCCCAAATATTTATCATTTTCATTAAATGATGTGTATGAAAATTTCATGCCTGATGAACTAGATTCAACATATAAAAATTAGAAACTGTGAAAATAAAAATAAATTCTTTCTAATATAATTATGAACTAACAAAAAACCCATATTGTTAGCACAAGTTAAAATCTTTTCTAAAAATAAGAAACCACCATATGATTAAAACTAATTTAATCTCTAAAATTTAATTGTAATACCCAATGATCTAATATCATTTCATTACAGATAAATTTTCTAGTTGAGGTTTTATGTTGGAATCTATTTCAACAAGATATGAAATAACTTATATTTTCAAATAATGATATTCCAAAAGAAATATTTATCGAATTGAGGTTATAACATTCGGTTAAACATCAACAAATGACTTAAAAATATTCTTTAGTCCCACAATATGATATGGATTATTTTGAAAATTTTTGGTAATTTTTAGAATATTATCTTTAATGGTAAAGAATAATCTTGTTCTTGAGAATAAGATATTTAGTACAACTCTTTCAAGAATTAATATGAATTTGTGGTAACCATGCAATGGGGGAGATGAGGAAAAATAGATAATGAAAATGTAATATAATTTTATCTTTTCATAACCATAATTTTTTTTTCACAGAGGGATGGAATTTCCTCCAAAAAATATTTTCCCCAGTATTGTGGTAGAAGATAATTATCTATGATAAATGGTGTAATTTAATGAATGTTCATAAGAAAATAATTTTGAAAAATTTTACTATTTTGAAATTTTTTATGTTTTCAATGATAAAATAAAATCCAAAGTGGTATATAGAATAACTATTGATATTTTGTGTATCATTTTGTAGAGATATTGAAAATTTAAATGATTTTTATTTGTTGATAACATATAATTATTCAATAATGTTTTTATAAAAAAAGTTGAATATCATTAACTAGATTTTAAGAAATTTATTTTATAAAATGGTTGGAGATAAAGAAATATTGAAATTAATAAATTCATAATGTTTAGATAATATTTTAAAAGAAAATTATAAAAATTTATATGATGATATATTGTAAATTCATGTTCTAAATATTAAGAATATAACATGGCCTAAGAATTTATATAGTTGGGAATTTTATTTTTTCAGATTTAAATTACTCGAAAAAACGTTATAGATATACAATTGTACATCAATCAGACCTATACAATGTTTGTAAAGAAATAAATTTGTCATTCCTAATAAAAGATAATTTTTTCACAATGTCACCAGATATACCAAATGCAAATCAATGGATAAAATTGATTTGATTAATGTAATGAATTTTTGTAGATAAGTTTGTGGATTTTGTCAATGAGAAAGAAATAAAAAAGTATATAATCCAAAAAATGATAATTTATATTCCATGATTAAATTTCTTTAATTCAAAGTGAGAAATATAAATCCAAAATCCATGTAGAGCACAAGATAAATAATGTTTCATTTGACAAAAATCATTATAATTTGACGTAATTTATTGATTCATAGTCAATGGGTTGAGTTTTCCAAACATGAAATCATTATAAATTACTATTTTTATTATATAAGATACTGAATGAAGAAAAAAGTGGTAGATTACAATGGATAGACAGAAATTTAAAAATCATTAATGATGTTTCTAGATGAACATTTGTTAGAAATTGTAACCAAATAATGTAAAATGCCCTATCTAAAGTGGATTGATTGGATGATGAAACATCAATCCATATGCAAAACATTTTTATAAATGGAATGAGTAAATGCAATGATTAGTAAGATTCATTGTACAAATATTCCACCTGACACGTAATATCTTATGATGTCCTCATAAAAACATTTCATTATATGGTGTTATTATGAGAAACTTTTCATAACATTGAAAAATCGAATATCTAATGATATTAATGTTATTATTTCAAATAGTTTCTTATTTATATAATTTAAAAAGAGTTTTAGATGTTTTTTTAATAAATGTGGTTCCATTTATTGTTCACCCAATTCATTCCCCAAAGAAATTTATTAATGAAAAGTAGCAGTACAAGCATGAGGTGCAATTATCTAACACCAACTGGGGATTAGAGAATTATAAATCAAGAAACACCAATGAAAGGACAGAAAAATCATGATAAGCACTGTCCAAAGGGGACTCCACCAATATATCATGTATGAATAGAATCCATCACCTCTACTTCACCTGTCTTTAGATATTTAAAATAGGGCCCAAATGATTTGGAGAGGTCGAATGGAGTCAAACTGAAGCTCATCCCATGCCTAGTTAAAGGTGTATGTCTGAGATTCAATGATCCTTTGCTTCTATATCGGCATGATCTTTTATTCTCACAATGTCATATAATAGTGAATAAAGGATAAAAAGTAACTTGAGAAAGTCATTGAGACAATAAATCCACCATTATTAATAAAAAATAAGAATACGTTTTGATCCAAAATATGTTGGGGTTGCTGACCAGTAGTATAGAATCATATTCCAAAAAATTAGATATAACAGTAAAAAATATAATTAATAGGGAACCATTCATACTGCAGACCCAAAAAGGAAATCTTCCATGAATCCATCATTCATATTGCAGTCAAAAACAGAAATGTAAAATAATAATACTATTTTAAATGCCCGCTAATTATAGCTGAATGAAGCACATTGAAATAAAGATTTGTGTCCATCAAGTATCAAGAAGAATGTCTGAGAAAACGAGTAGTAGAAGTTATTGATCTAAGTTCATCATGTCACTATTTAGAAAATTGTGTGCATCAAAAGATAATATCAATGAAAAACACAATGAACACAGACTTAAAGAACAAAGTAGACTGATCATATAAAATAAGTGTGTTTTTTAGACTCTTACACCGTCTTCATATTAAACATTTTTCATTTAATATCAAGGTTCGTCTCCGTACAAATTTCCCTATTTCTGAGACGTTTTTAATTTATTTCCTCTCATTATTCCATTTGAGATTCCAGATATTCATTCACCATTTCATTGGACTATAATTTATCACCATTATTTGAGTGATTCATCATAGTGTGGGATTTAGAGTGTCCAATTATTTCCCTCTTAGTGGAATCTAAAGAGAATATGATAATTTCTCATTCATGGTGTGAGAAATATCTTTGACTTTTTGTTTTTATTATATTTCGAGTAATGAATCCATAAACATCCACAAATGGATTATTTTTTATATTAAGCAACGAGTTTAAATATATTTCCTCAATTTGATTGGGATGATCATCATTACCATGTGAGTACTCGTTAGAATAAGAGAGATCACCCTGATCATTGTCTCGTGCATCTTGTGATTCTGATTGATTTTCATACTCCTCCATCAATAGAGGTGGGTCAGTGATAGAATATACATCATGTATGGGATCTGAACATCCCTTGGATATATAATACTGATCAAAATATTCCACCGTGTTCACATGAATTTTTTCATTAAGTGGTAGCATAGGTTGGACGACATTAACCATTTTTCTATAATTAATCCCATCTTGCATTTCCTTCACAACCCAAATAGATTTTATGGCCTTAGGGCTTACATTTTTTCTTAAATCCTTTGTAGTGTGTCCTAGAATGAGGCATAAATGACAGTATTCAGGTTGTCTCTTGTAAAAAACCTCCTAAAAAATCCGAAATCTTCATTATGAATCCAGATTAGAGAAGGCAGATTATGAGATACATTATCTTCAATGCAGATACAAGATAATTATGTACATGAGAGACTCCTAATCGCTGAATCTAGATTTAATGTATTACCAAAAAACATGAGAAAAGAGTGCACAAAACATAATTTACTAGATAAAGGGACTTAGATAGGCGTTCTGAATGATCTTTCATGGATTATAATTAACAATTATTCATATCATTTTTGTTTACACGTTTTTGTGAGAAATATTTTATATATTGATGGGTGTCAATATAATCATACAATTGAAGAGATAAAAACTATTTAAAAAGATTTTTCTCAATATTGCATTTATATATTTATAATTTTGACTTCTTGAGGACCCAAGGGAATGAACATGGAATGTATAGAGGTTATCATGTTGATTTTGTGCGTTATTATTCTATTGTTTTGTGTTTACATTCATTTAATTTCATGACTGTGAGATTATTATAAAATATTATATAGTAGATAACTCTAAAAAGTTGATGATGATAAATTTAATAGATTTTTAAATTATTTAAAATAAAACCACAAATTGAACCCCCTACCCCTATTAGTGTATTAATGTTCTTATAGAAATCCAATAAATATTGTATTTCTATCCATGGATTACATTGATTAAACATAATTTTAGCCTCTCTATTCAACCCATAGAAGTCCCGAGATAAAATTTCCTAATAATGGAATAAACCAATAAAAAAATTATTAAATTTTCTCTCTTAATATCCCAAAAAACCTTTCACCGTTTAGGTTTGGTAGCAAAAAATTGTAACATAAATTATTAATATCTTCTTAATGAAACACTTTAAATTATAACTCAGAAAAGATGAACTGAAAAATTACCAATTTTATTTAATTTTATTGAAATAATGAATTTAAATACATAAAATATACAATCAAAAAACATGATTCTCATTATTCAGCTATAAAAACCATTATTTTTTAATTTATTAACAAGTTTCAGCTCTATTTATAGATGTTTTTGTAACAAGAATCAATTATAATAATTAATGAAACATTAATTCTATTGAAACTATTCCTATAACAAATTCATTATCTACTAATACCCATAATGATAATATTTATCTCCTTATGAGTTTCTATGTTGCAACAAAAATTCATTAAAAAATAGATGGATATAATCTACAATGGAAGTTCAAATCATACGATTTACATAAAATAGTTTTATTTTTTTAATATAATAGTTTCCAAAATTTCATTCTACAAAAAAATGTAAACATTAAAAATATTGTTATATATTTCATTATAAATGGAATTTAGATTTCCAAAATAAAGTGATTAAGTAAGATATTGAATAAAAAATATCCCCCATATTGGAAATAATTGAAACACATAAAGATATTGAAAATATTTATTATAATTTTAATAGATTATTCCTTTGAATGTCAATAAAATTAATCTCCACTTATTTAGTTTATATAACTTATAAAAATAAAATCATTTGATATAAATAAGATATAAATTCCATACCCTCAAATAAAATATATTAACATTCATAAATTCTTAATAAATTTATTTCCAGTTTTGTTTTCCTAAAATAATTAGATAATTTTAAGAATAAAAAAATACAATCATAAATTAAACAAATTAACTTTTTTGAATAATTATCTGAATAAATTTTTTGGTTGTTTATGAAACATCATAAATATTTTTATATTTAAGAATAATGATTTTATAATAGATTTTGTAATAAAAAATATATAATCAATTCTATTTTGACAATTCATTAATATCTATCATGTTCAACCTATGGTGGATTGATATGTTGAACAACATATGCGATTACAATATTAAAGATTTTATAATGAATTCCCATATAATTGAACATATGATTCTGTATTATAATACAATGAAAATTTCTTCTCTCACCATTAGTTAGTGAGAGTGATTCAATTTCATGTGTGCTCTTAATGAGTTTTCAATGAAAACATAAATCTTTAAAAATAGCCTTATGAGATTTTTAATGTTCACCCTTATAAATATACTTCTAATAATAAAAAATTCAACATAGAATTGTGATTATTGAAAATGGTGTCAAACTAATAATTTTTGGGACTTCTATCCTTATATATGAATTTATGATTGGTATTTTCCTGGATGTTGTCCTTTATAAAATTAGTGATTCTAAAGGACTAATTAAGACCTAAAAATCCATGACATTTTATTCAACATATTATTTAACAAATTAAATTTATAATTTCATTTATTTGGGATAGAAAAAGTCTCAATTTTTATATAAAATATTAACTCCACCTATAAAAATTAATTAAAAAATAAAACATGAAGTTAAAAAAGTTATTACATTTCAAGAGTGTGGATCACTTCATTCTTTGATAAAAAATATTATCATTAGAGGATTAGAATAGTAAAACAAATATTTCAAAATTTTAAACCTTCATAAATTTAACTTCCAAACTCAATGGACGATCTTCCTCTTTGAGGATAGATGATAGAAAATTTTATTATAAATTATAAAAATTTAACAAAAATTCAAATGATATAAATATTATATTCAGGTAAATATCCTGATAAAATAAATAAATAATTGAAAAAAATATTAAAATATTAAAATCTAATATAATTGAAAAATTGTTAAAATTTAAAAGACATATAAATGATAAAATACTGATAATGGTTAAATGATCAATAATACATTTATCTTTTTTTAATCCTTGATTTTTTCTAGTTAAATGATAGGTAAATTTATTGAAGATAACATTATGTTGATTATTCCAAATATCTATTTATATTTTTTTAATATATTTAATGAAAATGGTTTTATAAAATTTTTAGCAATTTAATTTTAGTTCTAAAAAATTAATAATTTATATCTATTAATTGTGTGTGATCCCTTATGAAATGGTGTATTTATATTTTTTCCATTAAAATTGATTGGTTTTTGGTTTAATAAATAATAAAAATCAGTAGTATTATCATAGGGAATTTGATTTTAAAAAAATGTTTGACTAAATTCAATTAGTGTGTTTCTTATCCACAATAATTGGTCACAACATCATCTTGATGCTAGATATTCATATTTAGAACCCTAAAATTCTAAAAAATATCATTACTTAATTTACAATGAGATTACGTATTGTCACGACCCCCTCCCACCAAAGATGCCCCTCCTGAGCTGGCAATGGTGAAAGAGAGATAATGACCCTCGAGTCCCACCTCCATTAGGCCCGGGTTGGCGACTAATACCAAGGGTATGAGTTTTCTCAAGTATGGGAGGCATTACCCTTTTTATTATTTAGGATCGGGAAATAGGATGAGTCAGCCACCAAAAAGGAAAAGAGAAAGTGTATAGAAATAAACCGAAACCAAGCCCACATGCATGTTTAAACAATTTTATATCAAGGTACAAGTACAAGAAAGCTCAAAATTACAATACCAAAAGAAAACAAGAGAACATCAACTACAACA
This sequence comes from Viscum album, assembly GCA_963277665.1. Taxonomy (NCBI): domain Eukaryota; kingdom Viridiplantae; phylum Streptophyta; class Magnoliopsida; order Santalales; family Viscaceae; genus Viscum; species Viscum album. The sequence continues at coordinate 741,229,483 of OY728150.1, read as the reverse complement.
ACTCCAACTGCCTAACTAGTAGGGTCTCGCATATCCCTGGTAGTCCCCTTAGAAACCCTAAAGTAAACGTAGGGTGAGCATACAAGTATACTCAGTAGGGAAACCTAAAGCTCTCGTGCATAAGTGGGGAGACATCCTAATGTCCCATGAGAACAACAGAAGAAACCTAACAAGGAAGTCTATCCACCCAACCTCACCAGCCACACTCAGAAAAACACAATCACTACAGGCAGTAGTAGTATAAGAACAAGAGTATTGGGTACCCCGCAGCATTTTCCATTAGTTAGCTGAATGTCCTAACGCTGTCACACTCATCTCGCCCGCATACACCTGGGCCTCGCAACTACGTATCTTGCCCACACACAACTGGGCCTCACCACCACGTATCCCGCCCACACACACCTGGGCCTCATCCTGAAGATTCTTGGGAACAATAATTGTTACAGAACTCTCGCCCGAAGACACTTGGGAATGAAATCGAAACCTACCTAAAGATTCTTAGGTGTAAGGTCGCCTCAAGCCATTATAGCCTATAAGCCTGCCCGAAGAGTCCTGGGCCTAATCACCCCAATCGAAACCTACCCGAAGAGTCTTGGGTGTATGGTCGCCTCAAGCCATCACAGCCTAGGGGAGAAGGAGCAGGAAAGAGCTAATAGCTATTGTAAAACACACTCTCCCATGAAAATGGGAGTGTTCGGCTCTATGTTCTCAACATGGGTGTGATGCGATAAAACACAAAAGATACAGATATATATATATATATATATAGCAACCACTCACCCCAACCTATGGATTCTAAAAAGGGAAATTGAGCACGTGCCTCGGCACTGCTACCACAAATCATGCATACAACAAACAACCCCAACCCCATTTAGGTTTTTCACATATCAATCGAAATTAGCTTATTTAGTCCCTTAACTACTGGGCAACTATTCACAACCAACTAAAACAATCTTTCGTAAGCATATCCCTTTCATCCACAAAGCAAGTTAGGAAAAACCTAGAAACACAGCAAGTCCCTTCTTATTAACCAACCAACCCATTGATTATTATTTCTGTTTCATTAACACGCCCCACCATTCATTAACTCTTCCACTTTAATTTAATATTCACAACCCATAGTCCGTTCATATTTAAACCCATCCCTATAGCCCCGCTGCCAACCACCATAACCACACCACACATCATTATCCCTTTAATACCATTTATTGCAGCCCCACTTCCCATCAACATCACAACATTCACACCAACCCACAACCAAGTCAACCGCAGCCCCACTGCTCACCCAATCCACAACAACCCACAAAACACCCCCATCACATGCCACGTAACGAAGCCAACACCCACATGTTCATTATTCCATTTTGGTTCAGCCGTGGTGATCACACTAGGGTTCCATATTTTCATTTAAACTGCCAAATTTAGGTGATTAACCAATTTCCACATTCAACAAAGTTCCACACAAAAAAATGGTCTAGAAAGATAGGGAAACATTTAATTGCGCAAGCAAAGTACCCCAACGACCGTGATTTTCAGTAGGCATAAGCCTATTCATTTCACAACATAATATCACAGGATATAAAAGGTAAAGTAATAGCAATCACAAACTTCCCATCTAATTTCTTTAACCATTTAATATATATATTTAAAGTTTCAACTATTTCTCATGAAAACAAAAAGGATACCCACCCCACATGATGCACAAATTAGAGAGACGAAGGTAAAACCCCTACCTAAACAGGTTCTGGTCACAACTCTCTCCGGATCAACATTAGAACACGTTTTTTGGTGTCCTGGAAAAACATCATCGAGTGAAAGTCGGAGTGGAAAAGCTGATGGAAAGACAACAGATCCATGCTCAAAAGTTCTGCCACGTCGTTACGATCCCGTGGCCACTGACGGATCGTAAATCGGAGCTCGGACGAAAAAGTTATGGAGGAAAGATCCTTCGAGTCACTTGAGATAGATCTGCTCAGAGGAGAGGGGAGGAGAGGTGTGAGTTGAAAGGAGGAGGGGACCCCTCCTTTTATAGGCGTGAAAAGCAAAATTACACGGCGTGTACTTATGTTACACGGCCTGTACTCGGCCATTTTCACATAGTCTCCACGCAGCCTCCAACACGGTTCTGTGGTCATTGACTGGTCAAAACACGGTTTTAAGGTAACACATACGTGGGGAAGGACTACACGGAATGTAGATTGGACACACGAGGTGCACCCATTTATTGCACACAGCAAGGACACATCTCCAACGCAACACACGACCGATGACTAGTCAACACACGGTAACGTGTATGCGGGGAGGGACTGCATGGCGTGTAGTACTGGACACACTATGTTTAACCATTTTCATCACGTGGCAAAGACACGACCATCCACACGGGGTATACACGGAAAGAGGGTACACAACGTGTACTAAAACTACACGGCGAGTAGTTTCAAAATTCTGGAAAGTGCGGGAAAAGTCCATTTTACCCTCCAGAACACTTCGTGGCCTTCTTTTTGAAAAAGGAATGGGCCAAAGAGGTCAAGGGCATTACATCAGATACCTCTTAAAACATTATCGTCCCCGAGAATTCAAAAACCAACCCATGGGAATCCAACAAGATACCTCTTTAGGTCCTCATTATAACATGAACCCACCCAAACAATCCTAATTATAGGTTTTAGGAAATCCTTCTCCTATGTCGAGATATTATCCACTTTTGGTGGCACTGAATCGCCTGCACGGGTTTAATCACATCCTCATTAATGCGTCTCGATTAAGGATTGGGTCTTCCCACTTCTATACATTAGGATTTTCAACTCGAACTACCCCCCCAACACCACACAACCGACACAATGCCCGAACACGTGGTTTCTGGAAAATCCTTCTCCTATGTCGAGATATTATCCTCTTTAGGCAGCACTGACTCACCCTCACGAGTTCAATCGCATCCGCATTAATGCCTCTTGATTAAGGGTCATGTTTTCCCCCATCCCACGCATCCAGACATGTTACACATTACCAGGGAACAAGGAAACAAATGTTCTCATATCTGACAAGCCAAGCATTCCAAATATCAATGGTACATAGTACAACATCCACACAAATCTCATAAAAAAAAGGTAAAACACAAGTCAAAACAACTCCGGGTAGTGAGCGTGCATCTGGGTCTCCCGCTCCCAAGTGCTCTCCTCGAGACTGCCATGCCTCCACAACACACGAACCATGGGAATGGTTCATCCATGGAGCACCTTCTCTTTGCGATCCTCGATTCTGACTGGTCCCTCCTCGAAGGTCGCGTCTTCTCCCCTATCTAACTCTCCCAAGTCGATAATGTGGGAGTTATCGTGTAAGTACTGACGAAGTTGGGAGACGTGGAAGACGTCATAGACTTTATCCATCTGATGTGGCAGGGCCAGCTGATATGCCACCTCGCAAACTTGCCTCAACACCTCAAAAGGTCTGATAAACCTTGGTGAGAGATTTCTCCCCTTCCCAAACCTATGCTTCCCCCTTCGAGGGGAAACCATTAAGAACACATGGTCTCCAACCTCGAACTCCAAGGGCCTCCTCCGACAATCAGCATAATACTTCTGTCGGTCTTGAGCCGCCTTCATCCTCGCACGTACAAGCTGGATTTTTTTTGTGGTGCTCTGCACTACCTCTAGACCAAGAGAACCTGTCTCACCAACCCTTTCCCAGCAAATGGGTGAATGACATGACCTTCCATACAAGGCCTCAAACGATGCCATTCTAATAGTAGAGTAGAAGTTGTTGTTGTAGTCAAACACTACTAAAGGAAAGTTCCGTACCCATGATCCTCTGAAATCCAGAACGCATGCTAGCAGCATGTCCTCCAACGTCTGGATAGTCCGCTCTGTCTGCCCATCGGTCTGGGGGTGGAAAGTAGTGCTAAGGCGTAGCTGGGTGCCAAAAGCATGCTGTAGCCCCCTCTAGACTCATGAGGAAAACTGAGTATCCCGGTCTGAGATGTTATACCTCATAACTCTATGAAATCTCACCACCTTCTCTATGTACCACTGTGCTAAGGTACTCACCGGGCCTGACTCCTTGATTGTTAAGAAGTGAGTTGATTTCGTCAGACGATCCGCCACTACCTAGATAACATCATAACCTCCCTGAGCTCTGGGTAGTCCTATGACTAAGTCCATCATGATGTCATCCCACTTCCATTCAGGGACATCTAAAGGATGCAACAAACCACCTGTAACACGGTGTTCATCCTTCACTTGCTGACACACTAGTCACTTATCCACAAACTCCACCACTGTCTGTTTCACCTCGGGCCACCAAAACTATTCCCGCAGGCCTCGGTACATTTTTGAAACTCCGGGATATACCGCTAATGCTGAGCTATGGAACTCACGGAGAACTCCCTCACGAATCGCCTCCATAACAAAAAACCTTCCATGGAAAAGCATCCGATGTCGGCTGTCCTCTGACCATCCCTCTGGAGCATTCCCCTGATCGACACGATCCCGCATCACTTCTGCCTCTGAGTCCCCCCATTGAGTCTCTTCCACCTGCTGCAATGAGGAGGACTTCACTGTCATCTGAAACAAAAAACCTCTAACACCTTCTACCCATGCATCCAAGTGCAAGGAAACCAACACTCCCATTGCCTTCCATGAATCAGCAGATTCCTGAACCACTTCCCTATGCGACTTCCTGCTCAAGGCATCAGCCACAACGTTGCCCTTACCATCAGTGTAAGAGATCTCAAAGTCATTTTCTTGGAGAAAATCGACCCATATCCACTGCCGTATGTTCAGGTCATGCTGGGAGAAGATACAACATAGGATCTTGTGATCTGAGAAGACCACAAAGAACTCCCCAAAGAGGTAATGTCGCCACAACTTCAATGCAAACACTAATGCTTCAAGCTCCATGTCATGGGTGGCATAGTTACGTTCGTGAGGGCGTAACTACCTAGACCCATAACAAATCACTCCTTTCTTCTGCATCAACACACACCTGAGACCAAGGCCATAAGAATCACAAAACACTTCATACAACAGCCCTTCCATTGGCAACCTGAGCATGGGAGCACTAACCAACTTCTCCTTGAGGTATTCTAAAGCTTTCTTGCCCTGATCGCTCCATAGGAAGACATGATTCTTCCTAGTCAAAGCTGTCAATGGAGCAGCAACTCGAGATAAGTCCGAAACGAATGTCCGATAGTAACCTGCTAACCCCAAGAAACTACGAACTTCTGCACACTATTGGCTGAAGCCCAAGAAACAACTCCCTCCACCTTCGACGAGTCCACCGAAACTCCATGATGAGACACAACGTGCCAAAGGAATTGTGCTTCTTGTGTCAAGAAACTACACATCAACAATTTCCCGTAAAGCTGGTGGTGTCGATGGATATCCTAGACTGTCCTGAGATGCTCAACGTGATCCTCCTCTGATCATGATTAGATCAGGATGTCATAGATAAACACAATGATGAAATGGTCCAGAAACTCTCAGAAGACAAAGTTCATAAGTCCCATGAACACATATGGTGCATTCGTAACTCCAAACAACATCACTACAAACTCAAAGTGCCCATACCTGCACCTGAAAGCTGTCTTCGAGATGTCACTATCCTTCACCCTCAACTGATGATATCCCGTTCGTAGATCAATCTTAGAAAAACAACATGCTCCCCTCAGCTGGTCGAAGAGATCATCTATCCATGGAAGGGGGTAATGGTTCTTGACTGTTACCTGGTTCTGCCTTCGGTAGTCTATGCATATCCTAAGTCCACTATCTTCCTTCTTCACGAAAAAAACTGGAGCACCCCATGGCGATAGGCTGGGTCGAACAAAACCCTTCTCCATCAGATCGTCAATCTAAATCTGCAACTCATGCAACTCTGAAGGTGCCATTCAATAAGGGGTCATCGAAATCGGACGGGCACCAGGTTGTAAGTCTATCCCGAACTCAACGTCATGTCGGGGGGGGGGGGGGTTGAGTCACAAACTCCTCATGAAAAATATCGAGGAACTCCCCATCATCTTCCGGGACATCCATAATCTCTGTATCAGCGGGAACCATTGATAACCCTCCAAACAAGGAAAGGAGAGGCTCCACACACCGGCTCCCAGCCTCATAGATCCTCTAGCAAAAAAAAGATACACGTTGGCCATCCACGTCGGAGAACACGAATCTTCTCTAGAAGAAGTCGATAACGACACCAACAGAAAACAACCAGTCGATGCCTAGGATGACATCCTATGGCTTTATCTGTAATAGAAGAAGGTCCCAACTAGATTGATGTGGTCCCAATGTCAGCTCACATCCCCAGCAAACAAAAGATACGGCGGTCTGGCCTCCAACTTCTGTACTTAGTACCGGTGCTACGAAAAGTCTATCTACATCTAATCCCAAAGCTTGGTCTAGACCAGGTGTAACAAAGGAGTGAAATGCTCTCGAATCAAACAAATCAGAGACAAGAATGCTGAAAAAACAAATCGTACCTCGCACCACCTATGGTCCTGCTAGATCTGCCAACTCTACTGCGTGCAACTGTCTACACCCATCTCCTCTACCTCTCTGATGTCGTCCACTTCCCCGACCACACCCTGGTCGAGGTCCGTGAGGAGCACCCTTAGGTCAGCCTCCTCCCACAAAGTCTTCCCTCGGAGGAGCATGGTTCTGCTGCTGCTGGAAGGGCCTCGACGGCATGTGGTGCTACTGGGGTGGGCGTTGAACCTGCCCACCTCCACTGAACGGAGCTTGGGTCGGGCACCAACTCTGGAAGTGCCCGAAACCCCCACAAGAAAAGCACCTTGGTCCTGGGCTCATGGAAAAGGGACAAGGACCTGATGATCTAAACTGGAACTGCTGGGGCCTGCTCCCCACTGGACTGAACCTGGAAGGTCCTGTCGCAGGATACCTGCTGCTGACAGCCATCCCCTTCGACGAACCTGTCTAAAACACCTCACGCGGTGCACCTCCCAGTGAGTGAATCCTCTCTACAACCTCTTCTTTCTTCTACACTGCCAAGTACGTCGGAAGGGTAAAGGGGTTGACAACATACTGGAGCGAAGGACGAAGAGCCTCCTCTAAACGTCTTGCCCGAGACTCCTTATATGGAATGAGATCTGGAGTAAAGTGCAGGATATCCTTGAATTTGATCCCAAGATCTCGTACCGACATACTCCCCTGCTTAAGGGAGAGTATCTCATGCCGCTTCTCCACCTTGATCATGGAAGAAAGGAATTCCTCTCAGAATTTCTTCTCAAAGTCAGCCCATGGAACCTCTTCCTCTATTCTCTCTCCGAGGTAGAGCATCCACCACTGTCGCTCCGCACATCTCAGCTGACTGACTGCTAGTGGAACCCAGTACTCCCTCAGAGCACTGATCAATTTGAAAGCGATCCCTAGCTCCTCAAGCCACCCCTCCGTCTCCGTATCCGATGTACTTCACTCGTACTTCTTGAGGGTCTGCCACTGGAAGGAACAGAGAGTCTTCTACAACTGCCTATCTTCCTCCTTTCGGTCAATCCTCAACTGAACGACCACCTGGATCTGCAGGGCCTCAGCCGTTTGAGCCACCCGGGGACGACGTCGAGGTTCCATATTTGTACGGTAAACAAGGATCGCCTATTCTCAAGAAGTAAGGAAATTTCTCAAAGTTTTAATTATCATTTTATCTCAATTTCATTCCTAGAACACCCAAATCATGTAAAACACAATCATGATGATGCATGTACCTTCCCTTAGGTCTCTACCCTACAATCAATGTAGTCTCACTTGGTCATTTGGTAGGCTCAGAGTCCTTGCATCGGATCATGGGGGGGCCCTAAAATCCTGTGTCCTAGCCGGTCTTTACTAGCCTATGTCACGTACCAAGATTGACTATCATTTTCACCATACCATCCCATGCATTCATCACTATTCCAAACTCCAGACTCCGTCCTATCTCTCAACCATCACCTCAGATACCATTCTGTCACGACCCCCTCCCAACAAAGATGCCCCTCCTGAGCTGGCAATGGTGAAAGAGAGATAATGACCCCCGAGTCCCGTCTCTAGTAGGCCCTGGGATTGCGACTAGCACCAAGGGTATGAGTTTTTACAAATATGGGAGGCATTACCCTTTTTATTATTTAGGATCGGGAAGTAGGATGATTCAACCACCAAAAAGGAAAAGAGTAAGTGTATAGAAATAAACCCATACCAAGCCCACATGCATGCTTAAACAATTTTATAACAATGTAAAGTAAAAGAAAGCTCAAAAGTACGATACCAAAAGAAAAAAAGAGAACAAAAACTGCAAAAACTCCAACTTCCTGACTAGTAGGGTCCCGCATGGCCCTGGTAGTCCTCCTAGAAACCTGAATGTAAACATAGGGTAAGAATACAAGTATACTCAGTAGGGAAACCTAAAGCTCTCATGCACAAGTGGGGAGACATCCTAATGTCCCGTGAAAACAACATAAGAAACCTAACAAGTAAGTCTATCCACCCAACCTCATCAGCCACACACAATAAAACACAATCACAACTGGCAGTGGTAGTATAAGAACAAGAGTATTGGGTACCCCGCACCATTTCCCATTAGTTAACTGAACATCTTGACGTTGTCAGACTCATCCCGCCCGCACACACCTGGGCGTCACCACCACGTATCCTGCCCGCACACAACTGGGTCTCATCTCGAAGATTATTGGGAATAGTAATAGTAACAAAACTCTCACCCGAAGACAACTAGGCCTGAAATCGAAACCTACCTGAAGAGTCTTAGGTGTAAGGTCGCCTGAAACCATTATATCCTATAAGACTGCCCGAAGAGTCTTGGGCCTAATCACCCCAATCGAAACCTACCCGAGGAGTCTTGGGTGTAAGGTCGCCTCATGCCATCATAGCCTAGGGGAGAAGGAGCAGGAAGGAGCTAGTAACTATGGGAAAACAGCCTCTCCCATGAAAATGGGAGTGTTCGGCACTATGTGCTTAATATGGGTGCAGTGCGATAAAACAAAAAAGATACAGATATATATATATATATGGAAACCACTCAGCCCAACCAATGACTTCTAAAAGGAGAAAATGAGCACGTGCCTCGGCACTACTACCACGAAGCATGCATACAACAAACAACCCCAACCCCATTTAGGTTTTTCAAATCTCAAAAGAAATTAGCTTATTTAGTCCCTTAACTACTGGGAAACTATTCACAACCAACCACAACAATCGTTCGTAAGAATATCCCTGCCATTCAAAAAGAAAGTTAGGAAAAACACAGAAACACAGCAAGTACCTTCTTATTAACCAACCAACCCATTGATTATTATTTCTGTTTCATTACCAGGCCCCACAATTCATTAACTCTTCTACTTTAGTTGAATATTCACAACCCATTGTCCGATCACATTTAAACCCATCCCTGCAGCCACGCTGCCAACAACCATAACCACACCACACATCATTATCCCTTAAATACCATTTATTGCAGCCCCGCTTCCCATCACCATCACAACATTCACACCAAACCACAACAAAGTCAACTGCATCCCCACTGCTGACTCTATCCACAACAACCCACAAAACACCCCCATCACATGCCACATAACCAAGCGAACACCCACATGTTCATTATTCCATTTTGGTTCAACCGGGGTGATCACACAAGGGTTCCAGATTTTCATTTAAATAGCCAACTTTACATGATTAACCAATTTCCACATTCAATAAAGTTCCACACATAAAAATGGTCTATAAAGATAGGGAAACATTTAATTGCGCAAGAAAAGGCCCCCAACGACCGTGATTTTTAGTAGGCATAAGCCTATTCATTTAACAACATAATATCATAGGATATAAAAGGTAAAGTAACAGCAATTAGAAACTTCACATACCCATTATTTAACCAGTTATTATCTTTATTTAAAGGTTCAACTATTTCTCATGAAAACAAAAAGGATACCCACCCCGCATGATTCACAAATTAGAGAGATGAAGGTAAAACCCCTACCTCAACAGGTTCTAGTCACAACGCTCCTCCGGATCAACATTAGAAGACGTTCGTCGACGTCCCAGCAAAACCTCCTCGGGTGGAAGTCGGAGAAGAAAAGATTAAGGAAAGAAAATGGATCCAAGCTCAGAAGTTCTGCCTCGTCATTACGATCCCGTGGCTGCTGATGAATCATAAATCAGAGCTCGGACAAAAAAGTTATGGAAGAAAGAGCCTTCAAGTCTCTTGAGAGAGCTCTTCTCAGAGGATAGGGGAGGAGAGGTGTGAGTTGAAAGGAGGAGGGGACCCCTCCTTTTATAGGCATTAAAAGAAAAATTACACGGCGTGTACTTATGGTACACGGAGTGTACTCAGTCGTTTTCACACGGTCTCCACACGGCCTCCAACACGGTTTTGCAGTCGTTGACTGGTCAAAACACGGTTTAAAGGTAACATATACGCGGGGAAGGAATACACGGTGTATAGATTGTTCACACAGTGTGTATCCATTTATTACACAGGGCAAGGACACGGCTCCAACACGGAACACGACCGACGACTGGTCAATACACGGTAACTCGTACGCGTGGATGGACCACACGAAGGGTAGTACTGGACACACTGTGTGTACCCATTTTCATCACGCAGCAAATACACGACCATCCACACGGGGTATACCCAGCAAGAGGGTACACGGCGTGTACTCAAACTACACGGCGTGTAGTTTCAAAATTTTGGAAAGTGTGGGAAAAGTCCATTTTACCATCTAGAACACTTCGTGGCCTTCTTTTTGACAAAGGAATTGGCCGGAGAGGTCCGGGCCATTACATGTATTCTAAAAAATTAATTTTTTTAGAATTATAATTTCTATAAAGTAATATTCCTCTTTAGTAATAATATGAATAACATTTTACTATAAAATCATTTCTAGATTTATAAATTTTAACTAAGATCAAATGTGCATCTAATATATAGAGAATTGTTTTCACCCTTTTACATGTGATTCAATTGAGTTAGCTTAAAAATATTCACATACCAATTAAAAAACAATATTCGGTTAAATTTTTATACGATTAAGTAATCTTATAGTCAAACTTATGTTAAATTTTTAATTTACTATTTTACTGGAATTATCCAAATGATGCACGATAATAGTTAATACATAGGTACATATATTTGATACATTATAAAAACAAAAATGAGTAAGTATTTGATATTTTTTATTTAGTTATGATATTTCCTAATGGTTTTGAATATTTGAAAACCATGGAAAAAGTATAGTTCACCAATCATGTTCATTCTGAACTGATTCTTCAATGGTGTAGAGAATCTATAATAAATAGTTTTTTAGATGTACTAAAAATAATATCATTGAGTTAAATTTTTATAATTAGGGTATCTTTACAATTATTATTAATATATAGGTTTAGATCATCACTTCCATTAAAAAATTTATTTTGATGAAAATAGCTAGTATGTTTTTCATAAAAATATTTTGGGGTTAGTTTATTCCCATAAAGTGTATTCATACATATAAAAACTGTCTTAAAAAATTTATTATATTTAAAATGAGTAGGTTGTTCTATATAGACATTATCTTGAATGATTCCATTCTGAAAAAAACATTTATCATCCATTTAAAATATTTTAATGCTTATATGTGATGAAAATTATAGTAATATTCTTGTAGATTTTAATCCGACTACTGGTGAAAAAAATTTCACCATTTTTTATTCCTTATTCTTGAAAATATCCTAAGAAACCAGGAATTAATTATTTATATCTATATTTAAAATTTCATTATATATTTTTCTAATAACCCATTTGATTACTATTACTGTTATATATTTAGGATATTCAACTGACGTCGAAACATTATCCCTTTAAAATTGATTGAGCTCCTCTTTCATAGCACCAATCTCACTTTCATCACCAATCACATTGTCTTACATTATAGGCTTATATTGTTTTAATAATTCATTTTGTGTATATATATTTTTTAGGGAACATTTATTTTTTTCATGTAGATATACCTCAAAAATAACAATATCAATATTAATACACCTTATTAATGACTAATTTTAATGTAAATTTATAATTTTTTATCCACAATTGAATATATATCATCCATTGAATTTAATTATAGATATTCAATATCTTATTATCTAACATCAAGATGTTTTATATTATGTTTTTTATCTAAAATTTTCGTAACCTATTACTAGTGTTATAAACAACCTCATATATATTCTATAATAATGTATCTTTTTCAAAAATAAAAGGATTGGAATCATAAAAATTTATATGATTTGTTTTTCATTAACATTATTTATTTTTTAAATATCATTATAAACCATGATATTTATAGAATAATCATTATTGATTATTTTATAATATTTATGAACACAGTTATATAATTAAACATCAATATGAAAGATAAATTCAATAAACCCAATATCATTTAAGTAATAAATATTTTTCATTGTTATACTCCTCATATCATATGTTGTTTTGTAATGAAAAGTTAATAGTAAAACATAGTGTTGAGTATAGAAGGCAGTTCTTATAACCTCAATCCAAAATTTTTAGCAATAGAATAATCACATCAGAATCATACAGAAATGTCATTAAGATATTTCTTTACCCATTAAACTACCCAATTTATTAATTCAATTCTATTTTCTAAAAATGAGTAATATATTTTTTAGAATAAATTTTTTCAAAATTCAAATAAAAAAACTATTCTCAATGATCACTATAAATAGTAACATATTCTAGGTTTTTTAAATTTTTAGAATAAGAAGAATATAATTTCATAGTATTAAGAGAATTATATTTTTGAGTGTGAAAATAATCCATGTTATATCTAGAGTAACCATTTACCAAGGCATTCATAGAATGAAAGATTTATTTACATCTATTTTTTATAGGGCCATACAAATCCACATTAAATAACTATAATGCTTCAAAAGATGAGACTTCCCTTTCTTATTTAAAAATGTTAAAATGTTTCTTAAGTATAAAAAAGAATGCAAAATTAAATTTATGTCTGGTAGATCCCTAACATATCCTTTCCAAGTTATTTTTTATAATTTCAAAAAGTTACAGTGTCCTAATACCATAACCCTCAACCAATATTGATCTTCATTTAATAATAAACAAGAAATTTTTTGATGAATTAAGAAATCTAATTCAATGTTGTAACAATTGTTGGTCCTATAATTATATATAATGAATGCCACTTTTTAACATTGAAAAATACATTTTAAATATCCAATGTTCACAAATTATCCACTACAACATAATTTACTCAAGTTGATGATAATGTTATTAAGACTTAAAACAAATAATAGTTTTGATATTAATGGTTTATAATGAATAGAAACATCATCAATGTTTGTGATTTTAACTTATTCACTATTTGTAAATGTGAATCATTCTCTATTATAAATATTCAAATTTTATAAGGTAGACATTTTACAGTAATATGTTGAGAACAACCACTATTTATGTTCCCTTTGTTTCTACTAGTATTGAACCTCTCTTCCTCAAAAATATAAAACTATACTCTTGGCACACATAACTTCTTTGGTCTAGATACATTATTAAACTATATTTTTAGAATCCAAGTCTTACAAAATCTATTATATTGAACATACTCAATATCATTTAAAATAAATGTTCTATCGAAACAAAAGGATTAAACACTATTAAAAGACAAATAATTATTCCAATGACCTCCCCATTAACATTTATTAAAAAAGGACTAATTTTTTGTGTAAAATAAGTTTATTGAAAATAAATTTTTTAAAAGATAAATAAACTCCACTAAAAATTTTAGGGGTAATATATTTTTATAAATTTTATCAAAATATTATTTTCCATTATAAATTTTTTAAAATATATCAATAAACAATAATTATTAGATTTATTTTTTTCCAAAAAAAATTGATAATTTTAATCTAAATTATTGAATTTCTAACAATATAGATTCCTATATTTATTGGTATTTTATTTTAATTTCTTTATAAGAATATAATTTTCCAGTTAATTTAAAAATTTTATTATCAGAATTACTAATCATTTCAATAGAAAATTCAAAACATTTATTTAACATAAATTTTTATTATTTTAAGAGAGATATATATTTATTATACACATTAATAGTATGTAAAGATTCCTCAACTGTTGATGTATTTACAATTTCATCATGTGATCGATTGCCATTTTAATCTTGTGAAAGATTGAAATTTTCATCATGTGATGGAGTTTAATAGCTGCCTTCATAATTAAATGAATGTTTATAATTTAATGTTATACATTTAAATGATTCAATTGTTACCATTTCCATGTAGATATTTCAATTATTCATAATATTAAAATAATATAATATATTTTTTGGATATTTTATTTCACTACCTTCAAATGAATTATCTAATGATTTAACACTATCACTAGAACTCCACATGTCTATATATTTCACTGTTTTATTTTATTTTCTTTGTGAATTTTTTTCTTTTTTTCTATCATTCTTTTTCAGTTTAATGAATTAATTTATAGTATGAAACGACTTACTACATTCATTTAAAATAACATCTTATGATTATATATATATTATATAAATATTTGTTATCTTTTTAAAAATTATTCTTGATGTTTTTGTTAACTTATAAATTTCTCATTTACAATTTAATTTAATTAAATTCATCATCACTAACATTTAGCCCACTTAAATCTGAATTTTTACATTTCCTTGTTGAAACATGTTATTTTAATGTATTTGATTAATCATGAAAAGTAATAGAAGAAGTTTTACTAGATATATAGGAAAATTCTATTCCATTACTCTAGGTCTTAGTATCAACATCACTTTTGATTTTATTTTAATATTTCATTATTGTTCTAATTAATTCATATGAAATTATCTTTGATAATTTTTAGTATCATTTATATCATTCAAATTCAATTACAATTCATAAATAATAATGTCTATAATTTTTACTATGTATACATAATAATACTTCTTTGTTAGAGAAGGATAATAAAATATTTGTAACAGTCATAAAATATTGATTCATTTGAGTTACTATTTTTCCATGGAATAAAATAAAAGTCGTGATATCTAGATCTCCAAATATATCTACAAGTCTCAGATTGGAAGTTACAAATTCTGTAGTCTCCATATTTTTATAAGAAAAAATTCATCCCAAAATATGATAACAGGGAATATATTTTATAGATCATAGAATATACTAAAGTATTAGTAATATTTGGATATTAAAAATATTCATGTATTTCCTCTCAATGAAAAAGATTAATCTGATTCTCTATATCAATATAATCTTAACTAATGATGATAATGGTTTCAAAAATACTATTAAATATATAATACATCATGCATTCATACAAAATATCATATCTTCTCAATAAATTATTGGTAGTCAAGAAAAATTTTAATTTTCATGTGATATTACCAGAAAACCTATCATTGTAAAAATATCATTCCTCTACCAAAACTGTTAATATATGGATATGGAAATGAAATTCGAATAAACTAAAGGATTTTTAAAAAATATATAAATCATTGAATTGGGTAGATACAACCATGATTAACAATTGTATCCCATGTTTGTAATAACACTATAAATTAATGTGGGTGAATTATATTTAAAAAAAAAATTCATACTTTCCTCAAGTTTAATGGTGATCAGATTTGTAAAATTCCATTCTATTAAAAAATATATATAAATTTTGTATGATTCTAAAATAAAAAATTTATGAAATATAGAGGTTAAAATGGAAATAATTATACCAGAATCATATGTATATATGATGATGATTTCATAAAACCCAAATATAAAAATTTAAAATTAATATTATTTCACTATTTAATACAACAGTAAATGAATGAATACGAAAAATATACAAAAAATAAAATTATAGAAATGTTTTATAAAATAAATTCTCCATTAAATGATATATTAAAATTGCATATTTTAACCAACTTGAATGGTATATCATTATACCAGATCCAACGTATCTAATAATTACATCTTTTTAAAACAACTCCATATTTTTATATCCTATCAAATATTTTTTTTATTTTATCACAATAATCCTTTACCTAAATATTTATATATTTAATCTCTTCCTTGGATTTATTTCACTGATCTATATATACCTTTCCTTGAAAGCCATCATTCCAGAAGATTAAAGTAACATTTTTATTTCCATCCCATGAAGCCCCCAGTAATTCCAGATAGGGAAGAAAATTACAATTGAAATTTATAATATTTTTTAAAATAAATCATTAGAATGGATGTTTTTAAATGAATATCTTAGATTGAAAAACATTACCTTAATTAAAATCGATCTCAACAACAATAAATAAAAAATAATCATAATGAATTGGATCTTTTTCAATGATTAATTCTCATTAGTCAATGATATAATCAATCATCTTTCATTATGTTCATGGGGTGTGAATTTACATAAATAGATCATCGTAACAATATTGAATTTCAATATTCCATAAAAATATGTTCCCACTGTAACCTCACATGAAGGTAATTTTTTTATCCAGGTACGACCATTGTAAGCTTATACATATATAGATGAGTTTTCTAGGAACCACAATATTTTATTAAAAACGGCTGACTTGATTCTATCATTGATTTTCATATCACTATGTTTTTATACAATACTATTAGTACTCTGGTATTTATATTATCAAAGGTTTATTATCCATGAAGATAAATATTTAAAAAATAAATCAAGCTCGAATATTTTCTTATAATGTATAATATGATTTCTATTATAAAAAAATTGAATTAAGTCATGAAATCAACATAAAATTGATGTATGGTATTTTATCACTTATAAATTGGTATATGATGATTCTTAAAGACACAATTTAAAATAATTATCAAATACATTGCTTATTGGAATACCCAACATCAGAAAACATAGTCCTAAATTTCATGGTTCATGTTTTATAAGTATAAATGAACTCATAGATACATATATATTGGAACTACCAAGATGTATAGATTTATTAGAGATAGTATCATCATCTGAAAATTCACCCTTTATCTAATGAACATGCGGTATAATGACTCTTTCAAATCATAAACACACCATATTTGTAGATGAAATATATCAATCTCCTATCCTTCATGAATTATATTTTATTTTGTATATATTTTCTTATTTTTTAGTCTTATTTGAATTCAATTGTATATATATAAATGATAATACTTGGGTAAGAAATTATACTTCCCCATACTTGGAAATTTTCATTTCCGACATTATAAAATCAATGAACATTGGATCTTTCTATTGTATCATATTATAAAAACATAAAATTAAATTATCCTTATGATTTATCTGTATTCATCTTTATGAATTATTATCATCATTTATTTATTAATAAATATATTACAAAAATAATTATATTTAATGAAATTGTTCATTTATTTATTATATTGTTTTATTTAAAACATAAAGTATAAAATTTATGAAATTTAATATTATTAATGTAACTTAATTTTTTATTATATCATATTAAATAGAAATTTTAATGAAAAATGGATTTATTATTTGGAATAATGATGTTAAATTTTTGGAAAGTGTTCAATTTCGTTTTTGATCATAATTTATTGTTTCCATGTTAAAGAATTGTTACAATGATAATAGTAAAGTGGATTAATTAAGGTAAAAACTATGTGATAAGTCCAAAAAATAGAATCATAATTCTTATTGGATGAATTTATTTATTCCATTAAAATATTTAATTTAAAATAAAAAACTAGTCACGTTCACTTGAATATGACATTATATTTTTAAAAAATAGATAATTACAAGATCGTCATAATATTCAATTATAAAAGGGAACCAATTATCCAAACATTTTTGCACAGTTTGAGAAATTTATCTTGACCAAGGAAAATAAAAATAACAGACCATGATTTCTCCCCATGTCTTTGAGGATTTTTTCAAATGAAAATTCTAACTTATGATAGATGAAGTTATAATACATGGGAGGAATTCTAATGAAAATGTATAATTCATATCAGAGTGTTTCATGTTTTTTTCATATTATATATCCATTAAATGTTTTTAAAATTTATGAAATAATTACACTACTATCTCATATATTTCTAAAATTTATTATTAATATGATAAATCTTTCTTTCATATGATTTTATATCTATTGATAAATTAAAATATTGCCCTTTTGTATGTGGGGCCTACAACCTACCCTAAGTAATGTGTTTGTTTTTTCATCATCAGATCAATTGAATGTTAAATTCATGTATTTAATAACTATATGTATGATATTTATGAAATATTTATTAATTTATGATGATATTATATTACATATATTCTTACCATTCCATCCGTTGGAAAATGATAATTTTCCTCATGCTGAAGTGTGTACTACCACATGCACAAAGAGAAGTGATTCAGTTTTAGTTACACATAACATTACTTGTCATTTCATTCTCCTAATTAAAAAATATTACCTATATAATATATTTATTAATATTTAAAATTTTAATATAATATTTTTTATTCTACTTATACACTGTAGAAAAATGAAAACTACATTTATGTATAGGTTTAGAATACCATCTCAATTAAATAATGTGATGCATTTTTCATTTCCTCAAAATATGGTTGGAATGAAAAAATTATTTTATGTATTAATATTATAATTGAAAAAACATTATGATTTTTAGATAATGGTACGAAAACCCCTTTAACCAAATTCAATGCACCAATATTTTTATAAGGTTAAAAAAACTCCAAAATGTCTAATGGGAACAAAACCATTTTAGTAATAAAACAAATTATTAACAAAAGAAATAATGATAATAATAATAGCTGGATGAACATGAAAAACACTTTTAATAAAGTAAAAATCAAATATAGTTTTTTACTCATGGGGTTAGGTGTATAAATGAAAAGATATGAGACTCGAGATAAGGGCCTTCCTTTTAAAAATCTAGTTTAATAGTTTTACTCACGACACTTTTTACCCATATATATTAATTTTTAAAATTTTTAAAAATATTATAATTTCTGATTCATATGTAGTTAAATGTTATTTTTGAAAAAATTTCAAATTCAATACAAATAATCAAAAATAATATTTTATTACATTTTGTATGGGTTATTTTTCACTTTTTCTAAATGTTAAAAAATTATTTTAAACATATTTTCGATAATTTCATATCCAAGGGAATTAATCATAAAAACAACATCTTTTTCTTTCACTAAATTATCAATTTCCAAAGGTGGGTTATCTCTTCCACCGTGGTAGTTGATATTGTCTCCTTTATTGAAATATGATGATTGGATGTTATTTCCTTCTTTCATAGATTACTCGTTGGAGATTTTCACCTATTCTAGGTATCCCACATAGATTTGAGACCTGATCATGAATCATATTTTTATTTCCATCTCTAGGTAAACACATGTTAATTATACTGCATATTTCTCAATAGTGAAAAATCCTTAAGTCAATGTACCTTGTTTGTTAATGTATGTCTTCAGAGTTGAGATGTTTGGTAGGTGGGGAACCTATAAATCTTCCTCTTTTGTAGGGAATATCACGTGTGAGGAATATTAAGCATGTAACACCAGTAGTCCCATGTTGGACATGAGGTATTTAACACTAGAGGAGTAATGAATCTAATTACCTTTACATCAGACATCACATGTATATTACATGATTTAGGTATTGTGGATTAGATCACAAGTTTATCATCATGTGGATCTAAATGTGTTGTGGGTTTAATGAATTATGGGGACATATTGGTTGATGGGATAAAGTATTCATGGGAAATATGGGTTATAATTTTAATTTCTTTTGGGGATATATGGTTATCATGATTAACATCATTCATTGATTGATGTGTCATAGGTTTAGCATCTTTAATGGATAAGTGGGTGGTGATTATGTCAACTGGGAAGAAATATTTCACACTTGGGATATGGTGGAGTGAGCCCCCCTGTGGGAGAGATTTCACACTTGTATTTGATTAAGCATATTCCAACAGAGGGCAATATTTCACAATCCAAATTTTCGTGATTTAACCTCGTGGATGTGTCCTATGGAACCTCTTTAATAGACACGGATCAAAACCCATGTAGTTTAATGTAATAATTTGTAGTCTTGTGATTGGACCAATCCATATAGTTTAATTTCATTTGGTATGATTGTATGTGTTGTTGAAGGAACATTAAACAATGATGGTGTTGGTCTTATTCATAGAAAATTCCAAGGTAATTCTAGAAGTACCGGTGATGTGAATGTGGATTACTTGTGGGTGTTTCCCTTTTGATGATATGGAGAAAAAATGATTTTATTAGGGCTTAGGTCTGGAAACTTCATGGGGTACATATAGAAGATGAAATATTGTAATTGGGTATTGTGTGAAGAATATTCTAAAGTGCTTTTAGGAGAATTGATGATGTTGTTGGGGATTATGCATGGATGTGTCCTAGGTGATACTATACAACAATGTTTTTTTGAATGGGCCTCATACATGGAAGATGTCTATCTACACGGGGCTTGAAGAGTTTGGCCACCCTATACAATTAGGGGTAATACCATATTCATAACACGAGGCATACTATTTTTCTCACATGAAGAATCATTGAATTATCGTTTAGGAAATCCCTTATTTGTTAGGTCGGTTAAGGTTATAGTTTAACACAAATAGAAAGGATGTGTAATGAAGGACTTATGTATTGATATTAATGTAATTTATTCTTTATGTTGGGTCTATACGGTGGATAAACTCAATGGTGTCATGAGAAATATGATTGGGGATTTCACATGATAAGAATTTCCATGGGAGTGCTTTCAGAGAAATAGGGATTCATGTGGGTCTTTCACTCTATTCCTGATCATTCTTCTTCCCCATGTCATTTTGTAATGGAATATTGAATTTCAAGTTGATTTATTGATATTAATGTGGATTAACACATTATTAGGATGCCCATTTTGGTAATTTTTTTCTCGTGATCATTACATGGTGAATTTTAATATCGTTTCATATGTAATAATGGGATTTTCATTGGAGGGATCTTATTTTCATCATATATGTAATACTATAATTATAGTCGTGTATTAAAGAATAAGGGGATCATCTCATGACTATTGCATGAGGAATATTTTTCATGATGCATAAGGTATATTATGTGTATCATAAGAGGAATATTATTCTCATTATATAGCGTGCACTATTGTTTATCAACATGTAGTGAGGATAAAGGGAGTAGTCACATTATCAAGGCACGAGGGATAGTACTCATGACACATAAGTCAACTTTTCTGTATCATATGAGGCGCCGTATTCTATTCATATATGGTAAACTACTGTCTCACGTCATGTATAATGGACCTACCAGTGAAAGACTCCATGAATTGGTTGGAATCGGTCTTACATAGTATAATCCTTCTCCAATTTATCCTTGATTGGTAGTTAGGTTTTTGGGTTTCAAAAGATTCCAGATGAGTATTTTGAGTCATGTTATTTAGGGAATCCAAGATGGGAATCTCAATTTGTGACATGAAAAAAGTTATAATTAGACTATTTCTACTCAAGGTATTTTAGAGAGTGTATATTAGTATCTCTACTCTAGGTATTATGTGGGATTCGGTGGAGATGTATAGGATGCAACCTAAAATGTTTATGACCCATCCTAACATGTTCATAGTGTGAATCAATATTTTTTACACGGGTCAATGAAAGTATAATATTGAATGGGGTGGATATAACAGCATTGTAATTTTTAAAATATTTTATTTTCAAATTAATATAATATTTTGATATTGTATATTTCCAAAACAACTTGATATATCATTTTTTATAAAAAATAACTATGTGTGGCTTTTATTATAGACAACCCCAAGTCAATCATGTGTTACACACAAAACTAAGATTATATTTTGGTATACAAAAAATTCATGAACTCTATCTGGTCGCCACTAATACCGACTTCAAATCTAGCCCATGACATGGACCGGAGGGAATTTTATTTCCCCACTGTATGGGAAAAGTGTATAGGAATCACTAAATTAAGTTTGGGAATGATTTACCCGAGTACGAGATCATAATACATTAAAAAAAATCAATAATAAGAATCAGAATTTTCCAAGGCAATCAAGACATAAGAAAAAACCAGAACTGAATACATTGTTTTATGTAAGTTATAATTGGTTACAATAATAATAAAAACAACATCATGTCAAACATAATTACTCCACACAACATGGGTTTATCACCCCAGAGCCGTCTACAAAACACCACACCATAACAGGGGGACTAACAACCTAAACCACCTTCACCCGAGAAATTAACTTTACCTATGTCAAACATAAAGAAGTATACAAACAACCAAGGGGTGTAAGTATGGTGTGGTCCTAATCCTAGTTGGGTACCACCCAAATATTCCAAAGAGTATGAAATAAAATCTGAAAAAGAAAGCAGTTTTAATGTGTACTGAAAAACGGTGATAAATTCCATGAAATACAACTTTTAATTGAAAATAATTTTCATACTAAAAAATTTAGAATGTTAAAAAATTTAAATAAGAAAATTTTTATACATGAATTTACATCCAAATACACACTAATACAATAAAAAATACCAAAAATCCAATGATCACCAAAACTGAGAACACCCATAGGAAACATGATAGTCTCGAGCCCTATGTGCCGCGTACATTGGTGTAATGTAATAGAGACACACACCATTCTCATGAACAATACACTAATAGGAAACATACCCATAACCTAGTTATCCCCAAACATCATCCATATAGATTAGTTATACTTGTCATTATAAATTTTCTCATTGAAATAGTGATAATACCCATCCGGATCACATGTCGTACTAGTACATATCTGCCAACCTAGGTACTTGGGCATCCCCCTTTGTGCTCAAACAACTTCAGAAAGACACCTAAATAAATTTTCATTTAAAACAAAAGTACTGGTCACAAAAACAAATATTATCAAAGCATTCTTTATACCACTTTAAACACACAACAAAGCATTTTGATTTTCAAAAAACAATTTTTCTAAATCTTGCCTTATTGTGCAAACAAAACTATTTGAAATCCCTATTTTTCACACCATGTTCATACATACAGGTCACCAATAAAATGGCATCCAAAAAAAATTAATTAAAACAAAAAATAAGTTTTATTTCATCCCCATACAATTAAATAAGTGATATCATTTTAAAACAACCATTTTCACTGAAACATCTCCATTAAAGTTCTAATGTTTCACAAACACCATTCAAAAAATTCATAGAAAAACCCAATGGTAAAAAACATTTAAAAAATTATTTTCAGCCTTAATAAATCCCAATAAAAACAAATAAATAGTTATAGGGCATCCCCAAGTGAAAAAATAATTTTTTTTTGAAAACCACCAAAATTCACATTAAGGTGACACCTAAAATAAATTTTTTTATAAATACCAAAAATACAATTTTCACTAAAATATTCAAATTAAATAAACATAAAAATACCATAAAAAAGAATTATAAGTCCCAAAAAGTGAACACACAATGGAATCACCTACCTTATTTTTTAAAACCTTGAATCCTTTTTGAAAAAACTCAAACGCATCATCGCTGCATCATAAATATGTTAGATGAAGCCTAAAAATATAATATTGAGCCACAAAAAGCTGTTGTTAAAATGTAGGGTATAAAACCTAACCGTTGGATATTTGGGAATTCAATGAAATTGAAAAAACATCATTAAAAGGTTTGGAACTAAGAGGGATAAACACTTACTTGAGATGGTTTGATGTTCCTCCACAAAACAACCCTTCAAAATAGAGATCTAAGGGAGTTATTAGGTGCTAATGAGGCTAAAAAGGATATAAGGGTTGAATTTGGGAATAAAGGGATTTTTTTGGATAAATAATAGGTTGGAAAATAATTCATTGAACATTTTTTAATGACCGGGACATTGACGCATGGTTTTTGGGCACGATTTGTCAAACCGTGCACGTAAACTATCAACCGATCTATCTCCCATCAAAACATCATAAAATGACACAAAATTTTTTATAGGATTCAGGGGGACTTTGGGGGGATTATAGAATAAATATATATGAAATATAAGTTTCTTTAATTATGAAATTGGGTTTGACAATTCTCCCCACCATGAAAACATTCTGTCCCCAAAAGTCGACTAGAGGCTTGATTAGAAAACAAGAATGGGTACTCATCCTCAACACATGAATTCAATTCCCACATCTAATGTCTATAATTTCCATGATTCTAAAGAACTCGGACCAATAGAATAGTCTTACCCCAAAACACATTTTCATAGAAGTCCACTTGTTTCACCGACTGCTCAACAATAGATAAATCAGGCTCGATCTCCAGTTTATCTCAACTCAACACATGGTATGGATCTGTGTTATATTTATTAAACTTGGAGACATGTAATATTTAATGGATTGTGGTCAACTTACAAGGTAAAGCAAACATGTATGACACATTTCGAATATTCTCCATGATCTCAAAAATGACTAGCATATCATGGAGTCAGCTTACCATATTTTCCCAGTCGACGAAGGCCCGGCCAGGGGGCCACACTCTTGAATACCTTTTCACCCAAAGAAAACTCCATTTCTCAATGTAATTGGTTATAATATGATTATATAGTCTTAAATCTATCAATAAAAACATCCTAATCAATATAACCTTTTAAGACATCTCCTGCACTAGACTCAGCCACTAGAATGAGGTCTCACCTACCTCTGCCAAACATAGGGGGGACCGACAAGGCCGGACATAGAGAACCTCCAACGATCCATTAGAATAAATTTTTGTTAACTATTATTATATAAAAAAAATTCAAAATTTATATCCTAGGAACCACCAATGTCCATAACATATGGACAGAGCATGTCCTCCAAAATCATATTCACCGGCTCTGTCTGACCATCTGTTTGAGGGTGGAATGTCGTGTTCATTTTCACATGAGACCCCAAGGACTTCTAAAGGCCTTACCAAAATCGATAGTGACATAGATGCAATTATCTTAGACAACTTCTGAAAGAACACCAGGGATCCCTACCACCTCCAAATGAGACAAACATACAACTCATCCACTTTAGTTGTATCTCTGATCAGAATGAAGTGGGCTGATTTGGTCAGATAATAAATCACCACCCAAATGGAATTATTACCCTAATTTGTACAAGGAAATCCAACAATGAAGACCATGGTGACCTCTACCCCCATCCATGTAGGAATGGGTAATGGATGGAGAAAACAAGATGGCCTCTGATGCTCTACTTTCACCTGCTAGCATGTGTAGCATCCCGACATGATATCTGCGATGTCTCATTTCATACCTGGCCACCATAACTGGTGACGCACATCATAATGCATCTTGGTTGAACCAGGATGGAAATCCCACTAAGACTAGTGACTATCCTACATAACAACCTTCTATAGAGATAACATCACTACTGAATGGACATTGAATAAAAAGATGCCATCAGGGGATGATGACCAATCAGAGGACATATCCCAACCATGATGACACTACCTTTATTGCAGATATATCTCATCACAGGGCTATTCTCGCTGAACCAACACCAATTAAATAAGGATTCAAGTGGACACTCACCAAGAATGAACCCATATTTTTTTCCTTGGTCTCCACATGTAACTGGTTAAAGATCCACATCAAAGTCCTCTCATAACATGAAATCCTCAAAGCATGCATCAGAACTCTTCTTCTGAAGGCATCATCCACTGCATTACACTTTTCTAGGATATAGAAAATATCAATGTTGAACCCCTACAAGTACTTGATCCAACGATGATTCCTCAAGATGAGGTCCTTTGGTAAGAAAATATTTTCGATGCTCTTGAGATGAGAGTAGACCAAATTTTTCACCCCAAAAAGATAGTGACACCATGTCTTCAAGGCATGCATCATCGCTACAAACTCCATGTCATGGGGCAAGAAATTATTTTCCAATTTTCATAGTTTGTGAGATCTATAGGACACCACGTGATCATCCTGAATATTCACAATCCCAAGACTCATTCATAAAGCATCGTAATACACCACATATCACTTCATAGCCTCAATAATAATCAACACAGGGCGGTATTCAGCCGCTTTTTCTGGTCCTCAAATGGGTCTTAACATTATAAGACCCATTAAAACATCACAAAATTCTATGTGAAAATTGTCATCGGCGAATCATGTCAAGATAAATCCCAAAAAAAATATTCTATTAACCAATCATGCCAAGGATACTCATAATCTCGAACTCATTATTTAGCAGCTGCAATGACATAACTACACAAATAATCACAGGTTCCAATGAAACCCCCTACTCCATGATCACATTCCCTTAAAATTTAAACTTCCTAATATAGAAAGTACATTTGGACAACTTTTCATAGAGTTAGTGATCCCACAAAGTTTCCAAAATGATACTTATGTGATTTTCTTATTCCTCCTCAGATCCAGAGTATATAGAATGTCATCCATGAACACCACAATGAAGGAATAAATATATTGATGGAAACTTCTATTCATGACTTCCAGAATGACCATTGGATCATTTATCAATCTGATGGACATGACCAAATACTCAAACTGGTCAAAGCAACTTCAGAAGGCTGTCTTCATGAGATATAACTCCTTCACCATAAGTTGACGGTATCTGAAACGCTAGTCTAATTGTTAGAACCATTATTACCCCTTCCACAAATTGAACAAATCACCTATTCTAGGAAAATGTAATTTGTTATTAATTTTTAACTTTTTCAGCTTCTAGTAGTCAATTCAGAACTGGAGGGATCTGTAAGCTTTTTTTGTGATCAACTTAGGAGCTTGCCAAGGAGTGACGATCAGGAAAAATAAATCATTGTTTTCTATTATGTCTATCTATATATTTAATTCCATAATCTTAGTAGAAGCCCAAAAATATGAGGGAAGAGATATCAGAAGTTATCTTGGCACCCGATCAATCCAGAACGTCACATCCCGCTCTGGGGGAAAACCAGAAAAATCATCCAGGAATACCTTTTGGAATCTTATTCACTACATTTTGGTAGTACACCTATAGGTAAAAGACTATTTTCCTCTAGAACAAGAAATGATAACTAGAAGATCATAATTCCCAACTCTGGGAGTGGAGGTCTTGCGCAACTCGACTAAGTATCCCATTCTCCATGAAAACTATGACGACTCCCATCAGGTGTTGGGAAACTCAGTCACTGCCTGTAGTAATTGAGGTGTTCCTAGAAGTGTAACAGACCATTGATTCCAATAATTAAGTCAAAAAGATCCATATATAATACTAAAAGGTCCCACTTAATATCTATCCAAGAAACATAGATCGCACGTGAGGGAACCTAAGACCATGAACCTTTTTTCCCAACAGCCTAACCAACTCCATCACAAAAGAAAACAAATCAGATGGAAAATAAAGAGTGTCCAAAAAATGGGAATAAATTAATAGGAAGATGCACCAATATAAAAATTGTAGCAGCTATAGAATATTCGATCAAAACGGTACCTTGAACTGTCGAAAATCCCTCCTCTGATTCTGCTAGTGCCTCATCCACTACATGGAGATGTCCAGTCTCTACCTTATGATGACCGCTAGTCTATGGTTTTTGCATATACTGGATCTTACCAGAAGATGACCCAACTATACAACATGGCCAACAAGTCGAGATCCCCTAATCCACAACGATGTGAACTATGATGACTCTTCTCTTGAAGCCACAGACCGAACCCAACAATGATGCGGGCGTTCCACCCCACAGGAGTGCTACAAATGCACCATAACTCCACAATACCAACAACACATCAGAGGAAGTGGGAATACTTGTTGGATGTGCCCGGATTCCCACACTAGTGACATATTACTGATATCGCATTAGAATCCAAAGACAGAAAACATCTTGGATGAGTTTCCTGAACTATCACCTCCCTTCATCACGGATTCCTCTCGCTTCCTTTTCTTTTCTAAAGAGCTTCCACGACCCACTGTTGATACTGAACCAGATAAACCAGAATGTCCTTTCAAGTCAATTTCCACCATTAATTCCCGATAAACCACCTCATCATAGGTCGTCAAATTTAACCAGAATAAATGGGAGTATATATATGGTCTTTAGCCTTTCTCAAACCTTTGAGCCTTCAAATTCTCATAAGAGATGATTTTAGGGGATACCAAACCAATTAAGTGAAACTGTAGTCATACTCCATGAAAAAGAAATACTTAAACATGATCCATGATATATTGGGACATGTCATATGTCATGTCTTCAGGTAAGTAATGCTCATTTAATACTGCCTCGAAATATTCATATCGCATCCACTCATTCTTCCCTGTCTGAAGTACAGATTCGCACCACATATGGCTAGGACCATCCAATAGAAAGGAGTAACATTTCACCTTATTCTCCCAGGTTGTATCTATGAACTCTAACATGTTTTCAATACTCTTGAGCCATTCCACTTATTTATGGGGTTCAATGATGCCTTGAAATTTGGGAGTCTAGATTTTCACGAACTCCTGGGACTTGTCCTTTTTTGGACCAGTCTTATCCTCTCTAAAAGAAACCAAAATAGGTGTTGGTCTTTATTCTTGATCCTAAACATCCTAGACCCTGGCCTCAACTATCCTCTGATCAATTGGTGTGGTTGACCTCTCTTTGGCTTCATCCTATGGGCGCATGAGTGATTTTCAGAGAGTTATGTTACTACAAAATGTGACAGTCACAAAATAAATTCAATACTAAAATTCTGAAAAAAATCAAATACATCAGATATAAAAATCCAAACACATTATTGTGACAAAAGAAACAACTATTCCACCCTGCATGATGTCTGTGTGTGGTCGGAAGCCCACACGTCTCACCTAGAAGTGATGTCAATCAGACAATTCCAACATCCCATGGTGACTATAGGTCTACCACAAGAGGTGCAGTAATGAACCCAACTCATGATCATAACCTTGATCCCTAATAGTCATTACTCCTTTCTATCCCAACTCGTCCCAAAAAAGTAATATATCCCAAAAACATTGGCCTTAACTGATACTATTTTTTCACAAGAAGAATCAGTAAAACACTAATACCAGCACTAAATCCCACCCATCGAAAGGCCCGAAGGGCATTCTCTATCCCCATGGTATTGTAAAAGTTCATGGGTACAAATAAATTAAAATTTTGAATGATTTACCCTTGTATGAAATCATTAAACATTAAAAAACAACCAATAATAAGAATCTAAAATTTCTAAGCCAAAAAAGACTTATGAAAAAAATCATAGTTGAATACTTCATATAAAATAAGCTATAAGAGGACCAAAAAATAATAAAAATAGCATCAAATCATCAACAATGAATCCAAATGACTAGTGTTCATCACCCCCGAGCTGTCAAAACAACACTACACCAATGGAGGGGACTCACAACCTGAACTGCCTTCACCTGAGGCTTTACTATTACCTGTTTCAAACATAATGATGTATAAATACACCCACGGAGTGTATATAGAGTTTTATCCTAATCCCAATATGGTACCACAAAAATATTCCTATGAGTATACATTACAGTGTCAAAAAGAAAGCAGTTTCAATGTGTTTTGAAAAGCGGTGATAAATTCCAAGAAATACGAATTTCAATTAAAATTGTTATCAAAATTAAAATTTATAAATGTTAACACATTTAAATAAGAAATATTGTTTACATTAATTTACAGCCCAACACACTCAAAGACAATGGTAAATACCACAAATCCAATGATCACCGGAATAGGGAACACCCCTAGGCAACTTGATAGTCTTGAGCCCTATGTACCTCATTCATCGGTTTAAAGTAACCAAGTCACAATACTTTCCCGAGTACGAGTCACTACTTGGGAACATACCCATAGACTATTAGTCCCCAAAAATCATCATAATTGGTCATTTAGAGTTTTCATTATCTATTTTTGCAGTGAAACAAGGACAAAACCCATATGAATCATTAGCCGTACTTATACATATCCACCCACCTAGGTAATTGGGAATCCTTCTTTGTTCTCAAACCATTTCATCATTCCACATAAATCCCATTGCATTTAAAACACCTCTACAGGTCACAAAATAACAATAAATTAGATATACACACATTATTCCAATTAAAACACACAATAAATCATTTTGAATTTCAATATACAACTTCACAAATTCATTCCTTGTTTTTCAATAAAAACTCATTTAAATCCCCAATTTGTACACTATGTCCATGCATATAAATCTCGAAATAGGAAATGTCATTCAAAAAAATTTCAATTAAACCATAAACATTATTTTAGTGTATCCAAATATTATTTAAGAAGTGATTTCATTTTAAAACATCCATTTTCATAAAAAAATGGCACTTAAAGTTCATATGCTTCACTAACACCATTAAAAAATGATTTTTCAGCAACAACCATAGCGTATAAAAATTCATAATTGTATTTTCCGCCATTGTATATCCCAATAAAATTAAATAATTATTTATATAGTATCCCCAATTAAGAAAGAAACATTTCTTTGAAAATCCTCCAATTTCACATAAAAATCACACCTAAAATTCATTTTATTTATAAATACCACTAAAAACAATTTTCACAGAAACATTATAATGAAATAAACATGAAAATACAATAAAAATAGAAATATAAGTAATTGATATTTCACAAACAATGGAATCACCTACTAAATTTGATAAAACCTTGAATCCTTTGTGCGATAACCAAACGAACCGACACCGCTCCTCAAGGAAGGTAGATCAAGCCTATAAATAGAATATTAGACCAAGAAATCCCACAGTTAAACCGAAGGATCAAAATCCAAACTTATGGTCATTTAGGATTTTAAATAAATAAAAATAAACATCAATAAAAGGGGATGAAATATGAGAGAGATACAATGACTTGACATTGTTAGATGTTCCTCCACCAAACCCCCTTCAAAATGAAGATCCAAGGGAGTCTTTAGGTGATTGGGAGGATTAAAGGGCTAAAAGGGTCGAATGGGGGAAGAAATGGATGAGTTTGTATAAATCATGGGAGGGAAATGAAGTTGCTTATATTTTTTTATGACCTGGATGTATTCACACAGTTTCTGAGAAGGGTTTCCAAATCCATGCACTTAAACTATGCACCCTCTTTTCTCCCCTAAAAACATCTTCAAATGCCACAAAACTTTTGTGGGGGGTTAGGATAGACTTAGGGGGGTTAAGATAAAAATATTTGAAATATAAGCACGTTTAATTAAGTAATGAGGTGTGAAAAAGATATGTTTTTATTATTTTATTCATGATTTTTATTCCCTTTGAAAGCATACATAACCAAAAAGGGTGAGTTTTACCAAACTCCAATATAATATTAATATTATAAAAGATACAACTTATTAATTAGAATGGAATCGTTGAATATGATTAAATAAACTGTGGGAATATTATTTACTCATGTATATATTCTTAATCCTTTGGATATAAATTTCAATAATTGAATGTATGTATTATTTGAAAATAAAGAAATTATTTTTCCAAGAAAAATATTTTTCTTTGTATAAACACACCTATTCGTATATAATTTAAAAAAACCAATTCCAAATCATTTTTTTAAATAAAAATTATATTTTATATATTCACTAAATATTTTTCCTACTCATGAATAATATGTTATTGGTATAAGATGAGAATACATCTAATTTTATGAATAAAAATGTGTATTCTTCTAAAAATTAATATTATCACCTTTTTTGGAGAACCCATTTTAAATACAATTTTGTAAAATTTTATACTTTTAATTTGAAAAAAATAAAATTCCATTTTTAAATATTATCATAATGTTTATATTATGGTGAGTTTTGGTTTTTGTCTATAAAGTTTCATTTTTTGAAGAATAGTGAATAATTTTTAATTTTAATTAAGAACTAATTTTTCTACTAATTTATTTATAAGATTAAATTATGTTTTTATTGGTCATAAAGATAAAATATATAAATTATACAAAAACATATCCAACTATGTCATTGTAATCCATTTCAATTTGTAACTGGATATAAAAACATACCAAACATTTGAACATATTTACCTCAAAAACCAATATTTTGGCCATGTATGTGGGATTATATTGGAATTAATTTCTCCCAGTTATATGATTTTTAATTTGTAAAATGGATTACATATTTGTAATCATCAAAATATATAATTTAAAATATTTTCAACATAAATTTTGAAAAATTTAGTGAAAGTAATTAAAATTAATTACAATGATTAACAGGAAAATTAACATAACCAGTGACTAAAACATACACTTAAGTTCCAAAATAACCTAGATATATATAAAAATTTCATTTTATGTCCATATATGAACTCTATAATTCCTTTTATATAAATTTTTCATTAATATTTCCAATGATTCTTGGAAAAAAAGATACGGATTCAATATTCAATCTTTTACAAGAATGTCAATCCTCCATTGTTAAGAGGCACTCACACCTCCCACTTATTAAAACCAATCAAGCACTATTATCATAAAAAATATTCTAAAATAAGATCATATGATCCCTATATTCATCCATGAAACCATATTTTTAGGCATAAATCCATCCATGCAATCCCTTTAGTCCAAACCAAAATGAGTCACCAAGAGAAGAGGTAACATTCTTCTTCAAGCTCCTTTATTTTTATATTATTATATTCCCCATAAAATATTATTATTTCATGATTATATAATAATATAAGTATCCTAAATATTCTGATATTTTTTATTATATGGATTATACATACATTTCCTCACATATACATCTAATGGAAAACATTCTTACACTTCTTGTATACGACGAGCTATTGACTCAAGAAATGATGTTGTTTACATATCATTTTCCTCATCATATGGTTGTAAATTAGGATATATATTTCATTTTGATATTATATATAAGATATTTTTTATGTATTTTTTATTATTAAATTATTTTATTAAACTTAAATTAATTTTTTCTATTTTGTGTGAATATGATAACATCATTTGTGGGCATGTGGACTACCACATCCTCAAAAGCGATGTGATTCCTTAACACTTATGATGGAATTTATCATGTATGGGTTTATTAATGTATATAATATATAAGAAATATTGATTATACTATATTTTTCATATATTTTACATTTATACATATACTTCATTAACTTTCTTATATTAAAAAGGATAAATAAATGTAAACCACATCCATGCAAAGGTACGAACAACTTTCTCCAAGAAGGTTCTATTAAATTTCACAATTATAAATTTTATATATTATTATTAATATTTAAACACTGAAAATATATGATATATAAACATTTTTTTACACTAATGTTAAAATTAAATAATTCGTTAATTAATAGGACCATGATTAACAAGTCAAAACATATATGATGTACAAAGTTGTTTCTATAAAAACATTTCATTAACATGGAATTGATAAAAAATGGGAAATATAAAGTCATAAAGGAATAATATATGCTATTATATATAATAATATGGTTATTTTTTATATTTATAAAAAACTAATATTTATTATAAGGGATGATTGAACATGTATGAATAAATTCACATCTTAAGGAATGGGAATTTCATCTCAAATTTGTTTTTCAATAAGATGGATTTCATACTTACAAATCTCTTAATTTTATTGTTTTATATAATTCTATATGACATGTTTTATAATTAATTTCATTTATTTAATGATATTGAAATAATTAATTGGTTTTATTCATTCATCAGGATCATGATTCTATATTTTCACAAGTAGTAATGATTTTCTCATCTCACATATATTTTCTATGAGACGCAAGACATGTTCACCTCATATTTCTTATATATGGTGTGAATAATATAAATGAATGTACTATATGATTAAAGTACATAAATATTGGGTGATTTACATATCCATTTAATTAAATTTATTTTATAGAGTTCATTTTTCATTAGTTAATATATCAGTAAAGTAAATTTTTATCAATTTACCTTATTTGATACATGTGTCATTATATGCCCCAATATTCTTCTGTAAGGTGTATACAATGAACATATACTGGTTATATGAGTAATATCTTTATTTTGATTAAATCTTATTCTTTATTTTATTTTATTCTTCCACGAATATTGTGATTCAAAGTTACCAAATTGGTTATTGTTCATTACTAACATCTCTTCATTTAATGAAATTTTTTCTGATTTGGATTTAATTTATAAAATATTATAATAAAAATCTATATAAAACTCATGGATTTTATTATCCTCTAATTACCAATGATATATTTTTGTGTTGCTACAATTTTTCAACTCTATGGTTCTTAATATTATTAATAACAAAATATTATGAAATTTCAACTTTATTTCTCTTTTTATTCAGAAATATGTGTTTGTTCAAAACAATTATTTTAAATTGGTTATCAAAAATATTTTACTATTATCCAATTATTTTAAAAATAAATTTTTTCCCATATTTTAAAATATCTGAAAACGTTTTTAAAACGAATATTCTGATCATTTTTTGATTAAATCTCTTTTTGAAAAAATTTATTGTG
The DNA here is from genome assembly GCA_963277665.1 of Viscum album. Lineage (NCBI taxonomy): Eukaryota > Viridiplantae > Streptophyta > Magnoliopsida > Santalales > Viscaceae > Viscum > Viscum album. Next base: position 741,194,895 of record OY728150.1, on the reverse strand, counting down.
AAGAAGGTTTGTTTGAAAAGTACGTACATTCTCATCATCATAACCATAATTTCCTTTATGTTTATGTTTTATGTTTATAAGGAAATTTTTAAAGAAATGTTTTCTAGATATTACGGATTTTTTTAATTTTAAAATCGTTTCCAATGATAGAATTTTTCCCAAAAAAATTGTTTTATTTTCCCCATGTGTTTTGGATATCTTTAAAAGCATATGTTATTTTTTTTAAAGGTTATTTTAAACTAAAATGATTTAATATGTTTTCATTATTTCGTTAAATGTTTTCAAATAATTTTTTTAAAAAATATATTTTCAAAAAAATAAAAAAATGATTCTATATGTTATCTATGAAAATAGTTATCATATTCTTTGAATATTTTTTTATAAATTATCAATAAAAGGGTTTTGATATTGTTTTCAACATTAATTTATTAGTTTTCAAGGAAATGTGATTTAATTATTTTTCCAAGATTATATTCAAGGGAAATGATTTTCAAATTTGTTAATATTTTAAAAGTTTTTTTTTAAAATAAATGATATTTTACTTTGGTTGTTTTATAAATAATATTCATGTCAATTTCTATACTAAATGGGGATTTAAATGGTTTTATAATATTTATTTTCAAAGAAAGTCTATTTTCCTTAATAATTGTTTCAAGTGATATTTCAAAATACGTCTCCATTTAAGAAGAAAGACATTGTTATAATTTTTTCTTTATAGGGTATATGATATAAGAACACAATTTATATTCATTATTGAGTGGTTAATTTTTTGATGGAATGTTTTTATGACACATGTTAATCGTACACATGTTATATTCTCATAAAAATTTATTTTTTCGTGGATTATGATTTGAGAATTGGTTATGAGTCTATCACATTTCCATAGGAAATTATATGATGAAATATTTGTGATTCCCATTTCATTTTTTGGTTAATGATACGATATTTATGAAACCCATCTATTTTTATTAGTCATGATATGATTTAATTTTATTAACTTTTGGAATGAATATTTATTATTTCATAATGATATGTGTGGGACCTATGTCTCCCGTGAATGAATTTGGAAAATAATTATATCTCATGAGATAATGCTTGGAAGAAATTCAAAGTGTTTGATCCAAAATGAAGAAACATGTGCATCCTGGTCCAAAATGAGAATATGGGGAATCCCAATCCCCTATTGGAATAATGGGAAGCTCGATCTAAAATAAGAAGGTGGGGAAACAAGATCACATACAAGGAATGGACTCTAGCTATGGATGGTTTTGTTTCCAATCCAGTTGGTGAAGACCCCATGAAGTGTCGTGATATGTTTTTGGGAATGATTGTTGACTTTTAGCGAATAATGTAAAAGTTTATGTGTCTACCAATAATTTTATGTATTATAACATTGATATGCTCACATGGTTTAGTTTATTATTTATGTAATGATTAATGTTTTATGAATTTACAATTTTTATTACATGTCTCAAATTTCAAATCTTTGATATGATGGTTTTGATCCTAAATTGTTATTTGCATGTTCTCATATCCTTATGTTATAGTCATGCCTATGTATTTATTTATTTTAACCATGGTAAAAATTTGATGTCACCCTTTTATTATGTTTCCTTTCCCTATGTTATGATGAATGTTTTAAAGTTACAGTACTACAGTGTAATATCTTTGTTGGAAACATTTATTATATCTCCCTGAGTTTGTATAATTAGTTTCAGGTTTCTAAATATGATAAACTAATACTATCCCTGGGCATGAAAATTTTTATCTTATTGAATATTAATAAAAAATTATGTAATATCTAGGAATGATATGCCTAGGTTACTATAGTTGGTATCATATAAAAACATTATTCCACCTTTGTAAACTTGTTTGATAAAGCATTATTGAGATCCCTTGGGATAATTCTAAGGATTTCTCTATGGATGACTCTAAGTATGAGATAATGTTTATAAAATTGTCATAAAATTTTGTTAAATGATAGAGTGAGTGGATTCGTACAAATATATATATATATATATATATATATATATATATCTAGATACTACAGGTGGATGTGTATTTGAGGCAGATGTACCTATGGGTAACAACTCAAAATTAGTGCAACATGCCTAACTCGAGCCCAAACTGGTACCCAATAATAATACATGAAGGATAGCTTGTCTAACACTCCAAAAATACATAATAGGGGAAGTCATAAACTCTTTAAAAACCATCATGAATAATTTAAATAGAGTATTTATATGAATAATGTAGGATAAACCAATAGTTTCATAGATTAATGAAGTATGTTTCATGATTTATACATCCTATATGTATTTTTTAACAATTATGTGGTTTTCTAATATGATAAGTGATGCCAACACAATGATTTATAGGTTTAGTAAATGGAGGGAACCAGAAGGAACAGGGTAAATATTGGATGTGATGAATATTTTTCAGATGAGAAGACAAATGGGATGATCATTGGACTGAAGGACTATTTGATCATACCTAGTCAGTTTTCACAGAATATGATTAACAATATGTACCTTAACAAACTCTCAGATTCACCAAATAAGATAAGGATGTAGTTTCATTATATTTTACGTAATGGATACTATGTTGGATGTAATAATTAGTATCATTTATTTCCATATTGATAAAATAATCACCCAGTTGTTTGTATTTATGGAACAAGATGATATTTCGATTAGGGAAAATAATGAAACAATGAAAGTAACTGAAAATAAAAAATTACGGTTTTAGTTAATGAAATTCACGGGAATATTGACCTCTCTAAGATACCATAAAAGGATAAATTCTTTAATTTTGGAATTAATGGTCATTAGGAAAATCGATTCCCTTTGTGGAAACATCACATAAAGAATAAGAATGGTGGTATGAGTAGTGGTTATTTGGCTAATCATGATGATATTAGATATTAAATTTGAATGTAAAGAGGTATTATGTAATAAGAAAGGTTTTTCTTCATATGGATTGAAGATAATGTTGATTAATCTATTTTTTCATGTGTTTTTGTTAATTAAATATTTTATATTAATGATGTAATATATAATGATTGTTCAATTTATGTTTTATTCTAATGATTTACTGAAATATGTTGAATGGTTCTAATGGTCTATAAAACAGATTAACAGCAAGGTGGTCTTCACGAAAACACATGATTAAGGGAAACAAAATTGTTAATATGTTCATTATGTTAATATATTTTTTGTCTAAATATAGGATTGTGATTAATAATTCAATTGGATGATACTGATAACCTTGGAAACCTTTAGGGATTTTTTATAAGTGATTTAGGATATCATTGATGAACTGTAAAACCTATGTGGATTTAAGGAATATATCCAATATAATTTTGAATAGGGAAACATGTATGTTTTCAAAAATGAATTATGGTAATTCAGGTAAATACGATGTTACGAGAGAATACATATTAAAGGTATTAACATGTTCAGTTTGTGTCAAATAATAGACAGAATATGATATATGGGGGTTAAATTCCAATCTCATTTTCATAAATTTAATATCCATCTTTCTAGAATGTTGTACTTTCTTCTTTGAGAAGGTTAAAAAGTTTAACATTTATGGATGATTATTTTTAAACATCACATAAGGTTTTAGATATTAAATAATGATATCATCACATAAGGATTTATGTATATTAGATAACTTTTGGAAAACATTTTTTCAGATAAAATAAAATGGAATGATCTGACATTCCATCCAGGGATCTCATGATCTATTAATGCATTAGGAATGAGAAATAAAACTTCATTTTGTGGAATGAGAGATGGAGTAGAAGTTGATCAAGGCGCGATAAAGGTTATTTTTTCCATTAAATCATGTAAGTATATATTTTCATGAATATAAATGAACTTTAGGAAACAATATCTTGAAACTAAATAAAATATCATATTACCTTCATTTACAATGAATCAAATGGAACCTTAAATTATAATGTATTTATGGATTTTTGATTATTAACTATCTCTAAATCATGTTCTCTATAACTCTCCATCAGAAAATGATAGTTATATTTTTCTTACCTATTTATTTTGTCCATCCCACCTATGTTCTCCTATTTTGAAGCAATGTTTTTTGTTACATTAGGTATCTATTATGTTTCAAACTTTTCCTTTTTTAATGAATGTTTTATTATTCATTTATAAGATGTGGTTTCTATGAATGGTGTATTCATGTATTATACCACTGATAACCTAAATTAATTTGAATGTTGAAATTCATTATATTGGGGTATAATGTAACACAATTATTTTAAAAAATAAAATTAATTTAATATTTAGTATTTAACATTTCATGCAACGCTGAATATAGATTTTGTCATTTGAAAGAACGGGGTGTGTATTGAATTATACATAAAATCAATTTAATCGTCTGCTACATATGAAAATTATAGTAGAATGAGGTACACTCAAAACTACTTTTGGCTTGGGTTATACAAAATGCCTAGTTCTATAGATATATTGCATAACACCAAAGGCCGAGTCTTACAAATCTAAAATTTACTATTACAGCTGTTGTTATTAAAATATTATTATAATTTACACATACACATTATAAATATTTTATCAATAATATAAAAAATGTGGGAATAGTATTTAACCATGTATATAAAATTAATCCTTTTTTTAATTTACTAGAACTGATTGTAAGATCTATTTGAAAACAAAGAAATTATTTTCCTAAAAAAAGTAATTTTTAATGTAAAAACTAAATTTCAACTAAATAAATAAAAAAACATTATATTATAGTTTTTAATAGAAACATATCTATATATATTATATATTAAACAATTTTTTTTGAAACTGATTGAATATATTTTATATGTATAAGATAAAAAATCCAATTTTATGATGGAAAAGATGTATTATTCAAAAAGTTAATTTTAATCTTTTTATAGAGAACCCATATTAAATATGTTTTTTTAACTATTATAATTTTTTTTGAAAAAATAAACATAATTTTTAAAATAATTTGATGAAAATTATATTGGTGTGAATTTTTTGAAATTTTATGTAAAGATTCATTTTCTAATGAGGTGCGAGTAAAATTAAATTTAAATTCCAAACCCAATTTTCATATAATTTATTTTTAATGTTAAGTTATGTTTTGTATTTGTTTAAAAGTTTTATCAGATAAATTATTCATCAATTCAACCAATTTTGTACATTTTATTTAATTTCAGGTTTAAAATGGAAATAAAAACATAACAAAAATATTGAACATTTTTTCATTAAAACCCCACTTTGTTGTCATGTATGTGGGACTAAATTTGAATTCATTTCTACCACTTTTGTGATTAATATTAGGAAAATGGATTCCATATTAGTAATAGGAATAATATATAATTTAAAGTATGTATAATTATTTTTTGATAAAAAAATGTTAGTGAATGTAATTAAAATTAATTACAATTATTAAGAAGAAAACTATAATAGCAGTGGTCTAATCCTTACACTTAAGTGCCTAAATTACCTAAAAACATTTTAAAAATTAATTTATGGACAAATTTATACCATATAGTCCCTTTCATATAATTTATATTATTATTGGATCCAATTTTCATTGGAAAAAACATGTGTGCAATTCCCTGTTTAAAAGAATTACAAGAATGTCACTCCCCCTCCACTATAAAAAGCCACTGAACTTGCCAACTTATTCAAACCTATCAGTATCTTTTCTTCTCCAAAAATAAGATAATATAAAACCACCAAATTTCTATATCAGTACTATAACATTCCATTTTTAATAAATCCATCCATGGAGTACCTTTGGGGAAAATCAAAATGAGTTACCCAAACAAGAGGGAACATACTTCTTTAAGCTCATTAGTTTTATTTTTATCCTACTCCCAATAAAATAGTCTTGTTCCATGGATATATAACAAAACTATTATCCTAAAAATAGTTATATATTTTTAATTTAAGGTTTATACCTACACTTACACCTACATCCCACTAATTTGTAATGATCTTACCATTCTTTTGTCTGGTGAACTACAACCTCACAAAACCATGTTGTTCGTTTTTCCATTACCACCTATCTTGGTTAGGAATAATGATAAAAAAATATGTTTTTATATGATATTTATTATATTTATGATTTCCTTATGTTTATGAAATTATTATATAAATCATACCTTCATGCTTTATAATTTTTTTAAATACAATAACATCGTTTGTCGACGTGTGGACTACCACCTCCTCAAAGCAATGTGATTCATTCACACATAACAAGAAATGTATTAATTAATATTTTTTTAAAATTTAATTAAATATTTGAAATAATAATTCTAATATAATTAATATACACATACATATATATATATATATCATTTACTTTATTTCTTTCAAAATGATAAATAAGTCAAAACTGTGTTCATGTCTCCGTATGACCTACAGTCTCCATGAATAGTGTATTTCGTTTTATATTTATATATATTATAAATTATTCTAAATATTTATATAATTAATATATATGAAATATTGATCTTTTTTTCATTCTTTATATAATTAAATCGTGATCTATGAAAGAGGATAAAGAATAAAAATTCAAAACACATATGATAAACTAAGCAGTAGATACCTAAATATTTTATTTACCATAGAATTATTAACAAAAGTGTAATATAAATTCATAAGTGAATATTTTATGGTATTATATATAATAATATGGTTATATTTTAGCTGTATAATAATATTATATTTATTATATATGGGGTTTTAACATGAACAAATAGAGGAAAGACTTAAGTATATGGAATTTAATCTCACATTTTATTTCTATGAGATACATGACATACTCACCAGTAGCTTCTTTTATATGGATTATATAATTTCATATGTCATATTATATCATTAATATAATTTTTTTTATGATATTATATTCTTTAATTAGTTTTATTATGTCATGGGGATCATGATTCTAAAATTACTAATGCAGTAAGGATTTTCGCATCTCTCTTTTATTTTTTATGAGACACAAGGCATGTTCACCACAAATATTTTATATGTAGTGTTTATTGTGAATATGGATGTATCGTATGACAATTATAATTAATTTTATGTATATTTTCTTAAATTTTTTATTGAACTAGTTTTCATGGAGTTTATCTTTCAAATGTGAACAAATACTTAAAACAATTTTGTCTTAATTTTCTTTATTTGAGTCATATGACATGTAATCCACCTATAATATTTTAATTGGTTTATGTAATAAAAATTGAACATATATATAATAAATATAATATATTTAATTATATTTTAAGAATCATGTAAACTAATTATTTCGTGGATATTATTATTCAATGTTACCAGAGTGGTTAGAGTTTAATTCCAGAGTATCTTCATTTTTGGGGATTGTTTATGATTATGATTCCATTAATGAAATATGATCCTACTCTCGATAAAAATAATTATTTCTGTTATAATATGGTTATATATTATATATTCATGTATTATTACCTTTTTCCCAATCATAGGTAAATTACATAATGGAGAAAGTAATTTTTAAAAATGTTTCTTTATTTCTCCATTCGGTTCAAAATCTATATTCCATAAAATAAATACATTTTAAAAAAAGTAGTATTACCCAATTTTTTAAAGGAAATTTTTAAAAAAAATTTACATTTTTCGAAAAAAATTTAAACATAATTTAACTATTATGTTTGAATCAAGTCACTTTTCAAAACATTTTATGGTGAAAATGGAATGTCAGCATGTACGAACGTTCACATGGTCAAGACTATAATTTCATTGATTCATATTTTTTATGTATAGAAGTATTTTTTTTAAAAAAATTCTTAATATTCTATAAATGATTCGATTTTATAATATTTTTCCAAGATAAATGGTTTTTTAAAAAGGGGTTTACATTTTTTTAAAATGTCATTTATATGCTCTCATAATTTTGTTTTAAGATAAAATTATTTCCATAAAATAATGACTTATCTATATTATATTAATATAACTTAATAAAATATATTTAATCAATATTTTCAAGATTATTTTATAAGTTTTAAATGGAAATTCTTATCGTAGGGTTTTTAAGATTATATTATATGTTTTCAAGGAAAAAGGTTTTTGAAAATTATTTCAAACATCATTTATATGTTTTCAAGGAAAAAGGATTTAAAAAAAATTAATCTTCATTATTATTGATCAGGGTTAATTTTATGTAAAATGTTTTTAAAATTTTTTTGGGTTTTAAAATTCATTTTTTAATACAGAATATATATTTTTCTCTAGAAGTATTTTAAATGAAATTGTAAAGTAATCATTTTAAGACAAGGATTTTGAAATGGTTTTATAATAATGATTTTCAATTATTGTATTTTTTTCCATAGGTAATTTTTCATGAGTTATTTCAAAATCATTTTCAATACATGTTGACATAATTTTATATATATTATTATTTATTGTGTGTATTATCCATTAAAATCATTAATATTATTTCTTTAGTGTTTTATGTTTTTAGGTAATGATACATATGACACCCATTACTCTTCTTTAGGCTATATAATCTTGAAAATGTATTATATTCACGAGTTTTTCATTGATGAGATGATGATTATTCCTATATAATTTTCCTAGGTATATATATAATGACATTTTTATGATACCCATTTAATTTCGTGGGTTAGAATATGAAATTTATGAACCCCATCTCTTTTTTGGGTCATGATATCCTGAATGTTTTATGTTATTATGGACCACATATGTATAATTTCAATTTTTATGGGAGGGACCTATATATCCCTCAAAATTTATTGTCATATGATTTATATCTCAAGACTAAATGATGGGAATTAAGTCAAATGGGATGATCCAAAATGGGAAATAGGTGCATCCCCTTCCAAAATGGGATGATGGGGAAACCCGGTCCACTATGAGGATATGAGGAAACCCATTACATTATGGATAGATGTTGAAACCCAATACCTTAAAAAGAAATTACATTGAATAGGGATGGTGGTATATCCATCCACATATGTTCAGTCCCCATAAAGTGACCTATAATGTTTTTTTTCAATGAGCCTTGACTTATAGTGAATTACGTAACATGTTAATGTGTACTCCGAATACTCTATGTCTAATGCCCTTGATATGATAAAATGATTCATGTTCTTGATTATATTATGATTAATGACTCATTGTCTTCAAATATTTTTTCCATGTTTTAGGTTCATAATCTTTGATGTGTTGGAGATGATCATAAAATGTTATGATCATGTTCTCATACCATTATATTCATGTTCTGACTATGTGTTTCTTGTATTTACCCTTATTATGAATTCGATCACATCTCATTGTTATGTTTCCATTCCTAAGTTTAGGAAGAAATTTTTTAAGTACAAGTAATAAATGAAATACACTTTGTTAGAAATATTGAATATATTTCACCATGTTAGAAGATTTTGTTCAATATTTTTAAAAAAAATAAACTATTAGAATCATCTAGAAAGTAATTTTGTAATCTAATTAATATTCATAAAAATCAATGTAATATCCTTTTATATTGAGAGTTGTTTTTGAAATTAGTGGCCCAAGAATGAATACTGGTAGTGATCCTAAGTGGGGGTGTTAGCAAATATGCCTCGTGGTAGGGACCAATAGGTGCATGTCAGAACAATGATTCACGTAACTATGTTCTCAATCATTCAACATGGAACTATGTCATGAAACTATGTAGTAGTGTGAAGAAAAATATGATTTCAAGATTCATGGACTTCATGATAGATTTTTGAAACCACTATATTGAAGATCTTTGCAGTTTCATATAAATAGAATTTAAAAAATTATTGACATTGTATGAAAATGTCTTCCCAATGAATAATGTTGCATGAAAACATATAAGAATAATCTTGGGATTTAACGTACATCCCGATGGTAATTTCAAAAAAGTATAAGAAATGGGGGTAATAGAAAGTGAAAAACCATATTTTCATGATCTAAAGAACTAGAACTCGTATCCAAAAGTTGATCCTCAAAATTATGGTTTAATTTAATTTTTATATGCATTTCAACTATTTTTTAAACATAGCTTGTGTCACACTACTTTATGGAATTCTGTGAAAATTCCTTTTTGGGAGGTAGGATCGTGTATTTATGGAGATTTTACATTTCACATTGAATTTTTCATTCTTTTCAATTGAACAATCTTGAATAATTTCCCCACATATTTGTAAATTAGTAAACTATTCCATTCTTTTCTCCAGAATAACCCTATATGCATCTTTTTAGAAGTCTAAATTAGAACCACCATAAATTTTGATTCATTAGACTATTTGGGCCCGATTACTAGGCAAATATAATCCTCTATAATGATATAAAATCATATATCAAATTTTTTTAACATTACATCATTCATTTGCAACAAATTTTCAATGCCAAAAAATTCCCCATCAGAATGACGTACATTCAACATAATGCTAGTGAGGCATACCAGATTTTGAGGAATAAACTATGAAAACAATTCATCACCTTGAAGAACAATGTATAATGATAATATTTATAAAATAACAAATTTAAATATATAAACACATTTAATTCATGATCAGTGTGGGAAATAAGAAACAACAAACGATCATTCACCTATAAGAGAGTACTAAACAGGGGGAAATGTGTTTGGATAATAATGGGATATAAATCACCTTTAGGACTGTCTTGAAAAAGAATATCATGGTTGATGTGTGTATATCTATATAGATGTATTTCTTCTAAGCCATCTTAGATTCACGAGTGGGGTATTTCTTGGGGAATTGAATTCCACCAGAAATAAGGGTAGTGATGATGAGCATGAATTGAGACTCCAAGGATACAGAAAAAAATATAGTTGTGTAAATATTTAGTATAAATATTGACCATGGTAAAAAAACTGAGGATCCATCATCATTTTTCCGAGTATTGGCATAAAAATGAGTAATGATCATTGACCATATTCGAATCATGGGAACTTTCAAAAAATGTTTGATTATGTCCTTTATAGCATGTGATGTGGGTTAGTGTGTAACACCCCAGGTAAATAAAGAATATGACATTTTCATATTTATCCATATTTATGAATAAAATATTAATATTACTTTTAAGGGGATGCTACGCTCGATGGCGTACCGAATACGCAACAATGAGTTTCTTGGGAAGCTTACGTTGCACTCTAATAATAAAATAATATTATATTAAATAGTAGTTAACGCCTAGCCGTGGTAATGGCGGGAATTAATTATTAAATTAATTAATGTGACTTATATCTTTTGAATTTTGTAAAATAGACTTCATTTTTGAATTCATAATATAAAATATATCTTAGGGTGAATTTTAGGTATTTTTCTGAAAAACTTCAATTTTTTAAATAGTGAAACCACTAAGTGGTACTTATAAAAACTGATTTTTCGTTTAAATAAAATTTTACAACTTCTGTGTTTTGAATTTAAAAAATCCAACATACATGGTTGTCATTAAGATGTAAAATGTGGTTCAATGAGATTAAAATAATTTTTTTTGAATAGTAACTTATTATGTTTTTAATCGTGATTAGAGGTAATTAGTGTTGTTTAAGGTAAGAATAATGTTTTCATAAAATGAAATGACCTATACACATGTCCTACCCTCATTGTATGTGTCATGTACGACCAATTAAATCCATGGGTAAACTTGGGGACCCCATGGAGCCACTTTGGTTGGAAAATGACATAAATACCTTTTTAATTAATGTTAAAGTAAAAATGACACAAACATGAGATGTTTTACTGAATCAATTTTTACATGGGGTTATACAAATCATATTTTTGACTATAAATAGTAATTGGAAATATAAAAATATTTCCTACATCATAGTATTTTTATATAATTTTTAGACGTTAAATAAATTAAAATAGTTGTGTCATCATGATGATGCAGCGATGACCTGATTATTTAACGATTTAAATAAAATGGAAAGATAATGTAATATCTAAGACCTAAAGATGTCCAAAACCTATTAGATGAGTGTATTTAGAACCATTATCACATTATACTCGAATTATATCAATTTGGAACCTCTTAAATATGAATATCATTTTAAAATAAAGTGACTTTTCTTTATTTTCCAAGAGTGCCCCTTCTCTCCTCTTATAAAAGCCCCGCAGCTCTACCTCCTTACCCACACTACCAAAGCCTTTAGATCGGCCAACCCCTGCCAATTTTGTCTCTACACTTCCCTCTCTTACTCCTTGAAGACTCCATTTGGGCAGAAGTCTTCCCAAGGAAGCCTTTGAGCTCAAACCAAAGGGAGTTACCCAATTTTATGGTAATGTCTTCACTTGAGTCCTTTTGTTTTATTTTTCTTCTCCAACCCCCTTAACTCTTTTTATTCATTTCTTTTGTAACAACTACAGTATCTTCAATATTCTAGGATGTTGTTATAAGAAGTATTCGATATAAAATTACACACACCTACATCTAATTGTTAATGAACATATAGTTTCTGTGGATGGCAAATTTCTGCCTCACAAAACGATGATTGTTCAACACTCATATAACGCCTTCAAAGGTGGCCATTAAGATGTAACTATAATTATATATGATATATAATATGTTTATGTTTTACTTATGTTTATTTATTTTTCATTTTTGGCTTACCTTTATGGCTTCCATTATGGGTATACGTGATATCTTCATTTTAGGGAGTGCGGCCTACCGCCCCCTCAAAGTGATGTGATTCGTTAATGCCATACGTGGGACGTATAAAGGATGGATTTAATGATATTATATATGATGTTATACGGGAATTATAATATACCTCTATATCATTTTTATTTATTTCCATTAAAGTATGATATTGAAATGAAAGTAGCATTCACGCGTACGTACGACTTACTGTCTCCATGAACGGTGCATTTCATTTCTTATCCCCAAATGTAATGTACTATTATAAGTACATGTATATAATGGATATATATGATGAATGATACATCTAGATGATGAATATAATTCTGGAATTAAAATATACATACCTCTCATTTAGTTTTAATTCCATTAATATGACAAAGAAATGAAAGTAGCCTTCATGCGTACGTACGGCTTACCGTCTCCATGAACGGTGCATTTCATTTCTTACCTCTAAATGATTATGTAATATTATAAATACATGTATATTCTGGATATATATGATATATATGATATCCAAATCAGGAATGTCATTCTGGATATAAAGAACATTTGACCACATGAACAACATGAAATTTTTAAAAAGTTGACATTCGACTTAAGAACCAAAAAGCGACAAAACAATCATTATTAACTTAAATGATTACAAAACGTTTATAACATGGAAATAAGTGATATAAAAGAAATAATGAACTTGAAAAAGGTTTTTAATAAAATATAAATTAACTCAAGTTTATTATTCAGGACGTTAAGAAATGATCGATTCAAGTCGGACCCGAGGTAAGGGATCCTACTCCTCTCTTTCTTTTTAAGTACGCACTTTTATATCATTCCTTTTAAAGTTCATCTTTTGTGTTATTGGGATGTTATTTTAAATTACTCTTACAGTAATTTTTATTGATCATATGATGAGAGACCCTATTCTCTCTCATCAATCCATTTTGGAAGTTTTAAGTGGCGCCGTTAGGCTGCCGAGTTTTCGTAAAGGATTTTTCTTATCACTTTTATTCCCGTGAAATTTATGCTACATTTGAAACTATTTACTTTGAGTGGTGTATGTGAGGCCCATTATTATAAACTTTGGGTAGTATAATTTCATTGATGGGTATTTACATTTTCATTGTATGCCCTTCTTCTATGGGGTGTACTTTTCAAAAGTTACCCAACTCGGTAAAGGGACCTTTCACCCTACTCTTTTTAAAAGACTTCTTTTGTTATGTCTTTTAATTCACATACTACTATGTTGGGATATGATATTATATATCCTTATTTATGTAAATTTTATGTCCAAGTGATGAGATACCCTTTATCACTCGCATCAACCCTTTTTGTAAAATTTTATGTTCCGCTGTTTGGCTGTGGAAATTTACCAAGGGAACTTTTTAACCCAATTTCAATTTCTTTGGGTTCTACATGTAGTTATTGAATATGTCATCCTTTGAATATGTTTGAATAACCATTGATTTTTTTACAATTAATATCCTCTTATAATGGGTGTATTTATATTTTTCACACATAATTATGAGATTGATTTATCCTTAATTTAAGGATACCTTCTTTATAATGGATTTCATCTCATTTTACATTTCTTTTGAGACTTCATTGTTGTTTTGAACCAATTCACTCTTATATGGCGTGTATACTGTCCTTTGACATATTATATCATGAATCCATTTATTCTCATGATATTATAAAATTATGATTAAATTTTATTCCACTTTTATTTGTATTCAAGAGTCTCTCATTTTGTTAAAAACTATTTAACAGAAATATCGTTTTAAATGTTTGAAAGATTTATTATTCTAAATATTTATCTTTAATGTACAAGTTTTCAAAATGTTTTTCAGTATTTATTTATATGGGCATTAATGTTTTAAAATTTATAATTCCATTAAAATCTTCAAGGATGTATGGGACACTTTGAATCAAAAATCTCTTTTAAATGGTTTTTGAAAATGGATTGATTAATTCAATATCTGGGAATTACTTATTTTGATTGCAAATGAAATGTTGTTATTGAAGTGTTTATATTTTCAATATTTTATGTGTAATGATGGTACTTGGACATTTTACGGGTGGTTACATGATAAACCATATGACGGGTGGTGCCGTGAATACCAGGACGGGTGGTTACGTTATAACCTCCAATGCATTGGGTATGGAAGTCGGCCGTATGGCTATTCCATTAAGTGAAATGTGTGGAAGTCGACCTTATGGTTATTCCACTTAAGTATATTTATGTCCCAAGTTACCTTTATATGTTATGTGATATTTATATGGGTTTTATGGTAATCGTTTGGTTAAAGAATGGTAAGTAATGAACATTTATTCAGGGAAGAGTTTTTACTACTTCGAAAAGGTGAAAAGTATTACTTTGATAAAGCATACATGGTTTACTTGTTGTTTTGAAAAACTAATAGTTTTCATTCTTTGTGTATCCCTTAGTGATATTTTTATGCTCATCCCAAGTTTTTAAAATGTTCTTCACAGGAATAAACGTGGAATAGGGTCAAGGATGGGATCAAGGGAAATTCTTGCAACCTAAAACATGGAACTGGACATGTTTCTATTTAAGAATTTTTATTTTATGGAAACTTATTAAAAGTTTCTACTTTGTAATCTTTTCAGATGTAGTAGTTATGTCCTAATTCTCTAAAACTCTAAACCTAAAAGGTTTCTCAATGTGAATTATTCATTTAATTCAATATTAAGTAAGGTTTAATGTCGGGGCCTTATAGTTGGTATCAAAGGTCGTTTTAGACAACTTTAGGTATTAGGAGTTTTTGTTAGACACAAGATTAGGCCCTATATCTATTATTTCAGTTAAATACTTGTTTTATAACTTCTCTTCAGGTCAAGTATAGTCAGTTACGAATGGAAGGAGAAGGATCTCAAACGACATTCCTATCTCTTCCTGATGACATGCTTGCAATAATTATTGCAAAGTCATGTTAGGATGATTGTGAAACTTTTTCAAGAATACAACTCACTTGCAAGCAGTTGTTTGAGATATCAAAAACCTCCACTATACCCCGTTATCATCATGGATCATGGGTTGTTTTTAGACAAATACTATTTTCACAATATTTTCATATTTTCAAGAATGGTAAATATTATCAGGGTATTTTCAAATATATTACCTTATCACAAGAATTTGAAGCATATTAGGATTTTAAAGATGGTGCTGAGGAAGGATACCCTTGCGCAACCTATTTATATTTGATTTTAAAATACAGTCTCTCAGCACATACATATGGTATTTTAAGGACCAATAATAGAAATTTTCAACTCAAATTCTGTCCGACTATTTTATAGAAATCATGTTTTATCAGATGTTTTGGAATTATATGCCATAAA
This sequence comes from Viscum album, assembly GCA_963277665.1. Classification (NCBI taxonomy): domain Eukaryota; kingdom Viridiplantae; phylum Streptophyta; class Magnoliopsida; order Santalales; family Viscaceae; genus Viscum; species Viscum album. Next base: position 741,178,867 of record OY728150.1, on the reverse strand, counting down.
TGATTATTTTCCAAAACTATTTTTCTGTGAACACCCATATGACCCATGTTGTACAAGGTGTATTTGGATAGAGGAAGCAAATGATTTTCAAGGATCTATAAATCATTGTTGTAATGCATGGGACTTCTACCAATGTGAGAAAAATGACGATGAATCCAAGTGGAAGCCATGATCAAGGTATGATGTTATTCATTTTGGGAATTGTTTTATTTTATCTTATGGTGGTGAAATAAGACATCAAGAATTAAGATGTTTAGACCACAACAAAATTGGATGAAAATGAGAGGTATAAGGAAACTATTGAGGTTAAAACATGTTAGGGTTATTATTGAAGTTTTATAAAAAGGACAACACGCAGACCGTGTGACAACCCATCGCGTCCGACAAAGCTGCGAGAATCAAACCCACAACCAAAGTGCGACCGGTATTTATCACCTACCACTGGACTACGTGAAGTCCCTGGATAGTTTGAATGATTATTTTTAGTTAGATTATTTTATGAATTAAGAGTAAGGTTATTTTTGGGTTATCTATAAGTTGATCATAGTACTCTTAATGTGAACAAGTCTTCCTAAATAATATTCTTTTAGAGAAAATATGATTTTGATTAAGGAATCTAGTAAATGCTGAAAGTCCACATGACAAGTAAGTATGTTTCATTATGATTTAGTAAGGCTCAAAAATAAATTCCTTAATGAAGAGTAACTTAAAACAAAAATGATGTCTGTTAAATTTTCCTACTGGGGAATCGAATACCGTTTAACCCATCACAAGTTTGTGATTTTCTTGTGGTTAACTTTCTCCTAAACATGTTTCCTATCACTCTCCATTAGAACATGACCCTATGTTTTCTCCTCCATGCCCATGTTTTCATACATGGAATCCTAGTTTGGGTTAACTCAGGTGACCTCTGTACTTATCTTTCTTTATTTTAAAGTGATTGTTTTACCGACTCTTGTTCTGATGTGGGACTTTCAAGGATATTTCCAAGCCCAATTTTAAAATTTCGAGGATGCAATTCCCAAAAGGGGGGAAGGATGTAACACCCCAGGTAAATAAAGAATATGACACTTTTATATTTATCCATATTTGTGAATAAAATATTAATATTACTTTTAAGGGGCTGCTATGCGCGATGGCGTACCCAATACGCAACAATGAGTTTCATGGGAAGCTTACGTTGCACTCTAATAATAAAATAATATTATTTTAAATTGTAGTTAACGCCTAGCTGTAGTAATGGCGGGAATTAATTTTTAAATTAATTAATGTGACTTATATGTTTTTAATTTTGTAAAATAGACTTTATTTTTGAATTCAGAATATCAAATATAGATTAGGGTGAATTTTTGGGATTTTTCTGAAAAACATCAATTTTTGATGAATAGTTAAACCACTAAGTGGTACTTATAAAAACTGATTTTTCATTTAAATGAAATTTTACCACTTATATGTATTTAATTTCAAAAATCCGACATACATGGTTGTCATTAATAAGTAAAATGTGGTTCAATGAGATTAAAATAATTTTTTGGTGAATAGTAACTTATTAAGTTTTTAATCGCGATTAGAGGTAATTTGTGTAGTTGAAGGTAAGAATAATGTTTTAATAAAATGAAATGACCTAGACACATGTAATACCCTAATTAGATGTGTAAGGGACGACCAAGACAATCCATGGGTCAATTTGGGGACCCCATGGAGCCACTTTGGTTGGAAAATGACATAAATACCTTTTTATTTAATGTTAATGTAAAAATGACACAAACATGAGATGTTTCACTAAAACAATTTTTACATGGGGTTATACAAATAAGATTTTTGACTATGAATAGTCATTGGAAATATAAAAAGATTTCCTAAATCATAGTATTTTTTTATAATTTTTAGACGTTACATATATTAAATTATTTATGACATCATTCTGATGCATCGATGATCTAATTATTTAACAATTTAAATAAAAAGGAAAGATAATGTAATATCTAAGACCTAAATATGTCCAAAACCTATAGGATGAGTGTATTTCGAACCCTTATCACCTTAGCTTCGAATTAAATCCATGGGGGACCTCTTAAATCCGAATATAATTTTCAAATAAAGAGGCTTTTCTTTACTTTCCAAGAGTGACCCTCCTCTCCTCTTAAAAAAGGCCCCCACCTCTACCTCCTTACCCACACTCCCAAAGCTTTTGGATCAGCCAACCGCTGCCCATTTTGTCTCTCCACTTCCCTCTATTACTCCTTGAAGCAACAATTTGAGCATAAGTCTTCCCAAGGATTCCTTTGAGCTCAAACCAACGAGAGTTACCCGATTTTAAGGTAATGTCTTCACTTGAGTCCTTTTGTTTTATTTTTCTTCTCCAACCCCCTAAACACTTTTTATTCATTACTTTTGTAACAGCTACAGTATATTAAATAATCTAGGATGTTTTTATAATAATTATTAGAGCTACATTTACACACACCTACATCTAATGGTTAAAGAACATACTGTTTCCGTGGATGGAGAGTTTCTGCCTCACGAAACGATGATTGTTCAACACTCATATAACACCTTAAAAGGTGGCCATTATGACATCACTATAATTATATATGATATATAATATGTTTATGTTTTACTTATGCTTCTGTATTTTTAATTTGTGGCTAACCTTTATGTCTTCCATTATAGGTATATGCGATATCTTCATTTTAGGAAGTGCTGATTACCGCCCCCTCAAAGTGATGTGATTCGTTAATGCCATACGTGGGACATATAAAGGATGGATTTAATGTTATTATATATGTTGTTATACTGGAATTATAATATACCTCTATATCATTATTATTTCTTTTCATTAAAGTATGAGATAGAAATTAAAGTAGCGTTCACGCGTACGTACGGCTTACCGTCTCCATGAACGGTGCATTTCATTTCTTATCCCCAAATGTAATGTACTATTATAAGTACATGTATATAATGGATATATATGAGTAATGATACATCTAAATGAAGAATATAATTCTGGAATTAAAATATAAATACCTATCATTTAGTTTTAATTTCATTAATATGACAAAGAAATGAAAGTAGCGTTCATGCGTACGTACGGCTTACCGTCTCCATGAATGATGCATTTCATTTCATACCTCAAAATGATTATGCAATATTAGAAATACATTTATATGCTGGATATATATGATATATATGATATCCAAATCAGGAATGTCATTCTGGAAGTAAAGAACCTTTGACCACACGAACAAAATGTAATTTGTAAAAAGTCCACTTTCGTCTTAAGAACCAAATATCGACAAAACAAGCATTATTAACATAAATGATTACGTAATGTTTATAACATGGAAATAAGTGATATAAAAGAAATAATTTACTTGAAAAAGTTTCATAATAAAATAGAAATTAGCTCAATTTTATTATTCAGGACGTTAAAATATGATCGAGTCAAGTCGGGCCCGAGGTAAGGGATCATACTCCTCTCTTTCTTTTTAAGTACGCTCTTTTATGTCATTCCTTTTAAAGCTCATATTTCTTTTTATTGGGATGTTCTTTTATATTAATCATACTGTAATATTTATTTTTCATATGATGAGATACCCTATTATCTCTCATCAATCCATTTTGGATGTTTTAAGTGGCGTCGTTAGGCTGCCGAGTTTTCGTATGGGATTTTTCTTCTCACTTTTATTCCCGTGAAATTTATGCTACATTTGCCACTATTTATTTTGAGTGGTGTATGTACTGAACATTATGATACACTTTGTGTAGTATAATTTCATTTATGGGTATTTACATCTTCATTGTATGCCCTTCGTCCATTCGGTGTACTTTTCGAAAGTTACCCAACTCGGTAAGGGGACCTTTCACCCTCCTCTTTTTAAAAGACTTATTTTGTTATTTCTTTTAATACACATACTATTATGTTGGGATATGTTCTTATATATCCTTATTTATTTAAATTTTATTTTCATGTGATGAGATACCCTTTATCTATCTCATCAACCCTTTTTTAAAAATTTTATGTGACGTCGTTAGGCTGTCGAATTTTACTAAGGGAACTTTTTAACCCAATTTCGATATCTTGGGGTTCAACATGTAGTTATTGAATATGTCATCCTTTGAATATGTGTGAATAACCATTGATTATTTTACACTTAATTTCCACTTATATTGGGTGTATTTATATTTTCCACACATAATTATGAGATTGATTTATCCTTAATTTAAGGATACCTTCTTTGTAATGGATTTCGTCTCATTTTACATTTCTTTTGTGACTTCATTGTTGTTATGCACCAATTCACTCTTATATGGTTTGAATAATATCCTTTGACATATTATATCATGAATCCCTTTATTCTCATGATATTATAAAATTCAGATTAAATGTTATTCCGCTATTATTTGTATTCAAGAGTCTCTCTTTTTGTTAAAAACTATTTAACAAAAATATCGTTTTAAATGTTTTAATGATTTATTATTCTAAATATTTATCTTTATTGTCCATGTTTTCAAAATGGTTATCAGTATTTATTTATATGGACATTATTGTTTTAAAATTTATAATTCCATTAAAAGCTTGAATGTGGTATGGGACACATTGATTCAAAAAGCTCTTTTAAATGGTTTTTGAAAATGGATTGATTAATTCAATATCGGGGAATTACTTATTGTGATTGAAAATGAAATTTTGTTATTTAAGTGTTTATATTTTCAATATTTTATGTGTAATGATGGTACTTGGACATTTTATGGGTGGTTACGTGATAAACCATATGACAGGTGGTGCCGTGAATACCTGGACGGGTTGTTACGTTATAACCTCTAATGCATTGATTATGGAAGTCGGTCGTATGGCTATTCCATTAATTATGTATGGAAGTCGGCCAAATGGCTATTCCATTAAGTGATATGTGTGGAAGTCGACCTTATGGTTATTTCACTTAAGTATGTTTATGTCCCAAGTTACCTTTATATGTTATGTGATCTTTATATGGGTTTTATGGTAATCTTATGGTTATAGAATGGTATGTAATGAACTTTTATTCAGTGAAGAGTCTTTACTACTTCAAAAAGGTGAAAAGTATTACTTTGATAAAGTATATATGGTTTACATGTTGTTTTGAAAAACGAACAGTTTTCATTTTTTGTGTATCCCTTAATGATCTTTTTATGCTCATCCAAAGTTTTTAAAATGTTTTTCGCAGGACATAACGTGGAATAGGGTCAAGTATGGGATCAAGGGAAAGTCATGCAACCTAAAACAAGGAACTGGACATGTTTCTTTTTAAGATTTTTTATTTTATGGAAACTTAGTAAAAGTTTCTACTTTTTAATCTTTTGAGATGTAATAGTTATGTTGTAATTCTCAAAAACTCTAAACCTGAAAAGAACCTCAATGTGAATTATTCATTTAATTCAATATTAAGTAAGGTTTAAGGTTGGGCCTTATATAGTGTGTCCAAACAAAATTATGATTAGGGGGTCTTGATTATAAATTAAAGAATATGTTGATCTAAATAAAGGTCCAAACAAAGAATATGAATGAACTGAATGAATTTTTTAATTTATTCCAACACTATCAGAATTATGGATATTGACTTTGAGAACATTGGGAAGGTGTATCAGTCTAAAAAAAGATTATAATTTTCTTCCATTGGGATAGTTTTCTTGAATGTAAAGATATATTAAATGAACATGAATTATAAAGTATTAGTTTTGTACCTATGGGGGGAGAGTGGCTTCTTTGGAAAGGACATAAGATTCTCTGAAGATTTACATCATATAATGTGGATTATGGAGATTAATTTTTACATCATATGTTGAGGGTAATGTACATGCAGTTTAACATTATATAGTGAGGATGATGTACATGAAGTTATAACATCATGTGGTTAGTATTATGATTCATAAAGTTTTACATCATGTGACTTAATTTTTTTAGAATAGTTTTGATTTTTTTGGAATGGACGTGTGAGCCATCCTGAATATAATCCCAACATCCAAGGCGATGTGGTTATAAGATACTAAAAAATTATTGGTACTCCCTATAGGATATTTTTATTAAAACATGATACAATAATTTTCTATAATAGGTTTCTTAATGGATGAGTTTAATAAGGATAATAATGTTTTATTAAGCATCCATATTGGGTCCCTTGTGTATTTTTACCTCTTTTACCATTATTTTTTTCAAAATCATATTTAAACCCTATATTGGGGATTCAAACTCTTGTACATATTTTAACAATTGGTTTTCATCCTAGGATATAATTTTTCCTCATACCTATTATAGTTTAAGGTCCAAATATTTTGGAACCAGATGATTAAAATAGATTAATGGAATAATTCATGGAAATTAGGTTCGTATTTATCTTGATGCCGTAATTAGTGGACCAATACTCCTATTTTATGGTCCTAGATGTTGGACCATGAGATTAAAAATACTTTTCGTTCAAATTTCTTTTAACTTGAATCCTACATTTCGTTTATATAGATTATACCATGGTGATGAAAATAGTTTAAATGCATAATGCTTGGACCTAAGGAGAACCCCCCCCCCCCCCCCGTAATGGTTTTTATTGAACTAGTGGGTTTATATCTAATGGAAATGATGTTCATATGAGGCTGTTAACCTAGGGTAAAAACTACCGTCAGTCTCACACAATTTAAAGTCATGATACTTACACCACATGTTTTTGTATCGCAAAGGGGAATTCTGTGGAATGGGGTAGAGGTGACAGAATTTGAATGAAGAACATTTTTTCCCCTACCAAACAATAACATCCAAGATAAATCATTCACATAGTTTGAGGTCATGATGTGTAGACCATAGATCCTAGATTTATGTTGTAGTGTTCAAGAAATAGATTTAAAATAGTTTTCATTATGCATGGACTACTGTGAATCATGTCCCGGAGGAGTATAAATTGCATGAAAGGTAGGTGACCTGGTGTTAATTGAAGGATAACAAGACCTAGTACCACATGAAACATTAATGGAATAACATGATCATTGTTTGATGTAATGATTCATGGACTTGAGATGATAGTTTATAGTATTATAGTTTATAAAAAGAGGTTGAAAAAAGTTTTACCATCATGATTCTTAGACCATATAAAATTGAATCTCCAAGGATTGTTCTTGGATTTAAAAGGAGGTGACACATTTTGAATTGAAGGATAAATAGGACCAGTTCCATATGATACATTTTAAGGATGACTTTCACACATTTTATTATATTGATCCGTGGACTCGGGCTCCATGTTTTTGGTCTTATAGTTTTATCCAAGATGTCACAAATAGTTTAAAGGTCATAATTATTTGAAAAAATGGAATATCAACTTAAAGGAATGTAAATTGCTTGAAAGGTAATGGCCCGATGTGAATTGTGTGATAAGGAGTCTTGATTCATTATGAAACATTATTGGGATAATATTCACCTAGTTTAAAGTCATGAGGATTAGACATGGGACCCGTTTTATGGTTATAGTGTTAAAAACATGGGGTATAAGTGCCTCTCATCCTTTCTCGACGAATGATCCCTTCCCAAATTTTAAACTCACATGATCCATGACTGATGTTAGAAACATGTAATGATAAGGTGTTATCATTATTTTCATGGGTGAACACTAAAAGGGGTGAAAGTGATAAAAAGAGCATGTGAGTGTAAATCATGACCTAAACACCTAGATAGTACAATGGGAATAAATTATGGTAGGTGAAAACTATTTACTATGTTAAATCCATAGTCTCTACACTTGTGATTTTTTAGGAACGGGTGAATAAATTTTGGATTAACCATTAACTGACATTAAAACATAGAAGCCTCAATTTTTTTACTGATGATATTTGAGGTGTGATCCCATAACAGTAGGTGATCCAGTGTATGATGGCACAATATCTCTTATGTAACCTATTTATATTGAGTATAAAATTATTTTTTAAAAAAATAAAACAAATCATGAATTTTATAGAATAAAATATCCATGAAATAATGTTAGCTACACTAGGAGTTATTCTACCACATTCCAAAATATGTTGGATGTGTGTGCTAGTATGTGAGGATCTAGCCTAGCCCAAAAGAGAGGAAACCCTGAAATGAATTGATGGTATATTTGAACCCAGTATATGATATTTATGTGTCACTACGTATCACAAGAGAAATATAATCAAAATGTATATAGTTTGTAAATGTGGTGTCAGAAAATATGACCATCTGAAAGTGGTTTTCCTCTTGGGAAAGGATATAAAATAATCTCATATAGGTTATAAGAATCACAATATGTTTTTAACAAAGTCTAAGAAATTATTTTAACATTTTTTAATGAGGACATTGGTTTTCATCATCTCATACTCACCATATGTGGAATCATATATCTACCTCCAAGAGAACATAGTTGGTTAACGTCAAGTGATAAGAACATTGGATTTGGTTGTCACATATCTTTTATATGAGACGTCCTAGTTTTATACCATTTAAGGAAACAATTTAACATCCTATGAAAATGTATTTGGGATTTTTAATTAAATGAAATACCACTCCAAATATAGATGTTAATAATTTATGGTCATATAGACATGAGAATGGTTATTTTATGGTTTATGGTCGCATTACATTAACCAAAGGTTGTGGGTATCTTATGTAGGTTTGTTTGTCATGAATGAGTTATATCCCAATGTGATAGAACTACCAAATAGACCCCCTTTCACACAATACGTGACAAACCATACTCTATTTTATGTTAGGATACTGGGGGGAGACCCTGTAATGGATTGAAGATGGGGGGTAGACCCAATATATATGATCCGAATGTCACCAAGTATCACCATGGAAGGAGAATCAAACATTATGTAGATCTAATACATGATGAGGTATAATGTTATTGTAAAAGGGGAAATCCTATTGGGCAATGATACAATGAAAAAATGAAGGGGGAATTGTCTAGATGATACACCAAGTGTAATGAATACTATGTAAATACACATAAATGGAGGTTGCGTTCACATATTTAAAGGTCAAAATTCATAGACCAAGGGTGGTAAAATGCAATTCAAATATTCTTTGGTGTTTCATATTAGTTAAAACCTAATGTAAATAAGATAGGGGGTTCGACATCATGTGAATAAATCCTAGAAATAATTTCACATAGTTAAAGTTCATAAGGTTTAGAATAGGGAAATTCTACAAAATAATTTGGTGTTGATTCTAGGTCCAATGAATGGATTTATAAGTTTCACTTCATATCCCATAAAAATAAATCCAAATTTTCTTCATTAAAATGTCATGGTAGAGTATCTTTGAAAGATGGTATGAGTTCTCTCTTTTGAGGACATTGAATCATATAATATTTAAGATATGAGGCATCCCAATTTAATATGGGGTAAGGAAAAGATTTAACACTCTACACTTTGAAGGTGCTTTTTTTAGTCATTCGTTAAATAATGTACTAGGCATCCCTATTTTCAATAGGGTAAATCTATATATTAATTTTTTGTACTTTGGACATTGGGATTTTTAGTTTAAATTTATACAACTTGAACTATAGAAGCTGTAAGTTTTAAGGTAATAGAACATACATAATAGGTGTTTTATTTCTCTTATTAAAGAATAGTTTCGCCATTTTTTCTTGAATTTTAATGTCTCATATATTTTACAAAGGTTTATTGATTTTATGGTTGTATATCATTAACCAAGAATCATAGTATAATGTCATAGAGTTTTCACCATTGGTGGGTCAGTTTATGTTCACATGGATTTTATCTAGATTGGGTTTTAGAATAGTTTGTATGGTGTGTGAGAGATGAAGAACCCAATATTAATAGTGTTCCATGTATCTCACATCAGACAGAATGTCCTTAGAGATATGTGCAATCATTATATGGCCATAATGCTTGGATCATCATTTTTTGTGGCTCGGCCACATGTGTAAACACCCTAACAAGACTCCTAATCCCATGTGGGTCATGATCATTATGGGAAGCAAGGAGTGGTGGGGAGATTTACCTACACCATTTAACTGCTCCAGAGGGGAATGGAGATATCAGTTTGATAATTCATGAATGAAAATAACCTTCTTAGTCAAAATGATTGAATTCATAGAGGGGTATCACTGATGTTGTTACAAATCAACCAAATCATAAGGAGGTGTAAAGAAGGTAAATCAAGTATTTCAATATCTGTAACATGAACCAGGAAGGTGATGGTGAGGGAAATTTTTTTTCCATGCTTGAAATATAGGAACCACAACTGAAACAATATAATATGGGGATAGAAAATGTGTGATCGGTGAATAACCATGTTAAAAATAGGGAAACCATCAACTCTCACCAGGGATCATGTAAGGGAACTACTAAGGATGGGAGGTGAGCCATTTTTATCTAGAACCATCACAATTATATGGAATTTTTGAATTTTTAGGATAATATGGATCCAAATCAATGAATAATTGGAGTGTGGATATTAATATGGGGATTTTCCATGTCGAACTCGACTCTAACACCACGACCATAAAATCTCAGAGCTGGTACATCGCTCCATTTCCTTGGGATTGATATGAGATTAAAGTACCATGATAATAAAAATATTAGTAGTTTTGGAAAACCTAATTACATACATGATCCCATATTACATTGAGAAATGAAAATAAATCATGGTACATAATAAAATAAAATTAACAGAATCCTTTAAATCGTATTTAATAATTTATTCATAATAACCTTTGGAAATTAAATAATAATAAGGTAGAGAAATTTTTTTAGTAAGGGTGAGTAAATTTTAAGAAGTAATTAATCAATAAGAATAAAATATATGGAAATGTAAATAACTTAGCACACATTATATTTAAACAAACATGATATTGCTTAATTAATATGGAAAAGAAAATTTCGAATGTCACATTCCATTTAATCATATAACTGATAATGAAATTAAAAATAGATAATGTAGAAGCAAAAAACTAATGTATAATAATAATAATAATTAAATTCTCAATAATGTAAATTCTTAATTATTGGATTCCATGATTCCCAGTTATATAGTACTGGTATCGTCATGACCTTTTATATCATGGATTATTCTATTGGGTTGAGACTTATCTACTTTGGCCAACTAATTCAATTCATTGGACTACTATTACCTTGACGAACTTACATGAAATGGTACCCAACCCATGTAATTCCAATCCATAGTATTCCGTATATAATTAATAACCAATTTAAATTTATTTAAATTTTTTTTAATCAAATATATATATAGAGTAAAAGACGTGGATTCAATAATATTTCCCTAATTAATCAAAAAAATATCATGAAAAAATAAAATGTAAATTTTTTATTAGATTTAGGAAATAATTATAAATATAAAATAAGAGTATTTATATCTAATATAAATGTTTTTTACAATGTAAAATGGTCAAAAAGTATTTCATTTTTCAAGAGACAGTTAACAATCACAATGGATTGTGAGATTTCATAGATAACTTTTACCAATTGATGATTCCCATGTATAAACCATTTGGATGTGATAATTTAAAGTAAAAAAATGAAATACCAATAAGAAAAATTGATTAATGATATAATTTATCAAAATGGGATGTAGATATACCATATAAAATATATATGTCGTTAATATGATGTATTCCTCACAAAAATAAAAGTGTGTCAATAATCTGTTACCTTTAGTCGAACTTGTATCATGTGTATTTATTTTTTTTAATAATAAAATTATGTCAATTTATTACTTATTTCATTATAATTATCATGTTTTATGATTAAATTATTTCACATATTACATTTTTGTAAACAACAACTTAAAAAACTATGTTTGTCATGGGTGTTTGGACCATATTTGGTTTCTTTGTGAAAATGATATTAGTAGGTCAAATATGGTCAAAGGAAAAATTATATAAACTTATAAAGAATAATAATAATGAATTAAATATCATATTTATAAATAAATTATACTTCTAAAACCAATCATTAATTATGGTTATGAAAAATGAACCAATGTAAAAAACATGGAGGCGACAGGTGGTACGTACACATGAGTAACATTCCCATTACTCAAGGATCATGGTGGAAAAGAAGGTATATAAAATTAAATATATAAAGAATGATAATTATATCACTAATACCACATTTATAATCATATATACTTATATATATAAATGTTGGGATGTAAAAGTAATCATATCACATCGAGGAGGCTATAGTCCATATGTGCATGAATGACATTATCACATTTTTAGTGTCTGAAAAAGAATATAAATAAAACTATATATATTATATTTCCAAAAGTATAATTATATAATTAATATTATATATATTTCATTTATGTCAAATATTTTTAATTTAACTGATCATTAATAAATTTCAAGTAATTTATGAACTTATCGCATCACTTTGAGGTGGCAGTAGTCCACATATTCACCAACGATGTTATTTTATTTACTTCAAATTGAACACATAAACATAAGTGTTATGTAAAAAATAAATAAGTATTAATAAAACATATATATCATATATATCATATAGAAATATATTTTTCATTATAACTCCCAACCGTTATAGGGTTTAAAAGAAAAATGAATCGCATTTTTTCATGATGCAGTAGGTCTCTATATATGAAAGGAATGTTTGTTACCCAGTTGATGGAAGTGTGAATTTTTTGTGATTGAATATTTAAGAATAAAAATATCTCAATAAATTTATGATAATTATTTTATTATAATATCATGTAATAATAATATATGAGTACGTTTAGTATCAAATAAATTATAGTTTCACATTGAAGGATGTTACATCTTTTTCACGTAACTAATTTTGGTTTGCTTAAAAGGGATTCCATGGATTGATTTCATCCTAATGTCAGGATTATAGTATAAGATTACAGATTTTGGGAGCGTATTTGGAATGATTTTGGGTGATAAAAAGTGTATCAATGGTGTCAATAAGTGGGTAGGGTGATTGATTTTTTATAGTGGAGGAAGATTCAAATTTTTGTAAATTTTTTAAAACGTAATTCCACAATAATTCTTCCCATGTGATGTGGATACAATAACGGTTTAAATAAAATCCTGTTGTGTGGTTAAAAAACTGGTTAGCCCGCCCCAAACTGTATCAGTCTCGAAAGAGGTACCAAAGAGCATACATTCTTTGGGGCACAGGAAAAAGAAAAAACACCTGTCAAGGAGGTAGGAACTTTGAAAATAGGGGGAATGTCTTGGGCCGAGATGGTTGAAGAAGAAGAAATTCAGCAATAAAACATTAAACTTCAGTGTGCTATCGGGGATAACATATCCTTGGACAACACAAATGAACAGATGTTGGAGCTTCCCTAGAAAGTGGACATCGTGGTTCAGGAGATACTAATTGAGGAATTCTATATTAGTATAATTGAGTCCAAAGTAGAGGTTCATCTGTCCCTACTTGATAATCAACCAGAAGGGAAGATGGAAGTTGTAGCTACTAAAGGAGGGCCGATCAAAAAACATGTCCACATCAAAGAGAATGATGAGGCATGGGGGTTCATGGAAAGGAAGACAAAAGAGGTAAAAGAAAATTCGCAACATGAGCATGGTATGGACATCAGAGGGCACAACTTGGGGGATATCGCTTCACAAGCAGAATCAACAAGGAAATAACCTAGAAAACGTGGGAAAAAAAGAGGTCTGGACTCCAAACCAAAATTAAAATGAGAATCCATTTCTGGAACTGCCAGGGTCTTGCCAACCCGGCCATATAAGGTTCTCTCAGGATCCTTGCTGGAAGGTACAAACCCGAAATTATTGGAATTTTGGAACCTAATATGGACTCAAATAACTTGGGAAAGCTGATCAATAGTCACTGTTACAACATTATGGGCACGAGTGGTTCTAGTTTGAATCATGAACGGATTTTGATCCTAAATCATTACAAGGTAGAGCTTCCAAATATCATAGATGTGGAAAATCAGATCATAAGTTGTAGCTTCATGGACGGTGGGTGTAGGTTCTTCTGATCAATTGTGTATGCGCATAACAATCACATCTACATGAAACTTCTATGGGAGAAAATCCAACAGTTGGAGGAGTGCATCTAGGATCCATGGATTGTCACCGGTGACTTTAAATCCATTCTTCATGAGGATGAGAAAATGGGCCTGGTTACAAACTCCACCTCTACAAGAGTCTTTAGGGAATGTATTGAGAAGGCGGGAATAGTGGAGGTTAACCTCGTCGGTTCTAAATACACATGGTATAGGAGGAATCTCAATGCTATGATAGCAAGTAGAATTGATCGAGCCTTTGTTAACAAAAAAATGATTGATGCTTGGAAATCAGTAACATATGTTACCTTTGAAAAAATTAACTCATACCATCACCCTCTTCTAATTATCTTGTTGGGGAATTAAGAGGGGCATCAAATTCCTTTCTGGTATAGTAAAGCATTGGCCTCCCTCCCTGAATGCTCAAGAATTGTTCAAGAAATGTGGGGTTCAATGCAGTACAATGGAAAACCTCTGGTATGTATTTCCAAACATAAAATTCTTAAGATTAATCATAGGGAATGGAGAGAAGAAAGGTTTAGATTAATGGATGCTGAAATTGAAGGACCATAGAACTCCCTGCATGACATACAGTCGAAGGCCAATAGTGCCAACATCCCGGGAGACATGCAAGAGGAGACTGATCTCTCCATAGAACTAAATAACCTAATTAAGGTCAGGACAACATAAAAAAGGATGCCTTCAAAATTAGATGGCTTCAGGAAGGGGATAGAAACATAAAGTTCTTCAATGCCCTTGAAAGGTTCTGTAGAGAGAATAGGCCCCTTGCTCTGCTAAAGGATGGAGATAGAATTCTGGAAGGTAAACACGAGATTGCTGATCATATTGTCTCATTCTACAAGAATATTTTCAACGGGAGGGATAAATATGAACCAATAATAGAAAAAATAATTTCTAAATTAGTCACTGAAGAAGACAACCACTTTCTTACAACACTTCTGATGGAGTGTGAAATCAAGGAGGTAGTGTTTGGCCTCAAAAAAGAGAGCTCTCCTGGCTCGGATGGATTCAGAAACGTCTTTGTCCAAATTTATTGGGATATCATACAAGAAGAGGTATGTCTTCTTGTCAAAAACTTCTACAAAGGATTGACCTTCAATCCAGGTTTCAATGCCCAATTAATTTCCCATATTCCCAAGATAAAAAATTCTAGTGAAATTAGCCAATTCAGCCCAGTAGCCCTCGTGAATACCATGCACAAAATCATTGCAAATCTATTAGATAATAGACCTTCTCGGGTGACTGAAAAAATTATCTCCTGGAAGCAGTTTGGTTTCGTTAAAGGCAGGAACATATAGGACTGCCTGCTCACGACCTCAGAATGCTTTAATCTTCTAAGGAAGACAACACGGGGTGGGAATGTGGCTTTGAAGCTTGACATAAAAAATTCTTTTGACCCAATGGACTGGGGATTTATTAAAAAGATTCTCTTAATCTTTGATTTCAGTGAGGTTTTTTTCAGTGGACTACATGTTTGATGGAGTATGCCCACATCTCTATTCTGGTTAATGGGACCCCGATAGGATATTTCACTAGTTCAAGGGGGTGAGATAGGGGGATCCACTTTCTGCAATTATCTTTGCAATCACTGAGGATTACCAAAGTAGAATCCTTATCAATATGGTAGACTGGGCCTCCCACTTTGCACATGCTTTATCACAGATAAAGAGAAATTTTCCATCAAGGAAGGGAAATTCTATATCAATGGAATGACGAATATGTCTTGTCAACCATATGGTAATCTCAGAACTGGTCTACTCTTTCATGGTTTATATGTGGCATGCCTCTAATGTGAAAAAATCAATTCCATGATGAAGAAAATAGTATGGAGTGGAAATGTGTTGGACATGAAACTCATCACTTCCAAATAGAGTACATGTTGCCTTCATATAATGTAGGGAGGATTGGCAATTAAGAACCTAAACTGCTTCAATTAGGTGTTACAATCCAAATTCATTTGGAAGCCCATTCATAGATGCTCTGCCTCCCTCGATTTTCTGAAGATAAGAATTATTGCACGGATAATTGATGGGAAGAATGAATACATGTACTCTTCAATCTGACCGGGCCTAAGAATGGTGTTCAGCCTAATCATGAAACACTCATGATGGGCGGTCAATGCAGAATCAAGTCTGAAATTCTGGACCACCAACTAGACTGACACAACATTTATTTCCATATTTAACAATGAGGACCAGACTGTTGATAGCAACAGATCCATCAATGATCATCATCAACACAGGGGTGAAATTACAGAAGACATTGCCTCTATTATTGATAATTATGTCATTATAAATCATGAGGACTTATTGCTATGGGATGGGTCTCAGGATGGAGTACTAAATTATAAAAACATCTACAGACACATGATGCAGGTCGAGGCATCTTGGATTGGTACAATGGACAAAAAATTGATGCTTCCCTCTAGATTTGCACTAGTCTGGAGACTTTTTTTCAATAAAATTCCAGTGGAGGTGAACATTCAGAGGCTCAGAATCTCTTTATGCTTGAAATGATCTCTATGTGGACAACATAGGGAAGATATCGATCACATGTTTTTTTCCTGAAACACGAAGCCATCCCAGTGGAACATGGTTTTAAATATATTCTATCTTGAACACCCCAATACTCAATCTGTTATATTGTTTATAAAAGAGATCCTTGATTTCTTGCAATCCAAACAAGTTACTAACCGATTTCAGGTCGCCTGTGCAGAACTCTTACATGTTGTCTGGAGGGCTTGCAACAACTATGTTCATAGGCATGCATGATTCCATGAAGCCACTACAATAAATAGTATTATTATGGTTATTCGAAATGCCAACTCATGGATTAATGTGAATTGAAACAACTCTATCAGGGAGTTTATCATTCTCAGGCGCCTAAAGGTTGCAGGCAACTATCCTAATCCAAGTGGCATGATGTAGGTGATTTGGACTGCCCCCTTCACTGGATTGTTAAAATGCAACAAGGATGGGGCCTCCAAAGGAAACCCAGGACCCACAGTTTTAGGGGTTATTTTTAGAGATCAACATGGGGAGGTTGTGATGTGTAATTATGTTCCTTGTGGGCAAGCTACAGCTCCTGAAGCTGAAATTATGGCACTCATAAGCGCGGTGGACATCGCTTGACGACAATGTTGGAATAACATTTGGTTTGAATGTGACTCGGCAATGGTGGTTCATGAAATAAGGACGAGAAAAATAAGACTATCATAGAAACTGGAAGGCAAGTGGATAAATTGTATTGAAAAAATCTCCTCTGTACTACATTATCACACATACGTTCTGGGAGGCGAATCACATTGTATATGGACTTGCAAACAAAGGTGTTTTGGAAGAGGGTAGAATTCACAGCAACACCCTTCCTACTGAAATGGATCCTCTTCTCACTATAGAGAAATGTAAAATGCCTTTATTTTGACTTGTATAATGTTTTATCATTCTCAATTTAAGAGTCCATGCACTCACTTTTCTCAAAAAAAATATTCTATTCTTTCAAAATATAATCACATAAATGTAATAAATTAATTTTAAATAAATCCCACATATATGACAATAATGTTGGTTTTTATACTAAAAACGATCAAATGTTTGCTACGTTTTTATATCCAATATCAAATTGAAAATGTTCACAATGACCTTAATTGGATTTAAAAAGGTAAAATATATATAATTTATATTTAAAACCAATCAGTAATGTAATATAACTTTACAAATAAATTATCCGAAAAAGTAGTTTTGGAATAAAATTCAGTATATTTCACTATTCATTAAAAATGAAACTTCTCAAAAAAATTATCATAAATACACCCTTACATATTTACATAGATTAAATTTTAATTTTTCGTCATATTAAATTTATAATATTATTTAAATTATTTTTAAAAATAGTTTTTTCATTAAAATTTGGTAAATAATGTTTTAAAAAATTATATATTTTTATGTGAATCATTATGTTTTTTATCTCATGTATATCAAATAGATTGGATATATTTCAGAATATTTTATTAGATATGTAAAATATAAATTTACAATATAAATTCTCTAAAACATTTATAATTTTTTTAGTGTTAATAACATGACTAACTAGTGTTTTGTTTAAACATGATGTTACATGCATTTCAATTTATCAAATAAATAAAATTTATTATAAAAGAAAAATATTGCAAAGTATTATGGTGTTTCATTGTTCCGAACTAAGAAATATTCATTCTCAAAACTCTAGGGGTATTTCTTTTAAAAAATACGTTGGTATATATCCTTTATATAATCCCCTGGATCCTATGTTGCTTCTTCAATTTTTCGATTTCTCTAGAGTACCTTTAACAAATGAGCTATATGATTCCTCAAATACTTCTATCTTGTATATAGAATATTTATTGGTTGTTAACAATATTAATATTTTGGTTCCAAATATATATAATCATAGAATAGTACATGTGTTTTTTTTCATGTACTTTTGTTTCATAATATATGGAACACATCATGTACCTTTGAGAGATTTGGCAGCATTTACAAACAATAAGATATGACTCCTACTCTTTCAAAATACATTATTCGTTTGATGTACCTATACATTTTTTTCCCTTTCTTAACAAAGCCTATTACACCCTTCTATAGATAAATATTCATGAAAACATGATCTCAAACTAAAAATACTCTAAATATTTCTTCTAGATATCATCATAAATATTTGTCTTATTTTGAGATTCATTAACATGATATTGAATAGACATTACCATTGTTGTCATATCATTAAAATTTTCTTGAACTACAAGTTTCCTTTGTCTAACTCCAACCCACCAATTTTGAGTACAACACCTCTTCCAATATAATTCTTCATATGGTTCCATTTGGATACTTTATTAGAAACTATTATTAAAAGAAAAATTCCCCAATGGTAAATACAAATTCCACATACCTTGAAAGTTGAGTGAGAATCACCTCAAAGTGTCTTCCATTTTTTTATTTGTTATTTCCTATTGTCCATTAGTTTGAGGATCTCATGAATTTCCAAAATGAAGTTCAGTGTCAAGAGCCTTTTGTAGTCCATTCTAGACTTTAATATATAGCTGGGATCTCAATCAGAATCAATTGATAAAGGTGAACCATAAAGACTTACAACATCATTATTATAGATCCTTCTTAGGTGATCTAGAGGTATAAATTCTTTTATATAAAGGAAATGTGAAGATTATATTACGATGTCAATAATAACCCATATTGGGTACTTATTTATAAGAGTATTTGATAGTCTCATGAAAAATTCCATTGTGATTTCCTCCCATTTCAACATAGAAATTAAAAGAGGTTTTAATAATCCATTATGATTATACATCAAATTAATCATTTGTTTCAAACTCAATCTTATGGACACATTATCTTTAATTTCCAACTTCATGTTATCCCACAAAAAATTTTCATTCATGTCCATATGAATCTTTATGGTACCAAGGTGTATAAATAAACATGAGTTTTGATAATCATTCAAAAGTTCCCTTATTATCTCAAGTATGGATGGAACATATACCTTTTTCGAAAATTTTGATCACCATATTCAAAAAAAATGTATACTAATTTCCCTTCATTAACAACATTAATTGACTTTTGAAAAATCTATTCATTAGATTTACAATTATTTATCTTCTCTAATAAATATGTGTTTTTTATTATTTGAAAAATTATTGATTTATCTATCCTTTAAGTTTATCATATCCATATCTTCAATATCCTTAAATATAGGATCCTGCTTTACCATCAATTGGGCTAAAAATCCTTGAACATTCCAAATCAATTCATCTAATACATTACATTCTTTCCTAGGGTGGTAGTGTATTGATAAATTATATTTCTTGAGTACCTTGATCCATCACCATTGTTTAATATTGGTATATTTCTATGAGAATATATATATCATGATTATATGATAACTTTATATCTTACAACCTTCACCATAGAGACAATTTCTCTATATTTTCAAATATATGATTACACTCATTAACATAAGATAATGGGTTGGATAGTTCTATTCACGAGTTTTCAATTTTATTGATACAAATGAAATGAATTTATCATTTTTAATTAGGATACAACAAAGTCTCTCCCCAAATTAATCAATATATATGAAATACCCATACCAATGAGATTTTATAGTCCCAATCGATGTCTTGATCAATACCCAATTTACTCTATCAGAGCATTATTAAAATTCCTTCATTTGAAAAATTATATCAGTTTTATGTGTAAACATTGTTTATAGGTTATTAAATTTGAAACAATTCTAAGAAAATCACATATATTGACCTTCCAAACCAAAGAAACTATATACCTTAGTGATGTTGGTGTGTGTATAAAAGTTTTTTCCATAATTTTCAAGGTCAACTGATATTACCTCCATATAAAAAATATGGCCATGAAAATAATCATACTGAATCAATAAATTACACTTACTATATTAACATTAATACTCTTCCCTTGTAAGAGTCTTATGAATGATCTTCAAGTGATTCTCAACGAAATTATAGGTTTTAAAATACACCAGAATATCATTAATGAATACCCAAATAAAATAATCAATATATCCCATTAATACTCATTTCATTAGGACCTTAACAATATATGGTTCAATATTCAATCGAAATCGTATTACTGTAAACACATAATATCCATACCTCTTCTAAAAATTTTATCTTCGGAATGTATTCCTTTATAACTCATAAATAGGGATACCCTGAAAAAAGATCAATCTATAAAAAATATCGGGCTTTATAATGTTGATCAAACTAGTCATCAATGTGAGTTAGAGGGTAAATTCTATTTATTTAAATAGTTTTTCTTTCATTATAATCAACGCAAAACCTCATGGATCTATATTTATTTTCAATGGATAGAATATGGGATCACCATGGTGATGAAATAGGGGGAATAAATCTCTTATTACCCAAACACTCTATTAATTTATTCAACTCCACCAATTCAATAGGGCTCATTTTATAGGGTGTCACTACTATTGTCATTGAATAACGGATTTAATCAATAGAAAATTCAATATCATGGTTTGGTGGATGTCTAGGTATTTCTCCAAGAAATACATCAATGAATCCTTGTATAACAAGTAAATCATCAATTTTATGATTTCCTCCTTCATCACATGATTTTATTTATTCTTCTTACATAATAATTTCATTCATCGCTATTTATGGGGGTGTATATATAGAATAATTATCTAAGGAATATTATTACCCAAAGATAAGGAATTATACATCTTCCTCACAAATCATAATTTTATTCCCCTTATATTAAATGATTATATAATATTTTTATATTTAGTCCATACCCTGTATTATATTAAAGTCAACAACATGTATGAAAATATGTTCAGAACAGAAATAAGGTTTATGTGTTATAATGGGGACTTCTTGTAACATCATTTTTGAAATGATACTTCCCATAAGAGTGTTGACAGACAAGTCTCTAATTAAATAAAAAAGTTAAATGTATTATTTTATTAGATAATAGGGTACATAAAAATTATTATGATGATCTAGAATAAAATAATTCGTTGCTTAAATTTTATGATAGTATTAATATACCAACCAAAACATCATTGGGAAATTATACCCCAGTTCTACTGATCACAGAAACATAAATTTATCCACTTGGCCTCTTCTGTGGTAGATTCCCATAACGCATGGGTATTTCATTTGTGTGGTGACCCATTTCCATGTAGTAATAACACTAAATAGTTGTATTTTATTTCTTCAAATTAAATTATTTTTCATGGTGACCCCTTTCTCTACACATTTAAAAAAATCATTCTTATTAGGAATTTTCCAAGGTGAATCATTCCATAGAATTCACATGATGTAAATCACTCAAACATTTTATTATTCTTTAATGAATTCCTTTTTCAGGGTGCTTAGTTGGCCTCTTGTTTCACTGTTTTTCTTTTAATATATAATATCTCGAGAAATTATTCTTTGTTTTTATGGAACATAAAATTAACTCTTTGTATTTTGTAAAAGTTTGATAATCTAGCGCCCTTAAACTATTTGTCTTATATCATTCAATTATGATATCAATATTGAAATATATGTTACTTTATATATATGAATAATCTTTTTACGATAGGTACATAATCTATAACACACACTTCTTCCATTCTCTATAAGATAAGTAACAATCTATTCATCTTAATTTGTTTATCATAAGGGGATTATTTATAGAATTATGACTTCTTAGAAGTTATCCATTCTATGAGTTCAATTTATTTTTTCTCCAAAGTATTCTGGATCAGATAACACAATTGATCAACATCACCTTCGAGACAATAGACTATAAGTGTAACATTTTCCATTTCACTAAATTACAAGGCCATAAATATATTCTTCATATATTCAATCTAATACTTTACAGAAATTATATTAGTGGTACTAATAAGGATGGAGAATTCTGTTTTATAAATCGATATAGTATAAGAGACTCTCCCAATAGAATATGATTCTAAATGTGGTTAAGGTCATTTTTATAACCTAATTAGGATTCCCAAGAATTTATATAATTTACTCCATTATAATACTATATATATTGGTTCCTTAATCGGGAAATTCCATTATTTTCCCTGAATATTTATACAATTATTCCTTCTTGGATTTATTAAAAAAAGGAATATACCAGATTACCAAATAAAATTATAATGTATAATTACAAATACATAACATAAATTTATACATTGTAAATCATAAAATCATAATATTTTGTTTATTTTGGAAAATATTCAATTTTAAAACTCACAAAATGTATTGTAATGAAAAAATAAATTGTCATAAAAGTATCCCCTTGGAATTTAAAACCATGTGTTAATTAAAGCCAAAAACCATGTACTTGGATACACATCAGTCAGGACCAGTGCTACTTTTTGGAGTTTTTACCCCGAGGTACATCAGTGCAAGAACCACATCAACTTGTATTATCCATAAATAGATGTATTTAAAGTAAGAACCACATAATCTCTACCCTACCAAAACTCAAGGATGTTCTTATATACTTATCCTCGAGGATTTCATGTCATTATATTACATAATAAATGTTTTCCAAAATGTAGTTATATAATTTTATTATAAACTTTTTCTGATACAAATTTTAATTCCCTAACCCCAGAATCATAGACTCTATGACATACATCAGTGCATTAAAATAAAAGAAAGCTTCAAATCCCAAAGGATATAAATGTTTAGCAGTTCTAAAAAACCTATTAAAAGTGTGATACAAAAATTAGATTAGGAAATAAAATAAAACATGAATAACAATAAAATGAAATAAAAAACATCATTTAATGGTTATTTAAATATTTATTCATTATAACCTAGAGAAATGATATAAAAATGTGGGTGATCTCAAATGCATAGTAATGGTGAGTAGAGAATGAAACGTATTGAAAAAATAAGAATAACAATCATGGAAAGGTAAATAATTGAGCACATATTTTATTTAAACAAACTATATAAGGAATAATCATTATAGTATGGTAAATAACAAAAGATATATTCCATTTAACGAAATAACTATGAATGAAATGAATCCATATATAATGCCAAAGAAAAAATCACATGGAAATTAATTTAATAAATAAATTATAAATAAATGAAAATATTAATTATTTATCTATGTGTTTCTTAATTATAAGGTACCTTTACCATCAATAACCTACATATGATGATTTTACATATCAGGAAGAAAATCATCTTAATTGTATAATCAATTCATCAAATGAGACCACAAATGCATTATGGGGCTTAATGTAAATGATGAAAACCCATGTCATACCAGTCCGAATAATTCCTTATATAGTGAGTAATAAATTTAAATTCATAAACAAAGACCTTACAAAAAATCCTTATATAGTAAAATATACAGATTTAAAATTGTTTCCCCAGAAAATATAGTAATATTCAAGTACAAACATTATATAATAATGGTATATAGGTTAGAAAATAGTTATATCCATCGAATAAGTGCATGAATATCTAAAATAAATTTTATTTACAATGTAATATTTTTATAAGTATGTGATAGATTCAATAAATTGTTAACAATTACAAAGGGTAGTGATATTACAATGATAAATTTTATCGCATTATGAATTCTAGGTCCAACCCCATTAGATGAGATAATTAAATTTAAAATGGTAAATACCATTAAGATTAAATGATTCATTATATAATATATATATAAGGGTGATTTTATACACCATGAAAAATAAAATAGTAGTGAATATGTTGTATGCCTCTTGAATGTAAAAGTGAGGAAAGAATCTCTTACATTGAGTCTGACTTGTCACGTGTGTCTTTATATTTATAAATAATAAACATATGCTGATGAATAAATATATTAATAACCTATCAATTGTTTTATCATTGATTTTTTTTACCATTATTACATTTTCTTAAAAAAAATTAAACGATTAAGTTTATATCGGGTGTTTTAACAATAATATGATTAGTTGTCTATAATTACTTTAGTAGGTCATCTATGGTCAAAGGGGTCAGTATATAAACATATACAAAATAATAATAACGAAATAATAATAATTTTTATACATTAATATTTCATTTAAAAAAAAATTATTAATTATGGTTATGAAAAATGATTCATTGTAACAATCATAGAGATGGGATGTTATATGTAGTCATGAGTAACATTCCCATTTTCCAAATATCATTATAGAATGAAGATTGGTAACATTATATCTATAAATAATTATTATAATATAATAAATAGTATGTTATTTAATCATTTTTACTTATACATAAAATTCATGAGATGTAAAAGTAATCACATTTCGTCAAAGAGGTGGTATTCCAAACATCCACGATTGACGTTGTCACTTTTTTAGTGTGTGAAAAAGGTTAAAAATGAAAATGATATATTATATTTCTAAAAAGGTAATTATTCCACTAATATAATATATAAATAATTTAGGTTTCAAAATTTTAATAAAACCCTTCCTTAATACAATATATATTATTTTTTATTGTATCACATTGATTTAAGGAGGATATAGTCCACACGTTTACAAATGCTATTTTTTTATTTACACAAAATTGAACTCATAAAGCTATGTTTTATATAATAATTATAGAGGTTTTAATAAAATAAAAATATAACGTATATCATATAAAAATATGGTGTGCATCATAATTCTTATCCATGATTGGTGGAAAAGGAAAAAATGAACAATAATGTTCAGTGAGGCTATAGTTCATTGTTCATGAACGTTATGTTCATTAAACAATTAACGGAAGTATATGTGGTTGATAGTATAATACAGAACTTAAAAACATATAATTATATTCATGATACTTATTTAGTTACATAATTTTGGAATAATAAAAAAATTTAGTTGTGGAGAATGAAGAAAAAAAATATTTCACGTTGAATAATGTTACCTCTTTATATGGAAAATCCTTTTGATTTGCACAAAAGGGATTCCATGGTTATCATTATTCCAATTTTGAGGATTCTAGGATGAGTTTTTTGATTTTTGGGAAATATTTTTTCAATGTTTTGGTTATAAAATTGGATTTATATGTGTCAATAAGTTAGATGGATGTGTTCTTTTTTATAGTGTAGGTGGAGTGGCATTCCTGTAAAATTTTGAAATGGGAGTATAACCCATGTTTTTCTCATGTAATGTGGATTTAATAATGCATAAATCATATAAAATGGATTATATTTTATAAAAATTTACATCCAATGGATTATGGAATGTTTTAAAGGTAATTTTGGTACATATGATTATGGTTTATTGCATTGTTATGCAAATTTTTCTCTTAATGGATTAATTAATTTAAATTAATTTCTCTAATTTTTTTCGACAAAATATATGTTGAACTTATTAGATTATAAAAAATTTTATTATTACAAATATGAAATCCATTTTTCCAAATTCTAGTCACATAAGTGGAAAAAATTAATTTAACATATATATCACATACGATATGATAATTATGTTTTTTTAAGTAAAAAAATTCAAATGTTTGATATGATTTTATAACCATTATCAAAGTGAAATTATTTAAAATTAAATAATTTGTATTAATATATGTATATTTTATCTAATTAGTATTTAAAACCAATAAAATTTTAATATAACCTTATTAATACATTAGATGTCAAATCGGTTTTGCATTAAAATTTAGTGATTTTTACTATTCATCACAAAAATTATACTTCTCCTAAAAATACTAAATATTCACACTAACTTAAAATTGATGTTTGTCATTAAAAAATGAATTTTAATTTATCATATTAAATTTATAAATGTTTCAAATTCATATTAAAAATAGTTTTTTCTATAAAAAGAGAAAACTGGTTTTTATAAAAAATATATGTTTTTATATGTAGAATTGGGTTTATTATTCTCTTATTCCAATAACAAATATTGTATGAATGTAATAATATTTTATTTTCTATATAAAATAAAAATTTACTATATAAATTCTCTAAATGTTTTATAATATATTTAACTCTTAAAAACATGACCAAATAATGTTTTGTTTAATCCTGGGGTTTCATGCATTGTATGTTATCAAAAGAAAATTAAATTTATTCCAACAGAATAATATTGTAAATTATTTTGGTGAAACATTCAAAGTAAAGGTTATATTCCAAATCACATTTAATGATGTCAATGGGTCATATAGGAATTTGTTAGTTGAACCTATTCTCAAGGATGGGGGTCCTAAGGTAGGCCAAGGAATTGAATGGACCCATGATACATGACATGAGTGTCCATATATATCCCATGAAACTGGGAATCAATCCATAAATAGTTCATGAATGGTGCATAGTTGTAGAATGGCACTAAATAGAAATCTCTCTCTCATGTGGGGCTCATGGATATACACATTTATATACATCATTCAATAGGGATGTGGATTCATTACATGCTTACTGAATGAGGGTTCATGTTTTCACCAAAAAAGGTAAGGCTACAGTTTAATGTATTATTTTGAGAATTTTAGGCTTTTTTTAATTCCATACAAATCATAATATGGATATTATTCAAGATTAAGGTTATAAATTTTGAGCCAATTACATATAGTTTATATTCATGATACATGGACATATAATCCACATATTGTTTATGGCCATAAAGATTAGGCAAAGGGTATGATACTATTTTAATGCCACAGAACATGGACCAATGATGGTATTCTGTTTAACATCATATATCAAGGATGATGTATGTACCTTTGAAATTCATGCCAATAGGACCAATGATAATGAAGATTTCAACATCATGCAACAATGAAAAAATATGTTCCTTTTATGATTGTGAAATAGGTCCAATGATTTTGTGCATTTT
The DNA here is from genome assembly GCA_963277665.1 of Viscum album. NCBI lineage: Eukaryota > Viridiplantae > Streptophyta > Magnoliopsida > Santalales > Viscaceae > Viscum > Viscum album. Next base: position 741,151,449 of record OY728150.1, on the reverse strand, counting down.
AACGTCATACAAATAGGATAATGTATGTGCCTTTTTAGGTTGTTTAACAGGACCAATGATGCTACATGGTTTAATGGAATAAATCAAGGATGTAATATGTATATTTGAAGGACATATATATATGAACAATGATTTTATGTTGTTTATCATCATGAATAATGGATGAAATATATTTCTATTTTGGTCATTCACAATGGACCAATGATGTTATGATGTTTAGTGGCATGCAATAAAGATTAATTATGTGGCTTTTGTGATCGTGTAAATGGGACCAAGGATGTTACATTGTTTAATGTCATGAATCAATGATGATGGATGTTACTTTTAATATCATTAATTGGGACCAATGATGCAACATAGTTTAACATAATTCATCTATGGCACTTGATGTGCATTTTAAGGGGATGTAATATGAAATATTATAAAATATATTTTTACATAATGTATAAAATAAGATAGATATGGCATTTATTTTAATTAAATAATACCAATGATGATACATAGTTTATCATTATGATATAATGATAGTGCATGTAACTTTTAGGTTCATCCCATAGATACAATCATTCTACAAAATGTAATGTCAGGTAACAAGGGTAATGGATATGCCTTTTATGGTCGTTCAACATGAATAATGATGATATAAAATTTAATTTTATGAATAAATGATGAATTATGTGCATTTTAAGGACATGAAATATGACTAATTACGATATGTAGTTCAATATTTCACATTAAGGTCAGCATGTACAAATTTTAAGGGTTTTTAGACATGGCCAATGATGTTATTTAGTCTAAATTCATGCAGAAATGAAGCAATATGTTCCTTTTAAGGTCATATAGATAGGACCAATGATATGACATAGTTTAACAACATGCATCAAGAACAAAACATTTCAATTTTAATTTTATTTATACATGTCCAATTAGGCTACACAATTTAACAATGTGCATCAAGGGAGTATATATATCCTTTTAAGGTTGTAAATATAGGAAAACGATGCTACAAATTTTTGTATCATGTGGATACTATGGAAGAAGTTTCCCATTATAACATCATGAAAATATGATTTTATTACGAGGTTTTACATCATCATAGTATGATTTTGACCATTAATCATAACATCTTCTAGAATGTTCATGTTGTTGCTATAATTTAAGGTCACATAGATTTGACTAAAGAACCATACATTTTAGGGTCATGTGAACAAAAAAACATCTATAGTTTAATGTAATGAGACTGAGACAGTGGTTGTTGGAAAATTTAACATTGAGTAACTAATACACATGGGAAATTATTCCACACTCAATTTTGTGAGTTGGGGAGATGTAAAATGGTGTTATCCCAGGCCTCAAAAAAATTCATGTTTTGGATCTTCCATAATGAGATCCATTGATTATTTACTGATATTGCACCATGGATTATTGTGGAAATGGAATGATAATATAATCCTCATATTGATATTTTTTATCCTTTTGAATCATGCGGGATCCTACCATAGTATTCACCAAATTTCCACCATCTTATGCACATATGTCCTCTATGTGTATATTGGGTCATGTCATAGGAAACATTCCATGGATTGGTTTTAGGATCATATGGTTAATATAAGTACAATTTTTTTATCATGAGATGGACCTAAATTATGGGGTTTCATGTCATAATAAATATGTACTGACATATAGACATGCCTGATAGATGGTTCGGATATCAACCCAATTCAAATGAACGCACTTCCCTGTGTAAAGGTTGGAATCACAGGGAGTTCCCCAATGCTGGTATGGATAAAATCATCTGTTTTATTGAGTTAAACTAGGGAATGTAAAATAGGATAAATCTAGTAAATTTACCCTTGTGATATTCATAATATTATACTGTCATTGGTTCATCCATCTCTGGATAGGAGGGGCAATACTGCCCAGGTGTTGTGGAAATCAAACCCTCTGGATGGGTGGGGCGACGACACCTAGGAGGCATGGAATCCTAACTCTCTGAAAGGATAGGGAAACAATTAATGAGAGGAATGGAAATATATATATATGAATGGATAGTTAAATTATTTATATATGGAATTTAATCCTAACTCTCAATAACGATAGCGTGACAGCTCCTAGTAGGCGTTTATGCCAAACATTATGGATGGATGAAGTGATGGTTCCTAGGAAGCATGGAATCTTGAATCTTCGAAATGATGGGGAAATGGTTCACCAAATATGTGGATCTATATCTATCTCAAATATCATGTTGAGGGTTCCCCTACATCAATGAATGAATATCTCACTAAAATGTTAGGGAAAGGGTACACAAGTGAAGTGGATTCATATCTTGCTTAAATGACAGGGTGAGGGCACCTATGAGATGTCGATGTCTATCTCCCCAAAATTGAAGGGTGAGCATTCCCAGATGCTGTGGATGAATATAAAAACAAATTATAATGGTGTTGGAACCCAAGATCTATGTATTTTTAATATAGTGGAATCTCACAATGTAATGTAACAAGACATGTGTTATGATCAACCTCCCCCATTATTGGTGTAGAGCAGCCTAAACTAAAGCAACCAACGAAGGGATGCGATAGACATTCCCATGGTTATAGAACTGATAATAATGTTGAAAATAAATAAGAGTAAGTGTATTAATGTCCAACACACGTTTTTTTGTAACACCCATATATTTGAATAAATATTTCTGTTTAAAAAAATTAACTTCTTCAATAGCTTTCATTGCATACAATTGTCAGATTAAATGAACCAGAAGACACTATTAATAAAAAATGACCATTATAACCAATACATTCAAATATTTTAGAATACATATGAATTGAAAATTTATTAAATATAAATATATAATCAAAGTAATATGAATCTATTTGTATGTTGAAAGAAATTGATCACAAAACATTTAGTAAAATCACTTTATTTTACAAAAAGAAAATATATATATTATTCAAACATGATTTTTTCTCAATTTTTATAAGTTCTAGAAAATGTATTTGAAAAAATGAACTTAAATATTGAATTTCTAATTTCAATATTATCATTAAATTTTTTTTTCTGAATTTTTTTTAAAAATCAATTGTGAAATTGACGATTTTTTTAAAAATTAATTTAATTTAAAGTCATTATAATGTTAAATTTAGTTTTGTAAAAAATTTAAATTTAAATTTGTTCATTTGTATTTAACATAATCGAAATATGGTTATTTAAAGTATTTTATACAACAATTACTAATAAAAAAATTTATTGATTTAAAATAGCATCTTTCCAAAAAAAATAGTTTTTCATGGAATTTCAGTGGTTTTATATTAGACAAAAACCTCCAACCTCTTTATTTTAAATTTTAAAAATTTTATTCCATATTTTGTTTTATAAGTAACAAATTTATTATGATTTTTAGTTTTAATTTTGGATAATATAAATTGAAACCTTGGTAAATTTCGTTACAATGGAAAAGGGTAAATTCAGTACTTTACGTCAAAATTAAAATTATAGAGACTATAAAAGTACTCTAATACATTCCAAAATGTTATAGGGTGAATATATATTGACCCTTAACACATAGGGATAATTTTTTTTTAATGTACACCTTTCAATGAAAATTATTTATATAGTACTTATATTAATGAAAGTCATGAAATGTCACATTTTTTTCCATTAATATCCCTTATATGACTACATGGGAAAAAAGTAATTTTATGAATAAATATAACTATAAATTTTTAACATTATAAACATATTTTCATTATATAATGTTTTTGACTTTTTTGGTCACAAAAATGAAAATATGTTATTTATAATTTTTAATTTGATTAAAATTTAAATATTTCCAACTCATGGTCTAAATATTATAACATTTTTTATCCAGGGTTAATAAATTATATCTTAGACAATAATTCTTTATCTAAAATATATTATCCTTATCTTCATCATGGTTTTTTATTTTAAATTTTTAGGGGAAAAAATGTATATTATGTAATTACACCATATTGATATAATAATAATTTCATTAATGGAAATATCAATTAAAAGTAACTAAAATAGTAGAATAAATATAATATTAGATAATTTTGTTGTAGTTAAATTAAATATTATTGTCAAAATAGACAATGTTGATTTTCAAAAAAAAAAATTTTATTAAATAATTTAAGTAGCAGAAAACATATTTAAAAATATAAAATATATAATATAGTCTGAAATTTTTTTAAAAAAATATTTATTATATAATTTAACTCAAATAGGTGAAAATTAAAATAATTAATTATTAAAAAAATTGTTACCTTAGTTAAAATTACTAAAGGATAACAATGGGTTAATTAAAATGAAAATGTATAAAATTATATCATATTATTTATAAAATCTATTGGTTGATTATTATATAGTATTATATCATATTATATTTTAATACAATTAATTATTAAGGTATTTTTATTGATATTTATTTTATTATAAATTAATATTTTTTGAAATTCCAAAAGTGCCGCTCACCTCAATTATAAAAAGGGAACCTCCCCCCTCACTTCATCAAATCAAATTGAGCCTTATATATATAAAAACACCTTCCATATTTTCGTTATAAAATTCCATATACACATTATAGAAATTATTTTATAATTAAAATACCAACACTAGTGTCTCTTAGAGGGGATATAAGGGATTATTTCCAAGGAAGATGTAATTTTATTTACCGACTCATCCAAGATTATTTCTTCTTCTAAGTCATTTTCATGTGTTACATCCATTATAAACTAATAACTCTAGTATAAATTTTATGACGAAATATTTTTATGATTTCTGATACACCATATTCCACCTTTTATCTATCCTATGGAAAACAAGAGTATCATTCATGTGTACATACAACTTATCGTCTCAACACCGTGGTGTAATCTATTTTTCATAACTAAATTACATGGATGTATATAATGACGATAATATATATATATATATATATAATAATTATAATAAAATCATATTTATTCTATAAAAAATATATTCCATCCAATTCCATATCCTTTTATTAATAATGGAATGATATCATCGCTCGTGCTTATGTACAACCAACGTGTCCATGATGTGATGAGATTAATTTTCCATATTTACCATTAAAATAAGACTATATATTTGTAAATAATGAATAAATATGATATATATTACCTTAATATAATTATTTAAATAATGAAACCACAACATATAAACATTAATTGGGACTTATACGATAAAACATGTATAGTAAAATGAAGTAGTTAACACAAGAAAGAAAAGTATTAATGTAATATTATAAACAAAAAGGTGATAATATGAAAATATATGATATCATAAACATTAATACGGTTCTATAATAATTTAATAATGTTATTAAAACAATTATACTTGTGTTTTAAATACATACAAATGAAATAAAAATAATAGAATGGGTTAAATTCATAATCTAATTTTATTCCGTATTATTTGTATGGAATTATATCCTAGGGAATTTTTATCTTTAAATACAGTTTTTCTAAAAAAAATATAATTTTTTTCTATTAATTAGGAATATTTAGAGTAATTTTATACTATTTGTGTCATTTTACTAGTTGTTTTTAATGGAATATTTTTGGATTTTTTCTAATAAGATACATTGTGACTTTTCTATAAAAAGTACAAGTATAATGTTTTTAACATACACATAATGAATTATTATTCTTACGTTGATGATGCCTTCATGTCCTTAAACATACCTACAATCTTACATGTTTGATTTCAATGAACATTTTTTCCTTTTAAAATTGTGTTCATTTTATGAAAATAAAATGTTTTAAAATAAGAAATGAAACATTCCTCATGGATTTTAATCAAGTGTTCTCTTAAAATTTATTTTTCATCTATTATAACATTATTTGATAATTATTAGGATTTAATTGGGATATCTTTCAAGGATACTATTTATATTATTCATATTATTGATTTATATTTACGATGGTGTGATATTTATAAAACCCATTTCTCGTCCATGGGCTATGTTATGATTGAATTATGATTATGAATCCCATTTTATTATATAGGTATTGATATGATGAATAAATTATGCTACTATGGAACACATTTGTATGGTTTTAATTATTTGATAGGTGTGGCATATATCTCCTTATGATGCATTTGTTAATGATTTATATCTCATGAGATAGACTGAACTGCAATGGGAAATGAGCTGGTTTAGTACTATAGGACATGAGAATAATGTAAACCCTATTCATTAACACAAGGCTAGAATAGGTAGTGAACCTGATTTAGTAATGTGATTTTTCCACGATGATAGTCTTGGAAGTGAGCCTTGACTAATATGGATATTTTTTCTATCATTAGGTTTATTCTACAATTTCAGTTCATATATTATAATCTCATTAAATATGTTATTTATGAACTTATTTGATTTATCCATTGGCATGATTTCATGATACTTGATTTGATGGATATAATTTTCTATTATTTTTCTTTCATTATTATGTCTTATGATTATAACATGATTTATATCTATTTTATTTACTCTTATAAAGAAGCTGAGATCACAACTTCTTTTGTTTTTTCCCCAGAATATAACGAATGGTATAATGTAAGATGTTCCAAATGGGGTTCTAATAATGGAGAGCTATGTGGGAGATAATGTAGATGTCTTATGAACCAATGGTTTATAATTTTTTTTGAAAATATATTTACCTATATAGTACTGGCATGTTTATTATATGTTATTTAATGAGTATTATTACATTTATAATAAATATATATATATATATGAAAACAATGGTTCATTATAGTTGGTATCATATCAAGGTTTTGTTACACTTTATATACTAAGACAAAAAATCCTTAGTACGAATCCAAAGAATAAGTCTATGTATATGTTAAAGTCCAATATTTTTTAGTTAATATCATTAATAACCTATGATAAAACCAATGGTTCCCAAAATCAATATTATATATTTAATTCCCCTTGATTATGTGGTTTTACTATTATTATTTGGGTTACTTAGACTATGATTTTTGGTTTTTGTAAATTATTGGAAAATGAGGGAAATGAGTTAATTACGAATGTGGTAGGAAATTAAATGATTTTCCTCATAAGAAATTGAATGTTATGGGACAGAGAATAAAAAATATTTATGTTATGATCACAAAACATTCTCAATGAAGTAATCATAATGTACATAAAAATAATCAAATGAGGGAACAAAATTATATTGATTATTTCATTATACAATGTCAACCTTCATCCAATGGGTCTTTTGATCGACTAGTGGTTTAAAATGGATTAGTATGATACAAAATATATTTTTTATTCTCTAAATTCTAAAACAGAATAAATTCATCTCAAAATTCTATCATTTAGAAGGTGAAGTGGATCAGTGGTGGAATATTATCAATAATATGAGTCAATAAGATGAAATTACCTCTATATAATGGGACGAGTTCATGGACATATTTTTAAGTAAGTAATTTTCTCATATTCATCCTATGATAATGTAGAATGAGTTCCTTGAGCTTAATGGAATGAATTATCAATCCTTTTGTATCCTCAAAAGAACTATTACAAGACATAAAAGGTACACTTATAAAATTCATAATCAACCTGAGAGTCAGGTTGATTGATTCTATAGTGGCATAAAACTAATTATTCATGTGGAATAATCTATAAGGGACATCAGTAGATTTGATTAAATACTTCTATTGAATATCATGTTTTAGATCGATATTGTATTCACCCATTAATCATAACGGTTTGACAAAAAGAGAAAACTGGAAGTAGAGGGATAATCCAACAAATATAGTGAAAAAAAAGATGAGATTTACATTATGCTCATAGTTTTGAAAGAAACATGTAGAATATTGAATTATGGACTCAATTGAATGTTTTTATGTATTTTATAGAAGGTTATCAGTCAATTGACTACATATGTGGTGGGTAAAATATAAATAATAATGATAATATAGAAAGGGATACATGTGACCCACCTCACAAACTTAAATGTCACAAGTGAATGGAAAATGGGAATTATTATAATAAATTTCCTAATCCAAGGGTTATTGATGATGATCGACACATGTAAACCCTTAATACCAACTTCAAAGACATCTTTCATGTGATCACTACTAGTGATGTGGAGTATAGTAGTGATGTGTAGAAAGGTACACATACCATCAAATCTAATGTAGATAATGTTTTATTTGATTCTGGATCCAAACAATCATTAATTTCTAAAATATTTTCAGGGGTATAACCATATTAAAATAACCATTAGATGTAGTGTGAGCTAATAAAACTGATGATGAAAAAAAGGATTCATCACACATTTTTAATTATTCTCCAGTTACTGTTTGTGGTAAACTGCTTCATTCAAATATGGTGATCCTTCCTTTTTTTGAATTAAATTTTATTATTGTAATGGATTGGAATTCTCTATATGGAGATAATATCAATTTCCATGGAATGGTTTCCATATTTCATATAAAAAATTAATTTAGGATAACCTATCGATGAAAATATGAAAATTCTCTTCAAGAAGAAATTACTTCAATCTTTGGAGGTTTAACCCATATAATGAAAGGAGATATATTATAGATGGTTGGGGAGAAACTACCCATTACTATTAAAAAAATTGATATATCTTGTTAATGTTTTTATATAATAATTTATTGGTCTTCCACTAAATCAAGAAGCCATGTTTTAAATAGAACTAATATCGGGTTATAAGCTCATTTCATGGAATCCTTATATAATGGCCCTAATTGTGTTGAAGGAATTGAAGAAGAAACTCCAAAAATACTCAATAAGGGATTAATATGACATAGTGCATCACATTTTGGTGAATCTATTCTATATTTAGTAAGAAAGATGGATCAATGAGACTATTCAAGGATTACCATGAAGATAACAAGATAACCTCTAAGAACAATATCCTCTCCCACATAATGATTACTTATTTGACCAACAATGTGGAGATGAATAAGTTTTCAAAAATGATATTCATTTTTTATATCATCTATTAAGGTTTATGAATGAGGATATTCCAAAGGCTATATTCTGCATATTATATAGACACTATGAATTTATAGGTATTTCTTTTGGTCTTACTAATTTCCCTGTTAACATTGTAGATTTAAAGAATAGTATTCAGGTATTATAATGATCTGTTTTTGGTAGTCATTAAATATTATTTTCATGTATATTATAAGTGCTAGGAAGAATGTGAACATCACTTGAGGATTGTATCGAAGGCCTTGAGAACAGATAATATTTTTGAAAAACATAACAAGTGTGAATTTTGGATTCATAATGTTTTATTTTTGGGTCACATAATCTCAATAGAGGGAACATATATGTATCCAAAAAAGGCATAAGTTATTAAACATTGGCCTATACAAAAAATTTAAATTAATATCATATTTTTTCATTTTTTGGGTGGATATTATCAAGGTTTTTTAGAGATATCTTGTTATTATAATATCCACTCACCATGTTGACTCGAAAAGATATTTAGTTCATCCAGATACAAAAATGTGAAATCAATTTAAAGTAGATTAACATAAGTTTATTCAGTGAACCTATGATCACACAACCCTATAGTATAGAAATGTATGTGGTCAATGGGTATTCATCCAAGAAGGTATTGGGATGTGTTACCATGTAAAATTATATGGTGATATTTTATGCCTCATGATTATTGAAAATCCAAGTGAAGAATTACCCGAATCATGACTTGGTTTTAGCTATGTTGTTTTCACATTATATATATAAAGGTATGATCTTTATGGATAAATTTATGATATATATACAGATCATAAAAGTATAAAGTATATTTTCAATCAAAATGACCTAAATATGCGTCAATATAGATGGTTGGAGTTGATTATAGATTACCACAACTCAATACACTACCACCTGGGTAAAGAGAATTAGGTGGAATATGCTTTGAGTCCAAAGGACCGTGTTAGACTATCTATTATTAGAATTAAAAAAGATCTAAAATTTATAGACATTTATAGGACGGATCTATAAATCATAAATTAAGTGGAAAAAAATAATATTTCTAAAATTATTGTTCAACCATATATAAAATTGAGGATTGAAGAGGCACATTTTGAAGATGTAGATCGATAAAAGAAGTTGAGAAACTTTATTGCATTCAACTTTACCATTGATGAAATAATAAGGTTCAAGAACAGTGTTTATGTCCCCCTCATTCCAAATTTATAGAAGTATTTGTTTGAATTGGAAAACTGTATAACATTCTCTAGTCATATTGGAAGTACTATGATATATAGAAATCTCAAATGGTATTTTTTGTGTGATGGCATGAAGAAATATATTATATAATATGTTTCATAGTGTTTGGTTTTTGAGCAAGTTAAGGTTTAGTGATAGAAGTCTAAGGGGATGATAGAATCATTACCCATATGAGAATTGAAAGGAGAATCATCACCGTATAATTTTTCATTGGACTTCCTAAATAATTTATAGGATAAAATAATATATGGTTATAGTTGATAACCATATGAATTTTTAACACTTAATAGATATCAACGAATATTTCTCTCTTGACCATATTAAATTATTTTATATTAATGAAGAAGTGAGATTTCATAGAGTACCACATTCCACCATATCTGACCGAGAATCAAGCATTACACCAATGTTTTGGAGAATTCTTCAGCAATTTGTTGATTTAGATTTATTTCTCATCACATCATATTATCCTAAAAAATATTGCCCGTCAAGGTAAAAAATCCAATATTTAGAGGACATGTGATAGCTAGCTCTATTGAATTCAATGGTTGTTGGGATCAACACCTACCACTGTTAGAGTATTCTTACAAAAAAATACTTCACACAATTATTAAAGTGGATCCTTATAAATCCTTATAGTATGATATGTGTATAACCCCAACATTCTATGATGATGTTTGGGAAATAAATCTTTTTGGACCGAATGTAATTGATGAAATGGAAGAGAAGGTTATATCTATTCAAAAGTATGTAAGAGCTTCACATGGTTCAAAAAAATTCTCATGACAATCAAATGAAGAGACCTGGAGTTTGATGTGGGTGAAATTTTTTTATACAAATATACAACTAGAAGTGAGTAAGGAGATTTTGAAATAAATGAAAGCTAATTATTATGTATAATGATCCTTTTGAAATTCACGATCGTGTTGGGATTTTAGTTTATCAAATGGAACTTTTACACAATCTATCTGAATATCAGGATGTGTTCTTTGTATCTCTCATATGGATGAAAATAAATGATCCTTCACAAGTACTAAACCCATAAATCATACTACTAGGGCAAGACATTTTTTAAAAAAAACTGATAGTGATTCCGTATCCCAAAGAGAATTATCATTGAAACATGAAAACCATGTGGATATTATTTTATGTGGGAACTGTGACATTAAAGAATCTATATAAGAAACTAAAGTTGTAATTAGGTAGAGTTTTTCTCATCTACTTATACCCATGTGATGAATTTTAATGGTGAAATTCACTTCAAGATAGTGTATCACTTGGCTATTTTAATGAATATTTCTTTTTAAATAATTTTACTTATTCAATGTCTTGCATTGAATGTAACCATGAGTTTAAATCAACCTCTAGACACTATTAGTATAAAATTAACATTATTACCTAGCCATTGATTTATTTTGCAAATAAATATGAAGGAACAATTTTGGAAATAACAACTAAGGTCCAACTAAATAAGAATGTATTAGTAAGCTCTTTGAAAATGATCACTCAATTTTTAGTAAAATCCCTTTATTATTCTACAAAATTATTAAAAAATGTTATCTTCCAATGTTTTAGAAGTTATTGAAATTGTATTATAATAATTCAGATTAATTTTTTAATTCAGAATATCAAAATTATGTCAAAATACTTGTTTTCTAAAAGAATTTATTTATAAGTAATATCGAAAATGTTTTTTTTAAAACAAAATATTATTGTAAACTCTTTACAAAGTAAAATTGTGTTTTGGATAAGTTTTAAATTTTAATTAGCTCATTTGGATTCAATATAATCCAATTATCCTTTTGGAAATGTATTTTATAGATGAATTTATTATAAGAAGGACTTCTATTTTAAAAGGTAATTTTAACGATTTTATATAAAACTAAATTTTGCAACTTTTATGTTTTGAATTTTAGAAAATAGAAAAATATTTTTTATTGAGATGTTATAATTTAGTAAAATAGTACCTTTTATTTCTTCCATATATGAAGTGTAACCTTGGTTTATATATTTTTTAACATGATAAAGGGATAACTATGTAATTTAGGATAAAAATAAAATTATATACAATATAAAATGTCTCTTTCAAGTGAATTATTTTTCTAGGACTAAGAAACATAGAACCTTAAGATAAATTAATGGAATTATTTATTTTAATGGACACTTATTCATGAAAATTACTTAAATAAAATTTAAATCATTTAAAGTCATAAAATATAATATTCTCTATATTTAATATCTCAAATGTGTATACATGGGGAAATATTTTGGTATGAATGAATATATATTTATAATTTTAACTTAATAATCATATTTTCATGAAATAAATTTGTTTTTGACTTTTTGTGCAACCTATATGAAATAATGGTATTTATAATATTATAATGAATAGAAATTGAAAGATGTCACCTTCTTGTTTTAAACCCTATATAATATTTTATATAGTGTTACACAAAACACATATTAAACTATAATTATTATTCTAAAATATTGAATTTTTATTTTTATCTTGTAATTTTATTTTTAAATTTTAGGGAACAAATAAGTATATTAAATAATTACACAACAATAATGTAGTAATTCTATTTTAAAGAGAAATATAAATTTAATGAAATTAAAATACTAAAATTAATATATTTTTACAAAATTAATGTGATCAGTGAATTTTATAGAAAAAATTTTGAACGTAGGGATATAATAAAATATTTTTTTTAATTTAAATTCTTATTATAGAATTTTTTAAATTCAATGTAATGAATAGTGTAAAAATTGACCGTAATGATATTATATAAAATTTATATTTTAGTTAATGATTTAAAAATCATAAAAAATAGTTAAAAAAATATGGTCTAAAATGACTTAAATTTATAATTTATTATTCAATTGACATCAAAAAAATAAAATTACATCTTTTTATTATTAAAAAATTTCTTACCTTTTCTAAAATTAAAATAGGTTCACAAAGAGTAAATTATAATGATAAAGGTTCAAATAGTAACATAAAATATTTAAAATATATTATTTTATGATATTGTAGACTTATATAATATTATAATTTAATAAAAGTTAATTTTTAGGAATCTTGATTGAGATTTAATTTTTTATAAATTAATATTTTTTTAAGTTCTAAAAGTGCATCTTGCTTCTTTCATTAAAGGGAACTGCCTACCTCACATGTTTACATCAAACTGAGCATTATTTCTAGATCATACCATGCCAATTTCACTTATCAACATACCAATCCACATTCTAGATTATTTTTATCTCTCATAAGACCAACCCTTGTGTCCCTAATAGGAAATATAAGGGAAGTTCTCCCAGGAAGTGATAATCCCATTTACAGACTTATCTAGTAATATTTATTTTTATACATGCTCTTCATATTCTGATTCCTTTATAAATTAACAAATACAATATCACCTTTATAATGATATGTTATTATTTTTATGGAACAACCATATTCCACATTTTATACATCCTATGAAAAATGAATGTCCCAAACGTGAATGTATATGGCTTACCATCTCCACATCGTGGTGTAAAATGTTTTTCATCGCTAGACTACCATGATGAATATAATGATAAAAATAGATAATTATATAATAACTATGAGATGAAATTATTTCTAAAAAAAATATATACCATCAGCTTTTGTACCCTTTTACGATTAAGGGAATGATACCATCAATCGTGCCTAAATATGGCCTACCGTCTCAATGTTGTGATGTGATAAATTTTACATATTAACTATACAATAATTATAATATGAAGGTAAATAGTTAATAAATATTATATATATTGCTTTAATATAATCATCTAAATTATGGAATTAAATCCTATGCATAAGAATTGGGGATTATATAAAAAACATGCATAGGAAAATGAATCTCTTCACACTATAAAAAAAGTAATAATGAATTAATATTAACAAATTGGTGATAATTAGATCATATATGATATCATAAATAATACTATGGTTCTATAATATGTTAATAACTTTCATTAATCCATTATATAATAGTTTCAAATATGTATGAGGTAAATTAGACTTATGATAAGGGTTAAATTCATAAACACATTTTATTTGGTATTGTTTATATTTAAGTATCTGATTTTGAATAATTATTTTACATGTCCATGTTTCATTAAAATGTCTTCCAAAATATTTTTACTTTCTTATTGAATTTTCGTATTCATTTTCTCCCATCATTGATATTTTTTCTAAATATTTTGAATTTAATCTTTTTTTATTCTTCCAACGACGTGATTTGTAAATTTTCTAGTAAAATAAAGAGAAGATGGTTTTTTTCTTATAGAATATGAATAGATCTTTCCACATTCATAAAACCTTCATACCATAATGATTCCATTACAATATTAGAATATTAGTTTCAATGAAAATTATTTTTGTTAAAATTTCATCACAATTAAAAAAATCATAATGAATGGTTGTTATCCTAAAGAAATATTTTCTAGTGACCTCTATAAATTATTTTTTAACTATGATAACATTATTTAATTTTAATTATTCTTTAATTGGTATATTTTTCAATCATAATTTCCCTATTAATTTAATTGTTATTTTATGTTTATGATGCTGTCATATTTTTGAAAACCATTTCTTTTCCTTGGGATATTTATTATTGAAGGTTCATTGTGAAACCCATTACATTTCCCAGGGTATAATGTGGTAATTAGTTTTTTTCTTGTGTAACACATATGAGTGGATTTAATTATGTTATGGGTGAGACCTAAATATCCATCTAATTAATTGGTTAAATATTTATATCTTGATATATATAATGGAATGGATGGTAAATTATCATGGATAAGTAATAAATGGATGGATTGGGAAGAAAACCTGGTTTAGTAACACAAGGCTAGAGTGGTGAGTGAGCCCAATTAAGTGAATCTTTTTATCCACTATAATGGTCTTGAAAGTGTTCCTTCACTAATATTAAAATTATTTTCAATGCTTATGTGTATCCAACATTTTTGGTGTCTTATGTGATGATCTCATTGAATGTTTTATTTATTAACTTATATGATTTTTCATATGCCACGATATCCTATTCATTGATAAGATGGATATAATTTCATCCATTTTTATTATTCTCATATGTCTCATGATTATTATATGATTTATTTATTCCATTTTTACCCTTACAATGTATCTTATCTCAAAATTTCTTATTTTTCATTTACTTTGATATGAATAATGGTAATGAGTAAGATGTGTCGAAAGGGGTTTTGGTTGTGAAAAAATAAACAGGAGAAGATGTAGTTGTTTTATAAACTAGTAGTGTATATTTCCTAGCATCCAAATACACTAAACCTATATAGTTAGGGAATGGGTTTTATATTTTTTAATGAATATTCTCCCATCTAGATGTAAAATATGCATATCAAAATTAACTGGTGTTATAGTTTTTTAGGGATCTTTTAATAGGGAAATCAGACTAGGGATTTGATTGACCAGCCCGGATTGTTAGTGTTGTGGATCCTAGACGAAAATTAGAGCTGGAAAAAACAAATCACTTCATTTCTAGAGATTACCAAACTATGGGTGCCACAGGAGAAAAATATACATTATATTGTAGGTTATCACATAGATGTGGTCCCAACATCAATGTCATATTTATATAGTATGTGGTGTATACTACGTCCACATGGGTGATGGTGAAATAATCCCTTTGAGTCATAAAGGAGTTACCAACATCTTTTGAGGGTGTCAACCAAGACCCTGACATATCTATAACTTCATTCATAGAGGTTGATAGGAGGTAAACTTATAGTGGTAGACTGGGTGTCACTATAAGTCCTTAGAATGATGGTCGAATTTACCCCAACTACATGTATCTATGGATGGATTTACGGTCCTAGTAGACTTATTCTTATAGGATCATATGTAATGACCCAAAGTTTTATCAATGGAATTCCCTTCATATAATTATTCCTTACAGTACAATAAATTTAGGAATCACAATGAAATATAAATATACTAAATATTATGTGACCAATTAATAATTTTTTTACAACTTCTCTGTAATGAATTTTGATAATCCGACATACACGGTTGTGTTCAAGATGATTTTTTAAGTCTATTTAATAAAAAACGTTTATGGATAGTAAAATACCATTTTTAATACAAACCTACCCTTATGAATATTACTGAACCTTATGAAAAGTAAATTTCCAAAATAATAGTAACAATAACAATGAATCATTAAATAAAATATAGGCATTTTATAAATTGACAATTTGAACATAGTAAATGTTTTGGAATTTTTGTTAGTCATAAATAAGTAATTTTAATTAATTAAATAATTTTAGAAAATTTATTTTCTTAATATTTGTTAATAAATTAACAAATCAATGTACTCTAGTTTTTAGATAATTTTATAAGACCCTACATAATTGTTGAAAGCATTATAAAATCAGTTTTAATTTAAAAAATGTATTTTTCAAATAAATTATGATTTTAATTAAATATTAAATTTATAGTATATAATTTTTTTTTTGAAAAATGGAATTCATTTTTGAATTGTACACATCAAAAAATGGTTGGGGTGAAATTTTGGGATTTTATGAAATACATTAATATTTTATTAATAGTGAAATACATTAATTTACAAAAAAAAAAGGTAAATAAGTTAATTATAGAGTCATGTGTGATGTTATGATAATGTAAGCCCATTTTTTGGGATTAAATTATAAAATTACTATTATTGGTCTTGGAAGACTCACTATTCATTTTCTTTAGGGTTAATAATAACTTAATGGATTTTATTTATTGGAATCCCCTCTCCAAAACACTATATATATCACAATTCACTCCCTCATTCCCCCACCCCTCTAAGGATTCAATAATTTTCTAAACTTTATTCACGAATCTTCCCTATTCATTCCCATCGTCCTAGAGATTCTGGTCTCATTAAGATACCATGCATTGGCCCCTTAAGGAGTATCTCAAAAGGATGATTTGAGAGGTAATTTTTCCCTTTATTTTCCATTAAATTGATAGCAATTTCAATTTATTTTCTTTTCCTCTCCCATCCTATATTTGTAAAAATATAATGGTAACTCCATAAATATACATATAATTATTATAATAATGTGATATTATATCATCCATCCCCCCTCTCCTCTTCTTTTTATTTTATAAATTTTTTTTTTGTGAGGTGTTTATATATCACCTTCATGAATAACATTTTTTCATTTCTACCTTTATATATGGTCATGAAACCATTTGTATGGTTTAACCTGAATTCATTATATGTATTCTACCCTATTTAATGTTCTGGATCAAACTTATGTACACAATAATATCATTAATAAAAAGAAGTTCCTTGTGGTCGAAAAAACTCTCAAATTAACTATAACAATCATCATTTAATATTTTTCTAATGATTCATGCACATGGAATACAATGTAATTCATTATAAGAACATTTTAATGCCATTAATAACATTAATAACGTGTAATTTATGTTTTGTATGTTTACCAATGATATACACGAACTTCAATTCATGAATACATGTGAAACGCTCAAGGAAACCATAAAAACATACATTCTCGAGAAATGTTTTTGAACACTGGAACTTATCCAAAATGCCCATATAAAAACATATTTAATTCAAAATGGGCACTATTAATGTATTAAAGGTCCTGTAATTTCACATTAATGAATATAATGTCATTATACATGACATTAATGTGAAGGAAGCTTTAAGATATAAGGTAAGGAGAAAATCTAGAACCCCATTTGCTTTATTCGGGTTCTCTATCTCTCAATCATAATTTGGTATGTTTACTCATTTAAAATTATTTATTCATTATTATATTACCATTTTTGGGATAAAAATTTTTTCTACTTAAGTTTAGGTCAATCAAAATGTCTTCCAAAGGAACTATTTTTTTATGAACTAATGTTTTGCCTCTCATTCAAGGTTTATGGTTCTTTTATCAAGTATGTTGTGCCACATTATTTAGGGAACCCAAAGATTATGAATGTGTCATTATCAAATGAAAACCATTCCATTTCATGTGTTAGTTATTTTTATTATTGATATATTTTCTATGTGGCTTGCATGATAATGATAATATTATGTTGTGATGGGTGTGGCTGGAATTATATAGTGAAATATGAATGTTTGAAAGTGATGGGTGTGCCCGAAATTATATAGCGCTTCAATGAATTGGTTAAAGTGATGAATCTCATTAGTAAATGTTAAATAATGTGTGATAAAGATTCTATCTTTGTTAAAAATTATTTCTGGTAGTTATCCACTAAGACACGATGTTTCATTTTTATGCATTGCCACATTTCATTTCTTATATTTTTGTTTCCCCTTATATTCATGATCCTTTACTTAGGGTATGATTATAATCACCAATGATATATTGTTTTTATATTTCCCCTTAGAGGGCTTCGAGCTCACCCCTTTTGATGTATATCCTCTGGTGACTATATGTACTAAGGAGAGGTCTAGTGCTAGTAAGAAACTATGGATGAAGAAATTGAATAAATGTTTTTTCTAGATGTTGTAATTGTTATATATGGTCATTGTTTCCCCAAGATGCTAAAACCTGAAAAATATGGTAGAAAACATGCAGACTGAGCTGTCTTTAAGGACAGAGCTTGCTCTTGTTTTAGCACCTGCACATGTTGTTGCTTCTCCTGATCCAACTTATTCTACCCTTTCTTGAGATATTCTGTCTCAAGTGCATCCATATCTACTGTCTTTTGATGAGAATATTGAAAAAAGACACCCAAAAATGCTGGAACACATGAGGGATCTTGTAAAAAAATTTAATAAGCTCACAGATGACTAAACTGGATGCCTGCAAAAAGTTCTGAAACAGATCAATGTTCTAACCAAAGTTATCAAGGCTTCTCCTGCTTCTGGTCAACCTTCTGTTCCTCTGTTGGTGATTCTCTGCTGAGATTCATAATCAAGGAAGAACTTCAGAATTCATTCAGTTTCTTGAATCTTTCTTCTTTGTTAGAATTTGTTAAGAACAGTGATCGAGCATTTGACTTGGTTAGGATTCATTCAAATATTTCTAATGATTCTCAACAAGATATCTCCAAGAATATTGATGTCTATCTCAACCGCATTTTCTCTAAATGTGATACGACCGATCACTTTAGATATCTTGTAGAGACTTTCAGAATCCCTCCAGTAACTGACAATTTTAAATCTCTAATTAAAAAGCTTATAGAGTTCACCATATTGTTGGACATTTTTTTGGAGAATAAGGGAGATTTTGAAAAGGCTATGCAATATGATGGTGAGATCATTACTGATTTCATATATCTTTTGAAGTCATATCTTCATGTGAAGAGTACTGCTATAGTTTCTCCAGCTGCTGCACCCCTTAGACCTGGTCTACTTACCCATTCCTCCACTACCATGACAGTCAGTCATGCTCTTTCTCAGATCCGTCCATTCATTCTTGACCAACCACAACCAAGATCTTCTACTACTCCTACATTGTCTCCATCTATTTTTTAAGGTATACCCTTACCATCCTTGTCTACCACATCTGTGCCTTCCTCTACATCACCACCAACTCCTGATACTGATAAATTCAAGGAAGAGGAGGCTCCTTAAAAAGTCCAGGGACTTTTTCTTTGTTGATGGGATGTAATTTGTTGTTTAATGTTTGTATTTCTCCTATTTGTTTTATTCTGAACCTTTTTAATGACAGATGCAGTGTTTCACTTCATTCTCTCTACTTTTTAATAATCCCAAAAGGGTGAGAAACAAGTATGTGTATTAGTATTCTATTTGTCGAGTCCTTTTTTCTGTAATGTTGCATTTCATTTATATTTTTACCTATACATGATTTGTGATCATCAAAAAGGGGGAGATTGTTGGACTCCTCATGCTTTAATCATGTTTTAAGGATCAAAAATCCTATTACTGTTAATTAATCTCAATCTTAATTGACTATCTTGTTAATTGTCTCTAATATCAATAATAACTACACATCATGATTTAATAGTTGCAAGTCTTATTGATGTTAATTACTCGCTTTATTATTTACAAATATTATGCATGATCACCAATCTCACATATATTATCAAGTCTTTATATTTATGATTCATGTTCTCTTACTCTCCACTAGTTAAGCTTAATTCATATTCTGCATGTTCCTATATAAGTCTAAATAAAGATATTTGTCTAAGTATACAGACACCGTGAAGGACAAACCGTGACCCAGACACCGTGAAGGACAAACCGTGACACAAACACCGTGAAGGACAAACCATGACCTAGACACCGTGAAGGACACACCGTGACCCAGATACAGTGAAGTACACACCATGACCTAGAAACCATGAAGGACACACCATGAGATAAACACTTTGACATGGAGACATAGTGAATCACATATCGTGGAGAATATACCTTGAAGAAGACATGTATAACATAAATCACCGTGACACCATTTCTTAAATTTTAGTCAATATTATGTAAATAATGCTAACAATTATATTTAATGTTTTTAATTAAATTAATGTTATTAAATGATAGTTGTTGGAATGTCAGGAAACCATATCTCGTACCTATGAAAAGGGAATCATTCCTACATCCATAACTAGTGAAATATAAGGATGATTGAGCAGCAGTACACACATGTGTGTGTGACGATACAACAAGAATAACATACATACGCCCGAGTGCACTGTGCTGTTCTAGAAGAACAATCCTGAGAAATAAGGATATTGCAATACTTTTAAAGAACTCTCATGAGTGCAATCCAACACCACTGAAGAACACATGGCGAATCAAGAGATCATTCTCACTGGTGGAACACAAGCTGAACCACGATACTATGTTTTTCAACAAAAATACCAAATAATGGCTCAGAAGAAGATCTGCTGAATCCAATGAGTCCAGAGCTACATTTCTAATAACTAGAGCTTTCTAAACTCTTATCTGTTCTCTCTAAGTGATTTTTTATTTACTTTTGAGAAGTGTGGTGTACTCCGTATATCTCACACACAATCACTATCTCTTGCACTGGACTATAGGATATCAAAATCTTCACTCAAAAACTCTTAACTTGTGTTTACCCATTTCAACTATGGAATAGGACCTTGTGTGGCCTGGTCTTTATTTTTTTTCCCACAACGAATAGTGGTGGAGGTCCCTGCATGGCCTTGACGGTTTTGTAAACTGTTGTTAACCCTGATCCAGGGTGTGGATCAAATTTATATAAATTTTAGAGGACTAAGTCTCGTCTTGAGACTGAACCTCTTGTTATATATGTTGTGCATCTTTAGATTAAAGAATGATACATAATCTTTTATATTCCTCTGATGTTACTGTGAAATAAAAAACCATTTTAAAGTTACTTTGATAGCTAAATTAGAAAGTGTTTACACTTAATGTAAATCAGTAGGTTAGTTTCAAAAGACAGTTTATTCTTGTGATTGACATAACTGAGACCTAATCAATATTTACGAAGCTAAGTAAACATTTACAATCTCTATAAATTCACTAAATTTTAACTCGTTTTATAAATTGGGGGATTTAAAATAGACAATATTTTAATAGAAATATTAATTGGAACTCATTTCACCCCCCTCTTGAGTATCCACTCTGAGCAACAGAACTCTAGAAATAATTGAAGTTATATCTTACTAATTATAAATGCGACCAAGTCTTTACAAATTTCGTGATGTGTCTCGTATCTCATTATTAAGGATATACAGACCAGAAAAAATGCAACTTCTAACATTTAAATGAATAGAATATAGACATAATTTATATTACTGTTAAGTTCATATCTATATTCTATAAAATAGAGAATAGGTGTTGAAGAATCATATGACTATGCTAGAAATGTAACTTTGTAAAAACATAAAATTGAAGATATATTGTGGGAACTAGATAAAATTATTATTAAGAACTAGGAAAATATTTTTATGTGGTGAAATTATAAAAAATTAATGGTTGAAATATTTTAAGGAGTAGATAATTAAACACCCTAATATATAATGGAGTGTCTCTTTTAAATTTAACATCTTTGATATCTTACACACCAAGCATAATTGAACCCTAATATACTTTTTAATATTAATATGACCAATAGAATTGTAATGTGACCAATAGGAATATTAATCCAAAAAATATAATAGTAACCTCACCTATGAATTTATAAATAAAATTTATGTATCATATCAATGAAAATATAATATATTTATATTATAGAAAAAGTAAATAAATATTTCAAATATGATAAATTAAGTATTGGTATTTTTGTGAAACATAAAAGTTTATTTAAAATTTTGTAATTAATATAATGACTTAAACAATATTTATTTTATTAAATATGTTTATTAAATAATATTTTATTTTCTTATTATTTTACGATAATTTTATGAGACCATACTAATATTTTCAATGTCTCATACAATAATTTATAATTTTCAAATCGGTATATTTTGAATAAATAATGAATTTAGTTATAAATTAATAATACTATATTTTGAAAATTATTCTCTTAAAATGGATTCCCTTTTTGAAATATAAAACATTAAAAATGTTTTGGATTAATTTTTTTGATTTTACAAATTTAGTTGAATTTTTGTGAACATTGAAATGCTGTAATTTAAGGTATTTAACATTATAAGTAACGAAATGAATTTTTGAGTCATAGATGATGTAATTGGACATTATATAGAACTCCCATGTTTTATTTACTATTCTTATCCAAAATAATAAATTCTATTGAATGTCATGATTTAAAAAAATAATCAAATGAAAAAATTAATGAGAAAAACCTATCTCTTCTACAATAAATACCAACCCATATACTCAAAACTTCTATGATTTGGATATTGATTTTTTTATTCCAAATTCCTCTCCAAATAATATTCAATACATCAAATAAATGTTTTTCATTCAATTATAATAAACTAATGATCTTTAATGATGATCTCATGAAGAATAAATTCTAGCAGTAAAGTCCTATTTCAATATCTTTTATTTTCTTTTAATTTATTTTTATTTTCTTATCCTCTTACTAAATCCTATATCAAAAAACTAATGACAACTATAGTATCATATATTTAATTTATTTTTTTCATTTTTATGAAAAATCAATCATCAAATATTTTTATCACTCAATTTTATTCAAAAAATGAAAACATCATCAGTGATGTGTCCATTTACTGCCATCGTGGACGATGAATATTAATTTTCATCTAATTTCTTAAAGAAATATCATAAAACCATTATTATGGTTAATTAATTTTTTATTATGAAATTATAATTTATATAACGTTTAGGATCCTATATATGATAATTATATTATATAAAATAATATATGTTCTTGATGGTTATAAAAATCGATAAAATTAAATAAATCATTTTCATTGGAATTTTATCTAATGATTCATCCTAATATAATATAAAAAATCATATATAAAATAATTTATACTTATATATGTTCATTAACAACATATAATTTAAATTATTGATAACTAATCTCATTTTACATGAACATCTATATATTTGTACAGGTGAACCGATCATGAAAATATAAGAAAACGAATACATCCAGAGCAACAAAATTGAAAATTATAAATAATATTAATGGATTTAAATGAAATTAATAAAATTGTAATAAATAAAATACTTGTTTATTGGGTTATTAATTTAGTAATTAATGAGTTTAATTTTATTATCCAAGATGTTAAGTACATCTACAGTACACTTCTGTACATTCTCGTCTCACTTTTATTTATGGGATATATAACTTATTTACCACTTCATCCGTATGTGTGATTTATTATTCCCATTGATATATAATATCATGAATCCCATTATCTTCATGGTATTTAATTTTTTTGGTAATTATTTGTTATATGGTCTATACAGTCTAACTAAATACAAAGTGGTAAGGGGATTCCCAAACCCAACTCCCTTTTATTGGATTACACCTCTTTCAGGCCAACATTTTCGTGTTTATATTGTTTTAATATTCCTAAAATATAATTTAATTTTTTCATCCATTTTAAATTTGGTTATATACATTATTCTATTCTATTATTATGGATTATAAAAAGGATTTTCCAAATGAAGTCTTCTCACTAATGTAGAAAAGGTTTTTCTATTAAGAAGTTCCCAATGATTTTATTTGAGTATTTTTTCCAATTTAAATACCCTCTATTGAATTTTATTCTTAATTGATATTTATATCATATATTACCATTTAGAATATTTTATTGAAGGGTTTATGATAATTTAGACAGCGGATGTACTATCTTGATACCAATAATCATATAACATTAGATAGTTTCTGATTATGTTTACTGATTGGGGAAATTATTTACATTTCATATTATAGTTTAAATGTGAATGTATATGTTTATTATAATTCCCCCATTAATATGAAGAATTAAATGGACTTATTATGTGTCATTTTAGTCCAAATATGTCCCCTTGATGCATCGATAGGTCTCATTAGAGAAACTAGACTAGGTTTTGGCTAATGCATTAGCCATTTATGTAGACTTCTTAGATAAGGCCTTGAGGGAATATTTATTATGTCATGCATTATGGATTACATCATTATGATATTAGTCATTGATAATATATGTGATTATTTTAATATTAGGATATCCATGGTTAAGTTTAATTCTCATGTGATTATTTATATGTCATTATTTGATATGATTTTATTCCTATCATGTTATGCTCAATACAATTTTTTAATGTGATGTGTTTTTATTTATTCACTTTTCCATATTTTTTATGTTTATTTACTATAGCCTAAAATATATTTTTCACCCTTACTGATCATATGATCTCGCCCCTTTCTTATGATTTATTTTTTCATAGGATGTTAAGCTATATATTATGATAAAAAAACATGGATAATATCAGAGAATATGTAAGTTTCCAAAAGACTTTATCTGTTGTGATTATTTACAATGATGTAATGTAAAACATATGCTTTTATATGGTTTTCCAAAAAAAACTATATTTTCCATTTGTATGTGATCTCTTGTTCATAGTACCAATTTAATAATGTGATACATAAGCTCTAGGCTATTGGGGCGGGGTCCTTATATACACCCCAACTCCAATTCAATAAATAGATTTGATATATCATACAAAAAAAGAATAAAAATTGAAAAGAAAAATTTATTCTCAAGATCTCCCACTTCCCCTCATTATCTCATGACTAATAAGAACAAGTGAAATTCCATCAATTTGGATGAAATATATACTGATCAAAGAAAACAATAAATGAAGATCAATCATTCGGCTGAAAATCAATGTTTCACCAATGTCATTTTGAGAACTAATGGGATTATATTTATCATAACTAGGGAGGATATACATTGAGTTCCTCATTGGGAAAAAAGAGACACTAATCTGGTTATAATGATTATTATCATTAATGAATAAACATCTCAATACCAAGGTAATACATTTCATGTGTTTTATTTAAAAAATAAATTATTATGAAAATCTTCTCCCTTGGTTCTGGAAATTTTATTTTTCAATATTCTTTATAAAATATTTATTTTTTATTGCATTCACGTCATGTTAAATATGAATGATCTATTGAATATGAAAAAAGTTGAGTTTTCCATCGGCCCAATAATTTATTCTTCTACATCTGAAATCATTAAGTGGTATCAATGTGGCCAAAATAATTTTATAGTTATTTTTTTATTTTTTGTGAATTTAAAAGTTAATATTCATTTAAAAATCCATTATTGTAAAATGATCATTGAGATCTATTCACACACCCTTCATTTCCCATTCAGATAATCATCATCTAATTAAATATTAATTAATGACATTTTAATAACTCATCTAATGGTTCCAAAATGTTTGTGAAAACAAAATAAGATTACTCGGTGTGTATCTAGTGTACACATCATGTATCATATTAATTTCACCAATAAGTATCATGTATTAAATCTTCAAGATGTGTAATGTAGAAAACATGATGTGTTAAGTGCTTCACCTATTAACTAATCCCAACTATAAGATGAGATTTTTTGTCAAACATCATGTAACAAGATTACATATCACATAGACTATTCATTTTGATGACGATAACACATTGTAAAACATGTGTTCAATAATAATTTCATGAAAGATAGGTACTGATAGCCATTTATCAATAATGATACATGGCATGGTCCATCTATATACATTATGTATATGACACATGATCATGAATCAAGACACATCATGGCCCTTGGGGTTTATCACAGGAATATGATGAGAAAGATACACGGCGTACCGTAGGATGTACATGTCACATACCCAACCTGTTTATGTAAAAATTTTGAATTAAATTTATTACTCTTTTGAACCTCGGTGGAGTGTGTTCCATGTGTAATTTATTGACACATATATATCGTATGAGTGGTTATATATATATATATATAATTATAATTTATTTTAAATATAAATTTCAACACAACATACCATGTATAGTCATAATATGTCGATTAATCTACGTTCTTTAAAATAATTATACAAATCAATAATTAACATGTGTTTTTATGTATTTTAATTTACTAATATATGCAATTTAATTATGTGATAAATCATTTATTATAAATGGAATATGAGTAGAGTATATATGATATCTATAGAAGCTATGTAGTTTGAATATTTATTCTATGACTTCCTTCCAAGTATATGTTTTGTACTTATTTTATTAAATTTTAAAATAAATTATTATTTTTTAATTTATTTGAAATCACAGTGGATTGGTATCTCTAGGATAGATTGGATGGAAGTTTAGATAAATTTAATTTATTATATAAATCATATATCTAATATTATTAATTAATGTTTGTTAATATTTATAAAATAATTAATCAAAATGAATGTTACCTATTTATATTAAATGTGTATTTTCTCACTATTAGAAGATCACAGCTTCGAATGGCCTATGTATGAGTATGTTTTATTTTAATTTTATTATTGCATGTTTCATTCAAGTTAATTTATTAAAATAAATTGATGGCATATGATTCGTCCCTCCCTCCTAATTATATACACTCATGTGTACCAATTATTTCGTTTATGTAAACCCCATTTATGGTCCCCTTCACCTACAACGGATGTAAATTAATTTTTTGGATTGACCGCTCAGGTAAATGGAATTGCTTCA
Organism: Viscum album; assembly: GCA_963277665.1. Lineage (NCBI taxonomy): Eukaryota > Viridiplantae > Streptophyta > Magnoliopsida > Santalales > Viscaceae > Viscum > Viscum album. Next base: position 741,124,025 of record OY728150.1, on the reverse strand, counting down.
ATATATGTCCAATGTGAAACCAAAATTAAAAGATATAGATGAAAATGGTGGATTACAGAAATTTTTATCCCAATGTGGCTCAAGATGTTTTTCCCTTCAGTTAAATTGTTTTTGAATAACTATACAATAAAAACCACTACATAAATATTATGATCATGCAATGATTTAATTATGTTTTAAGCCTGATGAATTATTTGTATTATAGATACAATACCTTGATCACATATATAAATGAATTAATATTAAAATATAATATTAAAATAATAGGATTACTTATATGTATTTTATCAGGTCTTGGTTAATCACTACATTAAAATTCACTTTATAATAATAAGACATGTGAAAGGTAAAATAAGAAAACAATTATATAATAAAAAAACTATCAGGTTTATATTATTTCATTATGCCATCACATATCTAAGTTAATATGGACCTACAGTTAATATGCCAATTCAAGAATATATAGGGGGAATATATTATTATCATGAAATATAAACAAATATGGTTGGTCAACATAACTGATATTGTATTGGACTTAACAACCATTTTTTGTTAAATACCAATTTTAGTGGCTTGTGTTGACGAAATATGAGTTGGGTTTTCAAGATTGGGAGTCCACTCAATGAAATAAGGAACTAAAAAACCATAGTAGGAAATACCACCTACATAAAAACAATATTAATTATCTTATGGATTTTTCTAGATTATAAGAAAAAATATAGATAATTTTCACTATGTTCTCTAAAGTTATGTTACATTCCTAGTTCAATGGTGACTTCCATTGATACTTGAAAAAATATTTTCAGAATTAATAAAATTAATATTATCATGTATCGCCTAATTTTTAATCATGTAATGTACTAATAATATTATCATTTATTATTGAGGAATAATTAAAATTTCATCAACCACATTATGCCTTTGATCAATTCTAGATAAAGACCACTAATGACAGGATGAATATTCTAGGAAGGTATATAACACCTAGGGTTTATGTTTCACCGTGAAAGGAAATATTAGATTTTAAAATCCACAATCCATACTCCACCCCTATGGTGGTGAATGGTGGGGACTTCATAGCTAGTGAGAAACACCAGAACAATACAATAGATGTTCATTTTTTTATGTTTTCATCCATGTCTAAGGAACTCATGATGTCATATGATAACACATATTCTATAACAAACTTTGGAATCACAATACACATTATCAAGGTAAATAAATACAAGAATGTTTTCAGATATACAAGATATTATTCAAGGGAAATCATGGAAATGGTGAATCAACTATGAATTATGTTGTCAAAATAATTTTCTAGAATGAATGGTAAGAGGTTTTAGGGTTTATGTAATCTAAATAACTTTATACCATTCACATTCTTTTATCACTCCCATGGAGGTTCACTATTTTTGTTCTAAATTAAAATATAAACATCATAGATAAATCTCTATAATATTTTCTCACTCTACTTCACAAATTTCATATGGATAATATGTGTGAAAATCCTACCATAACTATTGATAATAATGGGAAAACCTAGTAGAAGTTCTCCATGACATATTCTATGTCTAAATATTTTTTTGAAATGCCCTTCCGAGAAGTGGAGGATCCTATTGTTATCAAGGGGAAAATATTTTTTTTATAAACATGTGGCATGAAGATCCCCTAGATGAAAAATGGTACCTAGAAAAAGTAGTATGGGAGGTGCATCAGGTGAATTTTTTATGAAGTGTAATCTATAAATTTATTAATATTTGGCATTGTATATATGTTGTGGTAATCTCAAATATATTTAAATACTGAAATGAATTAGATTCTAAAATACGTCCTAAGGTAATTTAGATTTATGAGAAGCCAAAATAGTAAAAATTATTGGTGTGGATATAGGTGCTACCACCAGACATTGTCGACTAGAATGATATTGGTTCTAAAATATTGTTATTACGGGGAATCAATTAACAAAATTATTATTTTCATGACTAGACATGATACAAATAAATTTAGTTTAAAACTATCAAATAAATTGTCATTATTTTACATAGAAAACATATTTTATGGTAAGAATTTCTTAAATAAAATCTTTTGTGCATAAGATTACAAGAACCAATTAAGGTAAATAATTAACAAATTTTTTCACCTGATCATTCAATTCCCAACAATGGAACCACCAGCTAAATCATGTTAACGAAATTCATTTGACCAAATAACTCCAAGATGGATATTGTTATTCATTTTAACTAAACCCTCTTGGTGTATTTCTTGCACGTTTATAAGGAAAAATGAACTAAAATCAATTTAGTGGAAAATGTGAAAAGGACAAAGAGATTATAGAGTTGGTTTCTATTTATGTATGTGGACCATTTATATTGAATCATAATTTCAGTACTGAAAAATATTAACTTTTCAAAATGATATTAATAGATATTGATATGTATAGATAATATGGTAAAAGTCAAATTCCATTAACATATTCAAGGAATATAATAATGAAGATAAGAATTATCATGGTTAGAATAATAAAAAAACTATTAAGACAATGTAAGGGAATATATTAGTCATTACTACAGTGATTATTTATAGAAGTTTTGGATTATATCCCTACTCACTCTTCCTTATACACCATAATTGAATGGTGTAATAAAATGAGAAACTACATCTTGATCTACATAGTGATATTAATGATGAGTCATGCTTGGCTTCCATTATCCTTTTGGGGATACACATTGTATATAGTACAACAAAAACTTAAAAAATTAATAAATAAATTAAAAAATGTTATTCTATAATAAAATTTGTGTAAAAAAACTTCCTGGTCAAAATTAGGATTTTTGTGTTGTGAAGTAATTTTTATATATATTATTGTTAAAAAAGAATACACATTGAGGAACTCAGTGTATTTTTATAGGATAACCAATGAAAGCAATGAGATATTACCTATACGACCCATCATACAAGAATGTTGTGGTTACCATACATCCAACATTTCATTAATGAGATAAAATCTCTAAATAAGATAATGGCAATGAGATATAATTTATTAAAGTATAGGATAATGATACAAATGTTTTGGAATATGTAACGATTCCCCAAAATCCTATGGAAAAGGATGTTTTAGAGACAGAGGTACAATATAGATGTATGATCAAATTTATATAAAAATAATTACATGGTTTTATAGTCACTAAGGATGTTGAATCACTATTTGTTTTTAATATTTATATTCTAATTGATAGAGAAATAGTATTTGGAATAGAATCATCTAAATTTAATGAAACTATGAATTCTGAAATGGATTCCATGTACTAATATCATGTGTGGAATTTTGTAGATCATATAGTGGATGAAAATTCCTATGGTTATAAATGGGTTTTGTAGAAGAAACTATACATTGATGGATAATTTGGTATCTATAAGTCATGGAAAGGTGAATAGAGGTTCAAACAACATTAATGAATAATCATTAATGTATTTTTTTCCATTTTCTATGATAAAATAATTAAAAATTATACTATTCTTGGGAGATTACCATGACTATAATTATTAGATGATGGATCTCAAATCAAATTTCCTTAATTGGATCCTTTATGGAGATATTTATAAGACACAATAATAAGGTTTTGTGACTCCAAAGATTACAATAATGAATGCAAGATATAGAGATCCATTTAGGTATTAAATCAAGTATTCAGGATATAGAACATTCAATTTGTTTAATCCATAAATAAATTTCGTTGTATAATGGATAAATGTGAACCATGTGTCTATAAGTTGTTTATTGGGGTGCAATCATTTTCTGAATATTTTTTTGACAAAATAATACATATTAGACTAATATACCAATCTTATATATTGTTATGAAATTATTAGAATCTTTTTTTTCTATATATCACATTAGTGGAGTATCATATATTCTTGGAATCAAGATCAATCAGGATGGATCCATTATTTTACTCAAACTATGTCAAAACTACTTACAAAAACATCATACTGAAGAGATATAATATAGAATAATCTTTATTGGATTGCTTCTAGTGTCACACATCATTTATATTTCTAATAAAATGTGTCCTAAAACACATGATGAATCATAGAGGATGGAGAGTATCCTATAAATTTCATAAATTGGGTTAGTCCTGTATATTTTTTATTTACAAGGATAGATGTCACGTATTCCTTATGAATGGTAGTAAGATATCAATATGGCCTAGGTGACTTCCATTGGATGGAAGTAAATTATATACTTATGTATTGGATGATTACTAAGGATATTTTCTTAGATAGTGGAGGATATAAGAAGCTAGTTATCAAAGGATACACATAGGCTAGTTTCAAAAAATATCAATACAATATGAATTCATAGTTGTTAAGCATATTAACTAATAATAGATGTATTGTGAGCTGGCAAATCTCAAAGAGAGGTATTTTTCTGATTCTAAAACAAATTATGAGTGCATTACGACTTTTGATGATTATATAGAGGTAATTTCAATTTGAAAATTCTACTATGAACATTATTTGCTTCCTAGAGGTAGTGATCCTATCACACTTTATTATTATTATAATAAAATAGTGGTTCTTGCAAAGGATCCAAGTTCACATCATTAATGGAATCATATAAATGGGAAATATCATCTCTTGGGGGGTTAATATTAGAGTGGTTTTGTCATTATGTAAATAGTTTCCATGGTAGAAAATGTAGTGGACCCTTTAACTAAATTGTTAACTCAATTGAAATATGATCATACTGTGAGAGTTAGTAGATTGAAATTTATTAGAATTCGGTTCTAGTCCCAGTAGGTGTATGATGGGGTTGGCTTTCTAGAAAAGATATTTCTACATTAGATATAACTTATATTAAAATGATATAATATTAATTAAAACATATTATTATATATTGTTGATAGTTTTCAATTAATTTATTGTACTAATATCTCTATGTATTTGTCAAAATAACAAGGGAATCACATTTCCCCAATGTGATCAGAACCGTGCAATTCAATGATGATATTCTTAAATCAGACTATATGGTCAAATAATAGTCTATGATGGGGAATAATGAATGTTTGACTTCAAGTAATATTAATCATAATCATGTGAGACTTCATCTTTATGAAGTTCGCATTTGGTAATCTCCATGATGTGAGATTTTGAAAAAATCCCTTCAAATAGAAAATCTATATATGTTTACATTTTTAATATATTTTATGATATTTCTACTATTTTTAATTATTTATTTTTAGGTTTTTAAATAATTTATTCAATCAATAATATTTTATGTTTTTATAAGTATTTTTTATTTTTAAATTAAACATAAATTTATTATTTTTGTTATTTATTTTTATTATTATTTATATATTATTATTAGAGTATCGGTTAAGAATTATCCTTTCAGTGATATTGGGGGTCATAAACACAATGAATTTTTTAGATGGAATCTTATTGAATTTATTACAGTTCAATTTATAATTATAATGGTAAAATATAATTTTTATAGAATGGTTTAATTGACGATGTAATCCAAATTTGGGGTGCCATTATTTTACTGAGTGTATTCAATTGATAAAAGATATAAAAAAAGAATCATTTAATCATTCTAGGATGTCATCCATAATATGACCTTTTATAAGGGTTCACTTTCACATGTAACAATTAATCGAGAATCCATTTCAATTTTAATCAATATTTATAGTTCATAAATAATGGTAAAAAACTAACCTTATCATTGGGATTAAGCATTTTAAAACCAAGGATCTATTAATGTTTTTATCTATAATATGGGGATTCATGTATTAGATGATCAAAGTAATTACGTTATGGTATTTATATATGGTTTTTACTTATGAACAACTAATGAGTTAGGCCTAGGGAATCTGTTTCTTCTCCCTAAATTCAAGATTGTTTTTTATTTAATAGTGGGATTTTTCTTTAGGTACATTCATTATTAGAGATAATCATTTTTAAATAGTTATCAAGATAATTGGTTTCATTTAGAGTATATGTAATTCTTGAATCCTATTTGTTGTTGCATTCATAATTACAATCCATCTTTAAATATACAATGAAACTGAATATGTATGTGTTTTGTATTATGCATGTATCCTAGTTTTAGTGGATATGGAACCTCCGAATAATAAATCTGTAAATTCTACTCCTGATGAATGTGAATACATAAAATTGAAAAAATAATGACCTTCTTTATTATTTTTATCTTACCCATCACTCAAACATGTTAAATCAAAATTTTATATGGATGTCCTCTGTAATTTTTTTTATATAAAGGGGAAATATTCTAAATATTATTATAGGGATCGGATAAGGAAGGAATAATCAGTTGTGGTGGATCTCACAAGCTCTAACTAGCCTATAGACTTTTAGGTCCCAAGGAGGTATACTATATATACACTAAGGGATGTCATTCATTCAATATAAATGGAATATGATGAAACTTTCTGACAAGGAGGGTCTATATATGTAAGGTGGATCATCTAATAGATCTATTCATAATTTGGTTCACCTCAATGTGTAAAAATTAAGGGTAATTTTCTGGGAAAAATCTAAACAAGATAGTTAATATTTAAACTATTTTGATTATAACTAATTTAGATTAATAATTATATATATGTATCTGTGTATGTGATATTACAATATATTATTATTATTATTATTAATTCTACTGTTATTATTATTAATATCCCCATATTACGGGAGTGAATCAATGTTATTCACCTTGAAGGGATTTCCTTTAAATTTCTACTCAACTGGATTGTTTGAAATAAAAATGATTATCAAATGATGGTACGATCTTCCTAGTTAACTCAGTCATCTCTACTGGGTTTTTGTATTAATTTAATATTTATCAATGATCAATCAAATTAATCAAGATGTATAATACCCAAATTTTCAATTTTGTTTGTATTCCCTATGTACTTGAAATAAAACTGATTACGTTGTCTTAGAATAAATGTACTTAGTCTATATTATTTTCTGGTTTGAGAGCAAAAAACTAAAATATTTTTCACAAGCCATGGGTGAAAAAATACACTAGTAATGTTCATAATTATTCTAATAAATTAAATTTTTACCTAATATAATGACTTAAATATAAATTTGACAATGTTAATTCTCATTACATTTGTTCTTTAGTTTGGCCTGATATTAGAGACTCCTATGGAAATATTATGTAAATATTACTCTATATTCATTCAAAAACCTCAAGCCTGAACTTATGGAAAATTGGATATATTCATACACAATTATTTGATGCATGTGTGGTTCCTCCTTCCATTAATAACCTATTTATTTTCAATTCCATTGATTAATTTCATCTTTTGAATATTATCACCTCAAAAAAATAATGAAAAAAATTAATAACATGGAATTTATAAATAAATTTAAAACTCTTTGGTATTCAAGATTCTTAGATATATTGAAATATATGATAAATTATATTTATTTCTTTTCTAATACCCACACCCATTACAGGAGTATAGGAATATATCCTTGTTTTTTAGTGGTTGTTTTTAAAATATTCCCTAAACATTTCAAGAAAATCATTTTAGCATTGGTTTTTGAAATGTCCTTAGAAATTAACAGCTGTTGTTTAGAAGTCAATGCTAAATTATAGGTAAAAACATTTCATTAATAATTATATATTATAATTATTAATAATTTATTATTTTTAGTCATTTATTATTTATTATATATAATATTTATTAGTTATTATGAACTGATTAGTATTTCATAATTATTTATAATTATCAGTTAATTATTATTAAATAAGGAAATTAATAGTATGTGAAGTAAAAAATCATAATCTAACATCAAATGATCATAAAATATGATATGGGTGCTTATTT